>CP125976.1:494144428-495344428 GCA_030063025.1 Avena longiglumis | reverse complement strand
TATTTTTTCTCCTTTCCAATCTTGTCGTTATGGCTTGTTAGTTTTAGTTTTACTAGTTGCTTGCTTATTAAAGTGTCTTAGAGATTCTGTAGTTTTAGTTTGGTTTGCTTTTGCTTCTTCTCAAAAATCTTTTTCTGCGAGAAAATCAATTTTCATAACCTAAAAATTGGCCAAAAATAAAGTTTCCAAAAAAATTCCAGAAAATTCATATTAAATTTTTTCGCGAAGAAAGGGTCTGTGTGGCACCTGGAGTGACCCAGGGGGCACACACCAGGCCAGCACACCCCCTAGTGGCGCGGCCAGCCCTAGGTGGCGCCTGGCCTAGGTGTGACCCACCTATGGCCCTCCAAGCTCGAGTTCTTGCTGTTCTTGCTCCCGATTTTCGATCTCTTTGCTCAGACCATCTTAGCTGCTGATTTTTGGAGGGATTTTTCACATCTCAAATTTTTCCAAATTTTGATATGTGAAAAATAAACAAACAAAAGAAACACTTGTTGAAATTTAGGGTGAAAAGAAACTTTTTGGTTCTAAATGGAAACATCAAAACCCTACATGAACAAAATTTGAATAATAAGGCAAAAAATAAATTTCCAAACAAATCAAATGCATTCTTGCATGGAAAGAATCTTGAAAATTAAACACTTGGAAGAGTTAAACCAAAACCCTATAACTTAATGGAAGAAAATCATTTTTAGATCACACCAAGACTATGGATTTGCCCCATATAAAAATTTATCAACAAACATTTCTAAATGACTAAAAATGGTAAAAAATATATTATAAAACCATGGGAATTGATTTCATTCAATTTGGAGCCATGGATAAAAACTTATGAATTTAATAAGATAAAAGGAAATAATTTCCAAAGCTAATAAAGCTACTAACTAAATTCAATACCAAATTGTTAGAAAGATAATCCTAAAATATTTAAAAATATAAACAAATATTAAATAAAATTATACAAAGTGGAATCACCAATTTTGGAACTATAAATAAAAAGATATGGATTTTATAAGACAAAGAAAGAGAGAAAGAAATAAATAATATTTAAAAGTCAAATAAAATCTTGGCCAAATCCATAAGCAAATGGAATAAAGATAATCCAAATAAAATAAAGGAATAAAGATTATTTAAATAAAATTATATGGGCTTTTAACCATATTCAATTTTATTTAAATGAAGACAAATTGCCTATAAATGATTAATTAAATCATGAGAAAAATAATTGAAATTTCCAAAGTGGATTAAAAGTTATCTAGTTAACTTAAAAGGAATAAAATATTAATTAAATAAAATTTATATGGGTTGGAACCATATTCAATTTTATAAATACAAAATACCTAATTTAATTAAATATTAAACCATAAGAGAATATTTGAAATATTCTAAAATGGACTTTTAAACACATTAATAAATAGTATAAACCTACTGAAAAAGTTCTGAAAAGGTTTGATAAAAATCTAAATTCAAATTGAGTTTAAATCATTTGATTTGATTTAAAACAGAAATTAGAAATGGAAAAAGAAAAGGAATTCAAAAGGAAAAAAATAGAAACAAACATGCCCAACTAACCTAGGCCCAACCCAGCTACCCCTGGCCCAACAACAGCCCACCCGGCACCTCCCCTCTCTCTTCCCGTTATTTCTCATCCGCACGTCTACCCTCACTCTCGCTGGCCATCTGGACCCGCGCCAGCTCATCGTATTCGTCTCCACCCACGGAACCCGCCCCCCTCATTCATCCTCGCTGTTGCTGCCATTGATGAACCGCATAAATTCGCGTTAACGCTGCAATGAATCTGCCCAGCGACCGTGCCCATTTAACCACCTTGAAAGAGTAATTGCCCCTATGTGTGGTTTTGGCGATTAATGACAATCCCTATGGACTAATGTTTTCACTGAGTTTTATATGAAGGAATATTCCATAGGTCATGCTTGTAGTCTATGTGTTGGATTCAAGTATGGATGCCATGAAGATAAAGATATACCTTGAGTATTGGCATCAAGATCATCGAGTTGAAGAGAAGAATATGATATGATCAATATCTTGAGAGTGTGATCTCAATAGAAGAATTCGAGATATGGCTCTAAGACGGTGTCATGATAGCCTCATTAGTTGAGCTATGATTGACTAAGATTTAGAGCATGTAATCAAATTAAGGTTTCTTTATGTACCTTAAGATATTGAGATGGAGCATGAGAAGATACATGGTTAACCTATACAAAGAGTGAAGAGTGATTTCAAGTTGGTCAACACATGAAGCATGAAGAATGTACCACATGGATCTTGGGGTATGGTAAGCCTTGTCAATTATGCATCATGAACTAACCCATTATATATGTGCCTTTGCATTTTCTATATGGGATAGGTATCTTCCATGGGCATGCTTCAAAAGTGAAGATCTTATAGCACATGAAAGGATGACATCAAGTGATGATCGTCATCAAGGTTGAGAAGGGCAAGTTCAAGATAAGCATCTTGAGAAGATCATTTGCTTGCAGCTTGCCGTCATATTGGTGATAATGGACATGTGAAGACATGTATTAATGAAGCTATCCAATAATGGTGTATGGGAGAGCAAATTAGGAGCCTTCACGAAGCAACAATGATCAAGTGATGCATTCCGGCTTGGATGGAGATTGAAGTGTTTTCATCAAGATCAAGCGGGATGCGCAAGGCAAAGGTATGGCCTTGCTAGGTTTTCCTTTTACCGGTCTCAAGGTGGTTGTTGGGAGACCGGGTTATAGGATACATAGCCGCACTATTAAGAGGGGATTTTGGTTGGGTAGCTTGATCACATCATCATAGGGATCTCAATACTTTGCATACTTTGAATCTTCCTATTTTGTTGCTTCTTGGTGTTTCTCCATGTGAGGTTATTGATCTTGTTTCTAGCTCTTCATAATGCCCAAGTTCATCGAAAACGGAATTCGTATGCATCTTCTATGACGTTTTCGAGTTTGAAGGTTTTTATCGGTTCTTCGTGTAGGGAGGCTTCTTACCTTTATTTATTTGGTTCTATCCTTATTTGCTGTACTATGATGTTTCTATGCACCATCTTGTAGGGCTTTTTTTCCTCGTTAAAACAATACCAAGATCATCAAAATCGGAGTCCGGACGCAAAAGTTATCGCCGTTTTCGTGTGTCCTGTTTTGTTCCGGCGGGACCGGGCCTGTGGCCGGAATTTCTGGCAAATCGCCAAAAACTGTCCAGTATGCTGTTTCGGTTTTTGCCGGAACTTCCGGTTTTGACCGGAAATTCCGTTGGCTGATCCGGCGGCGCCGGTTTCGCCGCCGGAACGTGTCCGTCCAGCATGTTTTGCCTCCAACGGTCATCCCCCTTGAAGGGGTATAAAAGGGGGGGGGGCTTTTCCCCCAAAGTTCTAAGGCTCTTGAGCACGTTAGCTTTCTTCCTCTCCCTTCCCTCCTATGATTCTTGCATCTTTTTGAGGGCTTTGGAAGAGGAGATCTAGATCTACAATCCCCACCAATCAAATCCTCCTATAAGTGAGGGGAACCAATTGGATCTAGATCTTGGAGTCATTTGTTGGTTTCCACCATTGTTCTTCCTCTCTAATTCCTCCCTAGAACTTGTTGCTTTGGTGGGATTTGAGAGTGAAGTATTTGAGCACCCTTGGTGTTCTTGCTTTGCATTCTTTCATAAGAGTTGAGCTCTCCATTACGATTTGTTCGAGTGAGAGACCATGAGCTTGTTACTCTTGGAGGTTGGCCTCCTAGTTGGCTTGGCGGTTGGTGCCGTGGTGTTCTCTTTGTAGAATATTGTGAAGATACCCGTGATTCTCATTCGTGGAGCTTGTGAAGTGGTTGTGGATCTTGCCATCTCCGGAGTGGAGGAAAAGCTAGCCATAAGGAAAGGGACTATTCATTCGTGGGATAGACTCGGAGAAGAAGGTGAGCCTTTGTGGCGCGTGAGGAATCCTTCATGGAACCTCACACCTCTCCAACGTGACGTATCCCCCTTCCCAAAGGTGGTGAACACGGGAATACATCTTTGTCTCCGCGTGCCTCGGTTATCTCTATATCCGAGCTTACTTTCCTTGTGATAGCCATCGAGCTTGAAGTACTTATATCTTGATTATCACTTGTGGTATATTTATCTTGTGCTATCTTGCTTATCTTAATTTGTTGTTGGTGCACTTAGTTGAGCCTAGTGTATTTAGGTTTTGTGCTTGTAAAATAAACGTTAGTTTAATTCCGCATTCTATCAAGCCAAAACCGTAATAGTTTTGAAATTGCCTATTCACCCCCCTCTAGGCGACATCTCTATCCTTTCAATTGGTATCAGAGCAAGGTCTCTCCTTGTTTAGGCTTCACCGCCTAGAGTGTAAAGATGTCGGCTAGTAGTATAGTGCACAATGACACAATTATCTTTGATGGCACAAATTATACTTTGTATAGAAATTGCTTGCTTTATAATCTTCGGACCTTGTGTCCAAATATTGAGAGATTTCTAGATGTAGGTTTTTCTCCTCCGATGGATCCTCAAAATCTATCTTTAGCGGATGAGAAAAATTTACATCTCGAAGCTCAAGTATCTAATGAGATTATTTTCTCTTTGAGCCCCGCAGTTAATTTGTTCTTGATGATTGTAAAGCACAAGTCGTCTCATGAGAAGTGGACCAAGCTTAAAGAAATATTTGGTGGTTGAAGGAAATATGCCCTAGAGACAATCATAGAGATGATGATATTTCATATGTATCCATGAGTTATTGTGATGTTCCTTGAATATCCATATCAGGCAACTTGTATTGATTGGCAATTACGTGAATTGTTTGTGAAACTCTATACTTGTATGGTTATTTAAGAGTTGTCCCTAGTCGGAGTTCATGTGAGGACACCCGTGAATATTAGACTAGCACATCGATTGGTTGATGACTATGTTTCGCAAGTCATAGACATGGAGATGTCAAACCAATGACGTGGACACATGTTATGAACATGGGGTTGGACTGACCCAACCTGAGACTAGCAATTAGTTGCAGCTCTCTCTCTACACATCGTGTATGTTTTTTCCTTAGACCTGAGATTGCCGCATGTACTTGAGATGTGGATCAACCTACTTTGGGGCTATCAAACGCTGCACCGTAACTGGGTAGTTATAAAGGTAGCTTTCGGGTTTGTCCTAAAGCATGCTGCAAGGCATGGTCAATCAAGATGGGATTTGCCCCTCTCTACTTGAGAGAGATATCTCTGGGCCCCTCGAGTGATCGGATCCAGAAATGCATGGCCGTGCTATATATGGTTAAGAGTTAACCTAGTAAAGGGATTCCGAATCACGGTATCGAGAAAGGGAGGTCAGCTTGGAGCTAGACCAAATATCATGAGGCAAAGGGAAAGACATGTACTAAACCTTGTGATGGTTCGTCCGATATGATCTTTGTATGCGTTTAGGAGTTGGCACGTCTTGCTAGAGGCCGCTACCAACTATTGACAGAATAAGTGTATTTGTGTCATGTCTATACGCATATGAACCTATAGGGTCACACACTTAAAGGGCTGGAAGCCTAATGAGGATTGGATCCGAATTAGACCAGGCTTAGGGTACTAATGGGCTACTAATGTAGAAGCCCACTAGGGACGCCTATATAAGAGAGGGTGGGGCGAGCTGACGAGGGTTAGACCTTAGACCTCAGATAATTCCCAGCCACCACTCCTCACGCATGTGTCGCGCGCGCGGACCTAGCAGTCCAGCGTCTGACGCTTCCACCCTGTACGTGTGGATACCTCGGAGGCGCTGCATCTGTAGCGCTTGGACGAGCCGTGCAAGGGAAGCTTCTCGTAGGACGAGGACAAGGAGGAGACGTGGAACGTCTGCACTGGCTCGACGCGCTTCATCGATTCCGCAACTGCGCGTCTAGTGGTAATCCCGTGATCTATGACAACAGTAATTCTGGTATACGCGGTAGAAAATTTTGATTTGCGCTAGTGTAGCCTACCCGTATCCCTTCAGTGGATCCATTTCTAATATTGTCGGTGGTTTCTCCGAGGAGATCTCTTTTCCTTCACATCATGAAGAGCTCCAAGTTGCTTCCACCTCCAGCCACGATGAGTTCTCATACTCATCCACTTCACCAACGTGTGGCAAGACACAAGGTAAATATATGTTGAGTCATGTTGGGAATCGCAATGTTGATATTGTGCTCGCTAATGATGATCCTTCATCTCTATCCCATTTCAATGTTTCTTCTTTGGACTTAAGCACTTCTTGCAACAATAATGTTATATCCCCTTTTGTTGCTAGTCCTTGTATATCATCAAGAAATTATTTGAGTACTAGTGTAGATGATATGCTTGATTTGCCTTGTTCCCATGAACAAACTGCTTCTATTTCCTCTAGTTGTTTATCTAACAATGTAGAGGAAATCAAACATTCTATGGAGCAAGACATGATCATGAATGAAGATTCAATAATATCCTCATCTTCATCCTCCCGTGCTCACACGTGCCTTATGGCAAGAGGATCAAAGGTATCTCCTACTTTGGATCCCAATATATCTTCTAAAGATAATAGCAATGATAATGATGATAGTGATGAGGATACTAGTGCTCTCTTGCTTGAGTTGACTTTTTTGTGTACCTCTCTTCATGGTAATAATAAGGCCGTTAATCGTCTCAAACACGTTATGGACACCATAACTAAACAAATGGGAACCATAGAGGAGTTGGATTTCCAACTTGATGATGGGAGTCGGAGATTTAATCTCCTTAAGCAAGAGCTTGCCGAGGAGAAGCACACTAATTGTCTCCTCACACAAAAAATTGAATCTTATGAGCTTGAAAAGAAAATTCCATTAATGATGCTTGTGCTACTAACTCTACTTCTTGTGAAGCATCTACCCTAAAGGAGAACGTTGAGCTGAGGGCTCAACTTGAGTTGCTAACTAGCAAGTATAGGAAATTGGAAGGAAGTCATGAAAAGCTCTCAGGCTCTCATAATGATCTTCTAATCTCCCATGATGGGCTAATGTTAGATCGTGAGGCAAGTATTACCAAGGTAACATCTTGTGAGCCTCTTTTGGACATTAGCACAACTTCTACTCAAAATGCTAAATGCTATTTTGTCATGTGTTAGTCCTACTAATCCATCTAGCCATACTATTGATAAACCTTGTGTTGGATTACTTGCTTTGACTTGTTGCTCTAATAATGAAGCTTCTACTTCCTCTAGTACTTGTATTTCTACTAACCATGTAGAGGAAATCAAAGAGCTCAAGGCCCAAGTCACTTCCTTGAGGAATGACTTGGAAAAGAGTCATGAAGGGAAATCCACACTCGATAATATTTTGAGTGTGAAAAACTACCCTAATGATAAATGTGGACTTGGATTAAAATCCAATAACAAGAACAAGTCCAAGAGAAACAATAAGAAGGGCCAAAACCAAGTCAAGAATTCGTCCAAGATTATTTGCTTCAAGTGCAAGGTTGAAGGACATCATGTAAGATCTTGTCCATTAAAGAAAAAGCACTTGAGTGAGGAGCAACAAGGGAAGTGACCACAAGTACAAGGTCAAGACCAAGTTGAAGTTAGGCCACTTCCAAAGAATAATCAAGATAATTCTCCCCAAGCCAAGAAATCAAGGAACAAGAGAAAGGGGAGCACTTGTTGCTACATATGTCGTGTGAAGGTGCACTTTGCCTCTTCATGTTCAAACGATACCTTATCTAACCCTATCATTATTGATGATGATTATTCTCTTAGGAAGGATAAGGATGGCAATGTGTTTGCCAAGTTTGTTGGAACTCAAAGTGGTGTCAAGAAAATAACCATTTGGGTTGCCAAGCCTATTGTTACTAACCTCTTAGGACCCAACTTGGTTGGGGACCAACAAGCTCAAACTTGATCAATAGTGTTTATGGAGGGCATTAGAGACTTGGCTAACTCATGAAGAATTAAGGGATCTTCATATATTATATTTGATCAAGCCAAGTCATTAGGATTATCTTATCCGCATCTTATATCCAATGGCCTCTTCGCGGTAACTTGTACTTAACTCATTTATATTGTAAGTTACTTGCCCCTTTACATGTTTTGGTTTTGTATCAAGTATGTGTTTGTATTTGGTGTTACTCATGCTTGCTTATTTTGTGTATTCAAGTATGTCTATGTGTTTGGAACATCATTTACCCGTGTGTCTCGTTTTGAGCCTCTAATGCACCTTGATGATATCTTATTTGGATCTTTTTGAGTGGTTAATGGAACATCCCATTTTGGGGGAGTAATATGCCTGGCGCATCTCTCAAACCTTAAAATGTGTGTATGTGAGTACTACCACTTAGTATTGATATTCCAAGCTTATCTAGTCACTATGTGGTGTGTCATACTCATGAGAAATTCAAAATTTAAATGTCCATTAATTATCACTAGTTGAGGTTGCTTTGCATCTTATTAAGAAAAAATGAATATCACATTATGGGGGAGTAATATGCTTCTTTTGCATATCACAATCCTAGGAAATGTGAACATATGAGGTAGTTCCACTTAGAGTTGATATTGTTGATTATCTTGTTTCTAGGTGGCATGTTGACTCAAACAAGGTCCTATTTTTTTAGAAACTTTTATTGCTCGTATTTTTGGTCCTTGTTTGAGTAATAAATTCTTGGTGCGGTCTTCCTCAAATACATATCTCTATATCTTGTTTGGGAGACCATTTGCTTTAAGTTATTCTAATTGTTGCATTGCATGATTGTGTGACTAGTTGAAGCTATCAAGAATCTCTATCTTTGCATAGTGCTTACTATTTTTATTCCTATCCTATGCTTTTTATTGTGAAGATTTATCTTTAATACCCGTGCAATATACCACCGGAAATCAATTCCAATACACTCATTGTCTTCGACAATTGAGATACTTGTGTGTGGTAGCATTTATGGATCATCTTCACCTTGGATTTTACCTATTATTGACTTATTTTCTTTTCCAAAATTTTGGTGTGGATCCCATTGTCTTCCTTGGCTTTTGAACATCTCTTTGATTATGTTTTTGATTATTATCAAATGTGTTTTAGTGGAAAACAAACCTCTTCTTCTCGGAACCTTGTGCCATTGTGAAAAGTGTTAACGGTTTGGTTTATTTGTTGAAACCTTGCTCTTTTGGGAGTTTGTTATCTCATTCTTCTTCTCTATTTTATTTGCTTGAATGAGATAAATCTTTGAGTATTTGTATTTTTATTTCATCTTTTTGCTCAATAGTTTTTGCTTAGTTCATTTGTTGAACTTCATTGAACAAATCGTGTGTTGATTTGATTCTTTGATATAGTTTGGGCAACAAATGTGTTTGGTCACACCTTGTATGCCTTATTGAATATTTGGGTGATTTTTCCAAATTATATCTTTGTTGTATCTTGAAAGTCTCGTGCATGCATGCTTACTAAATGTATACCTCATATACTTTTTGCTTTCTTTGATCCAATATATAAGGCATACTCCATCAAATCCTTAAACAGCTAAGATGTGCATGAAATTCAATTTCATCTCTAAATATGCACATATTTTTATGGAGTGTGTCCTATGTGTTGTGGTTAGTCTAACCACTTTGGACCCAATAAGTTTGGGGACCAAGATGTACTTGAATGTTGTTTTAGGTACATTGGAGATGCAATGGATGCTTGTATCGTCTATAAGGAAAGTGTTGTCACCACATGATAATTGGAGCCAAGCTAGGATGATCGAAAAATTCTTATCTACTACATCATACCATTGCTATATCGGTAACAAGTATCTTATTCATGCATACTATTCTTTCATCCAATCTCTTGTAGGTTGCATCTTGGCATGAATTTATCTGTTTGTAAATGTTGCGGTTCTTGCAAGGATCTTTGAAAGACTTCTTTATCCTTATTGCTTATGTGAGTAATTTGAGATGATGCATATAATGGGGAGTATATAAAATAATGTTCATGATTCACCAATTCCAAATATGCCTTCTAGCAATTTATTGCATATCAATTCCTCAAGGTACTCTCATGTTCAATATTGTTGAAATTGCTTTGAATCCTTCCTTTTGCTACTTGTTGCCTTTCTCAAAGTATCCCAACTAGCATTTGTTCCCTTAGTGTTAGTTGTGATGTTTTTGAGGTTTTTCTTTTTTATTTGGTGAAGTTCATTGATATACCATAAGAGAAAATAGAGCCATGGGCTATATATGCACGTAAGCTTGTCTTAATAAGTGTATTTATTTATATCTACTCCTTGTATCTTGTTTGTGTTCTAAATAATATAGAGGGAGTGAGGATTCCATGTTTGTGGATATTGTATTCAAATACAATAATTAAAATTTATACACGAACCTTGGGGAGCTTCCTTATTTAATTTAGAGCACTATTTGTCCATTTGATTTTTTGGACCATTGGATTGGTTGCTTCATCCGTTGAAGTTTCTTCATCGTTTTATCATTGTAGCAATCTTTGATACTCAATCTAGCTTGATTTCCTCCAAATATTTGTCATTGGATATGTGCATTTGATTTCACTCAAAATATTAGAAATGCACACCTTCGGGAGGAACTCATACTATATTGGCCTTATGTTTTGCATGGTTGTATATATAGTGTAAACTCTCCCAAAGTTTATTCTTGACAATGTATGCAATGAAATTCAAGTTCATCACACATGCATATATTGTGGGGGAGTTTGCTCTATATATATTGGTTCTACTCACATCACTTACATTAGTTGTAGTTTGTGTAAGTAGAATTGGTTTTGATATGTGCTAGTAGCTTTGTGTTACTTGACCATATCAAATGCAACCTCTTGTACACAACTTATTCTCAGATAAGCTGCGTACTTGTTTCTAATATTCATTATATAAACCCTCTTGTTGTGATTGTCATCAATTACCAAAATGGGGGAGATTGAAAGAGTAATTGCCCCTATGTGTGGTTTTGGCGATTAATGACAATCCCTATGGACTAATGTTTTCACTGAGTTTTATATGAAGGAATATTCCATAGGTCATGCTTGTAGTCTATTGTAACACCCTCAGAATCGGCCCTATGCAAGTTTTAGCGAAACTCGCCAAACCCGCATAGAAACGATTCGAAGGTGCCCACCAGGCACTTTCGTGCGGGTGGAAAGCAAAGTAATAACATTACACAACAGTCCTCGATGGGACCCACAGAACAGATATCTATACAACAGCGACTCAAAGAGTCAAGAATACAAATATACGGTACAAAGATCCAAATCACCTTGAAAACGATGGAGCGTCCGACTACGGACAAGATGCAAATGGGGCTAAGAGCCCTGAAGAATAACCAATGGCGTCCATAACCCCTGTGCCAAGCGGAAGGGTAACCACGCTAACGGCGCCGACCTCAAAACCTGCTTAAACAAAAGGGTGCCGACAAAGGGCAAAAAGAAAAGAAGGAGCGTCGATCGAGGCCAAGACACGGCGAGGCTAGAATTGGCGGTCCTCGCCTACATAGGTATGGTGGATAAGCGGCAAAAGATGCACTAAACAACCTATAGAGACTCGATACAACTGGCGGATATTAGAGAGGGATAAGAATGACCTAACCGGATCCATCCTGAAGCTATCACCAAACAAACCCATCCTGGTGTTTCCCCCTCGAGACCAAACGAGGAAGTCAACCGAGGCACTCACACAGTTGGCAGTTTTACTTATTCAGTTATAGTTGCGGCACTTTACTAGTCAGGTTTAGCTAATCATCCTGATAAAATAAGCAGTGGGCAATTTTAGTTAATCATTCCGTGACAGTTGCCGCACTTACTAGTCAGATACATTTAGCATGAGATAAACCCAAAACCCAGCAGTTGTTGGTACTTTTACTTAGCCATTCCGTTGTAGTGGAGCTGATTGCTAGTCAAATCGGAAACAAGTCAATTTAAAACAATAAACTTTAGTTATAGTTGTCTATGATCAAGCACTGTGCTCCAAGTCGTCCATAACCGCGGACACGGCTTCTCGAAAAGATTTAACCCTGCAGGGGTGCACCAAAGTATCCACAGCACTTGACCCTTTTGCCGGATCGGTTAACATACACCCATCGGTATGTCGGCGGGCCTAAGTCACGACGCGTTCCCGCACCAAAGCAAGTACATGGGGCCACCCCACCGAGTCGACACCCAACGGAGTCGGCGGTCTCGAGACGGACTCGGGGTTTGGGTGGACGGCACCACGACAGAAATCCCCAAACGGGACGCCGGCACCATGAATCGTGTCCCGATCCTAAACAGTACACGTGCTATCTGTCGCACAATTTAAATAAAGCAGTAAGCATGGCATAAGTACAGGATAGTAAATAAAACCTCAAACTAGTTGTGGCCCCCAGTACAATACTTTGAAATCATGTAATTATCAATGGGGGGCCCATATCTCCCCACCTGTGGTTAGCGCGCTCGATCTCGGAACAGGTGTTAAGAACTCGGGTCCTACGGGACACAAGTGGGCGGTCGGAAACCAAATCTTACCTATCACCCACCGATGCCTCTGCTTAATTCAATTTTAGTTGTTAAACAGGAATTAAAGTGAACAATAAGTAAAACCATGATCATCTCCAACATCAACATGCGGCAATTCCTCCAACATTGGTGGTACTTGACGACAAGCAAAACACTTGAGCAAGCGACTACGACACATGGTCCAACTATCTACCAAACAACAGGTAATAGGATGTGTCCAAGGCTATATAGGGCTGCAATGGATATCACGGGTACGGAACTAGAGCAACGCAACACAGATAGCAATAGATCAACAGGAGGGAAGTAAATACTATAAAGGTAAGATAGGTAGAAAGGGGGAGATGCTCGCCTGAAAACATGTCGAAGGGTTCATCCAAGATCGGTGACTCACATCAACTCAACGGCCTTATCCGCGAAGAAGCAAAACACTAGAAGAAACACCGGATGCAATATTTAATACAACGGCAGAAGATCGGCATGATGCATGTATGCTGCATGGCATGGCAAGGTGCGATGCATTTAGGTCATATTAAGCGGAACCGGGGTCCGACAATTAATTAGATGGTTCAAGTTGTTTAGCTACCCCGCAATTTAAATGTTGTATTAACATGACACGATGAGTTTCCGGTTCGCTACACAAGTTTAAATGAGGCCAATATAAGGCTAGATTTGCCCGCATATGGGCCCCATATTTAATTATTAGGTGAATCGGCATAAGGCCCCCAAACCACAGATATGCATGCGAGATGACAATTAAATATGCAACAAGTTGTTATGTTATAGAATAGGGTTCGGGGAAAAGGGGGCACACATCAGAGGGGGCTCGACGATCTTGGGTTCCGGGGTTCGGGGTTGGTCTCAGGGTTCGACGGATCTGGGATTCGGGGTTCGGCGGAAGCGTTCTCGGATTCCGGGGTAGTAGATCCTGGCGTTCCGGGAAGCCGGACTTGTTCGGCGTCGGGGGCATATCGGGTTCTTCCGGGTCGGTGTCGTCCTTGTCGCCGTGTCGATCTTGTCGGGTCCCACAGGGTCGGTCTTGCCGTTGCGAGGGTCTTGTCGGGCCCGCGCCATCGAGTCGGTCTTGGCGTCCGGGACGAAGTGCTTGTTGTTCCGGTGGCGATCTTGGCGCTCGGTGTCCGGGTAGGCGTACTTGTCGGCACGGGGTTTCCGGAGTTCATGGCGCGGTACCGGGTACGGGATCGGTCTTCGGGTCGGGTTCCGGGATCGTTCTTCGGCCCGGGGAACGGTCTTGCGAGGCCATCTTGGTTTGCCGGTGTCGGGCTCGGGTTCCGCGCCGGTGGTTCAAGGCCGCACCATCATCCAACATCAAGCCCACACCACGGTCCTGGGGGTTCTGGCCTTCGACGAGTAGCAGCACTCTTGTAACATGGACACAGGGGTCATGTGTGGAGGTGGTCGCGGCCCTCGAGGATCTGTCTTGCCCACTCCTTGAGCGCCTTGACGAAGACGTGCTTGTGCCGGTCCGGTAGTCGCGAGCTCCGGAGGAGGCGAACGCAGGGTCGGCGAGGTCATGGAGGCCGAGGCGGGCGACGAGCAGCTTGAGCGCTGCCGAGCGGGACCTGGCGGCCGGTCGCTAGCGGCGAGATGGCTGGCTAGGGGAGGCGAGGGGCGTGCCGAGGCGGCGCTGGCGCCTGGCGCTGTCTGAGGGCGGCGGCGAGAGGAACGGGGAAGCGAGCGGCGGCGGAGGCTCGGGCCTAGTGCGGCGAGGAGAACGCGCGGTGGCGAAGCGCGCTGGCGGAGGGACGAGACGGGCAGGGCGGGGTCGGCCTGCGGCGGACGAGGGGCGTGGCGGCCTCGGGAAGAAGAGGCGCGCGACGCCAAGGCGAGGTGGCGGGCCGGGTCGGGGAGCAGGCGCCGAGGCTCATGCGGTTGGCGGCGGTGGCTGCGCCGGGAGGTGGGTTGCGCCGACGACGGGCGAGAACGGAGCCTTGAGGTGGAGGCCGGGCGCGGCGGGCGAGGTGATGCGAGGCCGGGTGGCGGTGGAGCGAGCCGGCGGAGGGGACGGAAGGGAGCGGCGCGCGGGGGAAGAAGAAGCTGGGGAGGGAGGCCGCGTGCGTGAGGTTGGGGACGGGGCGGGGCAGGCGCATGGGAAGCGTGGGGCGCGGCAGGGTCCACGGGGTGGGGCCAGACGCGGGACCCAGGGCGGGGTGAGTGGGGTGAGTGGCGAGCGGGTGCGTGCGTGTGTGCTAGTGCTGCTGGGTTGGCTGACGTGGGGGAGAGGTGGAGAGAGAGAGGAGGGGTGAGGTGAGGTGGCCTGGTGGGATTGGTAGAGGGGAGAGGCAGGGCGACGTGGCGGCCTAGGATAGGTGGGGGTGAGGTGGAGGGTTGGGCTGGGTAGGTTTCCGGGTAGACTTAGGATTAGATAGTTGGACCGATCTGTTTATTCGGGGGTGGTCGTTCGGGTCGGGTTGGCCCGTTCGACTGCCCCCACTACAATTATTGAACTTTTTATTTGTTTTAAATGGGCCGAAAGCAAACCGATAGCAGCCAAAATAAAATATTCCGGGGACCCGGTTTGGTGTTTGAATTAAGACGGGGCTTTTTAGAAAGCAAAACGGCTTTGCGAAAACAGTTTTGGCAACAATGCATGATGATGACGATGCAATGCACAAATTCAACGCGATTTTCTAGTAGTGGTTTTGCGGGATGCCACAATTCGACACCATTAACAAGGGATCTCGCCCTCGAGATCCGCCTCATGGCACCGTAAGGAAGGCCGGCGATCTGCGTCTTCTCGCTTCGTGTAGATCCTCGCGACACCACTAACAAGAGGTCGTTGTCCTGATCATCAAGAGAACACTCCGGAAAACAACGGACGAAGTTAAAGGTAAGGCCACCTCTAACTTTCATGGACGGAGTAAAATTGCATCGATCCACCATTCAATATACAAAGCAAATGATAAGAGTAGTGGTATGGTCGCGACTCCATCCCGCACTCAAAGCATTACTCTGTACACGAATAGACAGATTATGCAACCAACTCTCAGGATTCAGACTGAAGATCTCGACAAACGAGGTTCGGAAACAAAGGAGTGATGCAGACTCTGCATCGGATCGGGCATAGAGGATGTCGTTGCGGCGGACAACACCGGAAGGAACAAACAAGGAACAAAGAATGATACCACAACAGACGGATTCCTCAGATAGCATGAACACCGGATGGTAGAACACCGTTATCAAAGGAGGAATCGAAACCCTGAAGGTACGACGGAACCCAACCACGAGAAATCCTGGACTCGAAGAAAAGATAAGAGAGCAGGTTCAAAACACGTCGAGATAAGAGGAGAATAGCAGAGGGGTAAGGAGTAAAATCAGACCTAGCCAGAACTATCCAACCGATTTTGCAAAAATAGTTTTGACACTCTACTTCGGCCGTTAGCTAGGTTATCCTACAGGCTGGACTTGTGGGGTATCGCAACTGCTGAGCTCTGATACCACTCTGTAACACCCTCAGAATCGGCCCTATGCAAGTTTTAGCGAAACTCGCCAAACCCGCATAGAAACGATTCGAAGGTGCCCACCAGGACTTTCGTGCGGGTGGAAAGCAAAGTAATAACATTACACAACAGTCCTCGATGGGACCCACAGAACAGATATCTATACAACAGCGACTCAAAGAGTCAAGAATACAAATATACGGTACAAAGATCCAAATCACCTTGAAAACGATGGAGCGTCCGACTACGGACAAGATGCAAATGGGGCTAAGAGCCCTGAAGAATAACCAATGGCGTCCATAACCCTGCCCAGGCCAAGCCGGAAGGGTAACCCTGCTAACGGCGTCGACCTCAAAACCTGCTTAAACAAAAGGGGTGCCGACAAAGGGCAAAAGAAAAAGAAGGAGCGTCGAAGATCGAGGCCAAGACACGGCGAGGCTAGAATTTCCGGTCCTCGCCTACATAGGTATGGTGGACTGAAGCGGCAGCGGCAGCATGCACTAAACAACCTATAGAGACTCGATACAACTGGCGGATATTAGAGAGGGATAAGAATGACCTAACCGGATCCATCCTGAAGCTATCACCAAACAAACCCATCCTGGTGTTTCCCCCTCGAGACCAAACGAGGAAGTCAACCGAGGCACTCACACAGTTGGCAGTTTTACTTATTCAGTTATAGTTGCGGCACTTTACTAGTCAGGTTTAGCTAATCATCCTGATAAAATAAGCAGTGGGCACTTTTAGTTAATCATTCCGTGACAGTTGCCGCACTTACTAGTCAGATACATTTAGCATGAGATAAACCCAAAACCCAGCAGTTGTTGGTACTTTTACTTAGCCATTCCGTTGTAGTGGAGCTGATTGCTAGTCAAATCGGAAACAAGTCAATTTAAAACAATAAACTTTAGTTATAGTTGTCTATGATCAAGCACTGTGCTCCAAGTCGTCCATAACCGCGGACACGGCTTCTCGAAAAGATTTAAGCCTGCAGGGGTGCACCAAAGTATCCACAGGCACTTCGACCCTTTTTGCCAGATCAGTTAACATACACCCATCGGTATGTCGGCGGGGCCTAAGTCACGACGTTCCCAGACCCAAAGCAAGTACATGGGGCCACCCCACCGAGTCGACACCCGCAACGGAGTCGGCGGTCTCGAGACGGACTCGGGGTTTGGGTGGGCACGACAAAGAAATCCCCAAACGGGACTGCTCGGCACCGCGGAATCGTGTCCCGATCCTAAACAGTACACGTGCTATCTGTCGCACAATTTAAATAAAGCAGTAAGCATGGCATAAGTACAGGATAGTAAATAAAACCTCAAACTAGTTGTGGCCCCCAGTACAATACTTTGAAATCATGTAATTATCAATGGGGGGCCCATATCTCCCCACCTGTGGTTAGCGCGCTCGATCTCGGAACAGGTGTTAAGAACTCGGGTCCTACGGGACACAAGTGGGCGGTCGGAAACCAAATCTTACCTATCACCCACCGATGCCTCTGCTTAATTCAATTTTAGTTGTTAAACAGGAATTAAAGTGAACAATAAGTAAAACCATGATCATCTCCAACATCAACATGCGGCAATTCCTCCAACATTGGTGGTACTTGACGACAAGCAAAACACTTGAGCAAGCGACTACGACACGCGGGTCCAACTATCTACCAAACAACAGGTAATAGGATGTGTCCAAGGCTATATAGGGCTGCAATGGATATCACGGGTACGGAACTAGAGCAACGCAACACAGATAGCAATAGATCAACAGGAGGGAAGTAAATACTATAAAGGTAAGATAGGTAGAAAGGGGGAGATGCTCGCCTGAAAACATGTCGAAGGGTTCATCCGAAGATCGGGGCGAAGCTCACATCAACTCAACGGCCTTATCCGCGAAGAAGCAAAACACTAGAAGAAACACCGGATGCAATATTTAATACAACGGCAGAAGATCGGCATGATGCATGTATGCTGCATGGCATGGCAAGGTGCGATGCATTTAGGTCATATTAAGCGGAACCGGGGTCCGACAATTAATTAGATGGTTCAAGTTGTTTAGCTACCCCGCAATTTAAATGTTGTATTAACATGACACGATGAGTTTCCGGTTCGCTACACAAGTTTAAATGAGGCCAATATAAGGCTAGATTTGCCCGCATATGGGCCCCATATTTAATTATTAGGTGAATCGGCATAAGGCCCCCAAACCACAGATATGCATGCGAGATGACAATTAAATATGCAACAAGTTGTTATGTTATAGAATAGGGTTCGGGGAAAAGGGGGCACACATCAGAGGGGGCTCGACGATCTTGGGTTCCGGGGTTCGGGGTTGGTCTCAGGGTTCGACGGATCTGGGATTCGGGGTTCGGCGGAAGCGTTCTTGGATTCCGGGGTAGTAGATCCTGGCGTTCCGGGAAGCCGGACTTGTTCGGTGTCGGGGGCATATCGGGTTCTTCCGGGTCGGTGTCGCCCTTGTCGATCTTGTCGGGTCCCACAGTCGGTCTTCTTGCCGTTCGAGGTCTTATCGGGCCCGCGCCGCCATCGAAGTCGCTTGGCGTCCGGGACGGTGCTTGTTGTTCCGTGGCGATCTTGGCGCCGGTGTCCGGTAGGCGATTTGTCGGCAAGGGGTTTCCGGAGTTCATGGCGCGGTACCGGGTACGGGATCGGTCTTCGGGTCGGGTTCCGGGATCGTTCTTTGGCCCGGGGAACGGTCTTCGAGGCCATCTTGGTTTGCCGGTGTCGGGCTCGGGTTCCGCGCCGGTGGTTCACGGCCGCACCATCATCCGACATCAAGCCCACACCACGGTCCTGGGGTTCGGCCTTGACGAGTAGACTCTTGTAACATGGACGCAGGGTCATGTGTGGAGGTGGTCGCCCTCGAGGATCTGTCTTGCCCACTCTTGAGCGCCTTTGACGAAGACGTGCTTGTGCAGTCCCGTAGTCGCGCAGGCTCCCGGAGGAGGCGAGCAGGGTCGGCGAGGTCATGGAGGAGGCGGGGCGGCGACGAGGGCCGCGGGCCTCGCAGCCGGAGCGGGCGGGGACTGGCGAGGAGGTCGCTTGGCGGCGGGGCTAGGAGCCTGCTGCTGGCTAGGAGGGGCGCGTGGCCGGAGGCGGAGCGGCGCTGGCGCCTGTCTGAGCGGCGGGCGATGAGGAATGGGAAGCGCGGAGCGCGAGGAGGCTCGGGCCTAGTGCGGCGAGAAGAACGCGCGGTGGCGGGCGCGAGGCGGAGGGACAGAGGCGGGCGGGGGGTCGGCCTGCGGCGCGGATCGAGGTCGGCGGCCTCGGAAGAAGAGGGAGGCGCGGCGCCCAAGGCGAGGTGGCGGGGCCGGGTCGGGGAGGCGCCGAGGCGCTCAGCGGTTGGCGGCGGAGGCTGCGGAGGCGCTGGCGGCGGGCGAGGCCTTGAGGTGGAGGCCGGAGGCGGGCGGACGCGAGGTGATGCGAGGCGGGTGGTGGAGCGAGCCAGCCAGGGATGAGGCAGCTGTGGGAGGCTGGGGAAGGAGGCAGGCGTGAGGTTGGCGACGGGAGGGCATGGGAAGCGTGGCGGGGTCCACGGGTGGGGCAGACGCGGACCCAGGGCGGGTGAGTGGGGTGAGTGGCGGCGGGTGCGTGTGTGCTAGTGTCTTGCTGGGTTGGGGACGTGGGGGAGGGAGAGAGAGAGGAGGGGTGAGGTGAGGTGGCCTGGTGGGATTGGTACAGGGGAGAGGCAGGGCGACGTGGCGGCCTAGGATAGGTGGGGGTGAGGTGGAGGGTTGGGCTGGGTAGGTTTCCGCGTAGACTTAGGATTAGATAGTTGGACCGATCTGTTTATTCGGGGGTGGTCGTTCGGGTCGGGTTGGCCCGTTCGACTGCCCCCACTAAAATTATTGAACTTTTTATTTGTTTTAAACGGGCCGAAAGCAAACCGATAGCGGCCAAAATAAAATATTCCGGGGACCCGGTTTGGTGTTTGAATTAAGACGGGGCTTTTTAGAAAACAAAACGGCTTTGCGAAAACAGTTTTGGCAACAATGCATGATGATGACGATGCAATGCACAAATTCAACGCGATTTTCTAGTAGTGGTTTTGCGGGATGCCACATCTATGTGTTGGATTCAAGTATGGATGCCATGAAGATAAAGATATACCTTGAGTATTGGCATCAAGATCGTCGATTTGAAGAGAAGAATATGATATGATCAATATCTTGAGAGTGTGATCTCAATAGAAGAATTCGAGATATGGCTCTAAGACGGTGTCATGATAGCCTCATTAGTTGAGCTATGATTGACTAAGATTTATAGCATGTAATCAAATTAAGGTTTCTTTATGTACCTCAAGATATTGAGATGGAGCATGAAAAGATACATGGTTGACCTATACAAAGAGTGAAGAGTGATTTCAAGTTGGTCAACACATGAAGCATAAAGAATGTACCACATGGATCTTGTGGTATGGTAAGCCTTGTCAATTATGCATCATGAACTAACCCATTATATATGTGCCTTTGCATTTTCTATATGGGATAGGTATCTTTCCATGGGCGTGCTTCAAAAGTTAAGATCTTATAGCACATGAGAGGATGACATCAAGTGGTGATCGTCATCAAGGTTGAGAAGGGCAAGTTCAAGATAAGCATCTCGAGAATATCATTTGCTTGAAGCTTGCCATCCATATTGGTGATAATGGACATGTGAATACATGTATTAATGAAGCTATCCAATAATGTTGTATGGGAGAGCAAATTAGGAGCCTTCACGAAACAACAGTGATCAAGTGATGCATTCCGGCTTGGATGGAGATTGAAGTGTTATCATCAAGATTAAGCAGGATGCGCAAGGCAAAGGTATGACCTTGCTAGGTTTTCATTTTACCGGTCTCAAGGTGGTTGTTGGAAGACCAGGTTATAGGATACATAGCCGCACTATTAAGAGGGGATTTCGGTTGGGTAACTTGATCACATCGTCATAGGGAGCTCAATTCTTTGCATACTTTGCATCTTCCTATTTTGTTTATTCTCGGTGTTTCTCCATGTGAGGTTCTTGAGCTTGTTTCTAGCTCTTCAAAAATCCCAAGTTCATCGAAAACGGAATTCGTATGCATCTTTTATGGCGTTTTCGAGTTTGAAGGTTTTTTCGGTTCTTCGTGTAGGGAGGCTTCTTACCTTTCTTTATTTGGTTCTATCCTTATTTTCTGGACTATGATGTTTCTCTGCACCATTTTGTAGGGCTTGTTGTCCTCGTCAAAACAAGCCCAAGATCATCGAAATCGGAGTCCGAACGCAAAAGTTATCGCCGTTTTCGTGTGCCCTGTTTTGTTCCGGCGGGAATTCCGGCGGGACCGGGCCTGTGGCAGGAATTTCCGGCGACCGCCGGAAATTTCCGGAAAATCACCGAAAAACAGTCCAGTATGCTGTTTCAGTTTTGACTAGAAATTCCGGCGGCTGATCCGGCGGCGCCGGTTTTGCCGCCGGAACGTGTCTGTCCAGCATGTTTTGCCTCCAATTGCCATCCCCCTTGAAGGGGTATAAAAGGGGGGCTTTTCCCCCAAAGTTCTAAGGCTCTTGAGCACGTTTTTAACCTCCATTGTTGACCCCTTTGAGCTTTCTTCCTCTCCCTTCCCTCCTATGATTCTTGCATCTTTTTGAGGGATTTGGAAGAGGAGATCTAGATCTACAATCCTCACCAATCAAATCCTCCACTAAGTGAGGGGAACCAATTGGATCTAGATCTTGGAGTCATTTGTTGGTCTCCACCATTGTTCTTCCTCTCTAATTCCTCCCTAGAACTTGTTGCTTTGGTGGGATTTGAGAGTGAAGGATTTGAGCACCCTTGGTGTTCTTGCTTTGCATTCTTGCATAAGTGTTGAGCTCTCCATTACGATTTGTTCGAGTGAGAGACCGTGAGATTGTTACTCTTGGAGGGTGACCTCCTAGTTGGCTTGGCGGTTGGTGCCGCGGTGTTCTCTTCGTAGAAGATTGTGAAGAGACCCGGGATTCTCCTTCGTGGAGCTTGTGAAGTGGTTGTGGAGCTTGCCATCTTCGGAGTGGAGGAAAAGCTAGCCATAAGGAAAGGGACTATTCCTTCGTGGGATAGACTCGGAGAAGAAGGTGAGCCTTTGTGGCGCGTGAGGAATCCTTCGTGGAACCTCACACCTCTCCAACGTGACGTAGCCCCCTTCCCAAAGGTGGTGAACACGGGAATACATCTTCGTCTCCGCGTGCCTCGGTTATCTCTATATCTGAGCTTACTTTCCTTGTGATAGCCATCGAGCTTGAAGTACTTATATCTTGCTTATCACTTGTGGTATATTTATCTTGTGCTATCTTGCTTAGCTTAATTTGTTGTTGGTGCACTTAGTTGAGCCTAGTGTATTTAGGTTTTGTGCTTGTAAAATAAACGTTAGTTTAATTCCGCATTCTATCAAGCCAAAACCGTAATAGTTTTGAAATTGTCTATTCACCCCCCTCTAGGAGACATCTCTATCCTTTCACACCTCCCTCTCCCCTCAGACCCCGCTGCCACAGAACCACCAGGCCGTGCAGATTTTAGTTCACTCCTCCGCTGTCTCCGACGAGCCACCGTGACAATTCCTGCGAGCCCAGCCATTCCCTTGCCCCCTAGCTCACTCAGACCTAGCCGCCACTATCGTGCGCACCTGCCAGTATCCTTCGGTCGCTTGCGCGAGCCCCAAACACTCGGCAATGACTCCGTCCGTGTGTGCCCGACGATAAGCGCATCTCCAGCGAGCTTTCCGGTAAACTCAGACCGCCCCTCTCCATCGTGTTGTTGATCTCACACTCGCCTCTCTCTCACGCATCTAAAGACACATTGCTTTTGCTTTCTCGTGCCTCGTAGAGTCGCCAACGACCACACCAGAGCGTGCCCGACGCCGACGATAGCTCCGACGAGAAATTGGAGATGACCCCGTGCGCCCCTGGCCTTCCCACGATGACGTTGAGCTTCTTCACGGCCCTGCGAACCCGGTGAGCCCCTCCTTCCCATACCCTTGCTTCCTAGAACCGCTAGAACATCACCACCTGACGCGCCACCTTCGCTCACCGTTGCTAGCGCTGCCAGTTCATGGCTAGTTTGATTAAGGCCGTTAGATTCAGATCCTGTGGTTGCGATAGGTCACTTAACCGAAGCGGTATCACTTGATCTTAGCTGCATAGATCCACTTACATCCAACGTTCCATGTTGCACGATCCACACGAAACGGTATGGACCAACCAGAAAAAGACACGTGGCTAGACTATTGATTTAAAAACAAAATTTGATCTATTAGATGATTGATTTTGTAAAATTCATAACTTTTAATCTGTATGTACAAAAATTACAACTTTTATATCAATGGATTCAGAAAAATGTAAAATTTGCAACTATGGACTTAGTTTAGTATTTTGCTTCTTAAAAATTAGGTGTTTTTACATAAATATTTGTAGGACTATTTTGAGTATAAAAATTGTTTAAAAAGGATTTTTGAGTGAAACCATTTGAAAATGGTTTTGATTTGAACCCTCTGACTATAAACACTAACATTTGAGTTTAAAAATATATTTGGATAACACTAGGAATTATTAGTTTGAATAAAGAATTTCTAGCAAAACAAAAATGATTTAAAAGGGTTATTTTCACTAACTTGTTTTCAAATGATTTTTCACATTTTATAAATGACCAATAGGTGTTTTAAAATGTTTATAGCCATATTAGAAACCCCTTTTTCAGTAAAACAATCTTTTGCACGCTTGCATGCATTTTTTGTTTTTATTATTTTACGTGGTTAATTGTTGAATGCTATTTTTGAATGTGTGCCTTGCTTGATTGAATTGCAGTGAACTTTGAAGAGTGTGACAATTTCAAGATCAAGGAGTGAACCTAGTTTATCTACTAAAAAGGCAAGTTGTGCTTCATATATTTTGTCCTATTATTTTGACTATGCATTATGATATTTTGAGTAGGACTTGCATGGAAAATTTTCTAAGTATAAGCTATGCCATGGGAAATCCTATATGTTGTCTTAGTAGAATTATCCTAAGTTAGGAAACTTGCCATGTTATCATGCTTAGCCTAGCTAATAGAAAACAAGGGTGGATTATTCATGATATGATATTATGCAAAGTCTATGACTTGTGTTTTGCTTAATAAACAACTATGTGAATGAATCACCTGGATGGAATGTTGAGTGGTTACACAAGGCCCATGTTGATGGCTACCTTGTATATCACACTTTTGGAAAGACACCCAGGAACAAAGAGATTTGAGATGTTAAGTGTTGCGAAGCATCTAGTGCAGCCACATGGCATACGGGATCTGCCTTGATCATATAGGTTGCAATAACTTAGCCAGAGGGACAGATGGTGGTAGGGGTGATAGGATGGAACATGTCCATTTGGTCTAAGGGAAGGCTTCTGAAAGATCTCATCTCGATGCATGTCGAGTCTTGTGGGGAAAGTGCACCACCTCTCGAGAGGGTAAAACCTAAGTACTTAGCCGTGTCCCCGGCAATGAACAATTTGAGGATCAAGACATTGAAGCTATCAAGGATATCCTCATCCAAATTTCTAAGTTAAAAACTTGTGGTTGAACAAGGGTAAAGGTTCACCAATTTATATTGGTAGTTCCTTGGGTGGTTTGTCAAACAAAAACTTAGTGTTTTCAACTAATAAGGAAAACCTTATTTTGAGCAAAGCAAGACTAAGCTCCAGTTAGCCAAATGCATATAGATGATAGATACCACTATTCTACCATAGTATCACTTGGCAATATAATTAATGTAGCACCCCCGGGTTTAGGGTTAAACTAACCTCATATCACCATCTAAGATAAGTTCAACTCTAAGAACGGAAGATCACAGTATAATTCGGTAACATTACAGAACTCAGGGATTCAACAACATAAGTTTAAACTCTTAACATAGTACGATATTAGAGTTATTACAAACCAGAGGTCGAAGACCCAACATTACATCTCACAGCGAAAGCAAATTGTGTTGTTCTACACAACAACTTAGCAAAGGGCCTAAGAGGCCATAAACAGAAGCAACATCCAACCCATAGTCCTCATGCTGCTACCTGGGACCCCCAACTACTTGTCGATGTCAACGTAGAAGCCACCTTCAGTTGCAACTAGACCATCTGTAAAAAAACAACAATGGCGCAAGGCTGAGTACGAGAATGTACTATGCAAGACTTAGGTAACCTAGTGTCTACATGCTCTGTCTAGAAAGGCTTTCTCTGGATTTACTTTTGCATAAAGCAAAATTTATTTGTAAACAAAAGAGAGAAGAGGCTCGTCTACTCAGAATCTTTTAAAAGGGATAAGATAATGACTTCTTCATCTTGTTCATCATATCTTGGTAACCACCAGCTTCATCAGAACCTCCTATCTAGGATCACCCCCTCGACCCAGAGGAAGCATCCTTAAGCACACGTGGATCAACAAGTTTTATAGTGGTTTATGTTATCTATGATCTTAGAATCTGGTCACCAAGCGTTCATAACCATGAACACGACTTTTCGAAAAGATTAATACCCTGCAGGGGTGTACAACTTTACCCACACGTACTAACCTTCTCTTAATGACACTTAAGATTAGTCCTTTTCCTTGGAAGTCCTGCAGAGGGTGGTTAGACACGATCTTTACCTTGCTTTCGCCCATACCATGAGTCACGCCCTAGGGATGGTTTCGCCGTAACGGGTCAAGTCCCGAAGCCAGTCCCTAAAGATGTGAGGCGAGGTTGGTTCACCAGGGGCTCCATCGACCCCAAGCAACCGTGGCCACGCTTCCCTACCTATTATGATGTACCTCCATCACCTCCTCTTTCAAAAACGTTTTCAATGCATATGCTAAATGGAAACCCCAAACTATGTGATTCATGGAATCTACTAGGCAAGTTAGTCAGTCGAGGGGTTCCCAAGCCCCGTGTGGTTGTACGCTCATCTCGGTTCCAAAGGAAAGAACTCAGTTCCTAGAGGTGGCGAGCATGGGACTACAAAAACCACACCCAACATGGCCTCCCATACAAGCCTTAGCATGTTTAGTTAACTCCTTCGATGATGTCACCATCTCCTACCTTACTAGACTCACCGGCATTTTTGATTCACCATTTGGGTAGATCAGAAGTTGTTACTATGCATGCCTAAGCTGTCGATCACAAAGCTCTAGCAACGCTCAAATGCCAGACCTAGGTATGCTAGGAGCAGTGGATCAGGAGTATAAGGCTACAAAAGGGAAACTGTGCAGCAGATAGGTAACACTAGCTACTGACAAAATACCACATTGGAATCGCGTGCATCATAGTGAGAAAGTAATATACTTTGTAAAAGTAGGTTCATAATGAGAGGCTATGCTTGCCTTGTTCGTCATTAGACAGACATGGATCTTCGGTGTCGTTGACTTCAGCCTTGTGCTCGGATCCTATCGCGAAGAACCAATACCGGAAAGGAAAAAGACAATCAAGACATGGCATAATGAAATGCACAATCAATATGGATGACATGTCATATTAAAGACTACGCGGTAACCCTAGGTGAAACATCGATTTAAGAGGATTCAGAGTGCCCTGGCGAGGACACATCGTCCAACCCACATGTATATGAGAGGGTGTCGATGTTCTTCCAACTAAACTAGGGTTTAAAGTTGCTTGACAATGTATGATTATTTCTTAGACAGATAGCTCTTAATTTTCTTAACATTTTGATATATTATACATATTTTTCAGATTAAATATGAATTTTTCAAGTTTATATTAATTTCTGCTATTTTTAAACATTTCTGAAAAGGTTTAAGAAATTACTGCATCACCCTGAGGTCAGCATACCCTAACCCTAAACTTTTCTCACCGAGGCAGAGGCCAGACCCAGTCACTGACTCCTGGGCCCAAGGCCATCAGCAAGCCACGCATGCGCTGTGTCAGCGCCACCTCACACACGGCGGAGCCACCAGACGTTGGTCGCCAACGGAGAACCAGGGCACACCGGGACGCGTGAGAGGGTGCGTTCGAATCAGTAGAGCGAGGCGAGAACGTGGGTGGCGGCGCTGCTATGAATAGGTCTTCGGAGCGAGGCCTGCGACGAGCGGCCGTGGCAGCGCTCGCAGGCGAACGACGCGTGACGGCTACGAGAAGCTAGCAGGAAAACGGAGGGTTCGTTGAGCACCAGGGGCTCACCACAGTGCTCGTAGAAGGGTCGTGGAAGCCAGGCGAGGCCGGAGGCGATCTAATCGACGTCGGTGAGCTTCGTTGGGACCGGAGAATACAGCGTCGATGGTGAGGATTTGTGGCTCCACTCCTTGATTCCTTTGGCAGGAAAACAGAGGCCGGCAAGGCGGAGCTCGCAGGCTCACTGGCGTGGCTCGGGGCGGCTCGAGATGGCAATGACGCTCGACTTGGGTTCATCCAGAGAGGGAAGAACGCGCGCGAGAGAAGCGCGAGGGGGAGTGGGAGGATAGGGTTGAGAGGGTGACGCTGCGGCGGTCTTATCCTTGTTCAGGGCTCGTCGGATGGTGCAACACGGGCGGTGGAGATCGACATCGCCGGCGGCAACACGCAGGTGTTCGCTGTCGGGGACGAAGATGACGAAAACCGGCCAGACGGCCGCCATCGGGCCCCGGGTGGGCCAAGCTGGGCTGGCCGTCATGTGATGTGGAGGGAAGAGGAGAGATGGGCCATGGCCCATCGGCTGCTGCTGCTCCTTTTTTCTTCTGTCAAACTGTTTTCTTTTTCTGTTTTACTCTTTTACAATTGTATTTCAATTCCGTTACTGTTTTGTATAATTCAAAAATACAAGAAGTTTTAAAATGTTGTTTAAAACACATAGGGGCCCTCCATACTGTTTGGGTTCCACACATTTTTTTTAAAATACCAAAACTATTTGAATGTGTTTCAAAGAGAGGGGGAAGAACTAGGGTTTAGGGTTTTCTACTTCTGTTTTGATTCACACACTTGATCACATGCACATATTTTATTGATTTAAACAGATGCATGGAATGCTTAAATACTATTTACATATATTACAAACTTGGGCTATTACAATTTAAATGTATTGACCCTTGTGGCTATAACTTATTATGTTGCAGGTTTGTTTTATTTTAGTGAAGTTTGTTGAGTAGGGATTACAAGTCTACAACCAACATGATTGCCTGTGGCTTATGAATATGAAGGACTCCATGCTATATAGTTATATCTACTGCATTGTAATGAGATAGCCAAATGAGCTATGTAAGATGTAATGAATTATTTTATTCCTGGTTATAAGTTGTAACATGACCTTTGTTTCTTGATATTACATCTTAAACTATGGATGATAGCTATTGGATCCAGGGACTAGCATTGTAAACACAAGGATCTCTACCTTATCAGGTTGGGACCTCTACAGATGGTATCAGAGCACTGTGTTGCCTGTAGGATTGTAACCCTAGGATTGGGCAAAACCCCTTAGAAAAATAGGAGTTGTATTTGTTAAAACTTATTTATAAAAAATCTTGTAAACTCTTTCCTCAACATTTTGTTTTGAGTCTACATCTCTCCCTTTTCAAATTGATGGACAAAAACTTCAACATGAGCAAGGAATTCACCATCACCAATGACTTCAACTTCAGTTTCACCAAGGACTTCAACTTGGACATCACTAAGGACTACAAGTGAGACAAGAATAATACTCAAAACTTGGATACTAAGGAAAAACAACTTAGAAGGAACCATCATCACCTTTGAACTTTGTAACCAAGATGCAAGAATTTTTCCAACGATACCATGATCTTGTTCATGAAGAAACAACTAATAAGAATGGAATGATTCCATGTGAACCCCATAGTTGGACCACTATACTAGTGTTTAGTTTAAATCGATTTATTGATCACACCAACTTATGTGGTGTAGCAAAAAATATTTTGTTGCCTAAAAATATGCTTGAATATTATTGTTTAAGTGGAATGCATGATTGTGATTGCTTGCACATTTCTTTGTGTGATTTGTTATGTGTGTGAGTAAAATTCTTCCTCTAGAAATCTTTTGCCTACTCTAATCCCAATCCAACTCAAACAGATGACTTCTCCAAGAGTCTCCAACATCAAGGATGGTAACACCAACCAAGAGATGCACATGATAAAACAACTGCTAGTAACCCAAGCCCAGTTGAATCAAGTGACAACTCAGTTTTTAGCCAACAACATTGAGTTAGACCCAACCATGCTAAAGTTCTTGGAAACCCAATCCCAATTGTTGCAAAGGATGACCAATCAGATGATCAACATGAGAAGCAATCTTTCCCAAGGAGATTGTGACAACAATGATATCAAGGATGATATTATAGAAGGAACTCAAGCTTGCAAAATCTGTGGAGACATAGGACACACTTATAAAGAACATAAGGACCAATGCCCTAATTGTGAAGAGAAATATCCAACTAAACAATGCCCCACATCTCAAGTTACATGTTTCCTATGTGAAGGAAATAATCATGTCCCTGTACATTGCCCCATCTATCCTATAGTTCAACAGATAAAACAAGATGGAAAACATCAAGACTTTGGAAACCTCCATGAAGGAACAACTTCCACCAAGATGAAGACAAAGTCAAACCTCAGTTTGCACCTCCATACATTCTGACCTACTATGGTGGACAAAATAGGAAACATGGACGTCTTAGGAATCGTTCAAAGAACCAAGGAATTTTTCCCACATTTGTGGTGAAATATGAAGAACATGAACTAAGAGAACTCCTAGCATTGGAGAAACCCAAGAACAAGAAGAAATGCCCCAACCCCAGCAAGCAAGACATTAGCTAGGTGCAATGTTACAATTGAAAGGAGATGGGACACTATGCTAATGAATGCCCAAAAAAGAAGAAGGGCAAAGGAAACAAACAAGAGGTAGTGATACCAAAGATGAAAGAGGATATAGCCAAGTGATGTGCAACAAATGCAAAAAGACAGGCCATTATGCATCACATTGTCCAGAAAAGAAGAAGAACAAGACAAGAAAGCTTGTGAGAGATCTCAACCTTGTCACATGTTTCATGTGTGAAAATAAAGGACACTATGCAAACAACTATCTAGATAAGTTACATCAAGATACCAAGTAAGCCAAGATGTAATCTAGTTGTCGTGGGAATGACCACGGCAGATGCTGCAATCGGCAGCGAGTAGTAGAACGAAGGGCAAGGGCGGCTAGCCATCTGCGGTGCGAGATGAGGGCAGAGACACAGGGTTTTACCCAGGTTCGGCCCCCCGGAGGGTAAAGACCTACTCCTGCTAGATTGTATTATGATGGAGGTACAATCGGGCGAGCTCGACGGCTAGGCGGCGAGTCGCTTGGGTGGATGATGGAACGTACGTTTACATGCCCTGTAGGCAGGTTTATATAGACTCACCCTCCCCTAGGGTTTACATATCTCAACCGAATCAGTTAAGGTTTTGGTACTCATTTAACCTAATCCGACTGGGCCTATCTACTCTCCTGGGCCTTCAACTTCCAGTCGCTTGGATCCACGCCAGGTCTTGATCCAGTCGCCGTCTTGCAGGCCCACTCGCCAGTTCCTGGGCCAGTCGGAAACGTCCTGCTGGGTATACCCCGGTAGGCATATCCCCATCAGTAGTCCCCGAGGCCGTCGTCGATTGGGCGCAGGTGGTTGCTGGCAGTCGGAGCATACGGGTCCAATGCGGACATCCAGTCGAATCGGTGGCGGGCTCCTGAATAAAGGAAAAAACTAGTCATTCTGGTCGCAGCTTGGCGAACAGGTCGGCGAGATATTTAGTCACTGTTGTAGTGGTCGGGTCAGCGAGCCGAGTGGCTGAAGTTGGACCGTCAAACGTAGTCAAAACTAGCCGTTCGGGGTAATCCAATGGTAACTTTTGGCGTAATCACCGCGTAGTAACGGCTTCCTGATTTGGCGGGTAACAACCGCTATATAAAGGGAATGGTAGGCGATCGGAGAACCACCTCCTCGTCATTTCCTCCGATTGCGCGCACCTCCGTTTTCCTCCGCATCGCGATCCAACCGATCCAAAATCCTCCGACCTCCATGAACCTTTCTACCAATGGCCCCCTCCACCGAACCATGGGGCAGGTCCAAGTGTATGAGCGAGCTACTAGCGTCTTTCGAGGAGGCCGGGATCCTGCGCGCTGGCAGGTGGCGCATCCCCGCGGCCGGAGAGGTGACTACGGACCCGCGCGAGGGAGAATTCGTCTGCTTCACCAGCCACCTGGAACGGGGGCTGGGATTCCCCATATCTTCTTCCGCGCTTCGCCTTCACGGATCCAGCCATCGGACCTGGGCCCGCGCAGAATCGAGCAGCTCGCCATTTTCTTGGCGTTCTGCGAGTGCTACCTGGGCTGCTGGCCCTACTTCCCCCTGTGGCAAGATCTGTTCCACGGGAGGATCAGTCGCGAAGAAGCAGGCGGCCCAATGCTTGCTGCGGGTGGCTTAACGTTTTAGTTGAAGTCGAAGGCCTCCTTTTTCGATCTCATGCTACCTGCCAAGGCGGCGAGCGAATGGAAGAAGTCTTGGTTTTACGTTACCGAGGCGACTCCAGACGGCGAGGTGGCGATCCCAAGATACTCCGTCGACCGGCCCGAACCGCGCCGACTCCAAGTCGGCAAACTCCCAACAGACCAGCAGATGGTCGTGGATGAGATGCTTCAGACCATCCGCGGCCTGAAGAAGAAGGGTCTTCAGACCATCAATTTGTACAACTGCTGGCTCGGGCGGCGACTGCCCCTCGCCCGTGACCATTATATGTACGAGTACACGGGCCGGGAGGACTCGACGAAATCCTGCCTCGCCGAGTGGAAACTCGAGGACTACATCCCGGCGTTGAAGAAGATCACCCAGGTGGTGTACCTGGACGCGAAGGCTGGGGTCGCCTCCTACACCGTGAAGCATCCAGCTCCGACGGTAAGTCATTTTCTATCATTCGCAGTCGCAGTTGATGCTGTCGCAGTTATACTAATACTGTCTCATGCCTATTGCGGTTATTTCAAGTGGTGGAAGGGTGACTTCCGCCCGCGGATGACGAGAATTCGAGCTCGTCTGTCCAGGACGGGGGCGAATCGCCTCCTGCCAAGGGCGACGTCGAGAGCGATAGGAGCGATGATGAAGACGAGTCCAAAGAAGAAGCCGTCCCACTGGTTCGCAAAACTCGCGGGCAGCGTCAGCGCGAACTCGAGGCGAGTATAAGCCTTGAACGCCATGACGATGACGACGGCGATCTTCCCGAGCACACCTCGTGTCGCGAGGCTACTCCGTCAAAAAAGAAGAAGAAGAAGGAAGTGAAGGCCCCTCCGAAGAGGGAGACGAAGTCGGCGAAACAGGAATCTCCGCCTCGTTCGACGAGTAGCTCCGACGCCACCAGCCTGGCCAGGGATGAAGCTCCACAGACGACGGCAGCACCGGATGCCACCGCCGCCCTGAGTGAGGTACCTCTGGCCTGGATCCCCCCCGTTCGTCCCAGTCTCTGGGTCGAGGGCTGCTCCGGTCGCGGCAGCTTTGCCTCCCAGGAGAGCTCCCGCCGAAAATGTTGTGGAGGCTCTTGTCGCGTCCTCGTCAACGAAGAGGCCGTCCGTGTCTTGGGCGGATGATGTTCAGGAGATGGGCCTCAGTCGGAAACTTGGCCCCGAACTGGAGAGGCCGGCTAGCATCCGCACGGGGCTGCGGTTCATACCAGTCGCCAAGTGAGTTTTATTCACTTGCCTTGCTTTTCGTTGTACTCTGACCACTTTGCTCATGTAATCAATTTGCAGGACTGGAGTTAAAAAGATAGGCCACCCTTTCATGGTCAAAGTGCCGCCATTCGTCACCGAGGAGGACCCCTCTCAGAAGAGTAAGGCTAATGAGGTCGCTGCCCCCACAGACAGTGCCAAGAAGGCCAAGAGCGACGATGTCGTCACGGTGTCTGACGACACGATGATTGCTCCGAGTGATCCTGCGGCGGGGGCGGCCTTGACGATCAAGGAGGGTTCTTCCTAGCCTGGGATGGCCGAGCCGGCCTCTTTTGGTGCCGACGCATCCATCGCGACCTTCCCCCGCTTCATGTCCAGAGCGGCTACGGCGAGTGGTACCACACCATCGAGCCGCGTGCCTGGGGTCGCCGAAACGGAGGTCGAGCAGCGTCGCAGGCACACTCCGGCTCTTCTCGCATCCGTGGATGCGCTACAGCTTTATGGCATGCTTGGCGCAGCCATCCAGGTATGTCCAGTCCCCGAGGATCGGGCCACTGAATTGCAGTGGTCAGATTCTTTTGGTGTTTTGCTTTTATTTCTCGCGCCCAGTCCCCGAGTGCGCATTCGCTGAATTTCAGCGGGTGGGCGCTTAGGGTTTTTGATCTCCAGTCCCCGAGTGTCCAGTCGCTGAATTTCAGCGGGTGTGCGCTTAGGATTTTTGATCTCCAGTCCCCGAGTGTCCAGTCGCTGAATTTCAGCGGGTGTGCACTTAGGATTCCATTTTTGTTAACTGTTTGACTTTTGTACAGGGTTTGCAGCGTGAATCAGCCGACCGGCTTGCTGCAAAGTGTCGCACGGAGAAGGAACTTGTCGCCATCCAAGAGGCGAACAAGGGACTCCAGGCGATTGCTACGAAGGCAGAGGAGGTTCGCCAGGGCCTTGTCCCGGCGAGTGAGCTGACGGAGGCTCAATCTGCGTTGAGTTTGGCTGAGAAGCGGATCGCCGACCTTGAGCGCGAGCTTAAGGACGCGAAGGAGGAGGCGAGCTCGGCGGATGGGCGAGCCAAGGCTGCTGTTACGGCCGCCGCTGAGGAGCGTAAGGTCTCTGACGCCCTTGTTGCTGGGCTTCAAGACGACTACTCCTCTCTTCAAAGCTTCATCACGGATCTCTCCCGTCCGTTGATTGGTAAGTGTGCCTGCCTCTGCCTGTAATATTTTCATTGTGTGATCTTTGATGTACTCAGTACCCCCCTCTGTCCACAGGTCGGATCGTCGACAGCGCGGAAGAGGCGCAGTCATTCGACGCGCGGCAGTGTGTGGCCACTCTGGTCGACTCGGCCACGTTTTCCGCGACTTGTATTCGGGCGTATCTTCAGGAGATGTCGCCCACGGAAGTGATTCCCAGCGACCTCGTCGAAGTGTGGTGGTACTTGGAGAAGGCGCCATCAGTCGTCGAGTTCATGACGCGGTCGGCGTTCCGGCGCGGGGCGGCGACGGCGCTTAGCCTTGGGCTCGCCCACTTCCCGGAGGATTTCGATCTGGACGACGTGACGAGTGGCTACCCATCGTCGACTGGCTCGATGGAGATCGCCGAGGTGCTGAAGCTGACGGACCGCGCCGCGGTATACTCCGATCGCGTCTGGGCGATGGGCGACCTCCTTCCTTATCAGGAGATGATCGTCGCACCTAACGATCCCGAGCCGCAGCACCGGGACTTCAAGATCGAGCATCCCTTCCGTGCGGCGATGGCGGGTGAGCTGACAACGTACCCATCGAACCCGTACACTCCCTTCATTCGCAACTGCAAGGATGGCGGCGAGTCGACATCGAAGCCTGCGGAATAAGACATTGTGCCATGGGGCGTTAGTAGCAGTTCGGCCATTGGGCGCACCTTGTACTTTGTAATAACTATGATCTGCTATAATGGGATATCGTGTTATTTTGTGAATTATTGTTTGTTTGTGATTGAGGGTTGAACGAGTCCCCAAGCGCGTCCGCCCTTTTTATGGGGTTTACCTCGTTTGTTATGTGTTTGTGGTTTTGAACGTTTTGTTATTGAGGTCCACTCGCCCGAGCTTGGAAAGCCAGTCGCAAGGCGACTCCCATGAGTGCTCTGTACTTCACCGTTTTCCCTTGCGCGAACGAGGTCGGGTAGCCGAGTCCCCGAGCGTGGTACTTGGTTGTTATAGGCGCGACTCTAGGGTGGGTGAGGACTGGGTGCGTCAGAGTAAGCGCATCACTCTTGCCTGGCCCGTCGGGTCAGTCGCATGGCGAGTCCTGGGCATGCTCTCATACTTGGCGTTTTCCTTAGTCGCTTGCGCTGAACTGGTCGTCAGTCCCCGAGCGTGGTACTTGGCTGTTCGAGTCGCCGTGTCGAGGATGCGGAGGATCATGGTCGCTGTGAGGAGCGAAGGCAGTTGTCTTGGCTCGTTAAGCCAATCGATCTAGGCGACTCCATTGGGGCTCTGGGTAGGCGTTTTTCGTGGACGTTACGAGACCTGGGGTAACCCAGTGCCCTCGTAACGCACTACTTGGCCATGCCGATCGCTGTACCAGAGGTTGACTCCTGCAGTTAGCTTGGTGCTATTATTAAGAGTGTGAGTGGCACAAGACACGGAGAGTAGACACAATTTGTGGTAACTAATATGTTTTATTTCATAGCGACTGGAGGATACATATGTGGAGTTCTAGGAGTAGAACTTCCGTAGGAGGTTTACATTCCATGGTCGTTTGGCGTCGAGTTTTCCATCTCCGCGGACGTCTGTGAGGTAGTAGGCATCGTTGCCGTGTACTCGCCCGATGGCGAATGGTCCCTCCCACGGGGGGAGAGCTGGTGCATGCCCTTCTTGTCCTGGATGAGGAGTAGCACCAGGTCGCCTTCCTGGAAGGTGCGAGTTTTCACCCGCTGGCTATGGTAGCGGCGGAGTCCTTGTTGGTAGATGGCAGTGCGGGAGCGAGCTAGGTCACGTGCCTCGTCAAGTTGATCGATTCCATCCTGACGTGCGAGTTCATTCGCAGCCTCCGTGTAGTGGACGTCCCTTGGCGAGTCGTGCTCGAGGTCGGTGGGCATGACTGCCTCGGCGCCGTACACCATAAAGAAGGGGGTGAACCCTGTCGACCTATTGACCGAGGTGCGGATACCCCAAATGACGGAGGGTAGCTCCTCGACCTAGCACCCGGCGGTGCGCTCGAGTGGTACTTGGAGCCGTGGCTTCAGGCCATGGAGGATGCTCTGGTTGTCCCGTTCCGCCTAGCCGTTGGACTCCGGGTGGGCGACTGACGTGAGGTCGAGCCGGATGTGATGTTCCTCGCAGAACTCGGCCATGGCTCCTTTGGCGAAGTTGGTGCCGTTGTCCGTGATGATGCTGTTTGGGAACCCGTAGCGATATATGAGCTCGCGTAGGAATTTGGTGGCGGTCTTCCCGTCGCATTTCCGGACTGGCTTGGCCTCCACCCACTTTGTGAATTTTTCAACCGCGACCAGGAGGTGGGTGAAGCCGAAGGGGGCCTTTTTGAAAGGGCCTACCATGTCCATGCCCCACACGGCGAATGGCCAGGTGATGGGGATTGTCTTGAGTGCTGAGCTCGGCACGTGTGTCTGGTTGGCGTACTTCTGGCACCCGGCGCACCGCTGGACAATGTCGATGGCGTCGGCGTGTGCGGTGGGCCAGTAGAAGCCGTGTCACATAGCCTTTGCGACCAAAGAGCGGGCTCCGGCATGGTGGCCGCAGTCGCTGGAGTGGATGTCGTGGAGGATCTTACGTCCTTCGGCGGGTTGGACGCAGCGTTGGAACACGCCGGTCACGCTGACTCGCCATCGATGATGACGATGGATTTGCAGCGGCGCGTTCTCATCCGGGCGTCTGTTTCGTCTGCCGGCAAGGTGCCTCCCTCCAGGTAGGCGATGTACGGCCTAGTCCAGTCTTCTGGCTCGGCGATGAGTGCAACCAAGGCTGCCTCTGGTTGCAGCGGGACTCTGATGTCGATCTCCCTTGGGGGAGAGACGGATGGCTTGGTGATCGTGTCGAGGAAGACGCCGGCGGGTGGAGCGAGTCGAGCCGACCCGATACAAGAGAGTGCGTTGGCCTCCTCGTTCTTCCGCATGTCGATCCACTCAGCGGAGTAGCCTGCGAAGTGTCCGCCCAGCTTGTCCACTGCTTGGCGGTATGCCGCCATGGTGGGAGAGACGGTGTCGCAGGTGCCAGCGACTTGCCCAGCGACGAGGTCAGAGTCTCCGTAGCAGCGTAGGCGGTTGAAATTCATTTCCTTGGCAGCTCGCATGCCGTGGAGCAGTGCCTCGTCCTCGGCCATGTTGTTGGTGCAGTGGGTGAAGTCGAGGCAGAGGACGTAGCGGAGCTTGTCGCCCTTCGGGGAAGTCAACACGATCCCTGCTCCCGCGCCGTCTGCGTTTTTGGAGCCGTCGAAGTGCAGGCTCCATTAGTGGAGGTACGGCAGCTTTTCCGGCTGCTGGGCCTCCTCCCAGTCGGCGATGAAGTCCGCGAGAGCCTGTGACTTGATCGCTTTTCATGGCTCGTACTTGATGTTGTGGACGCCGATTTTGACGGCCCACTTGGCGACTCGCCGGTCGCCTCATGATTGCGGATGATATCCTGCAACGGTGCTGAGGAGACGACCGTGATCGGGTGCTCCTGGAAGTAGTGCGGCAGTCGCCGTTGTGCTCTGAAGACTGCGTACATCAGTTTCTGGTATTGCGGGTACCGCTGGCGCGACTCAGTGAGGACCTCACTGATATAGTACACCGGTAGTTGTACCGGGCGCTCCTTTCCTTCCTCTGGACGCTCGACGACCATGACGGCGCTGACGACGCGCTCGGAAGCCGCGACGTAGACCAGCATGGGTTCTTTGTCGACGGGGGCAGCGAGTAGCGGTGCTGCGAGTAGCACCTTCTTGAGGTCGCGGAGCGCTGCTCGCTTTGTCCCACTAGAAGGTGGGGTTCTTCCGCATCAGGCGGTATAGGGGCATCGCCTTTTCGCCCAATCGGGGGATGAAGCGGCTGAGAGCCGCGACTCGCCCGACCAGCTTCTGGACGTCGTGCAGGCACGCGGGTTTGCCGAGTCGAGCGATCGTGTCGATATTGGTGGGGTTCCCCTCGATCCCGCGCTTGGAGATAACGTACCCCAGTAGTTGGCCTGCTGGTACGCCGAAGGTGCATTTGCCTGGGTTTAGCTTTATCTTGTATTTCCGCAGGTTGGCGAATGTTTCCGCCAGGTCGGCGAGTAGATCGCCCTGGCGAGCGGACTTCACTACCACGTCATCGATGTAGACGTGGATACTGCGGCCAATTTGGCTCGCAAGGCATTCCTGCAAGCACCGCTGGTAGGTCAACCCGGCGTTCTTGAGGCCGAAGGTCATGGCGGTGTAGCAGAAGGCTCCGAATGGCGTGATGAACGCCGTCTTTTCCTCGTCCTCGATAGCCATTTTGATCTGGTTGTACCCAGAGTAGGCGTCGAGGAAACACAGCGACTCCGAGCCCGCGGTGGAGTCGATTATTTGGTCGATCCGTCGAAGGACGAATTGCTCCTTCGGGCAGGCGCTGTTTAAGTTTGTGTAGTCGATACACATCCTCCAGGTCCCATTTTTCTTTTCGACCAGGACTGGGTTTTCCAGCCACTTGGAGTATTTGATTGGCCGGATGAACCCTACAGCGAGTAGACGCTGCACCTCCTCGGCGATGGCTCGGCGGCGCTCTTCATTGAAGGGCCGCAGCGACTGCTTGACGGGTCACACTTTGGGGTCGGCGTTGAGTTTGTGCTCAGCGAGTTCCCTAGGGACACCAGGCATGTCAGAGGGATTCCATGCGAAGATGTCCCTGTTCTCACGGAGGAACTCGATGAGCGCGCCTTCCTATGCTGGGCTCATGCCCGTTCCGATCGTCACCGTCTGGCTGGAATCGCCTGGGACCAGCTCGACGGTGCGGGTGTGCGTCGTCGCCTCGAAAGCTGAGGTGTTGACGCCCTCCGAATTGGGCTTCTTGAGTATGGTGGGGTCCTCGTTGTTGACACCGCTCGCATATTTGGCGAGCTCGTCGGCGTGGTTGGTCTCTGCCGCGATGACGGCGTCGGCGAGTTCGGCTCCTTTGGCCTCGCACTCGGCGACCATGTCAGGGTCGCTGTTGATGGTGATTACGCCGCACGGCCCGGTGAGCTTCATCGCATTGTACGCGTAGTGGGGCGCTGCCATGAACTTGGCGAACGCCTGGCGCCCCAGGACGCAGTGGTAGGGGCTATCGAAGGGTACCAGCTCGAATACGATCCGCTCGGTGCGGAAGTTTGCTGGTGAGCCGAAGGTGACTGGCAGCGTGACCTTGCCAATCGGGTACGCCTTCCGACCGGGACGATGCCGTGGAACGTGGTGTAGGTCGTCTCGACCATCGACTGCGGGAGCCGCAGTCGCCTGAAGGTGTCCAGGTACCGGATGTTGATGGAGCTGCCGCCGTCCATCAATGTCTTGGGGAGCCAGTAGTCTCCCACCTTGGGTTTGACTACCAGGGCGACTCGGCCTGGGTACTCGATGCGTGGCGAGTGGTCCTGGCGGCTCCAGGTGATGGGCTGCTCCGACCAGTTGAGGAACTGGGGAACGTCCACCTGGACCACCGCGTTGACGGCGACGGCGCGGGCGATGACCTTCTTCCCACGCTTCGTGTTGAAGCCTGTGAAGGTGTGGAGCGAGCCGGCCATACTGCCGAATTTTCCGCCGTTTGGCGGGTTGTTGTCGGGGTCCTCTCGTGCTCGCTGTGCCTTCTCGATTTCCTTGAGAGAGTGGCAGTCGGCGGTCGTGTGCGTGGCGGGCTTCCCTTCCCTGCTGTGAAACACACAAGGCTGGTTAAGGAGGGCCGCGGGATCGAACCTTGGTTTGGCCTTGTAGTTGCCGCCGTCGCGGCATTGTCCTCCGTCACGGCGGAAGCTCTTGGGCTCGCGCTGCGCGTGCCCGGCGTTGGCGACAAAGTTGACTCGCCCGTCACTGCGGCGCTTGCCCGTGAGGCGAGTGTTGCTGTATCGTAGGTCGGACCGTCGTGCGTTGTCGTTGCCGTTCGTGCGGCGTTGACCTCCCGACTCGTCGTCGGTTTCCTGGTTGGGGTCTTCCTCCGCGTATCTTTTGGCGATCTCGAAGAGGTCCAGTATGTTGTCGAGTGTGCGGTATGCTCGTTTGAGTTTGGCCACCAGGGGCTCGTAGCGGCACGAGGTCTTGAAGCAGTGGATTGCGGTGTCCGGGTGGATGCCGACCGCGTTGTACCACAGCTCTTGCCACCGTTGGACCCAGCTTTGGGTCGACTCGCGGGGTCCCTGGACGCATCGCTCCAGGTCCTCGATTGTGGTGGCGCTGGTGTAGGAACCCTCGAAGTGCCTCACGAAGGCATCGCCCATCTCTTCCCAGGAGTCGATGCTATTCGGAGGGAGAGTGTTGATCCACTGCCTGCATGCTCCCTCCATCATTAGGGGGAGGTAGCGGGCGGCTAGCAGGTCGGTGTGGCCTGCGATCTCCATCGCCATGAGGTAGGTGTCCAGCCACACGGAGGGGTCGTACGAAGGGTCGTACTTTTCTATTTCCTTCGGCGCTTTGAAGTTCGCCGGGTATTTTTCGCCTCGGATCATCGGGCCGAAGCATCGGGGCCCGAGTCGGCTCAGCGGCTCATTCGTCGCGATTGGTTAGGTGTGTCGCAGTCGTCAGGCGCGGCGCGCGCCTGGTTGTTGATGATGTGGGTGCGGGCGTTGACGGGCTGACCATTGGCGGCGACGAAGTTGGTCGCTGGCCTAGGGTCGTTGGTGGAGAGTGCCGCGTTCGCGGGTCGGTGTTGGAGTTGCAGTGGTTCGGGTGGCGGGAAGTTGAGGGTGTTTGTCGCCACTAGACGGCCGCTCTGCTGCCCGATGAACGCGAGTACATCCGCCCCTGTGAGTCGACGCCTGCATTTTGCTGCTCGACCGCCTTTGCGAGCAGGGCCTTGACGTACTAGATCTGTAGGGCGCCGTCGCCGGTGGCCGTGATGTTGTCGGCCGCTGCTCGGCCTGCCACGAGGTTGTCCATCAGGGTGGAGAACAGTGTCAGGCCGTTCGCGTCTCGCTCCCGTGAGGAGACCGCTATTCACGGCTGGTCCCTCGGGGGTGCGCGGTTGGTTGGAGGTGGGGCGCCTATCGCCGTCGACCCTGGTGGGGGCCGGGCGCTTCCTCCTGGTGGCGCGTTCTCGCAGATCACGCGCTCGGCCACGCGGGCCGGGTCGTTCTCGTCGTCGAAGTTCAGGGCGTGCCCCTGGACGGTGGGGTTTAAGCGCGACCTGATTCGCTGCTGGTGGTAGCGCTACAGCTCCTGCGCCGTCACCTGCTCGAGGCGAAATTTTTCGCGCTCGGCTTGCTCCTTGCGGACTGCCTCCGCCAGCATCAGGCGGAGTTCCTCGACCTCCGTTGCCGTGGCGTTAGGAGAGATCAGGGTGGAGAAGGGATCCTCCGGTGGATCGGTGCCAGTCGCCAGGTAGGTCGTGGCGTGGCGACCGGTCCTGTCGCGGAGATCGGCGGAGTTTTCTGACCCGGAGTCGAAGTCGAAGATCCCAAGGATGGAAGGATCCTCGAAGTCTCCCACGTTGGAGACCTAGGTGATGGAGCCCGCGGGTGAAGCCGTGGTGATGGATCCAGCGAGTGACGCCGGGGTCGCCAAGTCGGCGCCGTCGTTGAGGGCCGCGTCTTCCGCGGCCGCGGTGTTTTCGGCCACGTCACTATGGGCCGAGTTGTACTCGGAGGCGAGGTTATGGATCGTGCGGACTTGGCTCTCGGAGAGCCGGTCGCGTGGCGGCGACTCGCGGATGCGAGCCGAGTCCTCCGAGACGATGACGTCGGTGAGGCCGACGAAGAGGCTGATCGTGCCAACTGGCAAGATCATGCTGTGCGTGACGGGTTGCGCCGCCGGGACGTAGCTGCTCGGCAAGATCTGAAGCATCTCGCCGATCGCTATCATGCGGCCGGTGGCGACCGACTCGTTGATGGGCAGATTGGATCTCGCTGCAGAACACCGGCCAGACCGGCCAGGCCCCACGGTGGGCGCCACTGTCGTGGGAATGACCACGGCAGATGCTGCAATCGGCAGCGAGTAGTAGAACGAAGGGCAAGGGCGGCCAGCCATCTGCGGTGCAAGATGAGGGCGGAGACACAGGGTTTTACCCAGGTTCGCCCCCCGGAGGGTAAAGACCTACTCCTGCTAGATTGTATTATGATGGAGGTACAATGGGGCAAGCTCGACGGCTAGGCGGCGAGTCGCTTGGGTGGATGATGGAACGTACGTTTCACGCCCTGTAGGGAGGTTTATATAGACTCACCCTCCCCTAGGGTTTACATATCTCAACCGAATAAGTTAAGGTTTCGGTACTCATTTAACCTAATCCTACTGGGCCTATCTACTCTCCTGGGCCTTCAACTTCCAGTCGCTTGGATCCACGCCAGGTCTTGATCCAGTCGCCGTATTGCAGGCCCACTCGCCAGTTCCTGGGCCAGTCGGAAACGTCCTGCTGGGTATACCCCGGTAGGCATATCCCCATCACTAGTTAAAAATCTTTTAAGGGTGGTAGTACCCTAGTTGCCTTGAAGCCAACTTGTAACCTCTAGCCTTCCCGAATCTCGGGACGATATTCCTTCTAAGGGTGGTAGTCTGTCACATCCCAAAATTTTCCAAATTTTGAAATGTGAAAAATAAACAAAGAAAAGAAAAACTTGATGAAATTAGGGTGAAAAGAAACTTTTTGCTTCTAAATGGAAACATCAAAACCCTACTTGAAAAAAATTTGAATAAGAAGGCAAAAAATAGATTTCTAAACAAATCAAATGCATTCTTGCATGGAAATAATCTCAAAAATTAAACACTTGGAAGAGTTAAACCAAACCCTAAAACTTAATGGAAGAAATCATTTTCATATCACACCAAGACTATGGCTTTGCCCCATATAAAAATTTATCAACAAACATTTCTAAATGACCAAAAATGGTAAACAAAAATATTATAAAACCAAGGGAATTGATTTCATTCAATTTGGAGCCATGGATAAAAACTTATGAATTTAATAAGATAAAAGGACATAATTTCCAAAGCTAATAAAGCTCCTAACTAAATTCAATACCAAATTGTGAGCAAGATAATCCTAAAATGATTTAAAAAGATAAACAAAAATTAAATAAAATTATACAAAGTGGAATCAACAATTTTGGAACTATAAATAAAAAGATATGGATTTTATGGATTTTATAAGACAAAGAAAGAAATAAATAAATAAAGAATATTTAAAAGTAAAATTAAATCTTTGCCAAATCCATAAGCAAATGGAATAAATATAATCCAAATAAAATAAAGGAATAAAGATTATTTAAATAAAATTATATGGGCTTTTAACCATATTCAATTTTATTTAAATGAAGAAAAAATTGCCTAATATAAATGAATAATTAAATCATGAGAAAAATAATTGAAATTGCCAAAGTGGATTAAAAGTTATCTATTTAACTTAATAGAATAAAAGATTAATTAAATAAAACTTATATGGGTTGGAACTATATTCAATTTTATAAAGACAAAATACCTAACTTAATTAAATATTAAACCATAAGAGAATATTTGAAATATTCTAAAATGGTCTTTTAAACACATTAATAAATAATATAAACCTACTGAAAAAGTTCTGAAAAGGTTTGATACAAATCTAAATTCAAATTGAGTTTAAATTATTTGATTTGAATTAAAACGGAAACCAGAAAAGGAAAAAATAGAAACATACCTACCCAACTAACCTAGGCCCACCCCAGCTACCCCTGGCCCAACAGCAGCCCACCCGGCACCTCCCCTCTCTCTGTCCGTTATTTCTCACCCGTGCGTCTACTCTCACTCTCGCTGGCCATCTGGACCCACCCTAGCTAAGGGTCTTCGTCTCCACCCGCGGAACCCGCTCCCCTCATTCCTCCTCGCCGTTTCCACCGTTGAGGAACCACGTAAATTCGCGTTAACGCCGCAATGAATCCGCCCCGCGACCATGCCCATTTAACCACCTCCCTCTCCCCTCTCTTTCCCTTCAGACGCCGCTACCAGAGAGCCACCAGGCTGCGGAGATTTTAGCTCGCTCCTCCGCTGTCTCCGACGAGCCTCCGCGACAATTTCGACGAGCCCATTCATTCCCTTGCCCCCTAGCTCATTCAGACCTAGCCGCCACTATCGTTCGCACCTGCCAGTATCCTTCATTCACTTGCGCGAGCCCCAGACACTCGGCAACAACTCCGTCCATGCGTGCCGACGACAAGCGCATCTCCGGCGAGCTTTCCCGGTAAACTCACATAGCCCCTCTCCCTCGCGTTGTTGCTCTCACACTCGCCTCTCTCTCACGCATCTAACGCCACATTCCTTTTTCTTTCTCGTGCCTCGTAGCGTCGCCAACGACCACACCAGAGCGTGCCCGATGCCGACGATAGCTCCGACGAGAAATTGGTGATGACCCCGTGCGCCCCTGGCCTTCCCACGACGATGTTGAGATTCTTCACGCCCCTGCGAACCCGGTGAGCCCTTCCTTCCCCTCCCCTTGCTTCCTAGAACCGCCAGAACATCACCACCTAACGCGCCACCTTCGCTCAATGTCGCTAGCGCCGCCAGTTCATGGCTAGTTTGATTAAGGCCGTTAGATTCAGATCCTGTGGTTGCGATAGGTCACTTAACCGAAGCGGTATCACTCGATCTTAGCTGCACAAATCCACTTAAATCCAACGCTCCATGTTGCACGATCCACACGAAACGGTATGGACCAACCAGAAACAGACACGTGGCTAGACTGTTGATTTAAAAATAGAATTTGATCTATTAGATGATTGATTTTGTAAAATTCATAACTTTTAATCTGTATGTACAAAAATTACAAATTTTATATCAATGGATTCAGAAAAATGTAAAATTTGCAACTATGGACTTAGTTTAGTATTTTTCTTCTTAAAAATTAGGTGTTTTTACAGAAATATTTGTAGGACTATTTTGAGTATAAAAATTGTTTTAAAAAGGATTTTTGAGTGAAACCATTTGCAAATGGTTTTGATTTGAACCCTCTGACTATAAACACTAACATTTGAGTTTAAAAATATATTTGGATACCACTAGGAATTATTACTTTGAATAAAAGCATTTCTAGCAAAACAAAAATGATTTAAAAGGGTTATTTTCACTAACTTGTTTTCAAATGATTTTTCACATTTTATAAATGACCAATAGGTGTTTTAAAATTTTTATAGCCATATTAGAAAACCCTTTTTCAGTAAAATAATCTTTTGCATGCTTGCATGCATTTTTTGTTTTTATTATTTTACGTGGTTAATTGTTGAATGCTATTTTTGAATGTGTGCCTTGCTTGATTGAATTGCAGTGAACTTTGAAGAGTGTGACAATTTTAAGATCAAGGAGTGAACCTAGTTTCTCTACTAAAAAGTCAAGTCGTGCTTCATATATTTTGTCCTATTATTTTGACTATGCATTATGATATTTTGAGTAGGACTTGCATGGAAAATTTTCTAAGTATAAGCTATGCCATGGGAAATCCTATATATTGTCTTAGTGGAATTATCCTAAGTTAGGAAACTTGCCATGTTATCATGCTTATCCTAGCTAATAGAAAACAAGGGTGGATTATTCATGCTATGATATTATGCAAAGTCTATGACTTGTGTTTTGCTTAATAAACAACTACGTGAATGAATCACTTGGATGGAATGTTGAGTGGTTACACAAGGCCCTTGTTGATGGCTACCTTGTGTATCACACTTGTGGAAAGACACCCAGGAACAAAGAGATTTGAGATGTTAAGTGTTGAGAAGCTTCTAGTGCAGCCACATGGCATATGGGCTCTGCCTTGATCATATAGGTTGCAATAACTTAGCCAGATGGACATATGGTGGTCGGGGTGATATGATGGAATGCGTCTATTTGGTTAAAGGGAAGTCTTCTGAAAGATCTAGTCTCGATGCATGTCGAGTCTTTTGGGGAAAGTACACCACCTCTCGAGAGGGTAAAACCTAAGTACTTAGTCGTGTCCCCAACAATGGACAATTTGAGCATCAAGACATTGAAGCTATCAAGGATCTCCTGATCCCAATTTCTAAGTTAAAAACTTGTGGTTGAACAAGGGTAAAGGTTCACCAATTTCTATTGGTAGTTCCTTGGGTGATTTGTCAAACAAAAACTTAGTTTTTTCAACTAATAAGGAAAACCTTATTTTGATCAAAAAAAGCCTAATCTCCGTTTAGCCAAATGGATATAGATGATAGATACCACTATTTTACCATAGTTTCACTTGCCAATACAATTCAAATGTATTGACCCTTGTGGCTGTAACTTATTATGTTGCAGGTTTGTTTGATGTTAGTGAAGTTTGTTGAGTAGGGATTACAAGTCTACAACCAACATGATTGCCTGTGGCATATGAAGATGAAGGACTCCATGCTATATAGTTATATCTGCTACATTGTAAGGAGATAGCCAAATGAGCTATGTAAGATGTAATGAATTATTTTATTCCTGGTTATAAGTTGTAACATGACCTTTGTTTCTTGATATTACATCTTAAACTGTGGATGCTAGCTATTCGATCCAGGGACTAGAATTGTAAACACAGGGATCTCTACCTTATCAGGTTGGGACCTTTACAGGATTGCTTTCCGGTATGTGCGTCCTCCGCTTGACCAATTATATTTGTGATTGGTGGATTGTATCTTGAGTATTTTGCTACTGTAGGTGATAGGTTGTTTGAGCTTGCATGCTTGTTATATGCTTTGAAATTTAATTTTGATGCATGTTTAGCCCTCTATCAAGTTCCTATAGTAGTTCTCCTTCATTTATTTACTTGGAAATCACTTGGTTTGATGCTTGTCTAATTTTTTTTAGAAAAAGGGCCCACACCTTTGGAGAAGTGTTTGAAAGTTATGCACCTAGGAGGACAAGGCCTTCGAGATCAGCCTCTCGAGATAGGCCATCATACAATGACGATCTTATTGCGCCGCGATTTGGCAACGAGGGAGATGAGGGGGATGCACACCCTTCTACCTTCCCTTGTTTTACCTTTTTGCAGGCTGCAGGAATCCTCAATGATTTCTTGACTCTTGTTTAGAGGGTTGGTCTAACCGATTATATGCAATATGAGAGTGTGCAATATGCTTTGCTCACCAAAACTTCTATGGAGAGTTTCACTTTCAGTAACACTTCTTTCAGGACGGATGTTTCATTCAAAATCTATGATAGGCCTATCACCATGTCATTGAAGAAATTTTGTAGCATTATAGGTATTGGTATGTCTGGGACGGTGAAGAAGATTCAAGCTAGACCCGCTGATTTATTGGAGCTCTACCGTGGGGTAATAAATGACGATGACCGCACGACCCAGCGCGGGAAGATAAGAAATATTCAACTCCTAGATCTCAGATATTTTGCTTATTATCTTGCCACTAGTATTCTTGGTAGGGAAAAAACTAGCAATATTTCCAACTATCATTTGGCCTTTCTAGCTGCTGCACTTAACAATGAGACTAGGTATAATCTTGGTGCTCTCATTGCTCGCCGCCTAGCTGCTAGAGGACCTATTTATGGGGGTATTATTGTTGCACGTGTAGTTGCTGCCTTAGAACTTTCTGTTGATCCAAATGATACAATATTGGCTCCACAGAGGCTTGATTTAGCTTCCATGAAAGCGCATCATTTTGTTACTGCTAGCTCTAGACTTGAGAGTTTAGTTTACATGATGATGTTTACTGACAAGGGCGAGAGGGAAATTTCTTTGCCACAGTCTACTTTGTTCAGTATTAGTAGGGGGCCTTGGTCATGCTCCAAGCAGGAGGTGGACAATTAGCTCCACTTGCTTGATTTCCACGGGAACTACCAGGGGGATGCGCCCTCTTATGACTACTCAGCGCACTACACTCGGGCTTCCTCGAGCACGTACCATGACGAAGGGGCCTCTTCGTCACATTACGGGGGCACTCCTTCTTGGCCAGGCTGGGATTGAGCCCCTCTTAGGCCAAAAGCCTAAGCTTGGTGGGAGGTATACTGACATCACACTCATCTACATATCATGTTCTGTCGGTACTTTGTATATCCATGTTTCACTTTATTTTTAGTTTTTGTTTCTGCTTTCTAAAACACAAAAATATTTTCATTGTTTCTCTTTGTTTGTTTCTTTGTTTTTGTAGCTTTGGTTTGCTTTGGTTTGTTATAAGAAAAATCCAAAAAGATTTTGCTTTGTTTGCCTTTGCTTTGAGTGCTTTCTAAAAAAAATCTAAAACCCAAAAATATTTGTTCTTCTTCTTTGGTTTTGTGAAGTTCATTGCAGGGTTCAGCGGTCCTCAGTGACTCATTTGGAGTTTGGTTTCATGTTATTATTCAAGACACACAAGTGAAAGGCAATAATGATGATTTATGACAACTCGAGGTGTGGTAAGAGGCTGGTAATGAACTCTATTTGTATTCATTTTTGTACATATACTCATCATTGTGAGCATGCTTAGTCTGGTCATGTAAGGTGTATTTTATTTAATGTATGGTTAGTAGTTCTTGTTCTCTTATGATTAGCTCCAGCTTGCTAATAGTTTGTAGCATGTCATATGAATGTTTGCTTGCATTGTTCTATTCATAACTTGGTATGACATTGTGGTATCCTCCTCTGAATGTTTCATTTGAATCGACTTGGCACATGCTCACGCATGCATATGACTGAACAGAAGTCAGTAAGCCTCAATGATTTATTTTTCGTCAGAGTTCTTGTATCACTTTTATGCCATAATTAATTATGTTTTGTTGCAAGCATGATTATGACAGTTATTGCTCTCTCGTTTGTTGCTCCTTTCCTATTGCTAGCCTTCCCTTGCACTAAGTATGAGCTCCTACTCGTGTTTCCAACTCCCCAAAACCAAAATTGTCAAAAAGTGTCCACCATATCTACCTACTAGCATCATTGCTATTCCGTGCATATTTATTATGCCTCGTTCTCTTACAAATAAAATGTTTGCTTGTTATGAGAAAGTTAGTTAGTAAAGCTCTCACGAACTTGATGGCACACTTTATTTTCTTGCACTTAATAAACCTGAACCATTGTGACTGTCCTTGAAAGTTATATGCTTGGAAATTATAGGCTGGGAGTTAGCAGAACCATGCTATCACGGGGAACACTGTCAACACCTGTAAATATCTACCCCGTTGATGTCATGCTCTTTTGTTTATGGATGTTTGTCGGTGTGAAATAAAAGGGGAGCTTGTAAATCCATGGAGTTATGTATATCTGTTAGAGAAATGCCTGGGACGCTAGCCTAAGCCATGCCTAATCATGGTGGAAACTTGCAGCATAACCATAGTGATCAATCTATGAAGCTTTCTTCATATATAAAAAAGAGACACAGAAAATAGGAAAGAGAGAAAAAAGAACCATTTTACCATGGTAAATAAGAAAATTGCTGAGATGCTCATTGTCTGCTTGCCTTGTCATTTTGATATGGGATTGCTCCTGTATCATGGGGCAAGGGATACCCCGTTGGCGGTTCTCTATGATACACATGTATTTACTATGACAAGAACTTACCGGTAACTAAAGTTGAGTAGCATGAGGAGCGGCCCTCGTACTCAAGGGACATGAGATTTCTAGTTTCTGGTCTGTCAAGCATATAACTAATAGTTAACCTCACTTTAACCTTAATCACTTAAAGATGCCTATGATAGGGGCAATGAGAGCTCAAAGCTAACGAGTACCATACTTTTAGCATTTGGAAGCCTTTCAAACTTTTCAAAACCTTTTCACTTCTTTTTTGAGTCACCTCTTATTCTATGAGCACCTTCTTGAAAGCATAGTTGTCATTCTTAGTATAATGTGCTTGTCTCAAAACTTGGTTAATTATGACATAACTTGATGCTTGTATCTTTGATATCTTTACTTCTAGTCTTCACCTGAACTTCAGAGGTGCCTTGGCATTTATGTTTTGGTCCACTATAAAAGGCAAGCGAGATACCACTTTATCATACCTTCTTATGAGCATTACAATGTTGCTTATGCTTATGTTTCATGCTACTTATTATTATTGTGTTGGAATCTCTTCATAGGTTGCATCAATACTGAGTAAACTTAGGTTGCATACCCCTTATTATGAATTGCCTAAGTATTGATCATATGCTGAGAACTTTACATTACATGAAGCAAATGTGTTCGTGAAAGTTCTTTTATCGCACTCAGTTTTCAACTGAATTGCTTGAGGAAAAGCAATAAGCTAAGCTTGGGGGAGTTGATACGTCCAAAACGTATCTACTTTCCCGAACACTTCTGCTATTATTTCTCCTCTAATTTGTGTGATTTGGATACAACTCACACAGACTGATGATGTTTTCAGCAGAATTCTTTGGTGTCTCGTTTTTGTGCAGAAAATCAACTTTCAGGAAAAATCCCGAAAAATATCACAAAAATCCTATTTTACCAGAAGACTCACGGAGCCAGAAGATGAGGCGGAGGTGGGCCATGACAGGCTCACACCCCTGGCCACGTGGGCTGGGCCTGGCCATGCCTGGAGGGGGTGTGGCCACCTCAGGCACCCCCTCGGCCTCCCTCTTCACCTACATAAAGCCTTTTGACCTAAAAACCAAGGGGGGTTCGAAAATTTTCCAGAGAGACTTCCACTTCACCGCCACCACCATAAACCGCGATTCGAAATCAGAAACTCCGTTCTCGCACCCTGCCGGGACGGGGTTTGGGAGGATATCATCTCCACCATCATCAACGACGCCTCTCCATCAACCATCCATGTTTCCCCCATCCATGAGTGAGTAATCCCCCGCTATAGGCTATGGGATGGTAGGGATTGGATGAGATCTATCATGTAATCGAATAAGATTGTTAGGGCACGGTGTCTAGTATCTTTATTAGTGCTATTTGACTTTGTTGCAACTTGTCGTGCTTAATGCTTATCACTTGGGCCCGAGTGCATGAACCTCGGGGGATCTGGTGAATATGCTAGAGTTGTGTGTTGTCTTGCTCGCTGTGCCCTCCTGGCCTTTATATGGGGAGGCCAGGTCTTGGGGTCTAGGTCGAGTTGGTTACAGATTAGGGTTTTCCCCTTTAACTTCCTGCCCTAAACTAGTCTTGTTCTCCAAGGAGTCGCATCCTTCATGGGCCTGGGCCACCCAAATTCCTCCTAGGCTTCATCATAAGGGGTGCACCGTCGTATGGGCTTCTATTGGGCCAGACTGGATAGGCTAATGTTAGGAACCCATGGGGCATACCCATGTCAGTAGCCCCCGAGTGTTCAGTCGAATTGTAGATTCGACTAAAGACATTTCGACTGAAGACTTTGAAGTCTTAGAGTGCCCTCACCCAAATAGTTTTTTGGGTCATAGCGATAGTTGATACACATGCCTAACTCGCCCGACAGATCAGGGTGAGTTAACTGCCTTTGGAAAAAACAATGCTATCTACTGGAAAATTGCTGGAGTAATTTGACTCAGGCTGCAGAGGTCTTACAAGAGTCGAATTCCAGTGTTCTTAACTATCTACCCAACACGTCCGTCGGGATTTTTCATCGCCAGTTGACATGGAATATTACCAGCAGAGCACATTTGGGTGCATTACTAGGCCATCAGACTGTGCCAATAGGTCTTATCTTTGCGTCACATACACATAATCTTAATGTTTTTCGTCACAGAGACGTTCGGGTGGCCAAGGAGACGTTATCTCTTAGCATAATTTTTGGGAGGAGTCGCCAATTTTGTCGACTGTATGTTGGTTGTATGACATAGTAATTGCAATGGATCCAAAGGATCATAATGTTGGAGATATGCCCTAGAGTCAATAATAAATGTAGTTATTATTATATCTTTGTGTTTATGATAAATGTTTGCATTCATTCTATAACAATGTTAACCGGAAACATTAATACTTGTGTGATTTGTAAACTAAATTAGAGTCCCTAGTAAAGCCTCTTTATAATACTAGCTTGTTGGTTAATAGATGATCATGGTTTCCTGATCATAAACATTGAGATGTTGTTGACAACAAGATCATATCATTAGGAGAATGGTATGATGGACATACTCCTATAGATAAGCATACCATAAAGATCAAGTCATTTTAATAGTTCAATTGCTATAAGCTTTCTGATACATAGTAACCTAATTCCTTCGACCATGAGATCATGCTTTTCACCATCACCGGAAGGATGCATTGATGACATCAAACACCACATCGTAACTGGGTGGCTATAAAGGTGGCATTGAGTGTTCGGAAAGTATGGGTTGAGACACATGGATCAAGAGTGGGATTTTTCCATCCATATGACGGATAGATATACTCTGGGCCCTCTCGGTGGAATGTCATCCAATTAGCTTGCAAGCATGTGACTGGCTCACAAGGGATCACATACCACGGGAACGAGAAAAGAGTACTTATCGGTAACGAGGTTGAAGTAGGTATGCAGAGATACCGACGATCAAAACCTCGGATAAGTAAACTATCGTGAGACAAAGGGAAATTGGTATCGTATGTAAGTGGTTCATTCGATCGCAAAGTAATCGTAGAAATATGTGGGAGCCATATGAATTTCCAGATTCGTCTATTGGTTATTGATCGGAGAAGTGTCTCGATCATGTCCGCATAATTCACGAACCGTAGGGAGACACACTTAAGGATTCGATGTTGTTGAGTAGTTATGGAATGATGAGAAAGAAACCGAATGTTTTTCGGAGTCTCGGATGGGATACGGGATATCACGAGGAGATCCGGAATGATACGGAGAATAAGATTCATATAAGGAAAGTCCTGTTTCGGAGTTTGGGAATGATTCCGGTGTTTTCACCTGGAATGTTCTAGAAGGGTCCGGAAGGTCCGGCACTCCGGAGGGGGAAGGGTACATGAATGTGTCATGACAATATGGAATGGTTGCATCATGTACTAGGTCACTTGGCTGGAAAAAATAAAGAGAGAAATCAAATCCAAGTTTGGAAGTCAAACGCCAATTTGAAAAAGTCAAACGACAAGTTTGCTTGGTGGAGGGAGAGTAGGAAACCTACTTGGGGAGGAAGTCCCCTTCCTCCACCCGCCGACCAAGGAGGCCGAGTTGGGGGAGGACTCCCTCCTCCCAACCAGCCACCCTCCACCTATATAAGGAGGGATAGGGCGCCCCTACCCCTCACACCCAAAACCCTAGCCCCAAGCCGCCGACGCCACCACCTCCTTGTGCCACCGCCTAGGGCACCTCCAACTCGGCGAGTTGGGGTTTCCCCAAACCCTAGCCGCCGACCAAGTCCTCCCCTTGGTGCCCTCTAAACCCTAGATCACGAATGCCTCTCTCATAGTCCACCATGCTCGCTTCAGCTTAAGGAGAAGCCCTGCAATATCTCCCCTCTACTTCCGACACCACGTCGTCGTGCTGCCGGAATCGCGAGGAGAGTGCTACAACCTCCGCTGCCTGCTGGAACAAGGGAGAGGAAGGTCTTCATCGAGTACCGAACATGTGACCGACTGTGGAAGCGCTTTAACGCTACCGGAAGGATCGTCTACGCGATCTTGAGATCGGCAAGAGTACGACTACATCAGCCACGAGAATCTGCTCTCGTTAACCGCTTTGGAATCTTCGAGGGTGAGTTCCTCTATCGACTCATTGCTACAATCTAGTAGATAGATCTTGGCTTGTTTGTTTTCATGCGGTAGAATTTTTTTGTTTTCCATGCTAGGAACCCCTACACAAAATTTGCTGATTCATAGGGTGCACGACCAGTGCTCCCTATGGGAGTTGCCCCCGAGTGTCTATTCGAGTCGTAGACTCGAGCGGAGACTTTAATTTTGCGAATGTCGTCGATGACCCAAATTACATGTATATTGACCAGCGCTCCCTATGGGAGTAGCCCCCGAGTCCGTAATCGAGTCAAGGACTCGAAGAAGGAGTCGAGGCATCAAGTCGTGCTGAAAGCTATCCTTGAGTGCCTCAGGGACCTGGCCAATGCATCAAGTGCGCGACCAGCTCTCCTGATAGGAGTACCCCCCCCCCCCCCGAGTATTTGGTTGAGTCGTAGACTCGAGTAAGTACTTTGTCCTGATTCGAATGATTGGAGCCGTTGCTTTTCCTCTACTTTTGCGATTGATGACGTTATTGCTGACGATTGGTGAGCTCATTCGCCTATGGCAGCAGTGTTGATGGGATGAGATTATCATGGGCCCCACCTTCTGACTGGAATTTGACTAGTAATGTGTAGACGATTTTAACCGTGTCTCCTCGATTTCCGTGTGTAGTGGAGAGCGTGCTGGTGACGGTTCGGGCGATAGCTACCACGTGTGTGCTGCAATGTGTGAAACACGTTGCATTCTCTAGATCAACGGATCTTCTTCATCGTCCTTGTTGTTTAATACAGTCGGAGGCCTTGATAAGTTTTCCCCTTCGTCTTCACTATTTCCTATCATCGCCTTATTCTTCTTTCTCTCACCGCCTCATGCGCCCATTGCTTCTTCTTGCACTAGAAAGAATTCACATTTCTCCTTATTCTCTCATCTGAGCGTAGCGCAAAGCACACCTGCCAAGATGGGCAAGCCTAAGAAGTACACCGTAGATGGGATGAGCGCCTCCGACGCCGCCAAGAAGACCACCGCAGGCTGCATCACCAATAGCAGTTGGCGGCGGTCGTCGATCCAGCTGGTGGAATTGCGCCATCTGCGCAAGGCCCACCTGATGAATGATGGAGATGTCAAAATTCCTTGTCCAGAGGTAACCCCTGACCCTCCTGCTAGATTTCGATCCATGTTCATTGCTTTTGTCCTTTGGGGCATTTCTCTTCCCACCCACGATTTTGTTCGTGGGATTCTCTTTCTCTACGGGCTTCAACTGCACCAGTTGGCGCCCAAATCTATCCTCCACATTACCTGCTTCATCACTCTCTACGAGTGTTGGCTCGACATTGAGGCAGTCCGGCTATGGCAGCATAGTCTACGAGCTTGGTGGGTGTGGGATATATATCCACCCCAACCAACAATATTTCTCCTTTAACCTCGTCGAATCCGCGCATGGATGGAGGAACAAATGGTTCTACATCCGCGATGATAAGGCGCCCAACCAGCACTACGACCTCCCTCCATTTGATGCGGGTGCGAAGATCGCTCAAAAGTGCTCGTGGGCGGACGACGTTCCCTAGGGTGAAACCGAGGTTTTCGAGTTGTTGTACAAGCGCGCGGAGGCCCTATAGCTACAGCACGGCCAAGCAGTGACTGGCATCAACATCATTCGCACCTTCCTCAAGCGTCGGGTACAACGCCTCCAATCCAGCGCTTCTGATTCTTATATGCCGGCGTCAACAACCTGACGAGGGTGGCATCCAAGGAGCTATCCTCATCGGACCTTGACAGGGCCCTTAGGGCATTGCTGTGCCTTAAAGGTGATGAGGCCCTGCCGTTGGAGACATAGACTGAGCCCTTCAGTGCGCTCAAGTAGGTTCGTTAGGTTAGTTATTTACTTGTATGTAATGCATTTTGTCATTGTGATTCCTTGTCCTGTTTGAATTCTGACCTAGTCTTTTGCTGGATTGCATGATTTAAAGGTGGAGGAGATGACGCCTCCTCTTCTGGAGCAGTACACGAGGGCTCCGGACGGTGGGGACATGGATGAGTCGGAATCGACCGTCCCCGCTGCTCAGTCATCGCTGGAGGAAGCCCCCGAGCAGAGCGACGACAACTCTCGCAAGAGTTGCCAAAGCGAAGCCTCGGATGCTTTGACGCTGGTGATGCCGAAGGGACCTTCATTCATGCAGGAGCACACCTTTACTGAGGGTGCCACAGGGCCAATTCTGGTGGTGCCTATTCAGGCTATGGATCCTGAGCCGCCGGCCAAGAAGCAGAAGCCAACACCGACCTTCGACATCTCAGACATTGCCTCGTATGTATCTCTGACTTTTGTTTTTGACATGTGATGTAGGTCTTTGCGACTGATGAATTTTTTGTTGTTTGTTGGTTAGGGAGTCCACACCAGATGAGTCCGTGAAGGATGAAACTGATGAGGTCACCGTGCAGTCGAAGGCAGCGAGCGCTAAAGCTGCAACTCCCTCCCCGAATATGGTGACCAACTCCGGTGATAGATCTTCGAGATCCTCCAAGCTAAGGGCTCGTCAGATTGTTATCCAGACGACAACTGCCCAACCCTCAGAGTCTTCGGGTGAACACGTAAGTAATATTGAGTTTTCTTTTGACAAGACCCCAAGTCCTTTTTGTTTATGACTTAGTTCTTTATGTGTAGCCCTTTATGCGGGAGCTGAACCATCTGGGACAGCAACACTTGGGCTTGGAGGCAAAATTTTGGTAGCTCCGCGGTGAGTGCCTTGCTGCCAATGTTCTTCGGGTTCTTATGTTTTTCGTTTCAGGATCCTGGATTGACCTTCTTGCTTTGGTTTGTAGAGGAGAACAACGAGGCTCTCCATCAACTCAACTCGGTTGAAAAGATCCGCAATTAGGAGGGTACCAAGGCTAAGTATGTTGTGGAGGTCCTGGAGCACTTCAAGCTAGAGGCTAAGGAGCTCGAGGAGAAGTGGGTGGTGGATGCCACCGAGAGGGAGAAGGCGATGTCTGACCAGCTCATGGCTACTGCTCAGGCGCTATCCGGTAAGTCACACTTTTCATGCAAATTTTCCTCCTTGCTGCTCCGTGCTTGTGGTTTTCTTTGGTTAAAAAAATACCTGCTTCTAAGAGGAAACTAGCGCCATCTTTTACTGCTAGGTCTTGGAGCATGGTGATCCTTTGGCTGGTGCAGTTTCCATGGTCGAAGACCGCTGCAACTCCACCCGAGACGTCATGGGCAAGGTCAAGGAGGTTCTCTATCACTTCCATCAAGAGATATTCCCAAAGAGTGTTGCTCTGGAGGATGTCGACTCATTGGTAGAGGCGCTGGCAAGGGATGCACCTGCCTAATACAAGAATGCGCAGAAGGGCACGTGCGCCTCCCTCGGCCTAGAGATGTCGTTGGCTTGCGGTGCACAACTGGACCTCAACAAAGCCACATCCAATATGCCAGTGGCGGCGGACGGCATTGAGGTAGCGTTTGCTCCCTTCACTTCATGCTAAAAGAAATATGACCCGCGGCTCATCGAACTACTTGAGAGCAACTCAGTCGAGAAGAAGAGACTGGCCACGGTGCAAGCTACAAAGACTGAGGCTACCACGGGTGTCGCGAAGCCTTAGGGTGTTTCCGCTTAGTCGCCCGCATAGCTTCTATAGTTGTTCTGTAGTTGTAGCATGTAATGACTTGTATCGGATGATACTTTGAACTATCACGTAGTAGCTTTTGATGTAAATATATGCTATGTACTCCTTCTTATATGAATTCTATCATGTTCTTATTGTTCTGCTGCCTACTTCATAGGGCTCTTCGAATATTATCCTCGTGGCTTCACCTGCTCCATTGGCTACAACACAGCCGATGACGACCGAGGCATCGCAGCTTCTGATACTGCGTGAACATATTAGAAGCTTGGAGAAAGACGTTACTATCATCCGCTGCCATGTCGATGTGTGGAAGTCGAAGGAGGAGCAGGCTGTCAAAAGGAACAAGTATCTCCTCGAAGAAGTTTTGCAGATTGGCGAGTAGCTACAATGTGAGTAGCAATTGAATTTTCGCTTGCCGCACCGGTTGCTCTGTGGTTGGTTGATGAGCTATCACTCTTTGCAGTTGTCAATCTCATTCCGCAGGAAGAGAAAGAGCGCATCGATATTCAGCTGAACTGCCTCACCCAGCAGGAGCTGGAGGTTGGGGGGTTCTTCTGGACGGATCGCAATCGAGTGGTCATGGTGGCAACGGCGCACGACCGTGTCCATTAGGTGCTTGGGGTCTTGAAGCATGTGAGATCAGCTTTTGCGTCGATATTTGCCACCATGTTCCCCTTAGATGAGGCTCCGTCCAGCTTCTTGGGGTTTCTTTGGAGATTCCAGCGCATAGGTGCCATTAGGGAGCTTGTGCGGCAGCAACTGGTCGCACGTGCCAAGGCAAACGTATTCCTTCGCACCGCTGTGGATCTAGCGGAGATATTAGTGGGGCCGCCTATTCCTCCTGATGGCATGACTTGGAATATGCGTCCACACTATCGGGTGGTTGCCCAGCATGCCAAAGACATTGTTCGCATGTTTGATGAACATACCAACGTGGTGCTTCAGCATCAATAGTGATGAGTTTTTCCTGCGAGTTCCATGTAAAACAATGTAAAATTTATATAGTTTCGATTGGGTCATTGTTGCCCTTGTATAGTTTGTATAATATAGTGCATGTTATGAGTTTATTGTATGAATATGCATTCCCTTTTCATTAGCCTAATGTTCTATCGATATATTTTCCTTGCCAACCTATCAGTTGGGCTGCAACTGGGCTAGAGTCTTCAGGGGTTCGATGATATAGTCAGCTACTCAGGTGAATGTAGTGGTAAGTAGCCGATGAGGTCGTCGGTTTAGGCACATCCCCCGAGTATAATTTGGATATGTATATTTGCGGAAGAAGAAAGCATATTGGCCAAGGAACTTTGCTTTTATTCATCGTATATGAGGAGATACATATTTCGGCTGAATAGCCCAACTGAAAAGCCTTACTGTAAGTAAAAAACATCTAAGGGTAGAAGTGCTATAGCTGCACAACATTCCAAGGATTGGAGTATGCTATTCCAAACTCAACGTCCTTGAGGCGGTAGGCGCCACCTGGAATCACCTCTATGACCATGTAGGGTCCTTCCCAGGGGGACTCGAGCTGCATATGCCCTTCTACTTGAGTCACATGACGAGTGTTAGGGATATGATATATGGGTATCCTCATAGCATTTCTCTTATCCGACTAACCTGGGTGGCCCATAGTCGGTAGCATGGCCTATGGCCTGCTGGACGACCCAGTTAGGAGGATCCAGAAGGGAGGCCCATGCCGGATAAAGGAAGGCTACGGTGGAGTCACCAGGGTACCCGGAGCCTTGGAGTGCAAGATACACAAGACTAGTAATAGACGGTGTAGAACTCTGTAACCTGTCCGGCTAGGACTTTTCCCTGTAACCCTAGGACCTGGCAACTATATAAGTCGGGCCTATGGGAGCCTTTAGGGCAACGATAACCTAGACTTTCTAGTCACCTCGCACAGCGAACCTAATCTTTGTAACTCGGCGTATTGCCATTATAGTGATTTATAGCAGGAGTAGGATTCCGCCACCGTTGTGGGATCTGAACCTGGGTAAGCTGTGTTACCTCGTACCCATCAACCATCCGCCTTACCCCACGTCTCTAAACACGCACTGTGAGGACCCCTCCATGGCGTACTCGTCGGCAATACCACGACAGTTGGCGCCCACCGTGGGGCAAGAGGCGCTTCAGGCTCTTCAGCGGGCGGGGACCAAGATCTTCGTGGGAATCGGCAAAACCGTAGCCATCGGTCGCGTTCTCTTCTCCGGCAATGTTCCGATCGCCCCCCCCCTGACGAGTTCTGGATCCCGGCGAAAACAAACCCTACGCGGTGTTCGATCGTTCCTATCAGAGACATCCACCTCTTCATCGACGAAACCGACTCGGGCACTAGTTCCCTGGGAGTCGGAGGAGCATCAAGACCCGCACGGACTGCCTACGGGCAGGATACGTTCGCGGAAGGATCAATGTCGGATCTCTCCTCGGAGTTTGCCGGCAAAGATCGGAAAAATTCAAGACCCACCCAAACCGCCCCTGTGCAGGATATAAAGGTGGAAGATCACTGCAAATCCGCCGGCTTCGCCCGTGCGTCTGGACAGCAGAGATCCAAGTTCGTCGGCATGGTTACCATCTTCGATCTGGCGCGCTGCGTTCAGAGAGAGGGCGAAAACCCCCGGGACTACCTCGCCAGGTGGCTCCGTATACGGGCCGACCTGGCCAATTACCCCAATGATGATGCCATCTATCACTTTGTGGAAGAATTGGACCACGACACGCTTCTCAGACATTCTCTAAGACGGCAACAGGCGTCAGGACACCTCACCTTCGAAGGCATGGTGAACACCGTCAACAACTACGCGGAGGCTGAAGCGGCAGCTCAGACAGCGCTTGCGCTCATTGACGGAGCACCTCCGATTCAGCCACCACCACCACCTCCGGCCACCATCATCGCAGCAGCTCCACCACCTCTAGTCATCGTCGAGGCCGTTGCACCTCCACCGCCCGTCATCGAGGAAGTCCTGGCACCCTCCGACTCTGTCATTGACGTGCTTTATGCTGATTTCAGTGCAGATTCAGAGGAGATAGACTTCAGTCCAGAAGAGCTAGACTCCGCCATGCAGGATATGGAGGAGGAGTACTCGCGCGACGAGCAAGCTAATAACACCGTCATGTCTAGAGGGGTGTTCGTCACCATCGGGACAGCGATGGACGAAGACCAGCCCGGGAAAGCTCCGCCTACGGCGCTGGATAAAGGGAAGGGGCCACTTATTGCTGCTGACGATGATGGCGCAAGAGTCATCCCTCCTCCGCCTAATCCAGTGCAGCAGCCGCAGGAACTCGACACCGGCCCGAGCAACAACAACACCGCAAACTTGCCGCCTCCAGCATCTACGTCGGCAGCAGCCCATGTTACTCCAGCGAATAGAGTGATGTACGGCAATCTCCTCGTTGAGCCACTAATTGTTGATCATATCCGAAACGTGACTCAGCTTGACGAAAAGCGCCAGCAGCTACTGGAGGAGGCGCAAGCCATCGCGGAGCAAGGCGCTAAACTAGATCGAGATCTGGTCAACGCGTAGAAGTCCATAGAAAAAGCTAGAGCAATGGAGGCCGAGTACAAGACTCTGCTCCAGCAGCAGAAGGCTAAGAAGGCTCCGGCTCGCGAAATTAACGATCCTGGTGTACGGCACAACCTAGGATGGGCTCCCTCGAAGCCGGCATAGGCCAAGCCATACATTGACAGTGAAGGCAAGCAGGTGATGCCCACCCCACTCCTTAACATCGTCGTCGCCAAGACCCTTCTAGAGCAGGATAGATCGCCTGAGGCAGTGGAACAGGTCTATGACCTAGTGGCCAAGGCGGTAAAGCAGCAGGAAAAGGCCACCTCTCAGAGGCTTGAGTCTGACCCAGCGCTCTGTCGGTCTAGCCAGTACAAGTTGCCAAGGGACAGATCTCCTCAGGATGTCGGATCACGGACGGGTTCATCAGAACAAAGACGGAGGGATGCGCGCAATAGGAAGGATGCTATCCCCATATCCTCCGACCACGGAGAAAAATCCCAACCTCGCCGCCCATCGCCACCGCCCCGATCCCCCGGATGTTAGGAAGACTACAAGGCTCACCATCGTACGGATATGCCCCCACCAAAGCAGTGCGGCATCGTCATCCGCGACAACGCGGAGCAGACCCGTCATGACGGAAAGCACAACGAAGGACATAAGAGCAGGTCGCGCCATGACCCTCCGCGTCCGACAAGCAACCGTGACAGGCGTGAAGCGTCGCAGGAGGGTAACAGCAAGAAGGCTAACCCACCGCCACCTCCGCCTCCGTCGCCGCCAAGCAGTCACCATGGCGGAGGAGGCCCGCGTCGTTCGCGCAGCCCATCCCCTGTTGACAAAAAGAAGAAGAACCCGGAGCCGTACGATGCACGTTTGTAACACCCTCAGAATCGGACCTATGCAAGTTTTAGCGAAACCCGCCAAACACGCATACAAAACGATTCAAAGGTGCCCACCAGGCACTTTCGTGCGGGTGGAAAACGAAGTAATAACATTACACAACAGTCCTCGATGAGACCCACAGAACAGATATATATATCAGCGACCCAATGAGTCAAGAATACAGAGATAATATACAAAGATCCAAATCACCTTGAAAATGATAGAGCGTCCGACTACGGACAAGATGCAAATGGGGCTAAGAGCCCTGGAGAATAACCAATGGCGTCCATAACCCTGCCCAGGCCAAGCCGGAAGGGTAACCCTGCTAACGACGTCGATATCAAAACCTGCTTGAACAAAAGGGGTGCCGACAAAGGCAAAGGAAAAAGAGGAGCGTCAGTACTGAGGCCAGTACACGGCGAGGCTAGAATTCGGCGGTCCTCGCCTACATAGGTATGGTGGACTGAAGCGGCAGCGGCAGCATGCACTAAACAATCTATAGAGACTCGATACAACTAGCGGCTATCAGAGAGGGGGTAAGAAAGACCTATTCGGAACCAACCTGATGCTACCATCAATCAAACCCATCCTGGTGTTTCCCCCTCGTTACCAAACGAGGAATTCGACCGAGGAACTCACATCGTTGGCAGTTTTATTTATTCAGTTATCGTTGCAGCAATTACTAGTCAGGTGTAGATAGTCATCCTGATAAAATAAACAGTGGGCACTTTTATTTGACCATTCCGTTGTAGTTACAACACTTACTAGTCAGATACAATTAGCATGAGATAACCCAAAACCCAGCAGTTGTTGGTACTTTTATTTAGCCATTTCGTTATGGTTGCAATACTTACTTGTCAGGTACAATGGTCGCAAACGACAACCCAAGCAAGCAATTGTGGATAGTATTATTCAGCCATTCCATTGTAGTGAAGCTGCTTACTAGTCATTATAAAGTCAAGTTTATAGCGCTACTTTAGTTATAGTTGTCTATGATCGAGATACTGTGCTCCAAGTCGTCCATAACCGCGGACACGGCTTTCAGAAAGTTTTAACTCGGCCGGGGTGCACAAATAGCAACACACACTCGATCAGCCTCGGAAAAACCAAATCAAAACCCAACGAGGCCTTCACGACAAAGCAATCACAGGATTCAGAAATATTTCAGGGGGCCACCCTTGAGTACACCCAATGAAGTTAGCTGACTTGAGACGGACCCGAGGTTTGTGGGGCCGGAAGCGTATCGGGAACCCAAAACTGGGCTTGTCGATACCGCGTAAACGGGTCACAATTCCTAAACAGTACAGTGTGCTCCTCGCACAATCGTAAATAAAGCAGTAGCATGGCATAAGTACAGGATAGTAAATAAAACCTCAAACTAGTTTGTGGCCCCAAGAAATAAGAATGAATCAAGCTCTGGCTCAGGGGGGTCCCATAATCGTCCCGGATGTGGATAGCGCGATAAATCAAGGAACATGTATCAAGCACTCGGGGTCCTACGGGACACAAGTGGACGGTTAACAACCAAATAACATCTATTGCCCACCTGTGCCTCTGCTTACCTACTTCAATTTTAGTTGTTAAACAGGAATTAAAGTGAGCGATAAGTAAAGCCACGATCATCTCCACATCAAACAGGCGGCAATACTCCAACAACTGCGGTACCGGACGTCACGCAACAGCACTGGAGCAAGCAACTACGACGCGCAAGTCAAACTATCTACCAAACAATAGGTAATAGGATGTGTCCAAGGCAATGTAAGGCTGCAAGGGATATCACAGGTACGAAAACTAGAGCATCGCAACACAGATAGCAATAGATCAACAGGAGGGAAAAAATACTATAAAAGTAAGATAGGTAGAAAGGGGGAGATGCTCGCCTGAAAACATTGTCGAAGGTTCAACCGAAGATCGGGTCGACACTCGCATCAACTCAACGGCCTTATCCGCGAAGAAGCAAATCACTAGAAGGAACACCGGATGCACTATTTAATACAACGGTAGAAGATCGGCATGATGCATGTATGATGCATGACATGGCAAAGGTGCGGTGCAATTAGGCAAGATTAAGCGGAACCGGGTCCCGACAATTAATTAAGCGGTTCAAGTTATTTATCTACCCTGCAAATTAAATGTTGCATTATCAAGACAAAAGATAGCACCGGTTCGCTACACAAATTTAAATGAGGCCAATATACGACTGTATTTGCCCGCATATGGGCCCCATATTTAATTTAGGTGAATCGGCATAAGGCCCCAAACCACATGACAAATATGCATGCGAGAATGACAATTTTATATGCAACAAGTTATATAGATGGCATTTATAAAATAGGGGCTTGTCGTGGGAATGACCACGGCAGATGCTGCAATCGGCAGCGAGTAGTAGAACGAAGGGCAAGGGCGGCCATCTCAAGGTGTAGATGAGGGCAAAGACACAGGGTTTACCTGTGTTCGGCCCGGAGGGTAAAAGACCTACCCCGCTAGATTGTATTATGGAGGTGTTTACAATGGGCGAACTCGGCGACTAGGCGGCGAGTTGCTTGGGAGTATGAGGGAACGTGTTCTACTCACCCCTTAGGGAGGTTTATATAGGCTTACCTCCCTAGGGTTTACATATCTCAACCGATTCGTTACAACTTTGCCAATCGCTTAACCTGCACCGACCGGGCCTATCTACTGCTTCGGGCCTTCGACCTCCAGCCGGGTACCTTGATGGGCTTTGATCCACTCGCTCGCAGCCCACTCGCCAGCCCTGGGCTGGGCCGAACGCCCCACCGAGGATACCCCAAGAGGCATATCCCCACCGCTGTCCCCGAGGCGCCGTTGATTAGGCGCGGTGGCTGCCGGCAATGGAGTATACGGCTTCAAGTTGGCATCCAAATAATCGTCGGCGGGCTCGCACGAAGGAAAAATCCGCGAACCGAAAGGCGTCTTGGGTGAATCGAACCAACGGGTCGCGGCCTCGCGAGTAACTTAGCGAGCCGGTGGCGTGAGGCGGACCGTCGCGTGGTCAAACTAGCCATTAAGGTAACTTAACGGTAACTTTCGGCGCAATCATCGCGCGGTAACGGCCCCCTAATTTGGCGGGCAACTTCCGCTATATAAGAGGAATGGTAGGCTATCGGAAAGCCAACCGCCCACCATTTCTTCCGAGTACGCACATCTTTCGCCCGTTGATCTCGCGATCTAACCGACCCGCAATCCTCCGACCTCCAAGCAAATCCTCAGCCATGGCCCTCTCCACTGAACCTTGGGGTAGATCCAAATGCACCAGGCGCAACCGCCTCCTTCGAGGAGGCCGGAATCTCGGGCCGGCCGGCGAATCCTCGCAGCCCGAGAAACGACCCAACCCGTGAGAGAGAGTTCATCTGCTTCACTAGTCACCTCGAGCGGGTTTAGGGTTTCCCACCTTCGTTTCTTCCGCGCTGCGCCTACCACGGATCCAACCTCGGATCCGGGTCCCATAGCATCGAGCAGCTCGCCATCTTCGTGGCGTTCATGAAAGTGCTACTTGGGCTGCCGCCCTATTTTCCCTTGTGGCAAGATCTGCTCCATGGACGGATCAGCCGCGAGGAGGCGGGCCCAATGCTAGCCGGGCGGCTTAACCTTCCAACTGAAATCCAAAGCCTCCTTCGACTTGATGCCGGCCAAAGCAGCGGCGATCGAAAAAGTCTTGGTTTTATGTGACCGAGGCGACCCGGACGAGGCGGCGATCCCACGGTACTCGCCGACCGCCCGAGCCGCCGCAATCTCCGTGTCGTCAAGCTCCTCGACCAGCGGATGGTCGCCGACGAGATGCTCCGCACTATTCGCGGTCCAAGAAGAAGGCTCCAGACGGTGAACTGTATAACCGCTGGCTTGGGCGGCGATTGCCCGCCGCCTAACGCGAGCATTACATGTACCAAGACACGGGCCGAGAATATTCGACGAAGGCCTGCCTCGCGAGTGGAAGCCGGAGGACTATCTCCGGCGTGAAGAGGATCACCCAGCGCATACACGGATGCACAGCCGGGTCCTCCATACACCGCAAGCGTCCGGCCCAACGGTAATCATTTTATCTTGTTCGCAATGCAGCATGTGCAACGGTAATTCTAACTTTACTTCGTGTTTAACGCAGCTATTCCAAGTGGTGGAAGGGTGGCTACCACCCGCCGATGACGAGAGCTCCGGGCCATCCGCCCAGGATACAAGCGAGTCGCCTCCCACCAAGGGTAACGAGGACGATGAGGACGAATCCGAAGAGGAGATCGCCCCACTGGTCCGAAAGACCCGCGGGCAACGTCAGCGCGAACTTGAGGCGAGCAGGAGCCTCAAGCGTCATGACGATGACGAGGAACTCCCGGAGACCACCTCGCTCCGTCAGGCCACTCCCGCGAAGAAGAAGAAGGAGAAAGAGGCGAGGGCCCCCCTGAGGAGGAGGACGGGCCGAAGATGGCCTCACCGCTGGCCAGCAGCTCCGATGCCAGCTCGCCGGTGACGGGCGCCCGCAACAACCGCTTAGATACGCCATCCATGGAGGCACCGCTGGCCTCGATGCCCCCGCCTTCGCCCGGTCTCCGGCTAGGAAGGCTCCGAGGCGACTTCCGCAAAGGGTTCCCGAAGGTGGCGGTCTCGCCTCGCAAGGAGGCTCCGGGCGGCAGCTCGCAAGGAAACCTCCGCCGATGGCGCCGCCCGAGGCGCCAACCGCTACCTCAACATCAAAGAAACCGTCCGTATCCTGGCCCCTGGCGCTCGAACTGGGCTCACCGCTTTGGCCCCGAGCTGGAGAAACCGGCCGCAGGTGGCTGCGTTTCATTCCACGCCAAGTGAGTGTACTTGCCGCCTTTCTCTCTTAGTATTTTGAATGTTTTTCCTGAATTGTATCGATGCGTAGGACCAGAGTGAAGAAGATGGGCCACCCGACGGTGGTCAAGGTGCCCTCCTCCACTAGCGAGGAGGACCCTTCCCGTAAGAGGAAGGTGGACGAGGTCGCCGCTTCCACGGAAGGCAGCAAGAAGGCCAAGGGCGATGACATCGTCGCTGTCTCTGACGACACGGCAGTCGCGCCGTCTGGGCCCGCTGTGGAAGCGACCGCGTCCACGAAGGGAGGCATTTCGTTGCCTAGACCGGAGGAAGCGAGCTCCTTTGGGGCGCTAATCGCTACCTTCCCCGCTTCATGACCAAGGCGGCCACGGGCGAGTGAGGCTGCGACCAACCCCGCTTAGAGACCGCCGACGCTGAGATTGACCAACGCCGCGGCACACACCGGCGCTGCTATGCCGTGGACGCGCGAATCGCACGGCATGCTTGGCGCGGCCATCCAGGTACCTCCAGTCCCCGAGGCTCAGGTCGGTGCTTTGCAGCGGCCTGATTCTTTATAGTTACTTGTTTTGGGCGTTCGAGTCCAGTCCCCGAGTGCGCATCGCTAAATTGTAGCGGTGGGCACGAGTAATTTTCGAGCCGCGGTCCCGAATGCGCACCCGCTAAATTGTAGCGGTGGGCGCAGTAATTTTCAACCGCCAGTCTCGAGTGCGCACTCCGCTAAACAGTAGCGGTGGGCGAGTAATTTTCAACCGCCAGTCCCCGAGTGCGCACCCGCTAAATTGTAGCGGGTGGGCACTGAGTTGTTTTCGTGTGTACTGACTTTGACGATTTGCAGGGTTTACAACTGGAGTCGGCAGAGCGATTGGCTGCGAAGCAGCGTGCTGAGAAGGAGTTGGGCGCTCAAGAAGTAAACAAGGAGCTTGCAATTGCGCAGTGAGGTGGCTCGCCAGAGCTTGTCCTCGCCGGGCGATGATGGCGGCAGATTCGCGTTAAGCATCGCTGAGCAAAGGATCGCCGACCTCGAGCGCGAATCGCGGGAGGCGAAAGAAGAAGCGAAGCTCGCGACAGGCGAGCTAAGGCCGCCGTTGCCGGAAGAAGACCGAAGGTGTCGGAAGCCTCATCGGCTTCGTGACGATAAAACGCCGCTCAAAGCTTCATCACGGGCTCGCCCGCTGCTCGGTGAGTGCTTCCCGCCTTGTAGTTATATTGTTTGTGGTTTCCGTGGTGCTCACAACTTTTCCGCCTAGCAGGCCATGTGATTGGTAGCCATGAAGAAGCGAGTTCTCTTGATGCGAGGGAGTGCGTGAGCATGCTCGCCGACCGGCGACGCTGTCGGCGACTTGCATCCGCGCCTACCTTCAAGAGATGTCGCCACGGAGGTTATTCAGTGACCTCGCTGAGGTGTGGGAGTACTTGGAGAAGGCGCCCGGTCGTGGAGTTCATGACGCTTCGGCGTTTCGACGGAGCGTCGACGGCTTAGCCTCGACTCGCCCACTTCCAAGACTTGACCGACGATGTGACGAGTGGGTACCCTTCATCGCCGCGTGGTGGATCCGTCAAGTTCTTAAGCGTGAACGCCGCCGCATCGAGCGTGTTTGGGCGATGGGCGACCTTCCGTACCAGAAACGGTCGTCATACCGAACGACCCCGAGCTGCCGCATCGCGACTTCAAGGTCGAGCAGCCCTTCCGCGCGGCGATGGCGGGCGAGCTGACGACTTATCCATCGAACCCGTACACTGCGTTCATCCGGAAGCGCCGGGACGCTGGTGCATCATCGCCGGCTCGCGGAATAGTGTTAGTAGAGTTTCGCGAACAGGCATAGTTTGTAATATAAGACATTGCGATGTGCGATTGAATTGGATGTTGTGTCCGTTTTGCTAATATTTGTCGTGTTATGGATTTGATTTTAGGATGAGTCCCCGAGCGCGTCCGCTCTTTTGTGGGGTTCACCTTAGATATGATGTTTTGTTGTTTATCATGTGTGTTGTTGGTTGAGTCGACTCGCCCGAAGCTCGAGAGCCAGCAAGGCGACTCCCTTGAGTGCTCAGATTTACCGCTTTCCCGACGCGAACGGGCCGGGTGGCCGAGTCCCCGAGCGTGGTACTTGGTAGTTCAAGGCGACTCGAGGGTGGTTGAGGACTGAGCGTTGGTGAGCGCCACACTCCCGCCTCGCCCGGTGGGTCACGCGGCGAGTCCCGGCACGCCTTCTTTGGCGTTTCGTCGATCGAGACGAACCGGTATCCAGTCCCCGAGCGTGGTACTTAGCCGCTCGAGTCGCTATGCCGAGGATGCGGAGGACCGTGGTCGCCAGGGAAGCGAGGATGATGTCTTGGTTCAGAAACCAGTCGAGCTAGGCGACTCCGATGGGCTCCGGATTGGCGTTTTGTGGACGATGCACGACCTGAAATGACTCAAGGTTTTACATCGCACTACTTAGCCGTGCCGTCGCTGTAAGGGTTGACTTCACGTTAGCATGATGCTGTTATTACGAAAAGTAGTGGCACAAGGTGCGGAGAGTAGACGCAATTTGCGTAATCGCTTTTTATTTCATAGCGATCGGAGAGTACATATGCGGGTTCTAGGAATAGAACTTCCGAGGAGATTTACATTCCATGGCCGCTGATCGCCGAGCTCGCCGCCCCGCGACGCCGATGAGGTAGTAGGCGCCGTTGCAGTACACGCCCGATGGCGAACGGGCCTTCCCACGAGGGGAGAGCTTGTGCATGCCCTTCTTGTCCTGGATGAGGCGTAACACCAAGTCGCCTTCTGGAAGGTGCGGGTTTTCACCCGTCGGGTGGTAGCGAGCCCTTGCCGATAGATAGCGGCGCGATCGGGCGAGGTCGCGTGCTTCGCCGAGTTGGTCGAGCCCATCTTGGCGGGCCAGTTCGCTTATGCCTCCAGATAGTGGACGACCCGCGTGAGTCGTGTTCGAGGTCGGTGGGCATGACTGCCGCGCCAGAGACCATGAAGAAGGAGTGAATCCGTCGACTGTTGACCGAGGTGCGGATTCCCCGGATGACGGAGGGAGCTCGACCCAAAGATCCAGCGCGCTTCGAGTGGTACTTTGAGTCGCGCTTCGTGCCGTGGAGGATGCTTTGCTGGCCCGCTCGCCTGGCCATTGATTCCGGATGTGTGACCGATGCGAGGTCGAGCCGGATGTGGTGCTCTTCAAAATTCGCCATTGCTCCTTGGCGAAGTTTGTGCCGTTGTCCGTGATGATGCTGTTGGGGAAACCCGTGGCGTATATGAGCTCGCGAGGAACTTGGTGGCGGTCTTCCGTCGCATTTCGAACCGGCTTGGCCTCTATCCACTTTGTGAACTTGTCGACGCGACCAGCAGTGGGTGTAGAGGGGGCCTTCTTGAAGGGGCCGACTGTCCATGCCCCACACGAATGGCCGTGTGATGGGATTGTTTTGAGCGCCGAGCTCGGACGCGTCTGATTGGCGATTGCATCCGCGATCGCTGGACGATGTTGACCGTGACGGCGTGTGCGGTGGGCCAAGAGAAGCCGTGTCGCATGGCCTTGGCGACCAGGGAGAGAGCGGCGTGATGGCCACAGCCGAGTGGATGTCGTGGAGGATTTTGCGCCCTTCACCGGTTGGACGCAACGTTGAACACCCGTGACGCTGCGTGTAGCTCGCCGCTGATGATGGTATAAGACTTGCATCGGCAGCGATCATTCGAGCATTTGTTTGGCTCCGGCGGTGCCGCCTGTGTAGGCGATGTAGGGCTTGGTCCAATCGCCGTGCTCGGCGAGTGCGACCAAGGCTGCCTCGTTGGAGCGGGACTCGATGTCGATCTCCTTCGGGGAGAGACCGATGGCGTGAAGATGGTGTCGAGGAACACGCCGGCCGGTGGTGCGAGTCGAGCCGACCCGATGCGAGAGAGGCGCCGGCCTCGCTTTTTCCTCCCGCCGATCCACTCGACGAGTAGCCGTGAAGTGGCCGCCACCTTGTCCACCTCTTGGCGGCACGCCGCCATGGTAGGGGAGACGGCGCAGTGCCGCGACTTGACCCGAACGAGGTCGGAGTCTCCGTAGCATCGGCGATTGACGCCATCTCCTTGCGGCTCGCATGTCAGAGTAGGGCCTCGATTCGCCATGTTGTTGGTGCAGGGCGTGAATTGAGGCGGAGGATGTAGCGGAGCTTGTCGCCTTTGGTGAGGTCAAGACTATCCCCGCTCCCGCCATCGCGTTTGGACCCGTGGCGTGTGCTCCAGAATGTAGGTACGGCGGCTTCTCCGCTGCCGGCCTCCTCCCGGGCGAGGAAGTCGGCCGATGCTCGCGACTTAATCGCTTCGTGGCTCAGATTTAATGTTGTGGACGCCGATCTCGACGGCCCACTTGGCGACCCGCCCGTCGCCGCGATTGCGGATGATATCTTGTAGTGGTGCCGAGGAGACGACCGTGATCGGGTGCTCGAAGTAGTGCAGCGCCACGAGCCCTCAAGACCGCGTGATACCAGTTTTGGTATCAGGTATCACGGGCGCGACTCGGTGAGGACCTCGCTGATGTAGTACACCGCTGACCGGGCGCCTTTCCTTCCTCTCGTCGCTCGACGACCATTACAGGCCGACGACGCTCGGACGCCGCGACGTAAACCAGCATGGGCTCTTTGTCACCGGTGCGGCGAGTAGTGGTGCGGCGAGTAGCACCTTTTTGAGGTCGCGAGCCGTCCGCCTCCTTGTCCCATCGAAGGTGGGGTTCTGGCATCGCGGTATAGGGCATCGCCGCCTGTGCGGGGATGAAACGACCGAGAGCCGCCATCGCCCGCCAGCTCGACGCCGCCAGCACTGGTTTGCCGAGCCGCGATCGTGTCGATCTTCGGGTTCGCCGATCCCTTGTTTGGAGACGACGATCCCAAAGAGTTGCCGCGGTACACAAGGTGCACTTGTTTGGATTGAGCTTTATTTTGTACCTTCGCAGATTGGCGAAGGTCTCGCGAGGTCGGCGAGTAGGTCGCCTGGCGGCGGATTTGGCGACCACGCCGTCGATGTAGACGTGGATGTTGCGGCCAATTTGGCTCGCGAGGCATTCTTGCATGCACCGCTGGTAGGTTGCTCCGCTCTTGAGGCCAAGGTCATGGCGGTGTAGCGAAGGCTCCGAATGGCGTGATGAACGCCGTTTCCTCGCCCTCGACAGCCATTTTGATCTGGTTATACCCAGTAGGCGCCGAGGAAACACAGCATTCGAGCCCGCGGTGGAGTCGATTATCTGATCGATCCGCTGGAGGACGAACTGCCTTTGGGCAGGCGCTGTTCAGGTTTGTGTAGTCGACACATTCTCCGTGTCCCGTTCTTCTTCTCGACCAGACTGGGTTTGCCAGCCACTTGAGTATTTAATTGGCCGGATGAAGCCGGCAGCGTAGACGCTGCACTTCCTCGGCGATTGCCCGACGGCGTTTTTCGCTGAGGGCCGTAGCGATCGCTGACTGGTCGCACCGGGGTCGGCGTTTAATTTGTGCTCAGCGAGCTCCCTAGGGACACCGTGCATGTCGGAGGGTTTCCATGCGAAGATGTCCTCGCTCACGGAGGAACTCGATGAGCGCTTTCCTATGCTGGGCTCATGCCTGTCCCGATCGTCACCGTCCGGCCGAGTCGCCGGGACCAGCTCAACGGCAGTGTGTGTCGGCCTCGAACGTTGAGGTGTTTGCGCCCGAGTTTGGCTTCTTGAGTATCGTGGGGTCGTCGTTGTTAACCCCGCCGCGATTTGGCGAGCTCGGCGTGATTGGTTCGCCGCGATGACGGCGCGGCGAAGTTCGGCCTTTGGCTCGCATTCGCGCCATGTCGGGTCCGCTGATGGTGATGACTCCGCATGGCCCGGGAGCTTCATCGCCAGACGCGTAGTGGGCGCCGCCATGAATTTGGCGAACGCCGCGCCTAGGACGCAGTGGTAAGGCTGTCAATGGCACCAGTCAAGACGATCCGCTTGGTGCGGAAGTTCGGAGTACAAGGTGACAGTAGCGTGACCTTGCCGATCGGGTACGCCTTCCGACCGGGACGGCGCCGGAACGTGGTGGGTGGTTCGATCATCGATCGGGAGCCGCAGTCATGAAGGTGTCGAGGTAGAGGATGTTGATGGAGCTGCCGCCGCCCATCAATGTCTTGGGAAGCCGAGTCGCCGACCTGGGCTTGACCACCAAGGCGACTCGCCCCGGTACTCGATACGTGGGCGCGAGTGGTCTTGTCGGCTCGGTGATGGTTGTTCCGACCAGTTCAGAACCGGGGACGCCTGTTTGGGCCACCGCTGACGGCGACGCTGGCGATGACCTTCTCGCTCGCGGAAGCCTGTGAAGGTATGGAGCGAGCCGCTACTTTGTCGAATTTTCCGCTCGCGGGTCGTTGTCGGTGTCTTCCGCTGCGTGCGGCCTTCTCGATCTCCCCGAGGGTGTGGCAATCGGCGGTGGTGCGTGGCGGGCTTTCCTTCCTGCCGTGAAACGCATATGGTTAAGGAGGGCCGCGATCGAACCTGGCTTGTTCTTAGTTCCCGCCGCCGCCGTTGCCCTCCGTCACGGCGGTAGCTCTTAGGGTCGCAGCGTGCCAGCGCTGGCGATTAAGTCGACTTCGCCCGTTGCGGCGCTTGCCTGTGAGGCGAGTGCCGAAGCGAGGTCGGTTCGGCGCCACCATCGCGCCGCCTGCGGCGCGCCCTCCGGACTCGCCGTCGACGCCTTGTTGGGATCCTCCTCGGCGATCGTTTGGCGATCTCGAGGAGGTCGGGATGTTGTCGAGTGCGGGCGTGTCGCTTGAGCTTGGCGACTAGAGGCTCAGAGCGGAACGAGGTCTTGAAGCAATGGATCGCGGTGTCCGGGTGGATGCCGACCGCTGTACCGAGCTCTTGCCACCGTTGGACCCAGCTGGTCGACTCAAGGTCCCCGGACGATCGCTCCAGTGTCCTCGATGGTGGTGGCGCGGTGTAGGAGCACTCGTTCCCGACGGCGTCGCATTTCCTCCCGTGAGTCGACATCGCCCTGGGGGAGCGTGTTGATCCATTGCCTGCACGTCCCCTCCATCATCAGTGGGAGGTAACGGGCAGCGAGTAGGTCGGTGTGACCCGCGATCCCCATTGCCATGAGGTATGTGTCGAGCCAGACCACGGGGTCGTACGAGGAGTCGTATTTTTCGATCTCCTTCGGCGCCTTGAAGTTGGGTGGGTACTTTTCGCCTCGGATCATTGGTCCGAAGCACTTAGGCCCTAGTCGACTGAGCGACCCCATAGGCTCGCCATCGCGGCGAGTAGTTAGGGTGTGCCGCAGTCGCCGGGCGCGGCGCGCCAGCTGTTGTTGATGATGAGTGCGGGCCGATGGGTTTTCCATTAGCGGCGACGAGGTTGGTCGCCGCCCGGGTCGCAGGGAGAGTGCGCATTCGCGGTCGCCGCTGGAGCTGCAGCGGGCTCTGGTGGCGGTATTGAGGGTGTTTGCCACCGCCGACGGCCGCTGAAGCCGCCTCGCTTCCCGAGGAGCGCGAGTACACTCGCCCTGCGAGTCGGCGCCTGCTTTGCTGTTCCACGGCCTTCGAGTAGGGCCTGACGCATTGGATTTGTAAGGCGCCGCCGCGGTGGCCGTGATGCTATCGGCTGCCGGCCTGCCACGAGGTTATCCATCGGGTGGAGAATGGGAGGTCGTTAGCGCCTCGCCCCGTGAGGAGACGACTATCCGAGGCTGGTCCTCAGGAGGTGCGGTTGGGTGGTGGTGGGGCACCCATCGCCGCCGATCTGGCGGGGGCGGTTGCTTCCTCCGTGGCGCGTTTCGCAGATCGCGCGCTCGGCTATGCGCCGGGTCGCTTTCATCGCCGGGTTCAAGGCACGCCTGAACGTGGGGTTCAGCGTGACCTGATCCGGCTGGTGGTAGCGTGATGCTCGCTCACACCGCCGAGGCAAAAATTCGCGCTCGGCCTGCTCTTTGCAGATCGCCTCGCCAACTTCAGCGGAGTTCTTCACCTCCGCCGCCGTGGCGTTAGGAGGGATCGGGGTGGAGAAAGGGTCCTCCGGCGGATCGGTGCGGTGGCCATGTAGGTCGCGGCATGGCGATCGCACCGCCGTGGAGGTCGGAATTTTCCGACCGAGTCGAATTCAAGATCCCGAGGATGGAGGGTCCTCAAATCTCCCACGTTGGAGACCGGACGATGGAGCCCGCGACGAGGCCGCGGTGATGGATCCGCGAGTGACGCCGGGCCGAATCGGCGTCGTCGGTGAGGGCGCCTTCCATGCCGCCGAGTTCTCGCCACGTTGCTGTGGGCGAGTTGTACTCGGAGGCGGTGGATCGTGCGGATCTGGCTCTCGGAAAGCCGATCGCGTGGTGGCGACTCGCGGATGCGAGCCGAGTCCTCCGAGGTGATGACGCCGGTGAAGCCGACGAAGAGGCTGATCGTGCCGACTGGCAGGATCACGCTGTGTGTGACGGGTCGCGCCGCCGGGACGTAGCTGCTGGGCAAGATGGAGCATCTCGCCGATCGCTATCATGCGGCGGTGGCGACCGCCTCGCTGATGGGCAGATTGATCTCGCCGCAGAACACCGCCAGACCGGCCAGCCCCACGGTGGGCGCCACTGCCGTGGGAATGACCACGGAAGATGCTGCAATCGGCATGGTAGTAGAAACGCGGGCAAGGCGGCCAGCCATCTGCGGTGCGAGATGAGGGCAAAGACAGGGGTTTACCCAGGTTCGCCCCGGAGGTAAAGACCTACTCTGCTAGATTGTATTATGGAGGTGTTTACAATGGGCGAACTCGGCGACTAGGCGGCGAGTTGCTTGGGAGTATGAGGGAACGTGTCTCTACTCACCCCTTAGGGAGGTTTATATAGGCTTACCTCCCCTAGGGTTTACATATCTCAACCGATTCGGTTACAACTTTGCCAATCGTTTAACTCAGACCGACTGGGCCTATCTCTACTCTGGGCCTTCACCTCCAATACTGGTACCTTGATGGGCTTTGATCCACTCGCCGTTCTGCAGGCCCACTCGCCAGCCCTTGGGCCAGTCGGAAACGTCCCGCTGAGGATACCCCAGTAGGCATATCCCCATCAGGGCTCGGATAAAGGGTCACACATTAGGGTTCGGCAGATCTTGGTTCCGGGGTTCGGGGTTCGGTCTCAGGGTTCGACGGAACGGTGAGGTTCGAATACAAGATGGAGAACTTGGGTCCAAGCTGTCGATCTTGCCATCGCGAAGATCTTGTCGGGTCCGTGTATCGGGTCGGTCATGGCGTCCGGGATGCAGAACTTGGCGTTCCGCGGCGAAGTGCTTGGCGTATCCGTGTTGACGACCTTGGCGTCCGGGAAGAAGTACTTGTCGCCTCTGTGGCCTTCGGGTCGAAGAACTTGGCACGCCAGGGTTCGATCTTCAGGGTCTCGGACATCGGATCCATGTGCAATGACCTTGATGTTCCGGGAATGGGGATCTTGGTGCTTCATCTCAAACATCGGTTGCAGGCATCATTTAACGCTTACAGAGTAGATCTTGGCAGACTTCAGTGCACTAGTTCAGACTAGTTCGGGTCGGTCTTGTCGGGGCAGGGAGCCGAGAGGCCACTTGGTGGCGGATCTTGATAGGTGCCTTGGTCAGTTGACACGCGATAGCAGGGTCACGACTCACGGCAGAAACATGCACACGCCGGAAGCAGCATGGGTCCCTTAGCACATATATATGCGTCGGAAGCAAGCGGCGAGGTAAAAAATTCTGCTACTATCGTGGATGCACTCGGGGTCTTGAAGGAGCGCGAGCTCCACATCGAACAGGTGGTGGTGCTGCAGCTGTACAGAAGAAAACAGGCCCTGCAGTGATGCTTGGTGGCGGCTTGCAGAGGTGCACGAGGAGGCGGGCGTGCAGCCGACGAGGCGTGCTGCAGAGGAGGGCGGCGTCGGGCTTGGCGTCGACAGCACGCCAAGACAGGACAGCGCCGACAATGGGCACTGCCGGGAGGCGGGCATAGGCGGTGGCGCGAGGCCGGCCGGAGCTGGAGACGGCGAGCCATAGCGGCGGGCTCGCGCGCCAGCATTTACGGCGGCGGGGGCTCAGGCGACGCGGCGGACGACGGGCCGGGCGCGAGGCGTGCTCGTTCGACGGAGAGGGGAAGCAGGGCGGCCCGAGGAGGACGCCTTGAGAGGGGAGCTCGAGGCGCGAGCGGCTCAGGCGAGGTCGACGGGGGCTCAGGCGGCCGGTGGGGCTTGCAGAAGGCGGGCGGCTCCAAGGCGGGCAGCGAGGGAGGTGCCGGGCGGCTCCGCGGCGAGGCCGGCGCGGCCAGGAGCGATGGGGAGGAAAGGCGGGCCGGCGGCTGGTGGCGGTGGCCAGAGAGGCAGAGGGGGGAATGCGGGGAGGACGAGCGGAGGAGGAAGGGCGGCGGCGCCGCCGGCGAGGAAGGAGGAGGAGGTGGCGTGAGCGGGGCCGAGGGAGGGCGTCGGCGCCGTCCGACGGTGGGGAAGGAGGAGGGAGCGGGAGGTAGGGGAGAGGGGCGCGTGGGGAGGGGAGAGAGGGAGTGGGCAGTGCGGGAGGTGGGGGACGGGTCGGTGTGGGGTGGGGCCGCGGTGGGTCGGGGCGTAAGTGAGAGGTGGGCAAAGGGTCGTTGGTGAGAGAGAGAGGGTTGGGGAGTGGGGAGGGTCCAGGAGGGTGTGGGCAGGGTGTAAGGGAGAGAGAGAGGGGGTAAGAAGGAACTGTGGTGAGAGGAAGAGGGGGAGAGAGGGTGGATCGATGAGGTGGCAGGGTGGGTAGGAATTTGGGGGAGGGGTGAGGTGGCGAGCTGTGAGAGGTGGGTAGGATAGATTTGGGTGGGAATAGGTTTAGGGTTTGGGGCTTTGTGTTAGTTTGTAAATATTTACGGTGTTGTTTTTGTTTCAAATCTTTTTAGCAAATAACTTATAGGCAAATAATTTGACAGGTAATTATAAGACTTATTTGGAATTAAGAGAAGGGCATTTTTAGAAAACAAAAATAGGCTTATTGAAAAATATTTTCAGACAAACAAATGCATGATGATGACGATGAAATGCACAAAACAACGCGATTTTCTAGTAGTGGTTTTTGCGGGATGCCACAATTCGACACCACTAACAATGGATCTCGCCCTCGAGATCCGCCTCATGGTACCGGAAGGAAGGTCGTCGATCTGCGTCTTCTCGCTTCGTGTAGATCCTCGCGACACCACTAACAAGAGGTCGTTGTTCGTGATCGTTGAGAGAACACTCCGTATAACCAACGGACGAAGTTAAAGGTAAGGCCACCTCTAACTTTCACGGAAGGAGTAAAAGCATATTAATTCGCCAATTCAATGTACAAGAGCGAATGATAAGAGTAGTGGTATGGTAGCTACTCCATCCCGCACTCAAACCATTACTCTGCACACGAATAAGCGGATTATGCAACCCACTCACGGAATTCAGACTGAAGATCTCGTCAAGCGAGGTTCGGAAACAAAGGGGTGATGCAGACTCTGCATCGGATCGGGCGTAGATGAAGTCGTCGCGTCGGAAAACACCGGAAGGCATGAGAAGGAACAAAGAATGGTACCACAGTAGACGGATTCCTCAGACAGCATGAACACCGGATGGTAGAACACCGTTATCAAAGGAGGAAGCGAAACCCTGAAGGTACGACGGAACCCAACCACGAGAAATCCTGGACTCGAAGAGAGAGAAGAGAGCGGATTCAAAACACGCAGAGGTGAGAGGAGAGCAGCAGAGGGTAAGGAGTAAAATCAGACCTAATCAGAACTATCCAACCGATTTTCAAAAATAGTTTTGACACTCTACTTCGGCCGTTAGCTAGGTTATCCTACAGTGGACTTCAGGGGTATCGCAACCGCCGAGCTCGATACCACTCAGAACACCCTCGATCGGACCTATGCAAGTTTTAGCGAAACACGCCAAACACGCATACAAACGATTCAAAGGTGCCCACCAGGCACTTTCGTGCGGGTGGAAAACGAAGTAATAACATTACACAACAGTCCTCGATGGGACCCACAGAACAGATATATATATCAGCGACCCAATGAGTCAAGAATACAGAGATAATATACAAAGATCCAAATCACCTTGAAAATGATAGAGCGTCCGACTACGGACAAGATGCAAATGGGGCTAAGAGCCCTGGAGAATAACCAATGGTGTCCATAACCCTGCCCAGGCCAAGCCGGAAGGGTAACCCTGCTAACGACGTCGATCTCAAAACCTGCTTGAACAAAAGGGGTGCCGACAAAGGGCAAAGGAAAAAGAGGAGCGCCGATCGAGGCCAGTACACGGCGAGGCTAGAATTCGGCGGTCCTCGCCTACATAGGTATGGTGGACTGAAGCGGCAGCGGCAGCATGCACTAAACAATCTATAGAGACTCGATACAACTAGCGGCTATCAGAGAGGGGTAAGAAAGACCTATTCGGAACCAACCTGATGCTACCATCAATCAAACCCATCCTGGTGTTTCCCCCTCGTTACCAAACGAGGAAGTCGACCAAGGAACTCACACCGTTGGCAGTTTTATTTATTCAGTTATCGTTGCAGCAATTACTAGTCAGGTGTAGATAGTCATCCTGATAAAATAAACAGTGGGCACTTTTATTTGACCATTCCGTTGTAGTTACAACACTTACTAGTCAGATACAATTAGCATGAGATAACCCAAAACCCAGCAGTTGTTGGTACTTTTATTTAGCCATTCCGTTATGGTTGCAATACTTACTAGTCAGGTACAATGGTCGCAAACGACAACCCAAGCAAGCAATTGTGGGCAGTATTATTTAGCCATTCCATTGTAGTGAAGCTGCTTACTAGTCATTATAAAGTCAAGTTTATAGCGCTACTTTAGTTATAGTTGTCTATGATCGAGATACTGTGCTCCAAGTCGTCCATAACCGCGGACACGGCTTTCAGAAAGTTTTAACCCGGCCGGGGTGCACAAATAGCAACACACACTCGATCAGCCTCGGAAAAACCAAATCAAAACCCAACGAGGCCTTCACGACAAAGCAATCACAGGATTCAGAAATATTTCAGGGGGCCACCCCTTGGAGTACACCCGCAACGAAGTTAGCTGACTTCGAGACGGACCCGAGGTTTGTGGGGCCAGCTGTAAGCGACTGGGAACCCAAAACTGGGCTTGTCGATACCGCGAAAACGGGTCACAATTCCTAAACAGTACAGGTGCTCCTCGCACAATCGTAAATAAAGCAGTAGCATGGCATAAGTACAGGATAGTAAATAAAACCTCAAACTAGTTTGTGGCCCCAAGAAATAAGAATGAATCAAGCTCTGGCTCAGGGGGGTCCCATAATCCTCCCGGATGTGGATAGCGCGATAAATCAAGGAACAGGTATCAAGCACTCGGGGTCCTACGGGACACAAGTGGACGGTTAACAACCAAATAACATCTATTGCCCACCTGTGCCTCTGCTTACCTACTTCAATTTTAGTTGTTAAACCGGAATTAAAGTGAGCGATAAGTAAAGCCACGATCATCTCCACATCAAACAGGCGGCAATACTCCAACAACTGCGGTATCGGACGTCACGCAACAGCACTGGAGCAAGCGACTACGACGCGCAAGTCCAACTATCTACCAAACAACAGGTAATAGGATGTGTCCAAGGCAATGTAAGGCTGCAAGGGATATCACGGGTACGAAAACTAGAGCATCGCAACACAGATAGCAATAGATCAACAGGAGGGGAAAAATACTATAAAAGTAAGATAGGTAGAAAGGGGGAGATGCTCGCCTGAAAACATTGTCGAAGGTTCAACCGAAGATCGGGTCGACACTCGCATCAACTCAACGGCCTTATCCGCGAAGAAGCAAATCACTAGAAGGAACACCGGATGCACTATTTAATATAACGGCAGAAGATCGGCATGATGCATGTATGATGCATGACATGGCAAAGGTGCGGTGCAATTAGGAAAGATTAAGCGGAACCGGGTCCCGACAATTAATTAAGCGGTTCAAGTTATTTATCTACCCCGTAAATTAAATGTTGCATTATCAAGACAAAAGATAGCACCGGTTCGCTACACAAATTTAAATGAGGCCAATATACGACTGGATTTGCCCGCATATGGGCCCCATATTTAATTTAGGTGAATCGGCATAAGGCCCCAAACCACATTACAAATATGCATGCGAGAATGACAATTTTATATGCAACAAGTTATATAGATGGCATTTATAAAATAGGGGCTCGGATAAAGGGTCACACATTAGGGTTCGGCAGATCTTGGTTCCGGGGTTCGGGGTTTGGTCTCAGGGTTCGACGGAACGGTGAGGTTCGAATACAAGATGGAGAACTTGGGTCCAAGCGGTCGATCTTGCCGTCGCGAAGATCTTGTCGGGTCCGTGTATCGGGTCGGTCTTGGCGTCCGGGATGCAGAACTTGGCGTTCCGCGGCGAAGTGCTTGGCGTATCCGTGTTGACGACCTTGGCGTCCGGGAAGAAGTACTTGTCGCCTCTGTGGCCTTCGGGTCGAAGAACTTGGCACGCCAGGGTTCGATCTTCGGGGTCTCGGACATCGGATCCATGTGCAATGACCTTGATGTTCCGGGAATGGGGATCTTGGTGCTTCATCTCAAACATCGGTTGCAGGCATCGCTAACGCCACAGTAGATCTTGGCAGGCTTCAGTGCACTAGTTCAGACTAGTTCGGGTCGGTCTTGTCGGGGCAGGGAGCCGAGAGGCCACTTGGTGGCGGATCTTGATAGGTGCCTTGGTCAGTTGACACGCGATAGCAGGGTCACGACTCACGGTAGAAACATGCACACGCCGGAAGCAGCATGGGTCCCTTAGCACATATATATGCGTCGGAAGAAAGCGGCGAGGTAAAAACTTTTGCTACTATCGTGGATGCCCTCGGGGTCTTGAAGGAGCGCGAGCTCCACATCGAATGTGGTGGTGCCGCATGCATGTAAGAAAACAGGCCCTGCAGTGATGCTTGGTGGCGGCTTGCAGAGGCACACGAGGAGGCGGGCGTGCGGCCGGCGAGGCGTGCTGCAGAGGAGGGCGGCGTCGGGCTTGGCGTCGACAGGCACGCGCACAGGACAGCGAGGCGCCGACGACAGCGGGCGCTGCCGGGAGGAGGCGGGGCATAGGCGGCGGCGCGAGGCCGGCCGGAGTTGGAGACGGCGAGCCCCAAAGGCGGCGCGCCGCGAAAGCGTACGACGGCGGGGCTCGGCGAGGCGGTTGCCGGGCGGGCGGCGAGACGGGCCGGGCGCGAGGCGGTCGCCGGCTGACGGAGAGGGGAAGCAGGGGCGGCCCGAGGAGGACGCCGGCGCGGAGAGGGGGAGCTCCGGAGGCGCGAGCGAGCTCGGAGGCGAGGTCGACGGGGGGCTCGAGGCGGCCGGTGGGGCTTGCAGGAAGGGAGGCGGGCGGCTTCGGCGGGCGACGCGGAGAAGGGGAGGTGCAGGCGGCTCACAAGCAGGCCGCGCGCCAGGAGCGACGGGAGGAAAGCGAGCCAAGGCTGGTGGCGGTGGGAGAGGCAGAGGGGAATGCGGGAGGCAGGCGGAGGAGGAAGAGGCCGCCAGCGAGAAGGAGGAGGAGGTGGCGGGCCGAGGAGGGGCGTGGCGCCGTCGACGGTGGGGAAGGAGGAGGAGCGGGAGGTAGGGAGAGGCGCGTGGGGAGGAGAGGAGGGCGGTCAGGGAGGTAGGGGTCGGTGTGGGGTGGGGCCGCGGTGGGTCGGGGCGTAAGTGAGAGGTGGGCATGCGGGTCGGTTGGTGAGAGAGAGAGGGTTGGGGAGTGGGGAGTGGGTCCAGGGAGGGTGTGGGCCAGGGGTGTAAGGGAGAGGGAGAGAGAGGGGCTAAGAAGGAGCTGTGGTGAGAGGAAGAGGGGGAGAGAGGGTGGATTGATGAGGTGGCAGGGTGGGTAGGAATTTGGGGGAGGGGTGAGGTGGCGAGCTGTGAGAGGTGGGTAGGATAGATTTGGGTGGGATTAGGTTTAGGGTTTGGGGCTTTGTGTTAGTTTGTAAATATTTACGGTGTTGTTTTTGTTTCAAATCTTTTTAGCAAATAACTTGTAGGCAAATAATTTGACAGGTAATTATAAGACTTATTTGGAATTAAGAGAAGGGCATTTTTAGAAAACAAAAATAGGCTTATTGAAAAATATTTTCAGACAAAAAAATGCATGATGATGACGATGCAATGCACAAAACAACGCGATTTTCTAGTAGTGGTTTTTGCGGGATGCCACAACGTTCGCAGATCGATAAGATCCACGAGTCCCGGGAAGGACCATACCTGGGACTACATTGCTTTGGACCTGCAATATGGTCCGCAACTTACCCCAAAAAATTTCGGATTGACAAGACCATCAAGCCCTATGATGGCACCGCCAAGCCTGCCACATGGTTGCAGGACTACGGCAACGCGGTGGAGATTGCCGGAGGCAACCCCAACGTCGTCGTGAAGTACCTCCTGTTAATGTTGGCGGGCACGACCCGTCAATGGATCGACGAATTTCTGGAGAAATCTATCTACAACTGGCTGGACATGCCAGAAGCATTCACCAAGAACTTTGAGGGTACATACAAGCGTCCATGCACGATGGGCGATCTACAGCGGTGCGTGCAAGAGAAAGACGAGACATCTCACGCCTACCTCTCCCGCTGGCTGGATATGAAGAATTCTGCCAGAGTGCACGCCGCACCGCCATGGCCGCCTTCATCGATGGGTTGGAAAGAGGCACGTTGCTCCGACATAAGCTAAAGCGCTTGCAGGAAAATCATGAGCTTGACTTGAATCAGATGATTCAGTTAGCTAGTGAGTTCGCAGTTGCTGACGACGATGCTCGTGGCTCTTTGCCGGCAATGGCTGTTCCAACTCAAGCTCGGAGGAACAGCAGTACAAAGAGGAAAACCGCTCCAGAAGAAAAGCAATCTACCGAAATGGTCGCCATGACTTTTGCAGGACGAGGTGAAGGCGGGAAACGTGGCCGAGGAAGGGAGCAGGCCGTGAGCAACAGCGAGGAAGTGAAACCAACTCGGCGCCGCTCCGCTTTCCCCAAACCTACGAAGAGTACCGCGATATGCCGTGCCTCTTACACCTCGACGCCAACGGCAAGGCCACCCATACCAATCGACACTGCAAGTTCGTCAACGACCTCAAGGAAGACCCGGAGTCCGGCTATAAGCAAAGTCGGAAGAACAGACCGCGAGGCAAGGGCAAGGGGAAGAAGAAGAAGGAGGAGGATTCCAAGGATTCAAGTGACATGGACGAGGACGTTGACCCAAAGCACGCCGCCAAGAGCGACGACAAGGGCAAGAACCCCTTCGCGAAGAAGGCCCCAGTCTACCACACTTTCCTTAGCACCCCCACCGTCCGACAACAGAAGACCTCTCTAAGGATCGTGATGGCTACTCTCCCCCCAGTTCCCCAATACCTGCACTGGTCGGAGGTTCCAATCACTTGGGACAGGACGGACCACCCAGACCTTGTGCCCACGGAGAACCAGTATGCCATGGTCATCAAACCATTGATTGACGGCATGGATTTCACCAAGTGCATGGTGGATAGTGGAAGCAGCATCAATATCATGTACCTGGATACACTGCAGAAGATGAACTTGACGGAGTCAAACCTAAGGCGGACACACACCATGTTCCATGGCGTAGTGCCTGGTCGGGAGGCTCGGTCCCTTGGGTGCATCACACTTCAGGTAGCCTTTGGCGACGTTAATAATTACCGCCAAGAGCGCATGACCTTTGAGGTAGTCCCCTTCAAGAGCGTGTACCATGTCATATTCGGCCGTGACATATTCCACACGTTCATGGCCAAGCCATGCTTCGTCTACAACAAGCTCAAGATACCCGGACCGAACGGTGTCATCACCGTCTCCGGAAGCTTTACCAAGGCAAGGGACTGCAAGATCAATGAAGCAGCCGTTGCAGAAGCTGTCCTCTACAGCGAAGAATTCAAGGAGATCCAGAGCAAGGTCAATGACTCAGAGATGCCCGCGTCAAAGAAGCAGATCTCCGACTCCGCTCTTGCGTTCAAGGCCGCCATCGAGACCAAGCCGGTGGAACTTGTGGTAGGCGATGCCTCCAAGACCGTCGCCATTGGGACGAACCTGGATCCCAAATAGGAAAGCACGGTCGTCGAGTTCCTCCATGAGAATAGGGACATCTTTGCCTGGCAACCTGCCGACATGAAAGGTGTACCTAGGGAACTTGCCGAGCACAGCTTAAACGTAGATCCAAAATGTAAACCAGTGAAACAACCTCTACGACGCTTCGGAGATGAGAAGAGACGCGCCATTGGCAAAGAGATAGCTAGGTTACTTAAGGCTTAGTTTATCCGAGAAGTCCTTCACACCCGATGGGTGGCCAATCCTGTACTTGTCCCCAAAAAGGGAACCAATGAATTCAGAATGTGCGTTGATTACACCGGCTTGAACAAAGCATGTCCCAAAGATCCGTTTGCTTTGCCTAGCATTGACCAAGTCATTGACTCGAAGGCTGGCTCGGAACTTTTGTGTTTTCTCGATGCATACTCAGGATACCACCAGATCAAGATGAGGAAGTCGGACCAATTGGCCACTTTGTTCACTACCCCTTACGGCACGTTTTGCTATGTCACGATGCCCTTTGGGCTGAAAAACGCAGGTTCTACCTACCAGCGGACAATGCAACGTTGCCTTCACGATCAAATTGGTCGGAACGTTCACGCCTATGTGGACGATATAACGGTGATGTCTAAAAAATCAAACGACTAAATCTCCGACTTAAAAGAAACCTTTGATAATCTCCGGAAATACAACATGATGCTCAACCCTAAGAACTGCGTCTTTGGGGTTCCAACCGGCAAACTGTTGGGATTTATCGTTTCCCAGCGCGGAATCGAGGTCAACCAGGAGAAAATCAAGGCCATCTTAAACATAAACAATCCGACATGCCTAAAGGACATCCAACGACTAACAGGTTGTGTCGCAGCAGTTAGTCGGTTCGTCAGCCGACTTATAGAGAAGGCTCTGCCGCTGTACAAGTTGCTGAAGAAGGCGGACAAATTCACATGGACGGACGAGGCAGATGCAGCATTGAAGCAGCTCAAGGAGATTCTTTCCTCAGCGCCCATCCTTGCAGCACCCGAGCCTGGCGAGCCCCTGTTAATTTACATGGCGGCAACCAACCGGGTTATCAGCATCGTCGTCGTGGTAGAGCGGAAGGAACCAGGCTATGAGCACGGAGTGCAACGACCAGTTTACTATGTAAGCGAGGTCTTGACGGAGTCCAAGCAGCGTTACCCACACTACCAAAAGATAGCTTATGGAGTATTCCTTGCTTCTCGGAAGCTGAGGCATTACTTTCAGGAGCACCCAATCACAGTAGTGAGCAAGACTCCACTGTCCGACATTATCAACAACAGCGACGCTACAGGAAGGTTCGCGAAGTGGGGCATTGAACTTGCCGCCTTCGAGATCACCTACAAAAGACGCGACGCTATCAAGTCACAAGCCTTGGCGGATTTTATTGCAGATTGCACGGAGATGCCAGATGCCACTCTGTTGCCGGAACCAGAGTACTGGGCGATGCACTTTGACGGATCAAAGCTGTCAACGGCTCGGGGGCTGGTGTATTGCTACAGTCACCAAAAGGAGACAAGCTAAACTATGTTCTGCAGATCCACTTCGAGGCTACAAACAACATGGCGGAGTATGAAGCACTCATTCACGGATTGCGTGTAGCCAAGGATATTGGCATCAAGCGCATAGTTTGCTGTGGAGATTCCGACTTGGTTGCCCAGCAGGTGGCTGGCACCTGGAATGCGCGGAACCCTATGATGGCGGCATATCGCGACGAAGTGGACGAGATAGCCAAGAGCTTCTTGGGCTACGAAGTCAAGTATGTGCCTAGGGAGCAAAACGAGGCGGCTGATCTATTGTCTAAACTTGGATCAGGGCGCAAGAAAATTCCGCCAGGAGTTTTCCTAGAGCATCTACGCACACCATCCGTGAAGGGCGCCGACATCGACAACCCGGATAGAGCTGATTCTTTCGTCAACATGGTGACAAAGATCCCTCCGGCTTGGACTAAACCGTTCATGGAATATCTCGAACACGGAACTTTTCCTGACGACGAGGTCAAAAGACGACAGATAGTACGACGAGCAAAGGGTTATACCATAATCAATGGGAAACTCTACAAAAGGAGCACTACTGGTGTATACCTAAAGTGTGTTTCCCAGCTAGAGGGTATGGAAATCCTACGCGAAATCCATCTCGGAGATTGCGGGCATCACGCCGCTCCTCAATCGTTGGTCACGAAAGCCTTCCGGCAAGGATTCTACTGGCTGACCGCGAAGGCGGACGCCGACAAGCTGGTTGAGACGTGCACAGGATGCCAGTATTATGCCCGACAACCACATGTTCCTGCTGAAGAATTGCGAACAATACCAATAACTTGGCCATTTGCAGTCTAGGGGCTAGACATGGTAGGACCGTTGCAAACAGCACCGTGTGGGTTTACGCATCTGCTTGTAGCAGTTGACAAATTCACCAAATGGATAGAAGCTAAACCCATTAGAAGGCTTGATGGGGCAACTGCCCTTAGATTTGTCCGGGATCTAGTGGTGAGATTTGGTCTCCCACATAGCATCATCACCGACAATGGAAGCAACTTGTCACTCGGAGAAGTGGAGGCCTATTGCTGGGACAAAGGCATCCGACTTGACCTTGCATCTGTGGCACACCCACAATCCAATGGTCAAGTTGAGCGAGCCAATGGATTAATTCTGCAGGGAATCAAGCCACGTCTTGAGGCACCGCTACATAGAGCAGCTGGAGCCTGGGCAGAAGAATTGCCATCTGTGTTGTGGAGTTTATGAACTACACCTAACAGATCCAACGGCTACACCCCTTATTTCATGGTATATGGAGCAGAAGCCATCCTACCTTCCGACATCCTCCACGATGCACCAAGAGTTGCCGCCTACGACGAAGATGATGCTGAAGAATCCAGACTCCTAGATGTGGACCTTCTCGAGGAGGAGCGCGTTTTGGCATGCCAAAGATCCGCCATCTACCAGCAGAAGCTACGCAGCTACCATAGTCGCCGCGTTCGGCATCGCTCGTTTAAAGAAGGGGATTTAGTGCTCTGACTTAAGCAGAAGAAGTCACACAAATTATCCCCGCCATGGGAAGGACCGTTCATCATAAGCAAGGCGCTGCTCAATGGGTCTTACTACCTTGTCGACAATCGTGAACTCAAGGATAGGCCCAATGAGGATCATAAGCGTAAGCGACGTGACCCGGATGATGACTACCCGGAGCTTGATCGGCCATGGAACATAGCACAGCTACGTCCTTTCTACACTTAGCATTTTTTATCTAATTGTGTACCTCTTATATGATCAATGAAATAAAGCTCTTTGGTTCACTCATATTGCTGAGTCTTTTACCTCCTTTAGTATTCATTTTTGGATCATATAAACCTTTATGCACAAGCTTTCCGATTGCACTTGTAAAAATTCCGCCTACGGGCGTTAGCTTAAGTTTTTTGGTCTACACGTTCTTTGTTGTTTTTATGTGGATTCTGGAGTAGTGACTTTCGGCACTTATTGTCGGCGATTTTGTGATAAGGTTATTGACGGTGCCATTGGGTATCATCACCTAAGCGCATGGTTCTGACAACGAGTCTTCCGACTCACGAAAAGTCAAGCATAATAACCAGAGTAATGGATAATCCAGCACTTGCTTAAAAAATATATACATACTAGGCATTAATTCTTAAGTAGCAGGATACGACAACCACTATTTTCCGCCTTAAGATTACATCACCAAGTTTTTTCAATGCACACTCCAGAGGTGAAACAAGAATTACAAAGTGTTTTTCACTCCTTGGGTGCAGGGGACTTGGAGGCCGCATCGTCACCAGCCAGAGATTCACCCTCAATGTCGCCACTGTGAGGAGACTCGGAGGATTCAGGGTCGGCGTTGTCAAGAAAGTTCCTGGGCACGAAGACGTCGACGTCCACCAACTCGGCAACCCTGGTGTCATAACCCACGAGTGATGACAGGATGGCTTCGTGATCGATCTCCTTGCCGTCATCATCCACGTCGGGGATACCAGATGTCACCGTGTCGATGTCGGCACCTTCATAGTGTGCCTTCACCATGGACAACGCCATCCTTGCGCCAGCCCGTGCACATGAAGCTTTCTAGCTTGCGACACGCTCGGGGGCTCGGCGCAGAATCTCCGAGTACTTCACCATGGAGTCAGAGGCCTTGATATAAATTTGGAGGGGCTTGGCGATCTCCTTGGCTTGGGTGATGGCAGTGTTGATGAAGTTGCCGGCAAGAATCATGCATTCCTTGTCCGAAGGAGGCGAGCGGGTTAAACCCAGGGGCGCTGAAAATTCCGACAACGATTGCATGAGTTCAAAAATTCTACGTATCCAGACTACAGAGCTACAAGGCGGAGGATACTTACTGAAGATGATGGCCTTAGCCTGCCAGACGACGTCTGCCAAAGATTCTTTCTCTTGTTGGAGGAGCTTAAACGCCTCGCTATGGCGAAGATTTTGCTCATCGGCAGCTTTCTTCTGATCCTTTAGGATCGCAAGCTCCTCCTTCAAGCGATTGATCTCAGCGGAGGCGGAGTCCTGCAGGGCTTTCATGGAATCCTCGTGCATCTTCAGCATTTCTTCCCTCTCCTTCTTAAGGATCTTGTTCTCACTGTCCAGCTGCTGAATGTGCTTGGACTGCTCGACAATATCCTTGGCCTTGGCGACATGCTCTGCAAGTCGGAGAAAACAAAGTACACGGTGAGTACTCGAAGAAGGAAGGCACAAAAGTAAGACGGAAATACGCAAAAAGAAAAACAGACTCTTGTTTTTGATGATCTGTTCCTTCAAGATGGCGGTTTTACCCTTTTCAGCTTCAAGGTCCGCGCGCATCTTCTGGTACTTATCATTGGCCATGCCCCTCCGAGCATTCTCGTTCTGTGGAAACAAATATAAAGTCAAGTCGTTGTTCAGTCTACTTGGAGCCCCTAGTCGGAGATTTTCCATCTAGGTGCTCGGGGGCTACAGCGAGAGTTTTTTAACTTAGCAATATGCTTAGATTTTCTTTAAGCATCTAGTCGGAGCTAATTCAGTTCTCAACTAGAAGCTTGGGGGCTACAGTATAAAGTTTTAACTCAGAAAATGCTTAGCTTTTCTTTAAGCATATAGTCGGAACTAATTCAGTTACAACTAGAGGCTTGGGGGCTACAACACTTAAATTTATGAACATTGTGTATGCTACTCTTAAAGAATCTAGTCGGAATAATTCATTCCATCTAAATTCTTGGGGGCTATAGTGAGAGTTTTTTCTAACTTAGTCACTCTTAGAGCATATAGATGCAAAGCCAATGGTTTTCCGTCTACATCCCCGGGGGCTACAGTGGGATACTCATATGAAATGCAAAAGGTAAAATAAAACTTACAAGTGCGATGATCTTGAGGTTTGTAGCACTCTCGGCCAGCAGCTTGCCAAAGGAGACGCTGTTACTTTGCAAGATGTCTGCTTGACGGAGTAGCTCCTCAAGACCGCACGTCGGAGATGACGACACCCCTCCAGGAACCATAGTTGTGCTACCCGGCGTAAGCACTGCGAAAATAATCTTCGGCAACTCGAGGGGTTTTGGGGGAGTAGAGGCGCCGCCTTTGGCAGAAGTACCAGCACCCACCACTTCCTTGCCGCTACCGATGGCATCCTTCGCCAGAGCTTCAGCCATTTGAAGAGCAGCGCAGATTGTCAATCCGGTGCTCACACCGAGTAGCTCAGCTCTGGCTCCTGCTGCTGCGCCGACTTCTCCTTCGTGCGGCCTTGAGGAGCTGCCAAAACAGGCGAAGATTGTCCGTGTTAATACGCTTGCTTTTAGCAAGATATTTTCTGAGAGCGCCAGCAATCTCAAGATCATCAAACTTGTAAGTTTTTCATGCCTTTTGTATTTCATATGTAGTATCCCACTGTAGCCCCCGAGGATTTAGATGGAAAACCATAGGTATTTGGGTCTAAATGCTCTAAGAGTGACCAAGCAAGAAACTTTGTACTGTAGCCCCCAAGTATTTAGTTTGAATGAATTATTTCGACTAGATACGTTTAGAGTATCATGCATAGTGTTTGTATTTTCAATAATATAGCTCCCAAGCCTCTGGTTGAAACAAAATTAGTTCCGACTAGATGCTTAAAGAAAGACTAAGAATAGTTTTGAGTTTAAAACTCATACTATATCCCCCAAGCCTCTAGGTGGATACTTATCCGGCTAGATAATCTAAGTAGACTAAGTAACTTTGTTATTTTTGCAGAATGAGAATACTCAGAGGACTGCCACCAATGACAAGTTCCACAAGATGCGTGTGGACCTCGAAGCTGAAAAGGGTAAACCGCCTTCTTGAAGGGACATATCGCCAAGGGCAAGAGTTTGTTTTCTTTTCAGTTTAATGCTCAACTTGTTCTTGTGTCGTTAACTTCCCACTACTCATTATGCTCTGTCATTTATCCAGTTTCGGTGGGCCTTGAATTTTTCCGATCTAAGTTAGCAAACTCTGAAGAGAGATCCGATTTCGATCCTTCCGTGAACGTATCCTACTCGTAGGCGGTCCGTGCGGGTCTTTCGATGATCCTCCGACTTCCAGGGAACTAGTGCCCGAGTCGGTTTCACCGATGAAGAGGTCGATGTCCCCAATTGGAACGATCGAGAAGCGGGTGGGGTTCATCTTCGCCGAGATCCAGAACTCGTCGGGAAGGACGATCAGAACATTGCCGGAGAAGAGAACGCGACCAATGGCTACGGTTTCACCGATTTCCATGAAGAGCTTGGACCTCGCCCGTTGTAGAGCCAGAAGTGGCTCTTTCCCCACGATGGGCGCCAACTGTCGTGGTATTGCCGACAAGTACGCCATGGAGGGGTCCTCAAGAGCGTGTTTAGAGACTTGGGGTAACGCGGGCGGTTGGCGGGTACGAGGTGACACAGTTTACCCAGGTTCAAATCCCACGAAGGTGGCGAAATCCTACTCCTGCTATAAATCACTATAACGATAATACGCCGGGTTATAGGGATCAGTTCACTGTGCGTGAGTTGTGTTGTTACGTCTGAGTGTTCTTCCCTAAAGGCTCCTCTAGGTCCGGCTTATATGGCCGCCAGATCCTAGGGTTACAGGGAAAGTCCTAGCCGGACAGGTTACAGAGTCCTAGACTAACACTAACTAGTCTTTGTGTCCTCCAAGGCTCCGGGTACGTTGATGACTCCTCCCCAGCCTTCCTTTATCCAGCATGGGACTCCCTTCTGGATCCTTATAACTGGGCCGCCCAGCAGGCCATAGGCCTTTCTACCAACTTTGGGCCACCCGGGTTATCCCGATTAGAGACATGCAATGGTGGTACCCATTTAGCATATCCCCAACATCTTCGTCACCGTGCATCATGAAGAAGGGCGTGTAGTCGGTGGCAGTGTTGGTATTGTGTGCAAGATCCAGAGAAGGGAGGGTAGTTTGTCTATCCAGGCTCTCGCCAATTGTTCGAGAGGTGGTAGGAGTCTCTTCTTGACCCCGTTGATAATAAGGCTATTGGCCTTTTCGACTTGGTCATTGGTCTGCGGATGCGCGACCGAGGCATAGGTGATGTTGATCATGAGGCCGTCGCAGAAGTCCTGGAACTTCTTCGAAGTGAAGTTTGTTCCGTTGTCTATGATGATGCTATGAGGCACCCGAACCTAAAAACAATGGATTGGAAGAACTTGACGGCGATGGCGCCAGTTTGGTTTGTGATGGGCATGGCCTCAATCCACTTGGTGAATTTGTTGACTCCAGCAAGAAGGAAGACGTAGCTTCCATGTGAGGACTTCTGCATCTTGCCGACCATGTTGAGTCCCAATTGTGCAAAGGGCCAGGCTAGCAGTATTGTCCGCAGCTCCGAGCCAGGTGCGTGCGGCTTATTAGCGAATCTTTGGCAGGCGTTGCACCTTTCAACAATGCTCTTGGCGTCGCGCATAGTCGTTGGCTAGTAGAAGCCAACCTGTAATGTTGGGAATATGCCCTAGAGGCAATCATGTATGATGATATTTCCCATTATATTCATAAAGATATTAAGTAGTCCTTGTATAAACATCTAATGTGTATCATTGAATATGTGATTCGGTTGTGGAACTATGCATTCATGTTGTTTGTACTAAATATCCTTGGTCATTGAGGTTGTGCTGGACACACAACTTAGACCAATGTGAAAGTTGGCTTGATGACTCGGTTCCACTTGTCATGGGCATGGAGATGCTATTCCAACTTACACAGATTCGGCTAAAGAGTTTAGCGAGTCGGATTGACCCATATTGAGGTACTACGAACTAAGTTGTCATTTGTATACCTCAATCAATGTAATCCTTAGACCTGAGGTTGTTGCATAGTCCGAGTTGAGGATCACCGACTTAGGTTCTGTCAAACGCTGATCCGTGGCGCTTATAAAGGCGGTTCGGGTCGACTGAGAATCAAGCTGCGTGATGTGAATAACCAAGATGGGATTTTGCCCCTCCACTCGGAGAGATATTCTCTGGGGCCCTCTCGTGAGATATGATTCGGAAAGCATGGCCATGCACGACTCGGTTAAGTGTTAACCGAGGCGATCGACTAAGAGTTAGTCGGGTGAATCACTTATCTCGGATCGAGAAGAGAGTCGGACTATTTAAGGGATGACATATATGTTGGGCCACGCGGAGATAAAATAAATTTTTTCTCTAACGTGGTGATCCCAAGATCTAGCTGAGGTAGAAGGCCACGAGGTTTACCACTAGACGCTGCAGCAGACATCGATGAAGCGCGCTTGATGCAATGCAGTCCTCACGATCCGATCGTCATTGTTCGATCGCACATCACCTCTGCTGGTATCCACACGCATAAGGAGGAGCGCCGAATCGCTAGGTTCGTTCTGGCTGGACTCTTTGTGGAGCTAGGGTTTCAACACATGGAATGACCTAACCGAACAACGATTAACCTTTCTAGGTTACCGTGCTCCACTATATATAGGAGTGAACGTGGGCTCGCTTCATGACCCATTCACTAAAGCCCATATAACACTAGTCACCGTGAGTCCAACTCACTAACTCAAGATTAATCCGGTTTAGGTCCAACCCAACCAGATTATATGTTCAGATCCAATCCGAACTTGCTCCCGCTCTTAAGTGTGTGACCCCACAGCTCATGGCTACTTGGACACGATTGAGTCCGACTCACAATCGATCGGTGGCTGACTCCTAGCGTAACGTCCGACTCCCAAGTACCAAAGAGTAATGACGACTTGCCTTTCCAATGCGACTTACGTCCGAGTCCCTTTTGCCTCACGATATACCTTGTCAGACTATAGGCGAATATATGTCATCCCTTAAATAGTCCGACTCTCTTCTCAATCCGAGATAAGTGATTCACCCGACTAACTCTTAGTCGATTGCCTCGGTTAACACTTAACCGAGTCGTGCATGGCCATGCTTTCCGAATCATATATCACGAGAGGGCCCAGAGAATACCTCTCCGAGTGGAGGGGCAAAATCCCATCTTAGTTATTCACATCACGCAGCTTGATTCTCAGTCGACCCGAACCCTGCCTTTATAACTGCCCAGTTACGGATCAGCGTTTGACAGAACCTAAGTCGGTGATCCTCAACTCGGACTATGCAACAACCTCAGGTCTAAGGATTACATTGATTGAGATATACAAATGACAGCTTAGTTCGTTGTACCTCAATATGGGTCAATCCGACTCGCTAAACTCTTTAGCCTAGTCTGTGTAAGTTGGAATAGCATCTCCATGCCCATGACAAGTGGAACCGAGTCATCAAGCCAACTTTCACATTGGTCTAAGTTGTGTGTCCAGCACAACCTCAATGGCCAAGGATATTTAGTACAAACAACATGAATGCATAGTTCCACAACTGAATCACATATTCAATGATACACATCAGATGTTTATACAAGGACTACTTAATAACTTTATGAATACAATGGGAAATCTCATCATACATGATTGCCTCTAGGGCATATTCCCAACAATATATTCGCCTATAGTCTGACAAGGTATATCGTGAGGCAAAAGGGACTCGGACGTAAGTCGCATTGGAAAGGCAAGTCGTCATGACTCTTTGGTACTTGGGAGTCGGCACGTTCTGCTAGGAGCCGCTACCGACTGATCGATTGAGAGTCGGACTCCAATCGTGTCCAAGTAACCATGAGCCTGCGGGGTCACACACTTAAGAACAGGAGCAAGTTCGGATTGGATCTGAATCTGTAATCTGGTTGGGTTGGACCTAAACCAGATTAGGACTGAGTTAGTGAGTTGGACTCACGGTGACTAGTGTTATATGGCCTTTAGTGAATGGGTCGCGTGAGCAGAGCCCACGTTCACTCCCTATATATAGTGGAGCACCTTAACCCAGAAGGGTTAATCGTTGTTCGGTTAGGTCATTCCATGTGTTGGAAACCCTAGCTCCACAGCAGTCCTGCCGCCGTAACGAACCTAGCAGTTCGCCGTCGGCGCTCCTCCTTGTACGTGTGGATACCGGCAGAGGTGTTGTGCGATCAGCACCAGGACGATCGGATCGTAAGGACTGCACTGCATAAACTGACGCGCTTCTTCAGTAATCCACAACTGTGCGTCTAGTGGTAAACCTCATGGCCTTCTACCTCAGCTAGATCTTGGGATCACCACGTTAGAGGAAAATTTTATTTTATATCCGCGTGGCCCTACATGTAAGGCTTTGGCGACTAGGGAGCGCCTTTCGGTGTGGTGGCCGCAGGTGCCTTCATGGATGTCGAGGAGGATGATTTTGTCGTCACCATTGGTAACGCATCGCTAGAGAACCCTGATGATGCTTCGCTTGTAAAGCTTGTAGTTTATGATGGTGAAGGCTTTGGAGCAATGGGCGATGTGTCACGTGTCGTTCGGGTCATCTGGCAGCTTCTTTCTCAGCAGGTACGTGACGTACAGATGAGTCCAGGATTGCTCAATCATCATGACCTCCATGAGGTTTTCGATTAGAACCTCTAGCTCCTCCTCTCCTGGCGCCTTGGGGTCTTAGATTGGCGTAGCCCCCGAGTGTGTTGTTGCGTTTGGTGCACCCTTGGATGGCTTGCACTTGATGGAGCATTCACAGATTTTCTCCAAGAATACACCAGGCGGGATCAGTGCGTAGGTAGAACCAATGTTGGTGAGCTGGTCAGCCTCTTTGTTGCTTTCTCGTACGATGTGCCAAAGTTTGTAGCCATCAAAGTCTCCTTTGAGTGTGTCGTAGAGGTTGTAGTAGGCGATCATGTTGTCGCTGTCAGCGTCACATTGGTTCATCGTTTGTTGCACGACGAGCTTAGAGTCGCCATAGATGACCAGTCGAGTGGCGCCGCAGGCCTTGGCCATCCGCATACTGTGGAGCAGGGCCTCGTACTCCGCCTCGTTGTCAGATGCACAGAACTTCATCCACAGCATGTGTTGCATCTTATCACCTTGAGGAGACATCAGGATTACTCTAGCCCCGTCTCGACGCTTTGATCGGTCAAAGTGTATCGTCCAGACTTGCGATAAGTCTGGGGTGTCAGGCATTTGAAGCTCTATCCAATGGACGAGAAATTCAGGGAGCACCTGCAACTTTATGGCGGTACGTCATTCATAGATGATGTACCGTGGGGACAGCTTGATTCCCTAGAGGTCCACTTGCCCCATTGCCTCGGGGTTATTGAGGATGTGGGATAGTGGTGCGTCATTGACTACCACGATCTGATGCTCCTGGAAATAGGTGTGCAATCGATGTGCATTCATGAACATGTTGTAGGCCAGCTTTTGGTAGTGAGGGTACCTCTTTTTGTTGGTATCCGTACCTCGCTGAGGTAGTACACCGGGCGCTGCACCCCATGGGTTTTTCCCTATTCAGGTCGTTCAACGATGAGTGCGGTGCTGATCACTTAATGTGTGGTAGCTATCTATAGCAACATCGGCTCCTTTTCCTGGGCCGTCACCAGGACCAGAGAGGTGGATAGTAGACGCTTGAGGTCTTTGAATGCATCTTGAGCTTTGTCTGTCCACTCGAATTTCTCTAACTTACGGAGTAGTTGATAAAAGGGGCGAGCCTTTTTGCCCATGCGACTAATGAATTGACTGAGCGTTGCAATTCGTCCAGCCAGCTTGTGGCATCCCGCAAAACCACTACTAGAAAATCGCGTTGAATTTGTGCATTGCATCGTCATCATCATGCATTGTTTGCCAAAACTATGTCTGCAAAGCCGTTTTGTTTTCCCAACGCCCCATCTTAATTCAAATGCAAAACCCGGGCTTGTCCGGATTAGTTTATTTTGTCTTGCATTGGTTTGCAAAGGCCATGTTTTAATCAAATAAAAATATTAAATTATTTTAGCGGGCGAACGGGCCGCGTTTAGCCCGAACGACCACCCGGAAAAACCAGATCGGTCCAACTATTAATCCTAAAGCTACCCAGAAAGCTACCCAACCTACCCCTCCACCTCACCCTGCCCAATCATCTCCTGCCACCTCACCTCCTCCCTCTCCCTCAACCACTCACGCTGTGCCACGTCACCCCTCACCTCAATCCCTCTCTCCACCTCTCTCTCTCATACACAGCACACCCCACACCCGCGCGTCCCCACCTCCCCCATGCAGCCTGCCCGCGGGCCCCACTCGGCCACACCGTCCCCAATTCCTACCTTCCCCGGGTCAGACCCTCCCCCAACCACCTCCCTGGCCGCTGGGCCACGTCCGTCCCCGACCCCACCCTGGGACCCACTCCCACACGCACCCACCCGACCTGGCCCCGCCTGGACCCCACCCGCGCGACCCGTCCCTCACCTCTCGCTCGCTCGTCCTCAACCCCGACCGCCCCCGGTACCTGCCTTCTCCCTCCTCCAGCACCCCGTCTCCCTCCCTCAGTGCCGCCGCCGCTCCTCTCCTCGCTCTCCCTCTCTCCTTGCCCACGCCACAGGCCTCCCCACCTCGGCGGTGGCGCCACAGCGCCGCCGCCCGCCCAGCCTCGCACCCCGCACTGGCCGCTCCGCCCTGCCCGCTCCCCCCTCCCGGAGATCCCATAAGCCCGCGCCGCCGCCCGCTCACCGCCCCTCGCTGCGCTGCCTCTCCCTCGCGCCCCTCCTCTCCGCAGCAGCTCCTCCCGCTGCGGCGCTTGCGCTGACGCCAGCACGCCTGACCGCCGTGCTCCTTCCACCCCGCCCAGCCGCCTCGGGCCGCCGTCCGCCGTCCCGTCGCCACCCAGCGAGCCCCTCTCCGTGTCCCGTCGTCCATAAGCGCCGGACCCTCCACCTCGAGCCGCGCGCTCGGCGACCCTCGCCTCCTCACCTCCAGCCGTCAGCGTGCACCGCCTCAACCTCGGCCCAAGGCGAGAACCGCCCCATCGCTGCCGGGTCCCCTTAACCTCGTCGCGGCGTCCCACAGCGTCTGCGCGCAGCAGCTCACCACGCCGACTCCTTCCCGCCACCAACCGACCCGCGCTTCCGCCGGCCCGCTGCTACACCTCGCCACCTCGAGCTTCACCTTGGCCTCGGAGGACCGGCCTCCGCACTGCGTCAGTAGGGCCCGTCAAGACCGCCACATGGGGAACCCCAAGTTCACCTCGACAAGTTCTTCATCGAAAACCCGTTGCGGATCCGAATAATCGCCAAGGTCGTCGCCGAACAATGAGGCCGTTGATGAACCCGACAAGATCTACCGTCGGAACCCCGAGAACTTCCCCCGGAACGCCAAGTTCGCCGACACGGATGCGACAAGTACTCCCTCACAGACGCCATGACCCGACGCCCCCGGATGCCGAGACCGACGCGATGGCGCGGACCCATCAAGACCCTCGCAACGGCAAGACCGACCCTGTGGGACCCGGCAAGACCTTCGATGGCGAGAACGGCACCGACCGGAAGAACCCGATGCGACCCGACCGAAACAAGTTCTGCCCGGACATCGAGACCCGATGACAAGATCTGCCCCGATACCGAACTCGACCCAGAACCTGGACCCTAGACCGACCCGACCCTATCGAACCCCTTCAACCCAAGATCGTCGAGCCCCCTCTGATGTGTGACCCCTTTTCCTCGAACCCTATTTTATAACATATCAATTTGTTGCACATTAAATTGTCATTCCCGCATGCATAGCATTGGTTTGGGGGCCTTACGCCGATTCACCTAATAATTAAATCTGGGGCCCATATGCGGGCAAATCTAGCCTTATATTGGCCTCATTTAAACTTGTGTAGCGAACCGGTATCTTATCTTGCCTTGTTATAACAACATTTAATTTGCGGGGTAAGTAAATAACTTGAACCACCTAATTAATTGTCGGGACCCCGGTTCCGCTTAATATTGCCCCATTGCACCGCACCTTTGCCATGTCATCCATCATACATGCATCATGTCGTTTTTCTGCCGTTATATTAAATATTGCATCCGGTGTTTCTTCTAGTGTTTTGCTTCTTCGCGGATAAGGCCGTTGAGTTGATGTGAGCTTTGCCCCGATCTTCGGTTGATCCCTTCGACAATGTTTTCAGGCGAGCATCTTCCCCTTTCTACCTATCTTACTTTTCTAGTATTTACTTCCCTCCTGTTGATCTCTTCTATCTGTGTTGCGATGCTCTAGTTTTCGTACCCGTGACAACCCTTGCAGCCATCTATAGCCTTGGACACATCCTATTACCTGTTGTTTGGTAGATAGTTGGACCCGCGTGTCGTAGTCGCTTGCTCGAGTGTTTTGCTTGTCGTCAAGTACCACAATTGTTGGAGGAATTGCCGCATGTTGACGTTGGAGATGATCATGGTTTTACTTATTGTTCACTTTAATTCCTGTTTAACAACTAAAATTGAATTAAGCAGAGGCATCGGTGGGTGATAGGTAAGATTTGGTTTCCGACCGCCCACTTGTGTCCCGTAGGACCCGAGTTCTTGACACCTGTTCCGAGATCGGCGCTAACCACAGGTGGGAGATATGGGCCCCCATTGATAATTACCTGATTTCAAAGTATTGTCTTTGGGGCCACAACTAGTTTGAGGTTTTATTTACTATCTGTACTTATGCCATGCTTTCGTATTTAAATTGTGCGAGATAGCACATCTTTGTTTAGGAAGCGGAGTGATTACTGGTATCGGCAGTCCCGATTGGGGATCTGCTGTCGCTTCAGCCATTGGCGCAACCCTAAGTCCGTCTCGAGACCGGCCGACGTTGCGGGTGTACTTAGTGGGTGGCCCCAGTGCTTGCTTTGGTGCAGGAACGTCGTGACTTAGGCCCGACATACCGATGGGTGTATGTTAACCGATCCGCAAAAGGGTCAAGTGCCTGTGGATACTTTGGTGCACCCTGCGGTTTAATCTTTAGAAGCCGTGTCATGGTTATGGACGACTTGGAGCACGATGTCGATCATAGACAACTATAACTAAAGTTTCTTGTTTTAAATTGACTTGTTTCGATATGATTAGTAATCATTGCACTACAAATGTAATGGCTAAGTAAAAGTATCAACGATCTTTGGGTTTTGGGGTTATCTCATGCTAATTGAATCTGACTAGTAAGTGATGCCACTATAACGGAATGACTAACTAAAAGTGCCCACTGCTTACTTTATCAGGACGATTACCTAAACTTGACTAGTTAAGTGCCACAACTATAACTGAATAATTAAAGCGCCAGCGGTGTGAGTTCCTCGGTTGACTTCCTCGTTTGGTCTCGAGGGGAAAGCATGAGATGGGTTTGATTGATGATAGTCTCGGTTGGATCCGAATAGGTCTTTCTCACCTCTCGATAGCCGCCATTGTATCGAGTCTCTATAGGTTGTTTAGTGCATGCCGCCATTGCCGCTCATCCACCATACCTATGTAGGCGAGACCGCCGATTCTAGCCTCGTCGTGTCTTGGCCTCGATCGACGCTCATCTTTTTCCTTTGCCTTTGTCGGCACCCCTTTTGTTTAAGCAGGTTTTGAGATCGACGCCGTTAGCAGGGTTACCCTTCCGGCTTGGCCTGGGCAGGGTTATGGACGCCATTGGTTATTCTTCAGGGCTCTTAGCCCCATTTGCATCTTGTCCGTAGTCGGGCGCTTCCTCTTTCAAGGTGATTTGGATCTTTGTACCGTATATCTGTATTCTTGACTCTTTGAGTCGCTGTTGTATATATCTGTTCTGTGGGTTCCATCGAGGACTGTTGTGTAATGTTATTACTTTGTTTTTTCCACCCGCACGAAAGTGCCTGGTGGGCACCTTCGAATCGTTTCTATGCGGGTTTGGCGAGTTTTGCTAAAACTTGCATAGGGCCGATTCTGAGGGTGTTACAGAGTGGTATCAGAGCTCAGCAGTTGCGATACCCCACAAGTCCAGCCTGTAGGATAACCTAGCTAACGGCCGAAGTAGAGTGTCAAAACTATTTTTGAAAATCGGTTGGATAGTTCTGATTAGGTCTGATTTTACTCCTTACCCCTCTGCTATTCCCCTCTCATCTCGACGTGTTTTGAATCTGCTCTCTCCTTCTTCTTCGAGTCCAGGATTTCTCGTGGTTGGGTTCCGTCGTACCTTTAGGGTTTCGCTTCCTCCTTTGTCAACGGTGTTCTATCATCCGGTCTTCCTGCTGCCTGAGTGATCCTTGTCTGTGGTACCATTCTTTGTTCCTTGGTTGTGCCTTCCGGTGTTTTCTGACGCGACGGCATCCTCTACGCCAGATCCGATCTGATCGCGCACCTTTGTTCCGAACCTCGCTTGTCGAGATCTTCAGTCTGAATCCGAGGGTTGGTTGCATAATCTATCTGTTCGTGTACCGAGTAATGCTTCAAGTGCGGGATGGAGTCGCGACCATACCACTACTCTTATCATTTGCTTTGTATATTGAATGGTGGATCAATGCAATTTTACTCCTTCCATGGAAGTTAGAGGTGGCCTTACCCTTAACTTCGTCCATTGTCTATCCGGAGTGCTCTCTTGACGACCAGGGACAACGACCTCTTGTTAGTGGTGTCGCGAAGATCTACACGAAGCGAGAAGACGAAGATCGCCGACTTTTCCTTCCGGTACCATGAGGCGGATCTCGAGGGCGAGATCCATTGTTAGTGGTGTCGAATTGTGGCATCCCGCAAAACCACTACTAGAAAATCGCGTTGAATTTGTGCATTGCATCGTCATCATCATGCATTGTTTGCCAAAACTATGTCTGCAAAGCCGTTTTGTTTTCCCAACGCCCCATCTTAATTCAAATGCAAAACCCGGGCTTGTCCGGATTAGTTTATTTTGTCTTGCATTGGTTTGCAAAGGCCATGTTTTAATCAAATAAAAATATTAAATTATTTTAGCGGGGCAGTCGAGGGCCGTTTTAGCGACGACCACCCCAGAAAAACCAGATCGGTCCAACTATTAATCCTAAAGCTACCCAGAAAGCTACCCAACCTACCCCTCCACCTCACCCTGCCCAATCATCTCCTGCCACCTCACCTCCTCCCTCTCCCTCAACCACTCACGCTGTGCCACGTCACCCCTCACCTCAATCCCTCTCTCCACCTCTCTCTCTCATACGCAGCACACCCCACACCCGCGCGTCCCCACCTCCCCCATGCAGCCTGCCCGCGGGCCCCACTCGGCCACACCGTCCCCAATTCCTACCTTCCCCGGGTCAGACCCTCCCCCAACCACCTCCCTGGCCGCTGGGCCACGTCCGTCCCCGACCCCACCCTGGGACCCACTCCCACACGCACCCACCGACCTGGCCCCTGACCCCACCAAGGGACCGTCCCTCACCTCTCGCTCGCTCGTCCTCAACCCCGCCCGCCCCCGGTACCTGCCTTCTCCCTCCTCCAGCACCCTGTCTCCCTCCCCGGTGCCGCCTTGCTCCTCTCCTCCTCTCCTCTCTCCCGGTAGCCACCATGGCGCCCGCCTCACCTCGGCCGCCTTCCGCCGCGCATCGCCGCAGCGCCCGCTCCACGCCCCCGCGCCTCCCCTCCCCGGAGATCCCATAAGCGCCTGCCGCCGCCGCTCACGCCCCTCGCTGCTGCCTCTCCCCTCGCCGCCCCTCCTCTCCGGCAGCTCCTCCGCCCGGCGTCGTGCGCCAGACGCCCGCGACCGCCCGCCGTGCTCCTTCCACCGCCAGAGCCGCCTCGGGCGCCGCCGTCCGCCGTCCCGTCGCCACCCAGCGAGCCCTCTCCGTCGTGTCCCCGCTGTCGTCCCGCCCAGCGTGGCGACCCTCCACTCGAGCCATCAGCGACCTCCGCCCGCGCTCCTCACCTCCAGCCGTCTGCGTGCCGCCTCAACCTCGGCCAGCGCGCCCGAGAACCGCCCATCGCCGCTGGTCCCGCCAACCTCGTCGCCGGGGCGTCCCCACCCCGCGTCTGCGCCGCCGCAGCAGCTCACCACGCGCCGACTCCCCTTCCCCGCCACCAACCGACCCCGCGTCCGCCGCGCTTCCCGGCCGCCGGCCCCGCCTGCTACACCTCGCCACCGCCTGGGAGCTTCACCTTGGCCTCGGAGGACCGGCCTCCGCACCGTGCTGTAGGGCCACGTCAAGACCGCCACATGGGGAACCCCAAGTTCACCTCGACAAGTTCTTCATCGAAAACCCCGTTGCCGGATCCGAATAATCGCCAAGGTCGTCATCGGAACAATGAGGCCGTTGCAGTGAACCCGACAAGATCTACCGCCGGAACCCCGAGAACTTCCCCCGGAACGCCAAGTTCGCCGACACGGATGCGACAAGTACTCCCTCACAGACGCCATGACCCGACGCCCCCGGATGCCGAGACCGACGCGATGGCGCGGACCCATCAAGACCCTCGCAACGGCAAGACCGACCCCGTGGGACCCGGCAAGACCTTCGCGATGACGAGAACGGCACCGACCCGGAAGAACCCGATGCGCCCCGACACTGAAACAAGTTCTGCCCCCGGACATCGAGACCCCGATGCGACAAGATCTGCCCCGATACCGAGAACGACCCCGGCAGAACCCTGGCCCCCGAGACCGGACCCTGGACCCTATCGAACCCCGAACCCCGGAACCCAAGATCGTCGAGCCCCCTCTGATGTGTGACCCCTTTTCCTCGAACCCTATTTTATAACATATCAATTTGTTGCACATTAAATTGTCATTCCCGCATGCATAGCATTGGTTTGGGGGCCTTACGCCGATTCACCTAATAATTAAATCTGGGGCCCATATGCGGGCAAATCTAGCCTTATATTGGCCTCATTTAAACTTGTGTAGCGAACCGGTATCTTATCTTGCCTTGTTATAACAACATTTAATTTGCGGGGTAAGTAAATAACTTGAACCACCTAATTAATTGTCGGGACCCCGGTTCCGCTTAATATTGCCCCATTGCACCGCACCTTTTCCATGTCATCCATCATACATGCATCATGCCGTTTTTCTGCCGTTGTATTAAATATTGCATCCGGTGTTTCTTCTAGTGTTTTGCTTCTTCGCGGATAAGGCCGTTGAGTTGATGTGAGCTTCGCCCCGATCTTCGGTTGATCCCTTCGACAATGTTTTCAGGCGAGCATCTTCCCCTTTCTACCTATCTTACTTTTCTAGTATTTACTTCCCTCCTGATCTACGCTATCGTGTTGCGATGCTCTAGTTTTCGTCGCACCGTGACAACCCTTGCAGCCATCTATAGCCTTGGACACATCCTATTACATTGTTTGGTAGATAGTTGGACCCGCGTCGTGATCGCTTGCTCGAGTGTTTTGCTTGTCGTCAAGTACCACAATTGTTGGAGGAATTGCCGCATGTTGACGTTGGAGATGATCATGGTTTTACTTATTGTTCACTTTAATTCCTGTTTAACAACTAAAATTGAATTAAGCAGAGGCATCGGTGGGTGATAGGTAAGATTTGGTTTCCGACCGCCCACTTGTGTCCCGTAGGACCCGAGTTCTTGACACCTGTTCCGAGATCGAGCGCGCTAACCACAGGTGGGGAGATATGGGCCCCCCATTGATAATTACCTGATTTCAAAGTATTGTACTGGGGGCCACAACTAGTTTGAGGTTTTATTTACTATCATGTACTTATGCCATGCTACTTTCTGTATTTAAATTGTGCGACAGATACCTTTGCTGTCTTTAGGAAGCGGAGTGATTACGCGGTATCGACAGTCCCCGATTGGGGATCTGCTGTCGCTTACAGCCATTGGCGCAACCCTAAGTCCGTCTCGGAGACCGGCCGACTTTGTTGCGGGTGTACTTAGTGGGGTGGCCCCCCAGTGCTTGCTTTAGTGCAGGAACGTCGTGACTTAGGCCCGACATACCGATGGGTGTATGTTAACTGATCTGGCAAAAAGGGTCGAAGTGCCTGTGGATACTTTGGTGCACCCCTGCAGGGTTTAATCTTTTCGAGAAGCCGTGTCCGCGGTTATGGACGACTTGGAGCACAGTGTCTGATCATAGACAACTATAACTAAAGGTTTCTTTTTTAAATTGACTTGTTTCCGATATGATTAGTAATCACCTGCACTACAACAGAATGGCTAAGTAAAAGTATCAACGACTTTGGGTTTTGGGTTATCTCATGCTAATTGAATCGACTAGTAAGTGATGCCACTATACGGAATGACTAACTAAAAGTGCCCACTGCTTACTTTATCAGGACGATTACCTAAACTTGACTAGTAAAGTGCCACAACTATAACTGAATAATTAAAACTGCCAACGGTGTGAGTTCCTCGGTTGACTTCCTCGTTTGGTCTCGAGGGGGAAACGCCAGGATGGGTTTGATTGATGATAGTCTCAGGTTGGATCCGAATAGGTCTTTCTCACCCCTCTCTGATAGCCGCCAGTTGTATCGAGTCTCTATAGGTTGTTTGGTGCATGCTGCCGCTCGATCCACCATACCTATGTAGGCGAGGCTTGGTCTAGCCTCGCGTGTCTTGGCCTCGATCTTGGCTCCTCTTTTTCCTTTGCCCTTTGTCGGCACCCCTTTTTGTTTAAGCGGTTTTGAGATCGGCGCGTTAGCGGGTTACCCTTCCGGCTTGGCCTGGAGGTTATGGGCATTGGTTATTCTTCAGGGCTCTTAGCCCCATTTGCATCTTGTCCGTAGTCGGACGCTCCCTCTTTTCAAGGTGATTTGGATCTTTGTACCGTATATCTGTATTCTTGACTTTTGAGTCGCTGTTGTATATACCTGTTCTGTGGGTCCCATAGAGGACTGTTGTGTAATGTTATTACTTTGTTTTTCCACCCGCACGAAAGTGCCTGGTGGGCACCTTCGAATCGTTTCTATGCGGGTTTGGCGAGTTTCGCTAAAACTTGCATAGGGCCGATTCTGAGGGTGTTACACAGCTCCTAGATGCCCTTAATGGTCTTTGGCTTCTCCATGGCCAGTATGGTTTTTATCTTCTTCGGTTCGCCTCTATGCCCCTCTCATATATGAGGTACGCAAGAATTGACCAGAAGGGACGTCAAAGGTGCATTTTTCGGGGTTCAGCTTGATCCTATAGCGATCAAGATTATCAAATGTCTCATGGAGATCATTGATCAATGTTCGTCTTTCCTTGGTCTTTACCACTATGTCATTGACATAGACTAGGATGTTGATACCAATTTGGTTTTTCAGGTAGGCCTGCATGCACCATTGGTAGGTTGCACCTGCGTTCTTGAGCCCGAAAGGCATTATGTTGTAGAAGAAGACTCCGAATGGCGTGATGAATGTTGTCTTTTCCTGGTCCTACACCTTCATTCGAATCTAGTTGTAGCCTAAGTAGGCATCGAGGAAGGAGACACGCTTGCATCCCGCGGTGGAATTGATGATCTGATCGATCTGTGGTAACGGAAAGTGGTCCTTCGGGCAATGCTTGTTGGGAGCTGTGAATTCCACACACACACCCACAGGATGTCTGTGTCCTTCTTTGGGACTAGCACGGGATTAGCTACCAGGTGCTTTCCTCGATCTCATGAACGAAGTCAGCATCTAAGAGTCTGTTGACTTCCATGCCAATCGCTTTGGCTCGTCCTTTGGATAGTCGACGAATCGACTGCTTGACTAGCCGTGCATTGGGGTACATGTTGAGTGCATGGTCGGCGAATTCCCTGGGAACTCCTGGCATGTACGCAGGACACCAGGTGAATATCTCCCAGCGCTCATGAAGGAATTCAACGAGCGCAAGTTCCTATGCGGAACTTAGGTTGTTGGCAATGAGAGTCGTCTTGGCGGGGTCCGTCGGTGGACTTGGATTTCCTGAGTGTCGATCGTGGAGTCGAAGGACAGTTTAGGAGTGTTTTTCTTGGTCACAGGAGGGAGGATGGTGTATGTTGACTCCTTTAGCCTTGCGAGCTCCTCATGCATGCCGAAAGACTAGGAAATTCTATTGAATTCCCCATCGTAGCTGTCGGATCTTCTGAAGCTCCCTGGGATAGTGATGACGCTGTTGGGTCCTGGCATTTTTAGCAGGAGAAATGCGTAGTGCAGTACCACCAGGAACCATGTGAATGCCACGTGACCAAATATGGCGTGGTACAGTGATGGCCATTCGACCACCTCAAACTCGATTCGCTCACGCCTAAAGTTCTTTGGGGTGCTAAAGATGACGTTGAGCCATATCTTTCCCAGGGGGTACACTCCTTTCCTTGGTATGATGTCGTGGAAGGTTGTATCGGATGCCTCCAGGCTAGAGAGGGAGATCCGCATGGACTCTAGGGTGCTAGCGAACATAAGATTTATGCCGCTACTGCCATCCATGAATACTCGACTCATCTCAAACCCGTCGATCTGAGCATTGAGCACCAGGGAAGAATGGCCTGGGCGAGGTATTTGGCGGGGGCGGATTGGTCGAAGGTGATGCATGACTCGGAGCCGCTGAGGTACTCAGGTACGGCCGGTGGGGAGGTGATGACCAGGTTTATCTGTCGATTGATCGTATTTTGGATCCTGTTGGATGGACGCCCCTTCTTTATCATCATGGTACCCCATGCATGTGGGTACTGCTCTCCTCCATTGTTCTGGACCGGCGCAGCCACAGGCTGTGCGGGTACTCCAGGTGGTGGTGGTGGTGGGGCACCATATGCGATGGGCCCAGGGGCGGAACCGAACCCCTGGTTTACTGTGTCACACCCTCCGTTGAGTGTATCCCTCATGGAGCTTTTGGAACTCCCGATAGTCTTTGTGCGTGTGACTGGATTTTTTCTTGGCGTCCTTCTTGTCGATGTAGAAGTGTATGCTACAGGTACTTGACATATTATCCATTGCGGATGGTTCATCATCGCGGGTGCGACGTTGCCATGATTGCATGGTTTTTCCGCAATCACACTAGCTGCCGCGGTGGTACCCGCTATTGCGGTTTCCATCGTCGCGGCGGTCGGCATAGCCAGCCATGACCATGTCTACTTCCTCGTGGTTGTCATAAATGTGCGCTCTCCTCTTCCCTCGGCGGTCGCATCTGTGGCCGAGGTCGTCCTTGTCATCGAGCATGCTCGGTTGTTTTGAACGGCGTCTTCACCATCATCCCAACAATTGATGATATCCATTAGGTGGTTGATGGTTTTGGGCTTGATGCAGACCAACTCCTCCCTGAGTTTGCGACGCCTCACACCATCGTTGAATGTGCCAATTTCCCTTTCCTCAGAGGTGTCTTCCACTGAGTTTTTGATGACGAACCATCGCTGGATGTAGGAGCAGATTGACTTGTTGGACCTTTGGCACCACACACACAACTCTTCGATTGAGGCCAGCCGTTTGTAGGTTCCCTTGAAGTTGGGGATGAAGCTGTATACCAACTCCTCCCAACTGCGGATGGATCTAGAGGGGAGATTGTTGAGCCAGGGGCGCGCCGCGCCTTTCATCTGCAGCAGAAGGCATTGCATGGCTGTGTTATTGCTCCCGCCATGACACTTGACTGAAGAAATATGGTCTTCCAGCCTAATCTTTGACTCCCACATGATGTCGAACTTCGGATTATCTGAAGGGAGTTTCAAGCCCTTGGTCATCCGCGATTGTCGTATGGTTCGACTGAAGCATATGGCGCCATAGAGCTCCATGTGTTCGTCTTTCGACTCTGTGGAGCATGCGTGTTTGGCGCGTAGCTTGTCATCACGAATGTCATAGTTGTGGCTCTTCCACTGTGGGCTGTGGTGTCACCATGATAGGTCATGTTCATCTTTGTTAGATGAGGGCACACGGTTCCTTGCGAACTTCACCACAACATTCTTTGGCTCTGGAGTCGCCTCTCCAGTCAGCGTGGCTCCGACGAGCCCGAGGCCTGCAATCACAGACCTGTGGACGGTGGATCGTGGATCCCCGACTGGTGGTTGGTTGGTAAGCAGGTACATAGCAGGTTCTATAACCGTGACTTGAAGTGTCTAGGGCATCATGTTTCCCTACGAATCCACCGACATGAACGATAGGTCGAGGGCCTTGGTGGACTTGTTACTTGTGTCTAGGACCATGCGCTCCAGCCGAGAGCGACTTTTGTGGGCGGCATGGCCGCTGTTGTTCTTTGAGGAGGATCCGTCGATGGAGGAGAGTGATGCCCGTCGAGTGCTTGATTCGTCGACTGCTTTCCTGCGCTGCTCAAGATGATTGTGTTGCATGAGTTGTCGATTGTGATCCTTTATGAGGATCCAATGGTAGCCCATTAACATGTCACAGGAGGCGTCGAATGGCAGAGGGTTGCCCCGCAAAGCCTCTCTGACTCTCTCCCACTCGACGTCATTGAGGTAGATCTGCTAATGAGCCGTATCGCCAGCGTTGGCGGCGTTGAGATTTGGAGGAGGGCCGTCGTTGGTGTTGCTGTTTGGGGGATGGCCCCCGTTTCCAGCGTTGGGATCTTGTGGATCAGCCCTACTGTCGTCGTTGTCTTGGGTGTCGTGGCCATCGATAAAGACCGCACATATGAAGCGGTGGGGAGATCATTGCTTCCGCAACTTTATGATCCGGAGCCATAGGCTCCTTGCTCCGATGGTGGGTCGCAGTGATCGTAATTTCAACTGTTGTTGATATCCAAGTCGTACATTAGCATGGGTGCGCCGAGCATGCCGATTGGTGGTATCCACGAGGCCTGTGCGATCGCCGGTGGCGCCACCTTCTCAGGAAGGCGAAGCGTGCCGATCTAGACTATCTAGAAGCATAGGATCCCAAGCATCATGTTGACTCCATCTCCTACGGAATTGAAGGCCAGGCGAGTTGCCAGCGAGTGGAAAGTGAAGTCGATGGTGCCTGTAACACCCTCAGAATCGGACCTATGCAAGTTTGAGCAAAATTCACCAAACCCGCATAGAAACGATTAAAAGGTGCCCACCAGGCACTTTCGTGCGGGTGGAAAACGAAGTAATAGCATTACACAACAGTCCTCGATGGGACCCACAGAACAGATATATATAACAGCGACTCAAAGAGTCAAGAATACAGATATACAGTACAAAGATCCAATCACCTTGAAAACGATGGGGCGTCCGACTACGGACAAGATGCAAATGGGGCTAAGAGCCCTGAAGAATAACCAATGGCGTCCATAACCCCTTGAGCCAAGCGGAAGGGTAACCACCTGCTAACGCGTCGATCTCAAAACCTGCTTAAACAAAAGTGGTGCCGACAAAGGGCAAAGGAAAGAAGGGCGTCGATGAGGCGATGCAGCGAGGCTAGAATTCGCGGTCCTCGCCTACATAGGTATGGTGGATGCGGCAGCGGCAAGATGCACTAAACAACCTATAGAGACTCGATACAACCGCGTTTATCGAGAGGGTGAGAATGACCTATCCGGATCCAACACAGCTAACACCAAACAAACCCATCCTGGTGTTTCCCCTCGAGACCAAACGAGGAAGTCAACGAGGAACTCACCGTTGGCGCTTTTATTTATTCGATTATCGTTGCAGCAATTACTAGTCGGTTTAGATAATCATCCCGATAAAGTAAACAGTGGGCACTTTTAGTTAACCATTCCGTGATAGTTGCAACAATTACTAATCGTGCATGATAGCATGAGATAAACCCAAAACCCAACAGTTGTTGGTACTTTTATTCAGCCATTTCGTTGTAGTTGCAATACTTACTAGTCAGTACAATTGTCGCATGGCGACAAACCAATCAAGCATTTGTGGGCATTATTTAGCCATTCCGTGGTAGTGAAGCTGATTACTAGTCATTATAAAGTCAAATTTATAGCGATAAACTTTAGTTATGCTTGTCTATGATCGAGATATCGTGCTCCAAGTCGTCCATATCCATGGACACGGCTTTGAAAGTTTTACCGGCGGGGTGCACCAATAGCAACACACGCTCGATCAACCTCGGAAAATCCAACTCAAAACCCAACGAGGCTTTCACGTGAACAATCACGATTCAGAATTATTTCAGGCCACCCATTGAGTAGATCCATGAAGCGGTGACTCGAGACGGGCTCAAGGTTTGGGTATCTGGTGTGAGCATCGGGAACCCGAAAGTGTGGCTGGGCTTGTCGACACCAGCGGAATCGTGTCCCGATCATAACGATAAAGGTGCTCCTCGCACAATTTAAATACAGAAAGTAGCATGGCATAAGTACAGGATCGTAAATAAAACCTCAAACTAGTTTGTGGCCCCAAGAAATAAGACTGAATCAAGCTCTGGCTCAGGGGGGTCCCATATACCTCCCGGATGTGGATAGCGCGCAAAAATCAAGGAACAGGTATCAAGTACTCGGGGTCTTACGGGACACAAGTGGGCGTTCGGAAACCAAATATTTTCTATCACCCATCGATGCCTCTGCTTATTTCAATTTTAGTTGTTAAACAGAAATTAAAGTGACGATAAGTAAAACTATGATCATCTCCAACATCAACATGCGGCAATACATCAGCAACTGTGGCATATGACGACACACATCAGCACTTGAGCAAGCGACTACGACGCGCAAGTCCAACTAACTACCAAACAACAGGTAATAGGATGTGTCCAAGGCAATATAGGGCTACACGGTATATCACAGGTACGGAAACTAAAGCATCGCAACACAGATAGCAATAGATCAACAGGAGGGAGTAAAGACTATAAAAGTAAGATAGGTAGAAAGGGAGATGCTGCTTTGAAAACATTGTCGAAGGTTCAACCAAGATCGGTAAAGCTCACATCAACTCAACGGCCTTATCCGCGAAGAAGCAAAACACTAGAATAAACACCGGATGCAATATTTAATACAACGGCAGAAGATCGGCATGATGCATGTATGATGAATGACATGGCAAAGATGCGATGCAATTAGGTCATATTAAACGGAACCGGGGTCCCGACAATTAGTTGGGTGGTTCATGTTATTTAGAAGCCCCGCATTTAGATGTTGTTTTAACATGGTAAAAGATAGCACCGGTTCGCTACAACAATTTAAATGAGGCCAATATGAGACTAGATTTGCCCGCATATGGGCCCCATATTTAATTATTAGGTGAATCGGCATAAGGCCCCCAAACCACAGATATGCATGCAAGGATGGCAATTCAATATGCAACAAATTGTTATTATGTTATAAAATAGGGTTCCGGGAAAGGTTCCACACATTAGGGGTCTCGGCGATCTTGGGGTTTCCGGGGTTCGGGGTCGGTCTCAGGGTCGTGGTTCGACGGTTCGGTCTCGGCGGGAGCGTCCTCGGATTCCGGGGTAGTTCTTGCGCGCATCCGTGGTCTCCGGTTCATGTCGACGGTCACGGCGTTCGGGACGAAGTACTTGTCGCATCGGGGGTTCTCGGCGGACTCGGTATCCGGGGTGAAACACTTGGCGTTCCTTGTCTTGTCGGAGGCCTTGTTGCTCTACGGAGAAGAACTTGGCGCCAACGGGGTCCGAGAAGGCGATCTTGACGCGACACCGGGTACGGGATCGGCCTTCGGGTTCGGGGGTCTCGGCGTCCGGACTCCGGGAATGGTTCTTGGCGTCCGTGATGCAGCTCTTGTGGTTCCCTGTTGGAGGCCTTCGGGGACGGGTCTTGGTGCCTTCGGATCGGTCTTCAGATCCCGCGAAGGAGATCATGCCGGGGGCTCATGTCGGTCTTGTCTGCGGACGAACTTGATTTGTTGGTTCGATGGCGTTGCGACTATTGGCGTCGGTTTGCCAGGGTACGCGAGTTGGGATCCAGGCACGAAGCCGGCGTGGTCCAGATGTCAGGTACCCAACACGCGGTGGCGAGCTCTGCGAGGAGGCGAGCAGCGTTGGCGTCGTGGGGCGGCGAGGCCGAGAGGTGCTGGTCGCAGCGTCACACGTGGAAGCTGCCCTGGGCGCGCGACGGCACCTGGATGGCGACGCGGCGGCTCTGCGGCGCTTCAGCGAGGCTGCAGTGGGCCAGACAGCGTGGCAGCGAGGCGGCCTAAGCGGGCGGGCAGCTGGCCTGTAAGCGCCGGCGGCAGCGCCGGAGGGCTCAGCGGAGCGGTGGAGCGGCCGAGGCTGGGGCGGCGGCGAGGCAGCCCAGCGGCGGCGGCGGGCGGCGAGGGACGCGGAGGCTGGCAGAGGGCGGTGGCACGCCGCTGGGGAAGGCCCGAGGAGGTGGGGCGGCGAGGAGGTGGCAGGAGGGTTGGCGACGCGAGCGCCGGCGAGCGGCTCGGGGAAGGCGGCGGGCAAGGCGGGCGGGCTCCGGGCGGTGAGAGAGGGTCAGGCGAAGACAGCGGACGGTCAGGCGAGGCAGTGGTGAAGCGCCGGCGGCTGCGGAGAGGAGAGCTGGGCGCAGGCGCCCGGAGAGGAGGGTTGGGCAGACGGGAAGGCGGCGGCCGGGCAGAGACGAGACGGGCGGCTCGGGCCAGCCTGGAGGCGAGGGAGGAGAGGTAGAGGCGGGGATGGGGGCGAGGAAGAGGGAGCTGGCGCCGAGAGGAAGGCGCTGGCGCAGGTGCGTGGGTGGGACCAGGCGGGTCCCACTGGCAAGTCTTGATTGTGTGGGCAGGACGGCTGGCATGGAGTGCGTGCGTGCGTGAGGGATTGGGTGGGTGGTGTGCTGGCAGGTGAGAGAGTGGGGGGAAAAGGAGAGAGGGGGTGGGGTAGACCAAGTGGCAAGCTAGGATTGGTAGGGAGCTGGGGGGTGGCTGATGTGGCGGGCTAGGATAGGTGGGGGTGAGGTGGAGGCTGGGTTGGGTAGATTAGGTTGGGTGAGTTTAGGATTTAGAGGGCAGGCTAGTTGGACCGTTTTAATTTCTGGGGCGGTCGTTCGGGTCAATCGGCCCGTTCGACTGCCCCGCTAAAATAATTATAATTTTTATTTATTACAAACAAGGTTTTTGCAAAACGATTTCGGGCAAAACAAAATATTCCGGGGACCCGGTTTTCGGTGTTTGAAAAAGATGGGGCGTTTAGAAAACAACACGGGCTTTGCAAACATAGTTTTATGCAAACAATGCACGATGATGACGATGCAATGCACAAATTCAACGCGATTTTCTAGTAGTGGTTTTGCGGGATGCCACAATTCGACACCACTAACAATGGATCTCGCCCTCGAGATCCGCCTCATGGTACCGGAAGGAAGGTCGGCGATCTGATCCTTCGCGCTTCGTGTAGATCCTCGCGACACCACTAACAAGAGGTCGTTGTCCGTGAGCGTCGAGAGAAACTCTCCGGGAACAACAGGTCGAAGGTAGAGGTATCAACAAATAAAGCCACCCCCAACTTCCGTGGACGGAGTAAAGCTGCTGGATCCACTAATTCGATGTACAAGAGCGAATGATAAGAGTAGTGGTATGGTAGCTACTCCATCCCGCACTCGAACCATTACTCTGCACACAAATAGGCGGATTATGCAACCAACTCTCGGAATCAGACTGAAGATCTCGACAAGCGAGGTTCGGAACAAAGGGGTGATGCAGACTCTGCATCGGATCCGGCGTAGATGATGTCGTCGCGTCGGAAAACACCGGAAGGCACAAGCGAAGAACAAAGGAGGGTACCACAGACGAAGGATTCTTCGGATAGCATGAAGACCGGATGTAACAACACCGTTTCCAAGAGAGGAAGCGAAACCCTGAAGGTACGACGGAAACCCAACCACGAGAATTCCTGGACTCGAAGAAAGGGAAAAGGGCGGATTCAAAACACGTAGGGTAAGAAAAGATCAGCAGAGGGGTAAGGAGTAAAATCAGACCTAGTCAGAACTATCCAACCGATTTTCAAAAATAGTTTTGACACTCTACTTCGGCCGTTAGCTAGGTTATCCTACAGGCTGGACTTGTGGGGTATCGCAACTGCTGAGCTCTGATACCACTCTGTAACACCCTCAGAATCGGACCTATGCAAGTTTGAGCAAAATTCACCAAACCCGCATAGAAACGATTCAAAGGTGCCCACCAGGCACTTTCGTGCGGGTGGAAAACGAAGTAATAGCATTACACAACAGTCCTCGATGGGACCCACAGAACAGATATATATAACAGTGACTCAAAGAGTCAAGAATACAGATATACAAAGATCCAATCACCTTGAAAAGCGATGGGCGTCCACTACGGACAAGATGCAAATGGGGCTAAGAGCCACGAAGAATAACCAATGGTGTCCATAACCCTGCCCAGGCCAAGGAAGGGTAACCCACTAACGGCGTCGATCTCAAAACCTGCTTAAACAAAGGGGTGCCGATAAAGGGCAAAGGAAAAAGAGGAGCGTCGATCGAGGCCAAGACAGCGAGGCTAGAATTCGCGGTCCTCGCCTACATAGGTATGGTGGATCAAGCGGCAGGCAGATGCACTAAACAACCTATAGAGACTCGATACAACCGGCGTTTATCGGAGAGGGGTGAGAATGACCTATCCGGATCCAACACAGCTAACACCAAACAAACCCATCACGGTGTTTCCCCTCGAGACCAAACGAGGAAGTCAACCGAGGAACTCACACCGTTGGCAGTTTTATTTATTCAGTTATCGTTGCAGCAATTACTAGTCAGGTTTAGATAATCATCCTGATAAAGTAAACAGTGGGCACTTTTAGTTAACCATTCCGTGATAGTTGCAACAATTACTAATCAGGTACAGATAGCATGAGATAAACCCAAAACCCAACAGTTGTTGGTACTTTTATTCAGCCATTTCGTTGTAGTTGCAATACTTACTAGTCAGGTACAATTGTCGCAAGCGACAAACCAATCAAGCATTTGTGGGCAGTATTATTTAGCCATTCCGTGGTAGTGAAGCTGATTACTAGTCATTATAAAGTCAAATTTATAGCAGTAAACTTTAGTTATGCTTGTCTATGATCGAGATACTGTGCTCCAAGTCGTCCATATCCGCGGACACGGCTTTCAGAAAGTTTTACCCGGCCGGGGTGCACCAATAGCAACACACGCTCGATCAACCTCGGAAAATCCAACTCAAAACCCAACGAGGCTTTCACGACTGAACAATCACATGATTCAGAATTATCAGGGGGCCACCCCATTGAGTAGATCCATAGCGAAGCCGGTGACTCGAGACGGGCTCAAGGTTTGGGTATCGGTACGTGAACGATGGGAACCCAAAAGTGTGGCTGAGCTTGTCGACACAGCGGAATCGTGTCCCGATCCTAAAGATCAGTGTGCTCCTCGCACAATTTAAATACAGAAAGTAGCATGGCATAAGTACAGGATCGTAAATAAAACCTCAAACTAGTTTGTGGCCCCAAGAAATAAGACTGAATCAAGCTCTGGCTCAGGGGGGTCCCATATACCTCCCGGATGTGGATAGCGCGCAAAAATCAAGGAACATGTATCAAGTACTCGGGGTCTTACGGGACACAAGTGGGCGTTCGGAAACCAAATATTTTCTATCACCCACCGATGCCTCTGCTTATTTCAATTTTAGTTGTTAAACAGAAATTAAAGTGACGATAAGTAAAACTATGATCATCTCCAACATCAACATGCGGCAATACATCAGCAACTGTGGCATATGACGACACACATCAGCACTTGAGCAAGCGACTACGACGCGCAAGTCCAACTATCTACCAAACAACAGGTAATAGGATGTGTCCAAGGCAATATAGGGCTGCACGGTATATCACAGGTACGGAAACTAAAGCATCGCAACACAGATAGCAATAGATCAACAGGAGGGAATAAAGACTATAAAAGTAAGATAGGTAGAAAAGGGGGAGATGCTGCTTTGAAAACATTGTCGAAGGTTCAACCGAAGAACGGGGCGAAGAAAACATCAAATCAAAGGCATTATACGCGACAAAGCCAAACACTAGAATAAACACCGGATGCAATATTTAATACAACGGCAGAAGATCGGCATGATGCATGTATGATGAATGACATGGCAAAGATGCGATGCAATTAGGTCATATTAAACGGAACCGGGGTCCCGACAATTAGTTGGGTGGTTCATGTTATTTAGAAGCCCCGCATTTAGATGTTGTTTTAACATGGTAAAAGATAGCACCGGTTCGCTACAACAATTTAAATGAGGCCAATATGAGACTAGATTTGCCCGCATATGGGCCCCATATTTAATTATTAGGTGAATCGGCATAAGGCCCCCAAACCACAGATATGCATGCAAGGATGGCAATTCAATATGCAACAAATTGTTATTATGTTATAAAATAGGGTTCCGGGAAAGGGTCCACACATTAGGGGTCTCGACGATCTTGGGGTTTCCGGGGTTCGGGGTCGGTCTCAGGGTCCAGGGTTCGACGGTTAGGTCTCGGCGGGAGCTTCCTCGGATTCCGGGGTAGTTCTTGCGCGCATCCGTGGTCTCCGGTTCATGTCGACGGTCACGGCGTTCGGGACGAAGTACTTGTCGCATCGGGGGTTCTCGGCGGACTCGGTGTCCGGGGTGAAACACTTGGCGTTCCTTGTCTTGTCGGAGGCCTTGTTGCTCTACGGAGAAGAACTTGGCGCCAACGGGGTCCGAGAAGGCGATCTTGACGCGACACCGGGTACGGGATCGGCCTTCGGGTTCGGGGGTCTCGGCGTCCGGACTCCGGGAACGGTTCTTGGCGTCCGTGATGCAGCTCTTGTGGTTCCCTGTTGGAGGCCTTCGGGGACGGGTCTTGGTGCCTTCGGATCGGTCTTCAGATCCCGCGAAGGAGATCATGCCGGGGTCTCATGTCGGTCTTGTCTGCGGACGAACTTGATTTGTTGGTTCGATGGCGTTGCGACTATTGGCGTCGGTTTGCCAGGGTACGCGAGTTGGGATCCAGGCACGAAGCCGGCGTGGTCCAGATGTCAGGTACCCAACACGCGCGCGGTGCAGCGAGCTCCTGGAACAGGGAGGCGAACGCGGCGTTGGCGTCGTGGGGCCCGGCGAGGCCGAGAGGTGCTGGTCGCAGGCGGTCACGTGGAGACGCTGCCGCCCAGGCGGAGTCGCGCGACGGGCACACGGATGGCGACGCCGGGCGGCTCCTGGCCTTCGGCGAGGCTGCAGTGGGCCAGACGCCGGCGGAGGCCATGGCCAGCGAAGCGCGAGCGCCAGCCGGCAGGCGGAGGGCTCAGCGAGGCGGTGGGCGGCTGAGGGCTGGCGGGCGGCGACGGCGAGCAGCCAAGGCGGCGCGGGCGCCAGGGCGGCGAGGTGGCGCAGCGGGCCGGAGGCGGGTCAGCACGCCTTCGGGGAAGGCCCGAGGGAGGTGGGCGCAGCGGAGGTGGCGGAGGTTGGCGACGCGAAGGGTGCGAGCGGCTCGGGAGGAAGGCGCGAGGCGGGCGGCTCGGGCGGTGAGGAGAGAGAGGGTCAGCTGGCGAAGACGGGAGGCGGGGAGAGGGCCAGTGGCTGCGGCCAGCGCGGAGAGGAGAGCTCGCTGGGCGCACGCAGGCGTCGGAGAGGAGGTTCGGGCAGACGGGAAGGCGGCGGGCCGGGACGGGCGGGCGGAGGGCAGCTCGGCTGTGGCCGGAGGCGAGGAGAGAGAGGTAGAGGCGGGATGGGGCGAGGAAGAGGGCTGGCCGAGAGGAAGGCAGCGTCTGGCGACGCTGGGCACGGGTGGGTGGGACCAGGCGGGTCCCGTCTGGCGTCGTTGTGGGCAGACGGTGGCATGGAGTGCGTGCGTGCGTGAGGGATTGGGTGGGTGGTGTGCTGGCAGGTGAGAGCGTGGGGGGAAAAGGAGAGAGGGGGTGGGGTAGACCAAGTGGCAAGCTAGGATTGGTAGGGAGCTGGGGGGTGGCTGATGTGGCGGGCTAGGATAGGTGGGGGTGAGGTGGGCTGGGTTGGGTAGATTAGGTTGGGTGAGTTTAGGATTTAGGGCAGGCTAGTTGGACCGTTTTAATTTACAGCGTCGCTCGGGTCAATCGCCCGCTCGACCGCCTTCTAAAATAATTATAATTTTTATTTATTACAAACAAGGTTTTTGCAAAACGATTTCGGGCAAAACAAAATATTCCGGGGACCCGGTTTTCGGTGTTTGAAAAAGATGGGGCGTTTAGAAAACAACACGGGCTTTGCAAACATAGTTTTATGCAAACAATGCACGATGATGACGATGCAATGCACAAATTCAACGCGATTTTCTAGTAGTGGTTTTGCGGGATGCCACAGTGCCAAAGAGGAGGTGATTCTCCATCGCAGAGGGATCGAAGACCACAGGTGATGGGACCATCATGATCGCAACATTGGCATCCCTAGTTCCCACGGACGACACCAATTGACGAGGTTTCGAATCATCAATGTCCATTTTTATGGGCTTGGATTTTGGAGAAGAGGGGAACGCTGGATATCGGGGAACAGCTAAGAAACAAGTGACGCGTGACACAAGATTTACCCAGGTTTGGGCCCTTGGAGGGAAACCTTACTCCTGCTTGTTTGTTCTTGATTAATGGAGAAACCAAAGGTTACCGGGGCGCGTAGATGATATACGGCGGGTGAGTATGCTAGGGTTGTGTGTTATCCTCCTCGCCATGCCCTCCTGGCCTTTATATGGGGAGGCCAGGTATCGGGGTCTAGGTCAAGTCGGTTATAGATTAGAGTTTTTCCCTTTAACTTTCCATCCTGAACTAGTCTTGTTCTCCAACGAGTCGCATCCTTCATGGGCCTGGGCCACCCGAATTCCTCCTGGGCTTCGTCATCAGGGGTGCACTGTTGTATGGGCTTTTATTGGGATAGACCGGATATGCTAATGTCAGACAACCGTGGGGCATACCGATGTCACTTGGACTCTTCGTCCTTATTTTTTCCCTTGACTTTTCCGTGGGGTCCGTTTTCTCGACTTTGCTTATAGTCGGACTCCAGGTCTTCCTTGAGATCGTTGAAAACCTTGCATTGAGCGGCTTTGCTGTTGGTGTTGAGGTGGATGAAACACGACATATCACGGTACTCCTCGTATGTCTAGGGTATGCGGGGCGCTGCGGGTGTGGTTTCGCTACCATGTTGTTACCCATGACCAGCCACCAGCCATGGCCACGCTGTCCTCCTTCACCTCTGCTAGCGCGGCGACCAGATTGGCTGCTTGCTTCTCTTTGGACGGGTTCTTCCGCTTATTTGTTGTTTTTGTTCTTAGCTTAGGTGGAGATAACCACTTCAAATAGGGAATCACGAGCATCATCATCGGTAGCTGCAGACTCACTGGCCTTGGCAATCATTGAATTGAGATCCAGTTTTCACTTGTCCTGAGTCGCTTCAACGTATGCTGGAGCAAAGTTCCTTTCTCCATGTTGTCGATGAAGGCAGCCATAGCAGTTTGATCGTGTACTCCTGCGCATGAGTTTGTCATGTCCAGCCAATGGGATATGTAGGCTTTGTATGATTCATCCTTCTCTTGTACACACCTCTATAGGTCACTGATAGTGCAGGGATGTTTGTACGTACCCTCGAAGTTCTTGGTGAACGCTTCATGCATGTCCAACCAATTGCAGATTGATTTCTCCGGCAAGTCATCGATCCATTGACGGCGGTGCCAAACAACATCAGTTGGAGGTACTTGATGGCGATGTTGGGATTAAACCCCTGCAATTTCTACAGCTTTGCTGTAGTCTTGCAACCACGTGGCTGACCTAGTGGTGTCGTCGTAGGGCTTGATAGTATTGTTAACCCGGAAGCCCTTGGGGTAAGTTGTGGCCCTGATAACTGCTCCAAAACAATGTGGTCCCAAGTATGGTTCTTCCCGGGCTTCATAGATGTTGTCAAGAGAGCGTGCATCATATGGCTCTGTCTTCTTCTTTTTGTTATCACCGCCATGGGAAAGGGAGAGATGCCAGTGATGAGACTTGCGCAGTCCTCAGCCATGGTGAATGCTTGGCGGCGATAGTGACGGTGGCGGTGGTGGGTTAGCATTCTTGCTATGGACCTCCTACGACTCCTCACGCCTGTCGCGGTTGCTTGTCCGATGTGGAGGATCCTGGTGCGACCTGCTCCTGTGTCCATTGTTGCCGTTGTGCTCTCCGCCATGCCGATGCTGCTCCATGCTATCGCGAATAACAATGCCGCCCTAAGGGCGTCTAGGCGGAGGCATGCTCATTCGATGGTGAGCTTTTGGGTCTTCATGATGTTGTGAATGCTGAGGAGGTGGTGGCAAGCGACGGGGGTGAGCCTTGGCTCCGTTGTCAGAGGATATGGGGATGGCATTAGTCCTGTTCCGTGCATCCCTCCGCCTTTGTTCCGAGAAACCTATGCGAGATATGACATTGTGAGGAGATCTTGCCCTTTCCTGGTTGTTGAATCTAGACTAGCAATATGTTGGGTCAGACTCGAGCCTCTGAGAGGTGGCCTTTTCCTGCTATTTGACAGCCTTGGAGACAGTGTCATAGACATGATCCAGCGTCGCAGGTGATCTATCCTGCTCTAGTAGGATTTTTTCAATGACCATGTTGAGGGCGGGCGTCGGCATGACCTGCTTCCAGGCCTTGTCAATGTAGGGGGTAGCTTTTGCCGGCTTTGACGGATCCCATCCTAAGTTGCGTCGGACGTCGGGATCACGGACGATGTGAGCCAAAGCTTTCTCGGTCTTCTGCTGCTTGAGCAGGATCTTGTACCCCATTTCCATTGCTTTTGCCGCTTCGATTCATTTTTGCGCTCTGGCCAGATCTCTATATAGCTTTGTGCCTTGCTCCAAGATGTTCTGTGCCTCCCTGAGGAGTTTTTGGCGCTTCTTGTCAAGCTTGCCGACGGTCCGGATATGGAACACGGTCACTAGCTCGACGAGGAGATCGCCATACATCACCCTATCTGCAGGAGTAGCATGGACATTGCGGACCACCGATGTAGATGGCGGTGGCGGAGGATTTTCTTGGTTAGCAGTGCTTGGCCTGGTGGAAAGTTCATGCGGCTACTGCGGGGGGTTAGCCAGAGGAGGCATGGCTTTTGCGGGATCCAAGGGATCAACAATGTTTTACCAGCCATCCTACCGGCATTGCCTGCTGCTGGCGGAGTTACTACAACATCCTGGTTTTGGTGGTCTTCTTCAATCACGTTCCCGATGGCCACCGGTACGTGTCGGGAAGTGATGGTTTGGTCGGCATGCTCCTTGCGCTTGAACTCCTCCTCGATCTCTTCATGGCAGTCTCGAGTTCCTCCGAGTTGTCCTCGAGCTCGTCCGAGTCCAGGCTGATGTCGGCGTAGAGTGCGTCTAAGATTGAAATGGATGGAGCATCAGTTACTACGATGGCGGAGCCCGATCCAGAGGCGACGTGACCAAAGAACTTTGGTTTTCCGGCTTTGGCGACTACGTCGGCTTGGGCCTGCTCATCAGCCAAAGTGAAACTGTTAACAGTCTTGATTACCTGGCTAAGAGTAAGGTACCCGGTGGCATGATGCCTCCTGAGCGAATGCCAGAGAAGTGTGCCGGGCGTAAGCCCCTCGAGGAAGTGGTATACTGTGTCGTTGCTAGGAACTCCCTCCATGTTGTCCCTCATCCTTAGCCATCTGGCGAGGTACTCACGTGGGTTTTCACCAGTCCTTTCAATGCATTGAACCAGATCAAAGATGGTTATGACACCGACAAAGTGCGACCTCTGCTTCTCTAACACTTGGGAGAGCCAAGTGGATCTGCGTCGGTCTTCCACCATTATATCCTGCACAGGGGCAGTTTGGATGGGCCTTGATTTTTCCCGATCCAAGCCGGCAAACTCCAAAGAGAGATTCGGGATTGATCCTTCCGCGAACATGTCCTGCCTAGAGGCGGTCCGTGCGGGCCTTGACGCGTGTCCGACTTCTTGGGAGCTTGATGCCGAGCCGATTTCGCTGATGAAGATGTGGATGTCCCTGATTGGAACAATTGAGAAGTGGTTGGGGTTCAAATTCACCGGGATCCAGAACTCATCGGGAGGGATGATCGGAACATTGCTAGAGAACAGGACATGCCCAATGGCTACGGTTTCACCGATTCCTGTGAAGAAATTGGGCCTCGCCCGGTGTAGAGCTCGAAGAGCCTCTTGCCCCATGGTGCGCGCCAACTATCATGGTATTGCCGACTATTATGCCATTGATGGGTCCTCACATTGTGTTTAGAGAGGTGGGAGAAGGCGGTGAGTTGGCGGGTACAAGGTAACACATCTTACCTAGGTTCAGATCTCATAACAGTGGCAGAATCCTACTCCTACTATAAATCACTATAATGGCAATACGCTGAGTTAGAGAGATCGGTTCGCTGTGTGATGTGTTATGAGTTGTGCCCTAAAGGCTCGCAGAGGCCCGACTTATAAAGATGCCAGAACCTAGGGTTACAGGGAAAAGTCCTAGCCGGACAGGTTACATAGTCCTACACTAATACTAACTAGTCTTCGTGTCTTTCACTCCAAGGCTCCGGGTTGGTCTTTGAATGTACCGTAGTCTTGTTTTATCCGGCATGGGCCTCCCTTTGGATCCATCTAACTGGGCTGCCTAGCAGTCCATAGGCCTTGCTATCAACTGTGTGCCACCCGGGTTAGTCAAATTAGAGACGTGTTATGGTGATACTCATTTAGCATACCCCCAACAGTTATCGAACTCTCCACTAAATATAGGATTCATAGGAACGTACAGGTAATAAATGCACAGTGTAGCTGAACCTTTTAGATAGATTAGTGGAGGTTACTTTAACAGATGAATGAATAATTTTTCATGGAGTTTGACAACCTTATGAGTCTTTTTTGGTTAAGTCTATGTACAAAGACTTAATGAATGGGCATACTAGGCCTCTATGACAATTCATATGAAAATTAAAGGTTCCATTAAAGATAAAGGTCTTTATATGCTACCTTAATAGAAGGTGTTGGTTACTAAAGATAACTTGGTAAAATGGCAGTGGAATGGGTGTATAAAAAGAATCCTACATGGAACAAAGGAGGGGAGGACACCACTATTTCTGAAGACTGATGGCACCGAGGATAATCTCTGTTTGATTCATGAAGCAATGGGTTGGTCATTATTTAACTTCATATAATTACTAAGTTAATGTGTGTTTTGTGATTCACATGTATCTATCAAACATATTTTTATCCCATGTCCTTTTGTGCATTTAGTTTGAAAAGTTATTCATTTTACTTATAATATACACCCTCCTACCAATATGTTTGGAAATTGGCTAAATATGACTGACAAGAAAGAAAAATCTTGAATCCGTGTGGGAGTTTGTGCTTTAGTTCGGGTGATTTGGAATTGCCTAAGCGATATTGTTTTTAACAAATCATTGTTCCAAATATTTTGTAGGTTGTATACAAAGCTACCTACACATGTCCTTCTTCTGATGGAGAAACAAGGACATATGGATTCTGGTTGCAATTGGTTGTTGACAGTCGTACATGCTATCTTCAACCAGTCTGGTTGGCGGCTTCCTTTAGATTACAAAATGCATATATGTTTTTTGTATGCATTGTTTTCCGCTGGTTGATTCATGTTGCTACTCTGAGCAACCCATCAGATGTAAACTTTAAACCTGAAAACTTGCAATAAATGGAGGTTATGTACATAGTTTTAATGCAGGGGCCGAGACTTTGCTCCCCTTTTTGAAATAATACATAGGTCAAGTGTGGCTTTCCCAATTTGACACAATAATTCAAATAGTTTTGCACTCTGCAAAAGTTGTACATTTTAACCATAATATACGATATACACATCCGTCAACCATATCTCACCCTAAAAGAAGGTGTATGCGATATAAGTAATTGATCAAGACTTTTCCATTTGTTCGAAACTAACATAGATCTCATCCCATGGTATTTATTGGTCCTCATATCTCCTCAACACGTTCATACCCTAGTAATCCATTCCTTCTCACAAACCACTACATGAGGTACCATTGTTGTGTCAAGTGTGATGAGCATACAATCATGACTCCCCAGTTACGTTTTGGGAAGCCCTACCCTTGGAAGTGATGTTGCTATTCTCCATCACAATGGATAAAGGTACCCCACATTGCAAGCTCTGAACTTGGTAAACAATATACTAGGCCAAGTCCCTTCTATAATGGGGTAATGTGCTTGTACGTGTAAGGTTGGTTCTGCGACAACCATACACAATGCCATTTTGTAAAGCAAATCAAACTTTCCAATATCATCTCCGTCTTTACTTCTACATTTTCATAATTAAACTCACTTGGTACCATCATGGTCCAAGGTTTTCAAAAAGAATATTTTTAGGAAACATAGTTCATATCTATGTATAAGGCCAGTCCAACTTCTATCTCTCTATGTTCTTCTTATTTGGGTTGTGAGCTAAAGCCGGTCAGAATAGAAGTTTACATAGAAAATAAAATATGACTACTTGTGACTTGGATACACTACAGGAATGGCCAGATGCACCGACGGTCGTCCGCTACACCGACGGCCAAACGTCGGGGCCGTCGGCGTAGCACCGCACCAGGCCAGCCCAACTAGCCAGCCCTCGGCGTAGCCAAGCCGTCGGCGTAGTATACACTACACCGACGGTCACCCTCGGCGTAGCGGAGGCCCTCGGCGTAGCAAGCGGACGCGTGGCACATGCCGGCCAGCACGGACGGCGCGCTAACGGTGCCGTCGGTTAGGCCGACGGCGACCCTCGGCATAGCATACGCCGACGGCCACCCTCGGCGTACCAGCAAAGTACGCCGACGGTCACCCTCGGCGTAGCCTTATGTATTTTTCATTTATTTTGTATTTGTATCAATTATTTATATATTTTTTTATTAATTGGATAATTTCGTACCCTCTGAATAGCAGTCTACACGTCCACATGAAATGTCGTTGCGAATCTTCTCACACCCCGAGAAATTTCTATATGTTTGTAAGTGTTATTATCGCATGTGGTTCTCAATAGCACTCACCACGACCACATGAAGTGCTTGCATGTGTCCCCCCTCGCATGCATGCGCTCTAACCTAGAGGCGAAGGTTTCGTACCCGTATAAGGGGGGAATCTCCCCGTTTAGGTGAAACCGGGTAGGATAGTGCCCCAACTTGTGAACCAACATGGTTTTACATCACCCTATGACCTAAACAAACACAAAACAAGAGAGATCTACGCCGGGCTACCCCTGTCAGAGGAACGTCTAGGGGGGTAGACGATCCGAGTGTGCATAGAGATCAGGGTTTCGCCGGAGGAAGACCACGAGAACATCGGAATCAGATGAGAACTTGCATGTGTCCCTAGCATATGTGTGTGAGTGTGGTGAGAGGTTGGTATAGGTGCTTGCATGTGTCCCCCCTCGCATGCATGCGCTCTAACCTAGAGGCGAAGGTTCCGTACCCGTATAAGGGGGGAATCTCCCCGTTTAGGTGAAACCGGGTAGGATAGTGCCCCAACTTGTGAACCAACATGGTTTGACATCACCCTATGACCTAAACAAACACAAAACAAGAGAGAGCTATGCCGGGCTACCCCTGTCAGAGGAACGTCTAGGGGGGTAGACGATCCGAGTGTGCACAGAGATCAGGGTTTCGCCGGAGGAAGACCACGAGAACATCGGAATCAGATGAGAACTTGCATGTGTCCCTAGCATATGTGTGTGAGTGTGGTGAGAGGTTGGTATAGGTGCTTGCATGTGTCCCCCCTCGCATGCATGCGCTCTAACCTAGAGGCGAAGGTTCCGTACCCGTATAAGGGGGAATCTCCCCGTTTAGGTGAAACCGGGTAGGATAGTGCCCCAACTTGTGAACCAACATGGTTTGACATCACCCTATGACCTAAACAAACACAAAACAAGAGAGAGCTACGCCGGGCTACCCCTGTCAGAGGAACGTCTAGGGGTGACGATCCGAGTGTGCATAGAGATCGAGTTTATTTGGAGGAAGACCACGAGAACATCGGAATCAAATGAGAACTTGCATGTGTCCCTAGCATATGTGTGTGAGTGTGGTGAGAGGTTGGTATAGGTGCTTGCATGTGTACCCCCTCGCATGCATGCGCCTTAACCTAGAGGCGAAGGTTCCGGACCCGTATAAGGGGGGAATCTCCCCGTTTAGGTGAAACCGGGTAGGATAGTGTCCCAACTTGTGAACCAACATGGTTTTACATCACCCTATGACCTAAACAAACACAAAACAAGAGAGCTACGCCGTCTACCCCTCGGAGGAACGCCTAGGGGGTGACGATCCGAGTGTGCAGAGATCGTGGTTTCACGGAGGAAGACCACGAGAACATCGGAATCAGATGCGTACTTGCATGTGTCCCTAGCATATGTGTGAGAGTGTGGTGAGAGGTTGGTATAGGTCCTTGCATGTGTCTCCCTCGCATGCATGCGCTCTAACCTAGAGGCGAAGGTTCCGTACCCGTATAAGGGGGGAATCTCCCCGTTTAGGTGAAACCGGGTAGGATAGTGCCCCAACTTGTGAACCAACATGGTTTTACATCACCCTATGACCTAAACAAACACAAAACAAGAGAGAGCTACGCCGGGCTACCCCTGTCAGAGGAACGTCTAGGGGGGTAGATGATCCGAGTGTGCACAGAGATCAGGGTTTCGCTGGAGGAACACCACGAGAACATCGGAATCAGATGAGAACTTGCATGTGTCCCTAGCATATGTGTGTGAGTGTGGTGAGAGGTTGGTATAGGTGCTTGCATGTGTCCCCCCTCGCATGGATGCGCTCTAACCTAGAGGCGAAGGTTTCGGACCCGTATAAGGGGGGAATCTCCCCGTTTAGGTGAAACCGGGTAGGATAGTGCCCCAACTTGTGAACCAACATGGTTTTACATCACCCTATGACCTAAACAAACACAAAACAAGAGAGAGCTACGCCGGGCTACCCCTGTCAGAGGAACGTCTAGGGGGGTAGACGATCCGAGTGTGCACAGAGATCAGGGTTTCGCCGGAGGAAGACCACGAGAACATCGGAATCAGATGAGAACTTGCATGTGTCCCTAGCATATGTGTGTGAGTGTGGTGAGAGGTTGGTATAGGTGCTTGCATGTGTCCCCCCTCGCATGCATGCTCTCTAACCTAGAGGCAAAGGTTCCGGACCCGTATAAGGGGGGAATCTCCCCGTTTAGGTGAAACCGGGTAGGATAGTGCCCCAACTTGTGAACCAACATGGTTTGACATCACCCTATGACCTAAACAAACACAAAACAAGAGAGAGCTACGCCGGGCTACCCCTGTCAGAGGAACATCTAGGGGTAGACGATCCGAGTGTGCACAGAGATCAGGGTTTCGCCGGAGGAAGACCACGAGAACATCGGAATCAGATGAGAACTTGCATGTGTCCCTAGCATATGTGTGTGAGTGTGGTGAGAGGTTGGTATAGGTTCTTGCATGTGTCCCCCCTCGCATGCATGCACTCTAACCTATAGGCGAAGGTTCCGGACCCGTATAAGGGGGGAATCTCCCCGTTTAGGTGAAACCGGGTAGGATAGTGCCCCAACTTGTGAACCAACATGGTTTTACATCACTCTATGACCTAAACAAACACAAAACAAGAGAGAGCTACGCCGGGCTACCCCTGTCAGAGGAACGTCTAGGGGGGTAGACGATCCGAGTGTGCACAGAGATCAGGGTTTCGCCGGAGGAAGACCACGAGAACATCGGAATCAGATGAGAACTTGCAGGTGTCCCTAGCATATGTGTGTGAGTGTGGTGAGAGGTTGGTATAGGTGCTTGCATGTGTCTCCCCTCGCATGCATGCGCTCTAACCTAGAGGCGAAGGTTCCGTACCCGTATAAGGGGGGAATCTCCCCGTTTAGGTGAAACCGGGTAGGATAGTGCCCCAACTTGCGAACCAACATGGTTTGACATCACCCTATGACCTAAACAAACACAAAACAAGAGAGAGCTACGCCGGGCTACCCCTGTCAGAGGAACATCTAGGGGTAGACGATCCGAGTGTGCACAGAGATCAGGGTTTCGCCGGAGGAAGACCACGAGAACATCGGAATCAGATGAGAACTTGCATGTGGCCCTAGCATATGTGTGTGAGTGTGGTGAGAGGTTGGTATAGGTGCTTGCATGTGTCCCCCTCGCATGCATGCGCTCTAACCTAGAGGCGAAGGTTCCACCAGATAAGGGGAATCTCCCGTTTAGGTGAAACCGGTAGGATAGTGCCCCAACTTGTGAACCAACATGGTTTTACATCACCCTATGACCTAAACAAACACAAAACAAGAGAGAGCTACGGGCTACCTGTCAGAGGAACGTCTAGGGGGGTAGACGATCCGAGTGTGCACAGAGATCAGGGTTTCGCCGGAGGAAGACCACGAGAACATCGGAATCAGATGAGAACTTGCATGTGTCCCTAGCATATGTGTGTGAGTGTGGTGAGAGGTTGGTATAGGTGCTTGCATGTGTCCCCCCTCGCATGCATGCGCTCTAACCTAGAGGCGAAGGTTCCGGACCCGTATAAGGGGGGAATCTCCCCGTTTAGGTGAAACCGGGTAGGATAGTGCCCCAACTTGTGAACCAACATGGTTTTACATCACCCTATGACCTAAACAAACACAAAACAAGAGAGAGCTACGCCGGGCTACCCCTGTCAGAGGAACGTCTAGGGGGGTAGACGATCCGAGTGTGCACAGAGATCAGGGTTTCGCCGGAGGAAGACCACGAGAACATCGGAATCAGATGAGAACTTGCATGTGTCCCTAGCATATGTGTGTGAGTGTGGTGAGAGGTTGGTATAGGTGCTTGCATGTGTCCCCCCTCGCATGCATGCGCTCTAACCTAGAGGCGAAGGTTCCGGACCCGTATAAGGGGGGAATCTCCCCGTTTAGGTGAAACCGGGTAGGATAGTGCCCCAACTTGTGAACCAACATGGTTTTACATCACTCTATGACATAAACAAACACAAAACAAGAGAGAGCTACGCCGGGCTACCCCTGTCAGAGGAACGTCTAGGGGGGTAGACGATCCGAGTGTGCATAGAGATCAGGGTTTCGCCAGAGGAAGACCACGAGAAAATCGGAATCAGATGAGAACTTGCATGTGTCCCTAGCATATGTGTGTGAGTGTGGTGAGAGGTTGGTATAGGTGCTTGCATGTGTCCCCCCTCGCATGCATGCGCTCTAACCTAGAGGCGAAGGTTCCGTACCCGTATAAGGGGGGAATCTCCCCGTTTAGGTGAAACGGAATCAGATGAAAACTTGCATGTTTCTTCTATAATAGTAGACACCAAATAATATATTTTCATTTGTTATATTAGTAGACACCAAATAAATTTTTTTATTAATAAATTAAAAAAAACCTTGCTACTCTGACGGCTGCCCTCGGCGTACGCCTGGCCGTCGGCGTAGCCTTATCCCTTCCCCTACCCTGCGGCCCACCCCGGGCCACCCAAGACACACTCACACACCCCTTTCTTCCCCTACCCCGCGCCCCTGACCCCGACCCCGCGCCGCCACCAGCTGCCGCCAACCGCCGCCTCCCTCCCCGACCCTCCCTCCCTCCTCGCTGCCTTCTCCCTGCAGCCAACCGCCGCCTCCCTCCCTCCTCCCTCCCCGAGCCTCCCTCCCTCCTCGCTGCCTCCTCCCTGCGGCATCTAAGACAAATACGAAGAAAAATATGAAGAAAGTTAGCATGGAAGAAGATCCGTAGAAAAAGAAACAAGTCCAAAATCTTGTACTCACCCGAAATAGCCTTGGTAGCAGCCATGAGCTTATCCGCCACCCCTTTTTCATGAGCAGCCGCAACGGTGGCCAGCTGCTCCTCACGATCTGCGGCCTCCTGATGCAGACGCTCTTTGGCCGCCAGCTCCAGCTCAAGGCGCTCTCTCGCACCAGCGGCAGCTTCGGCCTTCTGCTCCGATTGGCCAAGGCTCTTCTTCAGAGCATCGACCTCACGGATAGATTCGTTATGCTCCTCTACATTTACAACAAACAAGTGTCAAAGAACAGGACCAGGATAAGCAAGAGAAGTACTAAAAGGCAGACGAATACCTTGAAGCTGCCGCAGTTTCGCCTCCAGCGTCAGGCGTTCCTCCACCAGCCGCTTGGCCTCTTGGACAAAAGGCTGCAGCAACAGGCAATAGTAGTAAGAGCAGGACTTGGGGGCTACGCCCAACACAAAGAAGCATAAACAACATCATCATATGAAGACACACGGGGGCTCCCCCCGTAACATCAAGCAGAAAAACTTACGTGCTCCGAAGGCGAACCCACAGGCCCGCCTGCGAAATTCTGGGGCGCAACCACCAGCCTCTCCTGCACAGGAGGAACTGGTGCAGCGTCACCAGAAGTCGCCACCGTCTGAGGAGGAGGCGACGCAATGTTCGACTCCCCCATCATCTCGGGCGCACCATCACTAGAGCCGTCGGAGGATTGCCTGCATACGAACCAATCAACACAGGTGCAAAAATAACAAGGGAACAAAGGACAACAGTGGCAACAAGAAAACTTACGAGCCCAATGCGCTCAGGTCGAATATAGGAGAAGCCCTTCGGGCCCTCTTCTCCTCCTTCTTTTCTTCCTTCTTCCGCTTTGCTGGCGGGTGCGGAGCAACAGCCTGCACAGGAATGGCAGGAAGGGGAGAGGAATAACCTCCATGAACATCATCATGACGCTCAAGGCCCAGAGGATTTCTGGGAGTCGGAGGAGTCGAGGCATCTGACGACTCGCTAGAGCTCCGTGATCGCTTGCGAGAATGGTCCTCACTCGATTCGTCGGCATCTTCCGCTGGGGATCGCGCTGACGGTAGCTCGGACACGGAATCCACCACTTCATTATCCGGGGCATTCGGATACCTTTCGGGCAATGGTGGTGCCATGCCCGGCACTTTGAAGCTCTGCAAAAGGAAAAGGAACTTTGTTAGCAAACAAAGGAAAAAGTACACAGCTGACAAAAATAAAAGGGGAGCACTACGTGCGCAAATCTACACCTTCGGTACGACCAACGTCGAAGAAAAGGGAGAAGTCCTGTAACACCCTCAGAATCGACCCTATGCAAGTTTTAGCGAAACTCGCCAAACTCGCATAGAAACGATTCGAAGGTGCCCACCAGGCACTTTCGTGCGGGTGGAAAACAAAGTAATAACATTACACAACAGTCCTCGATGGGACCCACAGAACAGATATATATACAAATGACTCAAAGAGTCAAGAATACGAATATACGGTACAAAGATCCAAATCACCTTGAAAGAGGCGTCCACTACGGACAAGATGCAAATGGGGCTAAGAGCCCTCAAGAATAACCAATGGCGTCCATAACCCTGTGCCAAGCGGAAGGGTAACCCACCTAACGCGTCGATCTCAAACCTGCTTAAACAAAAGGGTGCCGACAAAGGGCAAAGGAAAAGAAGGAGCGTCGATCTTGAGGCCGACACGGCGAGGCTAGAATTCGGCGGTCCTCGCCTACATAGGTATGGTGGACTAGGGCGGCAGCGGCAGCATGCACTAAACAACCTATAGAGACTCGATACAACTGGCGGATATCAGAGAGGGATAAGAATGACCTAACCGGATCCAACCTGAAGCTATCATCAAACAAACCCATCCTGGCGTTTCCCCCCTCGAGACCAAACGAGGAAGTCAACCGAGGAACTCACACAGTTGGCAGTTTTACTTATTCGGTTATAGTTGCGGCACTTTACTAGTCAGGTTTAGATATTCATCCTGATAAAGATAAGCAGTGGGCACTTTTAGTTAGTCATTCCGTTATAGTGGCATCACTTACTAGTCAGATACAATTATCATGAGATAACCCCAAAACCCAGCTTGTTGGTACTTTTATTTAGCCATTCCGTTGTAGTGAAGCTGATTACTAATCATATCGAAACAAGTCATTTTAAAACAGTAAACTTTAGTTATAGTTGTCTATGATCGAACCGTGCTCCAAGTCGTCCATAACCGCGGACGGCTTCTCGAAAAGATTTAACCCTGCAGGGTGCACCAAAGTATCCACAGCACTTGACCCTTTTGCGGATCGGTTAACATACACCCATCGGTATGTCGGCGGGGCCTAAGTCACGACGTTCCCGCACCAAAAGCAAGCAGGGGGCCACCCCACTAAGTACACCAAGCGAAGTCGGCGGTCTCGAGACGGACTCGGGGTTTTGCGACAATGGTCGTGAACGACAAAGAGGTCCCCAATCGGGATCGTCGACACCGCTAAACATTCCGCTTCAAAAGCGATGTGCAGTACCTCGCACAATCGTAAATAAAGCAGTAAAGCATGGCATAAGTACAGGATAGTAATAAAGCCCCAAACTACTTGTGGCCCCCAGTACAATACTTTGAAATCAGGTAATTATCAATGGGGGGCCCATATCTCCCCACCTGTGGTTAGCGCGCTCGATCTCGGAACAGATGTCAAGAACTCGGGTCCTACGGGACACAAGTGGGCGGTCGGAAACCAAAACTTACCTATCACCCACCGATGCCTCTGCTTAATTCAATTTTAGTTGTTAAACAGGAAGTAAAGTGATACAATAAGTAAACCATGATCATCTCCAACGTCAACATGCGGCAGTTCTCCAACAAAGGTGGTCCTTGACGACAAGCAAAACACTTGAGCAAGCGACTACGACACGCGGGTCCATCTTGATGGGGATATGCCTACTGGGGTATCCTCAGCGGGACGTTTCCGACTGGCCCAAAGGCTGGCGAGTGGGCCTGCAGAACGGCGAGTGGATCAAGGCCCATCAGGGTACCAGCATCGAGGTCGAAGGCCCGAGCAGTGGATAGGCCCATCGGTGCGAGTTAAGCGATTGACAAAGTTGTAACGAATCGGTTGAGATATGTAAACCCTAGGGAGGTAAGCCTATATAAACCTCCCTAAGGGGTGAGTAGAGATACGTTCCTTCATACACCAAGCAACTCGCCGCCTAGCCGAGTTCGCCCATTGTAACACCTCCATAATACAATCTAGCAGAGTAGGTCTTTACCCTCGGGGCGAACCTGGGTAAAACCACGTCTCCGCCCTCATCTCGCACCGCAGATGGCTGGCCGCCCTTGCCCTTCGTTCTACTACTGTGCCGATTGCAGATTCGCCGTGGTCATTCCCACGGCTGGCGCCCAGTGGGGCCTGGCGGTCTGGCGGTGTTACGGCGAGATCCAATCTGCCCATCAACAGGAGTCGCCACCGGCCGCATGATAGCGATTGGCGAGATGCTCCAGATCTTGCCAAGCGGCTACGTCGGGCGCGACCGTCACGCCGCAGCGTGATCCCGCCATCGGCACGATCAGCCTCTTCGTCGGCCTCACCGACATCATCACCTCGGAGGACTCGGCTCGCATCCGCGAAGTCGCCCCCACGATCGGCTCTCCGAAGCCGATCCGCACGATCCACCGCCTCGCCCGAATCGACTCGCCCACGGCAACGTGGCGAGAATTCAGCGCCGCGGAAGACGCGACCCTCACCGACGCCGACTCGGCGACCCGGCGTCACTTGCGGATCCATCACCGCGGCCGTCGCTGGCTCCATCGCCAGGTCTCCAACGCGGAGATTTCGAGGACCCTCCATCCTCGGGATCTTCGACTCGACTCGGGTCGGAGAACTCCGCCGACCTCCACGACGGTGCCGATCGCCACGCTGCCTACATGGCTACCGCACCGATCCGCCGGAGGACCCTTTCTCACCCGATCCTCCTAACGCCACGGGCGGAGGTCGAGAACTCCGCTGGCGGAGGCGATGCAAGCAGGCGGCGAAAAATTCGCCTCGAGCAGGTGACGCGAGGCTGTCGCGCTACCACCAGCAGCGGATCAGGTCACGCTGAACCCACCGTTCAGGCGCGCCCACGAACCGGCGAACGACCCAGCTCGCATAGCGGCGCGCGTCTGCGAACGCGCCACCGGGAAGCAACCGCCCCGCCAGATCAACGGCGATGGGTGCCCCACCACCACCCAACCGCATTCCTCGAGGACCAGCCGCGGATAGTCGTCTCCTCACGGGAGCGCCACGCGAACGGCCTTCCACTGTTCTCCACCCGATGGACAACCTCGTCGCAGTCGAGCCGCTGCCGACAAGATCACGGCGGCGGCGGCGCCTTACAGATCCAAGTATGTCGTGGCCCTACCGCGAAGGCCGTGGAACAGCGTAGCGGCGCCGACTGCGGGGCGAGTGTACTCGCGCTCCTCGAGCGAGGCGGCCTCAAGCGGCCAGCGGTGGCAAACACCCTCAATTGCCCGCCACGGAGCCAGCTTCAACGGCGACCCGCGAATGCGGCCTCTCCAACGATCCCAGGCGGCGGCGACCAACCTCGTCGCCGCCAATGGAGAGCCAATCGGCCTTCGCACTCATCATCGCCAAGCAGAATCGGCGCGCCGCCAGCCCGACGACTGCGGCACACCTAACTACTCGCCCGATGGCGAGCCTATGGGTCGCTCGATTGACTAGGGCCAAGTGCTTCGGACCAATGATCCGAGGCGAAAAGTACCCACCAACTTCAAGGCGCCAAGGAGATCGAAAATACGACTCCTCGCACCGCGATGCGGCTTGACACATACCTCATGGCAATGGGGATCGCGGGTCACCGACCTACTGCGCCGTTACCTCCCACCGATGATGGAGGGGCGTGCAGGCAATGGATCAACACGCTCCCCAGACGATGTCGACTCACGGGAGGAAATGCGAGACGCCGTCGGGCACTTCGAGTGCTCCACCCGCGCCACCACCATCGAGGACCTAGAACGATGCGTCCGGGGACCCGCGAGTCGACCCGCAGCTGGGTCCAACGGTGGCAAGAGCTCTGGTACAACGCGTCGGCATCCACCGGACACCGCCATCCATTGCTTCAAGACCTCGTGCTCGAGCCTCTAGTCGCCAAGCTCAGCGACACGCCCGCACACTCGACAACATCCCGACCTCCTCGAGATCGCCAAACGATGCCGAGGAAGATCCCAATCAAGACGTCGACGACGAGTCCGGCGGACAACGACGCAGGCGGCAACGACGGCGGCCGCCCGAACGTACCTACTGATGCTTTTCGCCTCACGAGCAAGCGCCGCAACGATGGGCGAGTCGACTGCCGCCAATGCTGAGCACGCGCTGGCACCCAAGAGCTACCGCCGCGACGGAGGGCAACGACGGCGGGGAATTACAAGAACAAGCCAAGGTTTGATCCGGCCCTCCTTAACCAACCATGTGCGTTTCCACGGGGAAGGAAAGCCGCCACGCACACCACCGCCGACCGCCACACCCTCGTGGAGATCGAGAAGGCACGGCAGCGGGAGGACACCGACAACGACCCAAAATGGCGGAAAATTCGGCAAAGTGGCGGCTCGCTCCACACCTTCACGGCTTCAACACGGCGCGAGAAGAAGGTCATCGCCCGCGTCGCCGTCAACGCGGTGGCCCAGAGACGCCCCCGGTTCTGAACTGGTCGCAGCCTATCACCAGCCGGCAAGACCACTCGCCACGCATCGAGTACCGGGGCGAAGTCGCCTGGTGGTCAAGCCCAAGGTCGGTGACTCGGCTCCCCAAGACTCGATGACGGCGGCAGCTCCATCAACATCCTCTACCTCGACACCTTGAGCATTGCGGCTCCGCGATCGATGATCGAACAACCCACACCACGTTCCGCATCGTCCCGGTCGGAAGGCGTACCCGATCGGCAAGGTCACGCTACCCGTCACCTTCGCACTCCGCGAACTTCCGCACCGAGCGGATCGTCTTCGAGCTGGTGCCCTTCGACAGCCCTTACCATTGCGTCTGGGCGCCAGCGTTCGCCAAATTCATGGCGGCACCACGCTGCATAACGCGATGAAGCTCCGGCCGTGCGGCGTCATCACCATCAACGGCGACCGACATGGCCGCGAATGCGAGGCCAAAGGCGAACTCGCCGACGCCATGATCGCGGCGGAAGCTAGTCACGCCGATGAGCTCGCCAAATCGCGAGCGGGGTCAACAACAGCGACCCCACAATACTTAAGAAGCCCAACTCGGAGGCACAAACACCTCAACCTTTGAGGCCACGACGCACACCTTGCCGTCGAGCTGGTCCCAGCGACCCAGCCAGACGGTGACGATCGGACAGGCATGAGCCCAGCATAGGAAGGCGCTCGCCATCGAGTTCCTCCGTGAACAGGGACATCTTCGCATGGAAACCCTCGACATGCCTGGTGTCCCTAGGGAGCTCGCTGAGCACAAATTAAACGCCGACCCCAAAGTGCGACCAGTCAAGCAGTCGCTACGGCCATTCAACGAAGAACGCCGTCGGGCAATCGCAGAGGAAGTGCAGCGTCTACTCGCTGCCGGCTTCATTCGGCCAATCAAATACTCCAAGTGGCTGGCAAACCCAAGTTGGTCGAAAAGAAAAGCAGGACACGGAGAATGTATCGACTACACAAACCTGAACAGCGCCTGCCCAAAGGCGATTCGTCCTCCCGCGGATCGATCAGATCATCGACTCCACCGCGGGCTCGAGTCGCTGTTTCCTCGACGCCTACTCGGGTATAACCAGATCAAAATGGCTGTCGAGGACGAGGAGAAGACGGCGTTCATCACGCCATTCGAATTCACGCTACCGCCATGACCTTCGCCTCAAGAACGCCGAACAACGTACCAACGGTGCATGCAAGAATGCCTCGCGAGCCAAATTGGCGCAACATCCACGTCTACATCGACGGCGTGGTCGTAAAATCCGCCGCCAAGGCGACCTACCGCCGACCTCGCAGAGACCTTCGCCAACCTGCGGAGGTACAAGATAAAGCTCAACCAGGCAAGTGCACCTTCGGTGTACCGCCGGGCAATTACTAATGCGTCGTCTCCAAGCGAGGGATCGAGGCAAACCCAACGAAGATCGACGATCGCGGCTCGGCAAACCGAGTGCTGCGCGGCGTCGAAGCTGGCCGGGCGGGTAGCGGCTCTCGGCCGCTTCATCCCCGCTGGCGAAAAGGCGATGCCCTATACCGCCGATGCGCAGAATCCCACCTTCCGATTGGGACAAGGAGGCGGACGCGCTCGCGACCTCAAAAGGTGCTACTCGCCGCACCACTACTCGCCGCACCCGTCGACAAGGAGCCCATGCGGGTTTACGTCGCGGCGTCCGAGCGCGTGGTCAGCGCTGTAATGGTCGTCGAACGACGGAGGAAGGAAAAGCGCCCGATCAGCGGCGGTATACTACATCAGCGAGGTCCTAACCGAGTCGCGCCAGCGATACCCACAGTACCAAAAGCTGGTATATGCGGTCTTCAGAGCTCAGCGGCGCCTGCCGCACTACTTCCAGGAGCACCCCATCACGGTCGTCTCCTCCGCTCCACTACAAGACATCATCCGCAATCGCGGCGACGGGCGGGTCGCCAAGTGGGCCGTCGAGATCGGCGTCCACAACATTAATCTGAGCCACGCAGGCGATTAAGTCACGACCGCCGACTTCCTCGCCGACGGGAGGAGGCCCAAAGCAGCGGAAGCCGCCGTACCTCCATTCTTTGAGCACAGCCTGACGGGTCCAAGAACGCGGACGGCGCAGAGCGGGGATAGTGCTGACCTCACCAAAAGGCGACAAGCTCCGCTACATACTCCGCCTCGAATTCACGCCCTGCACCAACAACATGGCTGAATACGAGGCCCTACTACACGGCATGCGAGCCGCAGCGAGATGGCGTCAATCGCCTTGATGCTACGGAGACTCCGACCTCGTTGCGGGTCAAGTCGCCGGCACCTGCGATGCCGTCTCCCCTACCATGGCGGCATACCGCCAAGAGGTGGACAAGGTGGGAGGCCACTTCACCGGCTACTCGGTCGAGTGGATCGACAGGAGGAAAAACGAGGAGGCCGACGCCCTCTCTCGCATCGGGTCGGCACGATCCGCACCACCCGCCGGCGTGTTCCTCGACACCATCTTCACGTCGGTCTCTCCTCGAAGGAGATCGACATTGAGTTCCGCTCCAACCAGAGGCAACCTTGGTCGCACTCGTCACCGAACCAGACGACTGGACCAAGCCCTACATCGCCTACCTGGAGACGGGCAACCTGCCCGCAGACGAGACAAGCGCTCGAATGATTGTTCGCCGATGCAAGTCCTACACCATCGTCGACGGCGAGCTACACAAGCGCAGCGTCACCGGCGTGTTCCAACGCTGCGTCCAACCAGCTGAAGGGCCAAAATCTTACGACATCCACTCGGTATTGCGGCCACCACGCCGCCGCTCCTGGTCGCCAAAGCCATGCGACACGGCTTCTATTGGCCCACCGCGCGCCGACGCTGTCGATATCGTCAGCGATCGCCGGGTGCCGAAATCGCCAACAGACGCACGTTCCAAGTTCGGCGCTAAAAACAATCCCCATCACCTGGCCATTCGCCGTGTGGGGCATGGACATGGTCGGACCCTTCAAGAAGGCCCCCTCTGGCTACACCCACCTGCTGGTCGCCATCGACAAATTCACAAAGTGGATAGAAGCCAAGCCAGTCCGGAAATGCGACGGGAAGACTGCCACTAAGTTCCTACGCGAGCTCATATACCGCTACGGTTTCCCCAACAGCATCATCACGGACAACGGCACAAATTTCGCCAAGGGAGCAATGGCCGAGTTCTGCGAGGAGCACCACATCCGGCTCGACCTCGCGTCAGTCGCACACCCGGAATCCAACGGCCGGGAACGAGCCAGCAAAGCATCCTCCACGGCTGAAGCGCGACTCCAAGTACCACTCGGCGCGCGGGTCTTTGGGTCGAAGAGCTTCCCTCCGTCATCGGGAATCCGCACCTCGGTCAACAGTCGACGGGATTCACCCTTCTTCATGGTCTCTGGCGGAAGCCGTCATGCCAACCGACCTCGAACACGACTTCGCGGATCGTCCACTATACGGAGGCATAAGCGAACTGGCCCGCCAAGATGGGCTCGACCAACTCGGCAAGCCGCGACCTCGCCCGATCGCGCACCGCTATCTATCAACAAGGGCTCGTCGCTACCACAGCCGACGGGTGAAAACCCGCACCTTCCAGGAAGGCGACTTGGTGCTACGCCTCATCCAGGACAAGAAGGGCATGCACAAGCTCTCCCCTCCATGGGAAGGCCCGTTCGCTATCGGGCGCGTACTCGGCAACGACGCCTACTACCTCGTCGACGTCCGCGGGGACGGTGAACTCGACGTCAAGCGGCCGTGGAATGTAAATCTCCTCCGGAAGTTCTATACCTAGAACCCCACATGTACTCTCCGATCGCTATGAATAAAAAAGCGGTTACCGCAAAAATTGTCTACTCTCCATTCCTTGTGCCACTCGTAATTAACAGCGTCATGCTAAAAATCAGTCAACCCTTGGTACAGCGGCACGCAGCTAAGTAGTGCGATGTAAAACCTTGAGTCATTTCAGGTCTTGCATCGTCCACGCAACGCCAATCCGAGCCCCATCGAGTCGCCTAGCTCGACTGGTTTCTGAACCAAGACATCATCTCGCTTCCCACACGACCACGGTCCTCCGCATCCTCGGCGGAAGCGACTCGAGCGGCTAAGTACCACGCTCGGGGACTGGATACCGATTCGTCTCGATCGGACGGGAAGCGCCAAGTAAGAGGCGTGCGGGACTCGCCACGCGTGACCCACCGGGCGAGCGGAGCGGCAGCGCTAACACAAACGCTCAGTCCTCAACCACCCTCGAGTCGCGCCTTGAACTACCAAGTACCACGCCGGGGACTCGGCCACCGGCACCGTTCACGTCGGAAAAGCGGTAAATCTGAGCACTCGAGGAGTCGCCTTGCGACTGGCTCTCCGAGCTTCGGTAGTCGACTCAACCAACAACACACATGATAAACAACAAAACATCATATTTAAGGTGAAACCCGCAAAAGGCGGACGCTCGAGGACTCACCCAAAATCAATCAAAACACGCAAACAAATAGCAAAATGAACACAACGTTCCATTCAATCGCATATCGCATTGTCTTACATTACAAAATATGCCTACTCGGCGGAATTGTTACTAACACTACTCCGCGAGCGACGATGATGCACCAGCGTCCCGGCGCTTCCGGATGAATACAGTGTACGGGTTCGATGGATAAGTCGTCAGCTGGCCCGCCATCGCCGCGCGGAAGGGCTGCTCGACCTTGAAGTCGCGATGCGGCGGCTCGGCGTCGTTCGGCGCGACGACCGTTTCCTGGTACGGAAGAAGGTCGCCCATCGCCCAAACACGCTCCGAATACGCGGCAGCACGCTCCTGCAGCTTAAGAACTTCAGACAGATCCACAGCGCCAGACGATGAAGGATAACCACTCGTCACGTCGTCGAGGTCGAAATCTTCGGGGAAGTGGGCGAGTCCCAGACTCAGAGCCGTCGACGCTCCACGTCGAAAAGCCGACCGCGTCATGAACTCCACGACAGCGGGCGCCTTCTCCAAGTACTCCCACACCTCAATGAGGTCATTGGGAATAACCTCCGTGGGCGACATCTCTTGCAGGTAGGCGCGGATGCAAGTCGCCGACAGCGTCGCCGAGTCGACGAGCATGCTCACGCACTCCCTCGCATCAAGAGAACTCGCTTCTTCATGGCTACCAATCATACGGCCTGCTAGATGGAAACAGTTGTGAGCACCACGGAAACCACAAACAATACAACCACAAGACTGGGAAGACGCACTCACCGATCAACGGGCGAGCCCGATGAAGCTTTGAAGCGACGTCTTATCGTCCTGAAGCCCAACGATGAGGGCTTCCGACACCTTCCGGTCTTCCTCCGCGGCAGCAACGGCGGCCTTAGCTCGCCCGTTCGCCGAGCTCGCTTCTTCTTTCGCCTCCCGCAGTTCGCGCTCGAGGTCGGCAATCCTTTTCTCAGCAGTGCTTAACGCAGACTTCGCCGCCGTCAGCTCGCCCGGAGGACAAGCTCTGGCGAGCCACCTGCGCAGCAATCGCCTGCAGCTCCTTGTTTACTTCTTGGAGAGCGCCCAACTCCTTCTCAGCACGCTGCTTCGCAGCCAACCGCTCTGCCGACTCCAGTTGTAAACCCTGCAAAGTTTCAAAGTCAGTTCACACGAAAACAACTAAGTGCCCACCCACTACAATTAGCGGGTGCGCACTCGGGGACTGGAGGCTCGAAAATTACTCAGTGCCCACCCACTACAATTTAGCGGGTGCGCACTCGGGGACTGGTGGCTCGAAAAATACTCAGTGCTCACCCGCTACAATTTAGCGGGTGCGCACTCGGGGACTGGTGGCTCGAAAAATACTAAGTGCCCACCCGCTACAATTTAGCGAGTACGCATCGGGACTGGACTCGACGCATACGAAACAAGTAATTATAAAGAATCAGGCGCTGCAAAACACCGACCTGATCCTCGGGGTGGAGGTACACGGATGGCGCGCCAAGCATGCCGTGCAGATTGCGCGCGTCCACGGGCAAGCAGCGCCGGTGTGTGCCCGACGTTGGTCAATCTCAGCGTCGGCGGCCTGCGGAAGCGGGGTTGGTCGCAGCCTCACTCGCCGTGGCGCCTTGGTCATGAAGCGGGGAAGGTAGCACCGCCCCAAAGGCTCGCTTCTTCGGTCTAGGCAACGGTGCCTCCCTTCGTGGATGCGGTCGCTTCAACGGCGGGCCCAGCGGTCGCGTTGCCGTGTCGTCGAGAGATGCGATGTCATCGCCCTTGGCCTTCTTGCTGCCTTCCGTGGAAGCGGCGACCTCATCCACCTTCCTCTTACGGAAGGGTCCTCCCGCTAGTGGCGGAGGGCACCTTGGCCACCGTCGGGTGGCTCATCTTCTTCACTCCGGTCCCTCGCGACGAGACAATTCAGGAAAAAACATTCAAAATACTAAGAGAGAAAGGCGGCCGAGTACACTCACTTGGCGGCGGAATGAAATGCAGCCTGTGCGAAGGCGGCGGTTTTCTAGCTCGGGCCAAGCCGGGCCGAGCCCCAGTCCAGGTGCGGGGCCAGGACACGGACGGTTTCTTTGATGTCGAGGTAGCGGTTGGCGCCTCCGGGGCGCCCTCGGCGGAGGTTTCCTTGCTAGGAGCTGCCGCGACCGGAGCCTCCTTGCGAGGCGAGACCGCCACGTTCGGGACCCCTTTGCGAGGCGAAGTCGCTTCAGCTGGAGCCTTCCCTAGCCCGGAGATCGGCGCGAAGGGCGGGGGCATCGAGGCCAGTGGTGCCTCCATGGATGGTGCGTCTAGCGTGGTTGTTGCCGGCGCCGCCCGTCACCGGCGAGCTATGGGCATCGGGCTGCTCGCTGGCCAGCGGTGAGACCGTCTTGGCGGCCGCCCTCCTCCTTAGGGGCCCTCGCCTCTTTCTCCTTCTTCTTCTTGGCGGAGTGGCACAGCGGGCGAGGTGGTCTCCGGAGTTCCTCGTCATCGTCATGGCGCTCGAGGCTCTGCTCGCCTCGAGTTCGCTGGCGTTGCCGCAGGTCTTCGGACCATGGGCGATCTCCTCTTCGGATTCGTCCTCGTCGTCCTCATTGCCCTTGGCGGAGGCGACTTCGCTTGTCTGGGCGGATGGCGGAGCTCGTCATCGGCGGGCGGAAGCCACCCTTCCACCACTTGGAATAGCTGCGTTAACATGGAACAAATTACCGCGACTGCATATGCTGCGACTGCGAATAAGATCAGGTTATTACCGTTGGAGCCGGACGCTTCGTGGTGTATGGAGGGAGCCCGGCCTGCGCATCCGTGTATGCCGCCTGGGTGATCCTCTTCAGCGCCAGGAGGTAGTCCTCCAGCTTCCACTCGGCGAGGCAGGCCTTCGTCGAGTCTTCTCGGCCTGTGTACTGGTACATGTAGTGCTCGCGTTGGGCGAGCGGGACGAGTCGCCGCCCAAGCCAACAGTTGTACAGGTTCACCGTCTGGAGCCCCTTCTTCTTCAGACCGCGAATGGTCTGGAGCATCTCGTCGACGACCATCCGCTGATCGTCGGGAAGCTTGGCGACCTGAAGATTGCGCGGCTCGGAACGGTCGGCCGAGTACCGTGGGATCGCCGCCTCGTCCTCCGGGGTCGCCTCGGTCACGTAAAACCAAGACTTTTTCCAGTCGCTCGCTGCTTTGGCCGGCAGCATCAAGTCGAAGAAGGAGGCTTTGGATTTCAGCTGGAAGGTTAAGCCGCCCGCGGCTAGCATTGGGCCGCCCGCCTCCTCGCGGCTGATCCGTCCATGGAACAGATCTTGCCACAAGGGAAAATAGGGCGGCCAAGTAGCACTCGCGAGCGCCACAAAGATGGCGAGCTGCTCGATACTATGGGGACCCAGATCGAGGGCTGGATCCGTGGTAAGCGCAGCGCGGAAGAACAGAAGTGGGAAACCCTAAACCCGCTCGAGGTGACTAGTGAAGCAGATGAACTCTCTCGCGGTTGGGATCGTTCTCCGTGCGGGGATTCGCCAACAGCCGGCCCGCAGGATTCCAGCCTCCTCGAAAGAGGCCAGTTGCGCCCTGGTGCACTTGGATCTACCCCAAGGGTCGGTGGAGAGGGCCATGGCTGAGGATTTGCTTGGAGGTCGGAGGATTGCGGGTCGCGAGATCAACGGGCGAAAGATGTGCGTACTCGGAAGAAATGGTGGGCGGTTGGCTTTCCGATGGCCAACCATTCCCCTTATATAGCGAGAACTGCCCGCCAAATTAGGGGCCGTTACCGCGATGATTACGCCGAAGTTACCGTTAAGTTACCTTAACGGCTAGTTTGACCACGCCCGACGGTCCGCCTCCGCCACTCGGCTCTGAGTTATTCGCCGAGGCCGCGATCCGTTGGTTCGGTACACTCAAAAGCGACTCGGTTCGCAGGATTTTTTCCTTTGTACAGAGCCCGCCGACGATTATTTGGATGCCAACTTGAAGCCGTATACTCCATTGCCGGCCACCGCGCCTAATCAACGACGGCCTCGGGGACTACCGATGGGGATATGCCTCCGGGTATCCTCGGTGGCGTTCCGAGCCCAAAGGCTGGCAGTGGGCTGCAGAGCGGCGAGTGGATCAAGGCCCATCAGGTACCAGCGATCGGAGGTCGAAGGCCCAGCAGTGGATAGGCCCGGTCGATGCAAGTTAAGCGATTGACAAAGTTGTAACCGAATCGGTTGAGATATGTAAACCCTAGGGAGGTAAGCCTATATAAACCTCCCTAAGGGGTGAGTAGAATCGTTCCTTCATACACCCAAGCAACTCGCCGCCTAGCCGAAGTTCGCCCATTGTAACACCTCCATAATACAATCTAGCAGGGTAGGTCTTTACCCTCGGGCCGAACACAGGTAAAACCCTGAGTCTCCGCCCTCATCTCGCACCGCAGATGGCTGGCCGCCCTTGCCCTTCGTTCTACTACTCGCTGCCGATTGCAGCATCTGCCGTGGTCATTCCCACGACACATCTATCTACCAAACAACAGGTAATAGGATGTGTCCAAGGCTATATATGGCTGCCAGGGGTATCACGGGTACGAAACTAGAGCAACGCAACACAGATAGCAATAGATCAACAGGAGGGAAGTAAATACTATAAAAGTAAGATAGGTAGAAAGGGGGAGATGCTCGCCTGAAAACATTGCCGAAAGGTCCCACCGAAGATCGGGGCGAAGCTCACATCAACTAAACGGCCTTATCCGCGAAGAACCAAAACACTAGAAGAAACACCGGATGCAATATTTAATAAAACGACAGAAGATCGGCATGATGCATGTATGATGGATGGCATGGCAAGGTGCGATGCAATTAGGTCATATTAAGCGGAACCGGGGTTCCGACATTAATTAGGTGGTGCAAGTTATTTAGAACCCCCGCAATTTAAATGTTGTTTAAACAAGGCAAGATAAGATACCGGTTCGCTACACAAGTTTAAATGAGGCCGATATGAGACTGAATTTGCCCGCATATGGGCCCCATATTTAATTATTAGGTGAATCGGCATAAGGCCCCCAAACCGATGAGATGCATGAGAGAATGACAATTCATTATGCAACAATTGTTATTATGCTGTAAAAATAGGGTTCGAGGAAAAGGGGTCACACATTAGAGGGGGCTCGACGATCTTGTTAGGGTTCCGAGGTTCGGGGTTCGACAGGGTCCAGGGTCCGGTCTCGGGGTCCAGGGTTCGATGGGATCGACGAGGTTCGACGGAAGCGTTCTCGGACTCCGGGGTCGTGCTCAGATATCGGGGGTAGTTCTTGGTGTCCGGGTGAAGCACTCGGCGTTCTACGGTTCCACGTCGACGGCCTTGGTTTCCTCGGTGGAGAACTTGGTGTGTCCGTGGCGGGGTCCCCAGGGTCTTGACGGCTTCGGGTCCGAGAGGGAGATCTTGGCGTCGGGGTTTCCGTGACGAAGATCTTGTCGCGCGGCGTCCATGCTTCCGGTAAGGAGATCATGAGGTCCCGGCCCTGGTGGTCCGTCGGGTTCGATCGAGTCGGCGTCGATCTCGGGATCTGCCCTACGGTCTTGGGAACTCAGTTCAGTCGGCGTCCGTGTGACGGTCTTGGCAATATGGCGAACTTGGTCGATGGTCCTCGGTCACACCCAAACAGGGGCGGTCTTCGGGTCGGGGTGGCGATCTTGGCGGCGGAGGTCGCGGTGGCCAGGGAGAGAGGCGGGGGCGCAGGAGGGATCGAGGCGGGGAAGAGCTACAGGGGAGGAGCGGGGACAGAGGGTGGGCCAGGCGCCAGGGGACACGCGGGCAGGTGCGGGTCCCACGGGGGGGGTGCGGGCTGGACGGTTGGATCGGGGGGGGGCTAGCGGGTGTGACTGTCGGGTGGGGACAGGTGGAAGGGCCCGCGGGGCTGAGGGAGTGGGTCGGGGCGCGCTGGGTGCGAGTGTGTTGCGTGTGGGGGGGAAAGCTGGCTGGGAGTGGTGGGGCTGAGAGGGTGGCTGTGAGGGAATTGGGGTGGGCTAGGACAAGTGGCATGTGGGGATTGGGTGAGGGTTAGGGAGAGGGTGAGGTGGCGCAAGCCTATAGGTTGGGGTGAGGTGGCCAGGTTGGGTTGGGTAGCTTTTTAGGTGGGTTTAGAATTAGATGGGGCTGCAGGTTGGACCGATTTAAAAGCAGGGGTGGTCGTTCGGGTCTACTCGGCCCGTTCGACTGCCCCTACTAAAACAAATTAAATCTTTTATTTAATTTCATTGGGACGTTTGCAACCCGAAGGCAACAAAACAAAATACTCCGGAGCCCCGGGGTTTTGGCGTTTGAATAAGATGGGCGTTTAGAAAACAAAGACGGGTTTTGCAAACATAGTTTTAGCAAACAATGCATGATGATGACGATGCAATGCACAAAATTAACGCGATTTTCTAGTAGTGGTTTTGCGGGATGCCACAAGTCCGCGACTTCCCTGGGATTTCTTTGTCGGCCTTGAACTTCAACAGCGCGCGAAGAGCCTTGTCAAGTTCCACCTCGGAGATTTTCTCACTCGAAACCCTCATCGGATCACGGCGCCCAGAGTAAAGAAACATCGGATGCGCCCTCGCTTGGAGGGGCTGCACCCGAAGCTCAAGAAACGTCCGGATGATGTCGACACCATTCACCTCCTTCCCAGGAATCAATTGGAGATCCTCCACCCGACGGTACAGGGCCTCTATCTCCGCCACCTCACCGTATAAGATTTGGTTTTTCCAGGATCAATTCTTCTCAATCAATTGGGAGGGGTCAAAAAGGAACGAGACCAAAATGTTGCCCAGGCAGTACGGAGTCACGGATGTAAAACCATTTCCTCCGCCAGTACTGGACAGATTCGGACATGGAAAAGGAAAAAAATTGCACATTGGGACTGAGGGAGATGATGAAACCCCCAATGGATACACACCATCCGAACCAGACTGCCTCTTCACGGAATAAAGCTTCCGGAAGAGGCCAAAGTGTGGCTCAATGCCAAGCCAACACTCGCAAAGCGTGATAAAACACGCAACATGGAGAAGGGAGTTGGGAGACAGATGATGGAGTTGAACCCCATAGAAAAAGAGCAGTCCACGAAGGAAGTCATGGACCGGAAAAGAAAACCCGCGAATCATGAAGGCAACAAACATAACCCGATACCCAGATGGGGGACGGGGGATTACCTCATTGCCAGGGAGTCTCACGGCCGTCGTGTCTTGCGGGATCAGGCTCCGCTCGCGCAGTTTGCGGAGATCGCTCTCCCGCGTTTCTGATCGCCGCCAGCCACCGTCGGTGACGCGAGCAGTGGCGGTGCCCTTCTTGCCTCCGGCAGCGCTGGTCCCAACCGCAGATGAGGACTTCTTTGTTTTCCCCATGGCGCTGCAGCGGTGGTAGCGATGACAACGCAGAAAGAACGAAGGAAATGTGGAAGGAAAGCTCAGCGCGCAGCAAGAATCGCTCAAGAACAAGGAGGCAGTGAATAGATGAACTGTTGTGGTGAAAAACAAACCACGATTTCACCAGGGATTATAACAGCGAAGACGACACACGCTGGCCGTCCATCGAGAAGACCTAACGCCAACGGTAGATATGGCCGTACACGTGTCAGCACCAAAATGAACCGTCGTTACCACGCCGTCCACTATGTGCGGAAATCGAGGAGACGCCGTAATCATCTCCACGTCGCGCGTGACCGGTCAATTCAAAGTCAGCAAGTGGGACCCACGCTTCGTCCAGTCAAGTCATCTCTAGCGTAGCAGACGCTTGAGGTCATCGATCGTAAGCACTGACGTCATCAAAAGCTATACTAGCACCACTTCGGCTCCAAGGCTAAAAATACTCACTCGAATCTACGATTCGACTAAATACTTGGGGGCTACTCCTATCAGGAGCGCTGGCCGCGCATCCGACAGACAAATGAGGACAAAATTATTTCTCTGAGTCCTACGTCGAGTTTACGACTCCACTACGGACTCGGGGGCTACTCCCATAGGGAGGATGGATTTAAGCATCCGAAATTTTTTGAGTCCTGCGGACCTAATGATTGAAACAATGCTTGAACTAAAAGTCTCCGTTCGAGTCTACGACTCGAACAGACACTTGGGGGCTACTCCCATAGGGAGCGCTGGTCGCGCACCCTATGAAATCTTCGACTGCGATCTTTCGGATCAGCACGCAAAAACTTTTTGGCAACTCTGCCCCAACAAAACGCTGAGTGAGCGACAATCTCCTTGGCCACCCGAAGCACCTCCGAGGTGATAAATGTTCGAATGCTGCGTCTGCGACGCAAAGATAAGACCTACAAATATCATCTGATGGCCTGGCAACACACCTGACTGCGTTCTGCTAGTATGAATCCGTACCAGCAGGTGCGATGAAAAATCCCGACGAACGCGTTGGGTACACCAATTAAAATCACTGGAATTCCACTCCTATAAGTCCTCCGCGGCCTGAGTTAAATTACGCCAACATATATTCCAGGCCCGGGTTAAGGGACCCGAACCTGAAAAAGATCGTGTTGTTTCGTCCTAAGATAGTTAACTGACCCTGATCCGTCGGGTGAGTCAGGCACACGCATCAACAATCCCTACACACATATACTATTAACATATAGCTGCTCCCGAAGGATGGAAGAGTCCTCAGCCGAATCTACGATTCGACTGATCACTCGGGGGCTACTGACATGGTTATACCCTGCGGGTACGTAACTTCAGCATACCTAGTCCAGCCCAAGGAAGGCCCACAGCAGACATACGCTGGCCCGTGAAGATTTTCGGGTGGCCAAGGCCCATGACGTCTTCGGATCCTTGGAGAGTAAGACTAGAGGAGATAGGAAATTCAAAGGGGTAAAACCCTAGAACTTGTAACCGACTAGGACTACGCCCGGGACCTGCCTAAGTCTATATAAAGGCCAGGAGGGCACGTCCTAGGGCAACTAGACTCATACTTTCACACACGCATCGACGCCAGATCAAATCTGCGCACCCTGTAACCTTCGATTCCGCCGTAATCAAAGAGCAGACAAGCAGGAGTAGGGTTTTCCTTCCGGGGGCCTGAACCTGGGTAAATCTCGTGTCCCCTGGTTGCTTGTCTGTTAACCGTGCCACGATCTCCAACATACCCATCTTCTCCAAAACCCAAGTCCATAACAATGGGCATTGACGAGATTAAACCTCGTCAGGTACCTCCTCCACTCCCCTGTAGAAGCAAATATTGTTGTTAGAGTTAATTTTGTTAGATTAAATCTTGTTGTTAATCTTGTTAGAATTTATTAGTTGCATCTATTAGTAGTTTATATCATTTTTATGCGATATGCATGCACGAGTTGCTAGGATTAGGCCGTTGGTTAGTGGCAAGCTAGCTTGCTCATATGGCCGTTGAAGAGAGAAGCCACACTAGGGCCGTGAGTGTGTTGCATGTTTACTAAGGTGTTCTCTTTATGTCAATGTACAGACTTTGTAGTGTTTCGGGAGTGACCATCCTTGGCGAACTGACTGTCGTTGCGGGAGATGGTGTAGGTGACACCTCGATCCCGTCTCCGAGTTCCGTCACCGACCTCGACACTCGGTTGATCGACTACTTCCTCTACCGCCGAGGGTGAGAATCCGTTCGCCTCTCTTGTACCTAGGTTTATTTTCGTGTCTAGATCACCAAGTATGTCGCGTCACCTAGGCGTCATACCGACCGTAAGCGTTACGCGACTTAATATGCATTAGTGGTCTCGCATAGTTTGGACCGTAATGCTTATGGCTTTTATCGGGCAGTCGGCGGATTTGTAGTTGGGTTTGGTTCTCCCTGGCTCTACCTCGATTCGAGACAGGATTTCGGTGGTGCCTCCTCGTTGTTCTCCGGATGCACATCCTCTTGGCTTTTTGTCGAGACGTGTATCGGGAGAGCAGCGGGGAGGTGCTGCCGAAATTGCTGGATCGGGTAGAACCAGGAGAACTTAATCTACGGATCCGGCGGCTGGTTAGGACCCTCTTTTCCTATTGGACATGTAGGTTGATGAATGCGTAAAAATATGAAGCATTTAATCTCCTGTTTGATATAAAATGTTATATTTGTTGTTTGTCTCCCAACAAAGCAGAAGAGGATGGCTGATAATGGGTGGATGTACAGTGGTCGTATTAGTGCGACTAATAAAACAGATGATTGGGTACGGAACACTCATTTGTTAGTGAATAAGTTAGCGCGTGGTTCGAAGGCAATGGTTCAGGCACTTTGTCCCTGCGCTCATTGCACTAAGCGTCATCGTCAGGGAAAGGATGCCATGTACAAACACCTTCTGCAATATGGGTACATGTCTAAATATGTCACGCAAGTCGACTTTGCTCAGTACGAATGTGACAGAGGTGAGGTGATGCATCAGCGGCCTTGAGTAAGTGTACTAATTTGGCAATTTAAAACATTTTATTTTATGTTGGTCATAAATAATTATTGTGTACTAATGTTTATTATTGTGCAGCAATTGGACATTTCCTCCGGGGACCAAGGCTCGCCTTCCTAACAGCCTCGTTGGAGCTCTGATTAGGAAGTTCTGTCCGGGCTATCACATTACCCACGAGGGTGACAGAAAGCTAGCTACTACTTGGGCGGACTACCAGACTACCCGTGTCCCGGGCTTTACGACAGCTGCTGATGCTGTCATCACCAAGTTTTGGGTAAGGCATATTTCTTGAGGTATGTTCATACTTGATGACCCCACCGTGCTAACTCATGACTCTTATGCATGATTGAAGTGCTTTTACCGTGTGTCCGAGGAGGACCAGGAGAAGACGCAGAGGAATTTGCTTGGGGCTTGTGTGAAGTTGACCCCCCAGGTGTGGTACAACCAGAAGGTTACGGCCGCTTGCCACTTCTGGGCTGACAGGGGCGTGAGGGTCGGGAAGGAAGACATTGTCGGTAGGAACCCTAATCCTGAGTACTTGATGACGCTAGAAGAGTACATGTCGGTGAGTAAAATGTCAATGATATTCTACATTGCTTCTAAGTTGCCATTGCATTGTCTGGAGTTGAGTATTGCATTTTCAGGTTATCCCCGATTGGGCCGAGCCGCATCGACTCGCATGGGAGGAGATGGTTAGGACGAGGTGGCTCAGAGAAGACGAGGAGTTTGCAGCCTTGTCGAGGCGGAACGCGGATAACCGAGGCGATGGTGGAACGCACTGTGCGGGAAACCGCAACTTTGACCGCTTCAAGGGGAAGGTGCTACGTATATACATGGAACGACCTGCGTGTATTTCTCGTCATGTTTGTACTTCATATGCATAATATTTCTTTTCGCGATACAGGTGGCCGAGGCACAACCCGGGGAGGTGATTCATGACGTCGCCGTCTATGAGATGATGCGACGAAAGAAGCCCAATTACTCGGAGCCTCAACCCTCGTTGCCTGTGTACTTCGGCACTGCCCAGAACGACTTGGGGAACTACAGCACGATGGTGAAGGCTCGTCATCCCCATGTGGATGACCCCATTCACGCGGAGATCGACGAGGAGTCGTTGGTCCTATCGGGGCACGGATTGCAGCATGGACGCCTCAAGATTCTGAATAAGAAGGTCAAGCCTACCCTCAGCACGAGCTTCAGCCGTCTCAAGGCTACCTACCCCGCCGACAGCCCCCCTATCCCGCCTCGTGGCCAGCCTCGTCGCTCCGCCGAGGATGTAAGTTTTTCTCGTTCTCATCATCTTTATGACTTTTGTTCCTGCATGGCTAACCACTGACGAGATTCCTTGTATTTGAAATTGTAGCCTGAGTTAGACGCGGCCTACGATACCGTTTATGAGGAATATCAGGTGGCCTTTCGGCAGCATCATGAGGCGCTTGCGATCTACATGCAATATGTAAATGTAAGTCTGAACCTTTATTTTTGCAAAAGATACAAGTCCCACTTCCCCCCGTTTGTTGTACTACGGCCTGACTTCTAAACTATCTTGCAGGACATGATGGCGAATATTCAAACTTGACAGAATAGAGATTTAGGGCCCGTGCCTCCCATGCCAGGTCCGGCGCCATTTTTGCAATCGAAGGAAAGCTTCGCTAGGACCTACTACGCATCGACACCGGTAAGTTATTTGCTAACCCACTGGTTATCACTTTACTTTGCCTCGCAAGTTGCTAACATGTAGGCAACATGTAGGGAACGGGAGCTTCTGGGAACCGGCACTTTGGCCACGCCTCGCCGGATGGGCGTCAGATCACACCGCTTCATGACAATGGTCCATCTCCTGGCCATTTTGTAGGTGGTTCTCCCGAGCTTCACACTTCTCCTACTCCCTCGCCAGGTTGCTCTTCTGCTGCTTCTACTGGACGCAACCCTCGGCAGAGGTCGCCACTTTTCACCAGGGGAGATCTCGGGTACACCCCGTCTCCTCCAGAGTTGTAGGTTGTTATTGTCTATGCATGTGCGATGATGTTGATACCCCTGTATGAATGGTGTGATCTTGTTTGATACATGTTTGAATAATGTATGAATGATGTGATCTTTGCTTGATACATGTATGGCATATGTGATGTTGTTTGAATTTCTATGGAATATATTTCCACATATTGCTGTGAGTATTGCTGTGAAACAAAACTGTGCCATTTGGTATATATCGGCGCGGAGCAGAAAAAAAATTCTGGGCAGTGATACGTCGAGGGCCTTGCTGTGTGCCATTTGGTCTGCGCTACGCCGAGGGCCTGGCCGTCGGCGTATCAGTGGGCCATATGCCGAGGGCCGTGGCCGTCGGCCTAGCGTCGGCCTGGGAGGCCCAGGCACCTGCCACGTGCTCCCCTACGCCGAGGGTTGGGGCCGTCGGCGTACGTCGCCTCCTGGGAAGGCCCAGCGCGCGCCACGTGTCGATCCTACGCCGAGGGCGCGGCCGTCGGCGTACGTGTCGCGCCGTTAGCCGACCGTGTAACGGCGAGGATGTCGTGCGCCGATGGCTAATACGCCGACGGGCCGCCAACGGCCGTCGGCAAATCTATACGCCGACGGTGAGTGGATACGCCGACGGCCAATGTTGCTCCGCCCAGGGAGACCTCCGCCGAGGGAGCTACGCCGACGGCAGCCCTCGGCGTAGCGTACGCCGACGGCGAAAGAGGCTACGCCGAGGGCTTTTTGCCGTCGTCCTATCAGTCTGTTCCTGTAGTGATAGGAAAACATAAAACAAGATCTCACTATTTCAAATTTTGTGAAGATCTTGATAATGGCCAGCTCACTTCTGCCTCCCTCCAAGGAGGACATGGCTAACTGGCCTAGGAGATAAAAGAGCTAGCCCTCTAAGAGCAAGTACAATAGTGGATTATAAGACTGCTGACATGCCAGTTTTGCGTATGTTGAGGATACATATAAGGAAAAATAGAAAGAGTGAGCTCTCGTTCAAGAGCCAATCTCTATGCGAACTGCTAGGCAAAAACATTAAATGCAAGGAAATAGAAAGAGAGAAGATGAGAAAAATACTAGCTTAAGAGCTAGCCTTATAGATAATTCTACTGTATAATTATAGAGCCGAATATTGATGGTATGTCAGTTTTATATAGACGACTGCTGACTCTATTATTGTTCTTACTCTAAGGGGGAGACTTTTTCTAGACTTAGATCATTACATGTGCTTAGAACAATGCCCGCTTGAGCCTGTCAAACAATAGCTCTTGCGACACACATAATAAAGAAGGATTTGGTGTGTCTAAAGGAAATAAAGGTCTATTAATGTTTCGTGCAGTTTTCTATTCCCCCCTGTGTTTACAAAGGAAGTACGGTTCTGCCTCCCTCCTCCAAAAATGTGGCTGAGTGACCTTTGGGAGAAAAGAGACAACCATACAAACACATCATGTCGTGCCAAGCCGCACATATGAAAAATAAGGCAAATCTATAGGCTAGACTACACGCCTAGGCACACCATCACGTATATTCCTGCCCAACGCAGTGTGGCTATCTTTCAAGTCTGCCATACAATAAAAAATAGTGCTTTTCTAGGTCCCTCCAGTAGGGGAAACACTTAAAATCAACATAGATGGCAGTTTTTCTGCTGATAAACATAATGACGGATGGGGTTTTGTTATTAAGAATTTCTATGTGCAGGTGCAAGCTATATTCAATACGCATATGATATGCTGCAGACCAAAGGATTCACTTGTCTCTCCAGCCTCCAATATGCTCAACAACGGGGCATGATAAAAATCCAAGTGCAAACTAACTCTCTAATGCTGGCCAGGCGATCAAAAGAGAAAGTAAAGACATGGCTATCAATGGCAGTCTATTTAGAGAAGTTAAGCTCTTTGTTAGATTAAAATTTAGTCATTTTGAGATCAGCTATTGTCCCTGGGTCTGTAACAAAGTAGCAGACGCTTTAGCGAATTATAATGCAAATTTAGAGTAGAGTAGCTATGCAATATGGGATGAAAAAACATCGGAGTTTGCAAATGTAATCTTAGCCAGCGACTTTGCTCTACTGTCTGGTTAATATGGAATTATCTTCTTCTAGCTAAAAAAAACGCTATGATTTGTGCATGCCATCGTCCGCTCTATCAGAATGCACCACACCCAATTTAGCAATCTGCCAACGTCACACGCTACTACTCCTTATCTTATCGCGCTTACTTACGACATGCTCAACAATCGTTTCACAAAATTATTTGCTTCATGACAACATCAGGGTTGCAAATCAGGGTTGCATCATGGTTCCAGTTGTCTTACCTATCTACTCTCTGCTCTAGGCAACATCTAGATCCTTTCACATGGATATTGGGACAAGCACACAAGGAATAAATAGGGGCATCAAGTAGAGATTTAAGAATTTTGAAGCTACCAAAACGATGAATCAAGTAAGTTACTAAATATACAAGTGTTCACTACATAATTTCGTCCATAACTATGCATAGGTGTTGCGTCGCCTTTATTTTTTGGTCATCCCATGTAATTAAATACTAAGATAGTACGACAATCTTTAGAGTCAATTCACAGATGGAGATCCATATGGAGTAGGGTTGGGCCAATTCCTTTTCTGAGAGAAACCACATATTTCATTAATCGAAAATCAAGTTACAAGAAGCAACACACGTGGAAAAAAGACAAACCGAAATAAAATGATTATCCTGAATTTACAGATACAATCCTAAGAGATCGAGAAATACAAAACAATCCATAGAGTTTCCTACAATCACCAATGTCAGCGACCACCGCCCAAATCCAACGCCGCCAAGGCGCATGCCGAAACCCCTTTAGGTTATCTCTTCAACTTAGGTTTTGTTTAGATCAAACTTTCATATAGCTGCAACTTAGTGTAGTTCGATTGTGTCTGGTCGGACAAAGACCGCTTACAGAACCCCAATCTTTTATGTAAATATCATATATATTCGCAAATATTCATATTGCACATTATAAGTGTTGCTTGTTCTATGACTGAGGAATTAGACCTTCATAGTCAGGTCGATCTTGCTCCCGCATGGTCAATAACAAGTTTGGGGTTGGTTTAGCGATTGGATAGGCGAATCTTTCGCTGCATAGGATCATCAAAGCCAAATTACCTGAATCGGCAACGTGTTTCTCATTGAAAGATTGGGGCACCCATTGTGCTGTAAATTAGAAGGTGTGAAAATTAAATTAGTCGTATAAACTATTCTGAAGGAACCATCAAATGGTGGTGAATATTGCAAACCAGCCACAGTACAGTACAGTGTCCCTACGAACATGAAGACGCGTCTTTAGAGATGTACCCCTCTTGTAGCTCTGTAAATATAACATCATCAACATAGATTATTACACTTGTTGATTAGGGATTTTTTATTAGCACTAATTCTACAATACACACAACACAATGGTGGTAACAATGGACGTGAAAATAATGGCAACTGTGTGTGTCCGTGCTTACCTATTCATATATTTCAAAAGTTCTGTCCAGAATAGCATTTGCTTGCATCACTAATAAGATATTCAAAATGTTGAGCATGCGATCTTCATAGATCCCTTCTTTTACTCTGATAGTGTTGTGGTTAAAATCTATGTAAAATATATAAATACATAGCATGATAACAAATGTAAATGCAATAAATAGGAAAATATATATCCAATAAATAGAGAATCCATTATTTATACTACTTTCTATTTTACGAGATCTTAAGGAGATGGTTCATTAATAACATAGTTGGTGTATTTTTGCATAAAATATTCTCCTCAAGATAACCATTCTATCTGGCTAGTCATGGCTATGAGTGAACTTTCCCCTATAAAGTACCGGGTTTGATAATGAGCTCTTTTTTTCGATGGAAAGAGATAGGTCCCTGGCAGGGTTACAATCATGTGCTATGTGACTAGCAATCTCAACGGGATAATTGCCCAGCCACACCTCCGTCCTAGACTCCACCCTACCGAATTTAGCTAGTTCATGGCTGACGCGATTGATCTCTCTGTCAATCCTTACTATGGTGATCTCCCTTTCCTTCATTAGCTCTCTGATGTCCTGGATCCTTGCTGAGTGCATAGAGATGTTCGGAGTTTGTTCCTTGATCAGTTCGCAGGCTTCCGAGAAGTCCGTCTCCAGGAAAATAGTCAGGGGAGACCAATGGAGCGCAAGGTTCAGGCCTTCTTCAATCGCTGCAAGCTCTGCATCCAACGCATCGGCACAATGGAATAACTGTCTACAAGCTGCAAAAATAACCTCACCTGCACTGTCTCGAAGCACCATGCCTGCCCCGGCCGATCTGTCCTGTACAAACGATCCGTCTGTGTTCAGCTTCACCTGCCCTGTGTTAGCTTAATCTTGGTAAGAGAGTCCGAGTGGTACTAGTCTATGTCCGAGTAGCACTAGGACTATGTATGTTCGTGGTATATGTGGTGTGTACGTATCTTAGTCTAGGGAGGTTTCCTAGTTAGGCAAGTTTATTGAGAAAATAAAAAAGAACGGGCACGACACGTGCCCTTGGCCATAAGATTTTTCGAGCGTGTTTGTTTGTCTAGTTTGATATAGTCGATCTATGGGCAAATTCCAACAATTGGTATCAGAGCGAGGTAGAAGATTTGAAGCTTGCCCCGAGGAGACGACCCGACTAGCGCCTCGGGACGGGCGACCAGGTGGAGGCGGCGAGCATGCCGACATCGGTGAGACGGTGGGCGATCGTCGTTTGGAGGAGCGACAAGGAGGAAGATAGCGGGCAAGGCGTCGTCGGCAAGGTGGTGGATGGGGATGATCGTTGATGAGTGCGGTGGTACCGGGGTGTGGTGCTGGAGAATCTTGTTAAGATCGTCGTCCGGGAGAGTATGAGTCAAGGAGTCATGGTCGTGCGGGTTAGCACATTAAGTCGGCGTCGTGTTTGTGAGTCGCTTCGTGTCCAAGTGCTTGTCTCTGTGAGGATCCGTTGCAGTTGAAGCGAGTGAAGGTTGAGGGATTGTTCATTGTATGGACGAAGACGCAATTTGTGTGCCTCGATCAGGTCGTCTATGTGTCTCGACGAGAGGATCAAGTTTAAGTGTGAAGGGGCGGTGTGAAGGTGAGTCTCTTCAATGAGGCCATGTCTCTACATGAGGCCGAAGTGGATGGTCTAGTCCACGCCAGGAGGTCGGCATGTATTGCGCTAGGGTGGACGGTGTGTTCCACGGGTGGTGCGATTCCACAAGGTTTGCTAGCGTGGCTGGGTAGTCCGGATCATACTTGAGTTGTTCCGTAAATTCGCCAAGTCGAAATTGGGGAGAGCCAATTAGACTTGTCGTGGTGCGAGACCTAGACAAGACGCAAATCTACAAGGATTCAAGATCAAAGAAGTATGAAAGACGAAGAGTAGTCAATCAAGATTAGGGAGAGATTGTTAGCTTAATTTTGGTAAGAGAGTCCGAGTGGTACTAGTCTATGTCCGAGTAGCACTAGGACTATGTGTGTTCGTGGTATATGTGGTGTATACGTGTTTTAGTCTAGGGAGGTTTCCTAGTTAGGCAAGTGTATATGTGAGTCCTAGTACTAGTAGTATCCGTACGTGTGTACGTGATGGTTTAGGTTTAGTATTAGTCAGGTCTAGCTTGCATATATAAGAAGGGTAGACCGTGAGTCTCGTAACACCGTGAGTTGAGAAGAAAATAAAGAAAAAGAACGGGCACGACACGTGTCTTGGCCATAAGATTTTTCAAGCGTGTTTGTTTGTCTAATTTGATGTAGTCGATCTATGGGCAAATTCCAACACCCTGGTGCCGGTGCTTCGTAGCACTTCCTTGGTCTCTGCCATTTCTCCTCGAGCTTCTCTGTTCGTTCCATGGCCTGATCATACGAGATCACCTCCTTTCCTTTGGCAAGGTCAGCATTTGGGTGTTGTTTCAGCAGGAGCAAGGACTCAAGGTAGCTAAGCAGGAAGCGCCGCGATCCTTCGATAGATGGCAGGGGTTTCTGATGAGTGACTTCATTGTGAGCAAACCAAATCCGCCAGAGAATCATAAGCACCATTTGTTCTCTGGGTCTTTGTCAGCTTCGGCAACCAATTCAACAGCCACTCCGACCAGGACCGCTGCACTAAACCAATGTCGAAGAGGTGCCAGTCTTGGCTCATCGCTTCCCAGAGGCTTCGCGCATGGGGGCAGCGCATGAAGACATGGAAAGTATCCTCATGCTCCATACCGCAAATGAGACAGCCAGGGGAGGTCTCGATCCCTCGGCTGCTTTTGTTCACTTGTGTGGCAACTGGCAAGGGCGTTGCGAGCAATTCGCCAAGCAAGAGTGCGGATATTTGGCGGTACATGGCATTGCCAGATAACTAGGATTGCAAGCGGGGCAGGCTTGCGGGCAGTGATTTTGCTCTACTTACCTGAACGTAGTGCAATTTGTAGGAAAGTTATAATCGCTGCATGTAATACAATTTGAACTGACCATCTTGTTTTGCGGGTCTATGCGGGGTCCGCACCTGCAACCCTACAGATAACCTTCCACGCTGGTCTCTCGCCACCCGGTCTTCTACTCGAGGCTCCCACCTGCAAATCCGAGGAGAGCTCTTCAAAGGCCAGGCCGTATGCGCTCTTAACAGTGAAGAGGCCTCTCTTGTCAGGTTGCCATGCGATTGAATCAGGGAGATTGTGTCTTGGCAGCTTGATCTTGATAATTGCCTCCACATCCATAGGTAAGAAATACCTATTCTGTCGTTCCATATTCCAGGAGCCATTTATATCTATAAAGTCCGAAACCCATCTATACCTGCAGTTTCTTGGTTTCTGCGTAATCGGTCTATATATAGTACACCGCGGGATCCAGGGATCGCGCCAGGCCTGAATTTGTGCACCATTTCCCACACGCCAAATAGCCCCATTTTTAAACAGCTCCAGGCCATACTCAATTGCACTCCACGTTGCTGACTTATTCCCCACGAACACCGTATCAAGTAGAGACCCATTGGGGTAGTATCTTGCTTTGAGCACTTGGGAACAGAGGGTATTAGGAACGTATCAGTCGCCACGCCTGCCTGGCCAGCAGCGCTTGATTGAAAATGCTGAGGTCCTTGAAGCCTACTCCTCCGCGACATTTTGGTTGAAGTAGCTTATCCCATGCCAGCCAGTGCATTTTCCTCTTTCCGTTTTCCTTTCTCCACCAGTAGTCGCGGATCATTTTCTCCAACTCATCACATAACCCAAATGGAATTTTGAAAACCCCCATAATATAGACCGGTAGGGCTTGCGCGACAGCCTTATTTAGGATTTCTTTGGCTGCTTGGGTCATGTAATTATCATCCCACTCAACCAGTTTCTTTGCTAGGCTTGCCTTAATGCTTTTTAATTTGTCCTTGCTCATCCGACCTTCAGGTGTGGGTAGACCCAGATACTTGGAGTCAAAGGCTTCTTGGGATACTTGTAGAATATGTTTAATCTCAGCTTGGTCAGCCATACTGCAAGCTGAGTCGAAATAAATGGAGCACTTGTGAGGATTTAGCAGCTGGCCTGTACTTCCTGCATATTCATCAATGATGCACTTAACTCTCACTGCCTGCTGGGGGGTAGCTTTAAAGACCATGATACTGTCATCGGCAAATAGGAGGTGTGATACTCCAGGCGCTCGGCGGCACACCTTCACCGGCTCAATCATATTGTTTTGCACGTCTCGTTGTATCAGTGCCGATAAACCATCAGCAACAATCAAAAACAAGAATGGCTATAGGGGTCACCTTGCCATAGACCACGAGAAGGCGAGAACGAATCCAGAAGGCCTCCATTGAGTTTTACTTGATATCTCACAGTGGTGACACACTCCATTGTCAAATCCACCCACCTGTGGGAGAAGCCCAATCTATTCATCGCATCTCTTAAGAAACCCCAATCCACTCTGTCATATGCTTTAGAGAGGTCAAGCTTATATGCGCAGAAGCTGTTTGCTTGGTTTTGATTCCTTTCCATTGAATGTAGACACTCGAAGGCCACAAATGCATTATCAGTTATAAGTCGTCCTGGGACGAATGCGCTTTGGTTCATAGAGATAAGATCACCGAGAATGGGTCGAAGTCTATTTACCATGCATTTTGCGACCACCTTATATAGGACAGTACATAGGCTTATGGGCCTGAAGTCCTTTAGTGTTTCCGGATGATCAATCTTGGGGATGAGCACGATGGCAATATCATTCACTCCTTCCGGCATCTTTCCAGTAGCAAAAAATAATTTGACTGCATTAACCACTGAGCCTTGAGAGTAGCCCAATTCCGTTGATAGAACCTAGCAGGGAAACCATCGACTCCTGGTGCTTTCAAGGGCCCGATTTGAAATAGTGCATCTCCAATTTCTTCATCAGTAAAATCCCGGCACGGGTCATCATTCATTTGAGGTGTAACTTTTTCTTGAAATAATTGCACTAGGCCAGCCGAGTTGAGGGAGGGGTCCCTAGTGAAGAGCTCTTGGAAATATGACTTTGCCATATGCTCCATCTCGGTTGGAGTATCACGCCAAACACCATCTGTGTCTTTAAGTTTTCTAATTCTGTTTTTCCTTGCTCTCCAAACTGCCGGCCGATGGAAATATTTTGTATTCCGGTCACCCTCTTTAAGCCAAGTAATTCTGGATCGTTGTAGCCAAAGAATCTCTTCCTTATAGAACAACTCATTCATATAATCTGTTACAGCTCTAGCTCTAATCTCGCGCTGATCAGCATTGGCATGTTGTAGCGCTTCAAGCTTCTTCCTGGCTCGCTCTAGTTCCTTGATTATATTCCCGAATTTGGCTCTACCCCATTTTTGCAGATCTGTCATCACATGGTGGAGTCCCGCGATAACATCACTCAGGTCCTCTTTTTGCCCCGCTTTCTCCCATGCTTGATTAATTTTTTCAGTAAGCTCAGGCGCCCTCTCCCATAATATTTCGTAATGTCTCCTTGACTGCTTTATTCTTTGTGCATAGTCCTGCAACAATTTCACCAAAACAGGGCAATGGTCAGAACACGGTGTAGTCAGGTGCAAGACTCAAGTATCATTAAACATATCGCGCCAGGCCGGGTTAGCCACCGCCCTGTCCAGTCTACACCTCACATTAGCATTGCCAATTCTTTTATTGTCATAGGTAAAAGGGACCCCGCTAAACCCCAAGCCATGCAAATTGCAATCAGCCAGAGCCTCTCGAAAAGCCCTCATTTGTCCCTCTGGCCGAGGTGTGATTGAAAAGTGTTCTTCCTGCCATAAGGTTTCGTTAAAGTCACCAACAACTAGCCAGAGGATAGTACTACCCAAGCTTAAACCCGGTAGTGCATCCCACATACGGTGGCGGTTCTCCGTCCGGGGTTCTCCATAAACACATGTAAGACGCCACATTGGGGTCAGTGGCCTTAATACGAATGTACGCATCAATATATCTAGCATTAATATCTTTGATTTCTACAAGAAGACTCTCATGCCAATACAGAGCTAGATCTCCACTAAAACCATCACTACTAAAGCCGACAAAACCTTTAAGACCTAACCTATGACGCAAACGACGCATTTTATTCTTATGTTGTCTAGTCTCACAAAGAAAAAACAGACTCGGACTCAAACTTTGGGAAATAGATTCCAGCTCACGCACTGTCGGGGCGTTCCCGGCGCCCCGACAGTTGAGAGTTTACCGGTAGGCTTATGTCCGGTCTTCTCCATCGTCTTCTTGTTCCTCTTGTAGACCACCTCAGTGCTCCTGGCGTCCGCCGGTCCCCTCCCCATCTTTTGCTCCTTGCCTCTAAGCCGTCCCTCAACCTCCTGCTGTATGCCATCGCCCAGGCCAAGCCTCAGCTCAAGGCGTCCACCTTGCACCTCACTCTCCTCAGTTGCGTGTTTCCCCAGAATCGTATCAGCCGGAACCATTTCCACGTCGGTTGCCGAACCAAAGGAAACCATCAAGTTGGACAGGTCCTTGATAGCTGGTATCATACCACTGGATGTCGGTCCATGCCCAAGACTGCCGCTGGCTGACGCCGACCGCGCTCGCTGTACGTAAGCCGCGATTCCTTTTGCCAAAAGGTATGTTGCATGTCCAGCCTGCTCGGGTACCGTCGAGGTCACCTCATCTTCTGGGAACCGGATTATTGGTTGGGTTGTTTCCTCCCTAGCAGCATAGAGTAATGGTTCCCCTTGAGCCTCTGGCACCACCTGCATAGCCCCCACCTTCTCCACAAGGTTCAGCTCCACCTCTCCTTGTACCAGCTGCTCCTCCCTCTCAAAATCATCATACATGCCCACCTCGTTGGCCTTATACTCACGTGGTGGTGTGGCATCCATTAGAGGCGGCATCTCGTTATCACTAGTGTCGTTATCCCGCGAGCCAATCCCTGGAGACGCCTCCCGACGCTGATCATACTGCCCTTTCCTTGGTCCTTGGGAACCACGTGAGCGAGAAGAGTTGCGTGATTCAACGGTGCCAAAGCTAGCAAAGCTCAGATTACGTCGCGCTCCACCATGCTCGGCTGGGGGAACACATATTTCTTATATGGGCTGCATCTCAATTCATAGGCCTCATAGTCCAGAGAAGGAATTCCTTGGCGCTTCTTTTCACAACCCTCCTCTCGGTGCCCCATAAAACCACAATGGTAGCTAGTAGTACGGTACTCGTTCGTACTTGAGCTTGAACACCATCTTCTCCTCTGGTTTCCCCTTAACACCATGAGTGATTTGTGTTTGTAAACGTCTATCATATGGGATGTCCACTCTGACACGCAGGAAATCATTCATGTCCTGCTCCGGGGACGGGATATCCACCTCGAGTGCCCTGCCCAGTCCATTGCCATATCTCATGCCCCAAACTTTATTCTGTTTTTCCCCTGGCACATTATACATACGTACCCAGATCGGAACAGAGTCAAATACAATCTCTGACGGTTGCACTTTAGTGTTGAACTCCTTCACTAGCAAGGCGTTCTGCTGCTAGATCCATGGGCATCCCCGTATGACAAAATCAAAATCCCCTTTAGAGAAGAGCATAATCATATAGTAATTCCCTCCCTGTTCTGGATATCTGATGCCAGCTCTTAGCTTCCACACCTCGGTGGAGAATTTCTCAAACATGGCTATAGTGTTCGGCTTAAAATTTGCTCTGTACCTTGCCAAGATTCTCCATGTGTTAGGCTCTGGGTCTTCCTCTGTCGCTGTAACACCCTCAAAATCGGCCCTATGCAAGTTTTAGCGAAACCCGCCAAACCCGCATAGAAACGATTCAAAGGTGACCACCAGGCACTTTCGTGCGGGTGGAGAACGAAGTAATAACATTACACAACAGTCCTCGATGGGACCGACAGAACAGATATATATATAACAGCGACTCCATGAGTCAAGAATACAGATATACGGTACAAAGATCCAAATCACCTTGAAAAGATGGAGCGTCCGACTACGGACAAGATGCAAATGGGGCTAAGAGCCCTGAAGAATAACCAATGGCGTCCATAACCCTGCCCAGGCCAAGCCGGAAGGGTAACCCTGCTAACGGCGTCGATCTCAAAACCTGCTCAAACAAAAGGGGTGCCGACAAAGGGCAAAGGAAAAAGAGGAGCGTCGATCGAGGCCGACACGGCGAGGCTAGAATTCGGCGGTCCTCGCCTACATAGGTATGGTGGACTGAAGCGGCAGCGGCAGCATGCACTAAACAACCTATAGAGACTCGATACAACTGGCGACTATCAGAGAGGGGTGAGAAAGACCTATTCGGAACCAACCTGATGCTACCATCAAACAAACCCATCCTGGTGTTTCCCCCTCGAGACCAAACGAGGAAGTCAACCGAGGAACTCACACAGTTGGCAGTTTTACTTATTCAGTTATCGTTTGTGGCATCCCGCAAAACCACTACTAGAAAATCGCGTTGAATTTGTGCATTGCATCGTCATCATCTTGCATTGTTTGCCAAAACTATATTCGCAAAGCCCATTTTATTTTTCTAAAACGCCCCTGTCCTTTATTCAAACGCCAAAAACCGGGACTCCGGAATATTTTGTTTGACCAACGATGTTTTGCAAACGGTGCATTTAAAAGTAAATAAAATATTAAATTAATTTTAGTGGGGCAGTCGAACGGGCCGAGTAGACCCGAACGACCACCCCCAGGATTAATAATCGGTCCAAACCTGCCCGCCCTTCTAAATCCTATCCCACCTAAAATCCTACCCACCCTCTGTGGCCACATCACCCCGGCCACTCACACGTTGCCACCTCAGCTGCCCCTCCCCATCCTCCAATCACCCTCTGCCACTTGGCCACCCCCACTAGCTAACCCTCCTCTCTCTCCTCTCACCACAGCACCACCCAGCCCCACACACGCCTCCAGCCTCCCCTGCCACACGCCCCCAGCTCACACCCCACCCGCGCCCATGTCCCTCTGACCCGTGGGCCCCACACCGCACTACCCCGCCCCAGGTCCACCCTTCCCCCTCCTCCCCGCGGACCCTCCTTCCTCCTCCTCCCTGGTTCTCTCCCTCGGCCCCGGCGCTCACCTACCGCCTCCTCCTCTCGCCGGCGACCCCCGCCGGAGCCGCCGCGCGCCGCCACCTCTCTCCGCCGCCCCCTCCCCGCATCCCTCCAGCTCCGCTCGCCCCTCCCACCTCCTCGCCTCCGCCCAGCTCCGCCGCTCCACCCTGCTCGCTCGCCGCCGCTCCTCCATCTCCCCCTCTCGGGCCCCGCCGCTCGCGTGGCCGCGCTCGCCCCGACCAGCGTCGCGGCCTCCGCTCGGCAAACTCCGCCCCTTGGCTCCTTCCGCCCCGACCGAGCACCTCTCCTCGCCTCGCAGCGCCGCCACCCCCCGCCTTCGCGCTCATGGCCGCCGCCGCTTCGCCCTCGCTTCAGGCGCCCTCCGCCTCCGGCTCCCGGCGCCGCCTGGGCCCGCCTGCCTCGCCTCCGCCGCCCGCCCTCGCCACCGCCGCCTCGCGCCGCCCCCACCGCAGCTTCCACCTCCCAGGCCCGCTCCGCGGCGCTTCGCCGCCACGACCCTGCGCCCATCCCGCCCGTCGCGAGCAGCCCCGCTGCCTCCCGTGCCGCCGAGCCCGCCTCCGGCCTCCGGCAGCTCCTCCCGGCCAGTCGCCCGTCGCTGCCCCGCCTCGCCAACCGCCTCGCGTGCTCCGGCGACCCGCTCGGCCCCGTCCGCGCCCCTCCCGCACCATCCTGCCGCTCGTGCCGCCCATCCTCGTCGCCGTGGTCGCGAACCCGAAGCCGCAGGTGGAGATCCGTACCGCTACAGGTGTTGAGCTGCCTAGTCCGTTGTCGGAAAACCGAGGCCGCAAGCCCCAAGACCTCCATCATGGAACTCGGAGACGTTGACGCCAATTCGACAAGGTCCCGATCCTGAAGCACCGAGGCCTTCCTCAGGGAATCGCTAAGTTCTACCGACGCCCGACGCCCGAGGCCGAGGACCCCGACAAGAACCACGACACGGAGACGCCGAGTACTTCACCCCGGACCCCGCGGACCCTGGCGCCGTTCCCCAAGTTCGCCACCGGTGAATAAGGAGAAACCCTCAAGGACTTCGGCACGGAGCGCCAAGATCGTCTCATGGAATCCGAAACGCGAGCCCAACAAGATCGGCACGACGACAGGAACAACCCCGACCCGGAAGAAGCCGATGCGACCGACACCGAACCAAGTCCTGCTCCCCGGAGGCGACAAGTGCTTCCCCCTGAACGCCATGATCGTCGACATGACCCGAAGACCGCGAACGCGACAAGAACGGCACCGACACAGAACGCCTAGTACTTCTTCCCGGAACGCAAGATCTGCCCCGTTACCGAGAGCGAGAGAACGATCCCGCCGAGCCCGAACCGTCGAACCCTGGACCCTGTCGAACCCCGAGCCCCGGAACCCCCAAGATCGTCGAGAACCCTAAAGTGTGACCCTTATCCGAGAACCCTATTTTATAAGATGATAACAACTTGTTGCATATTAAATGTTCATCTCGCATGCATATCTGTGGTTTGGGGGACTTATGCCGATTCACCTAATAATTAAATATGGGGCCCACATGCGGGCAAGTCTAGTCTCATATCGGCCTCATTTAAACATGTGTAGTGAACCGGTTCCATCTGTTGCATTGCTAAACAACATTTAATTTGCGGGGAATCTAAATAACTTGAACCATCTAATTAATTGTCGGGACCCCGGTTCCGCTTAATATGACCTAATCGCATCGCACCTTGCCATGCCATACATCATGCATGCATCATGCCGATCTTCTGCCGTGTATTAAATATTGCATCCGGTGTTTATTCTAGTGTTTTGCTTCTTCGCGGATAAGGCCGTCGAGTTGATGTGAGCTTCGCCCCGATCTTCGGTTGATCCTTCGACAATGTTTTCAGGCGAGCATCTCCCCCTTTCTACCTATCTTACTTTTATAGTCTTTATTCCTCCTGTTGATCTATTGCTATACGTATGCGATGCTTTAGTTCCGTACCCGTGATATACCGTGCAGCCCTATATTGCCTTGGACACACCCTATTCCCTGATGTTTGTTAGATAGTTGGACTTGCGCGTCGTAGTCGCTTGCTCAAGTGTTGTTGCGTGTCGTCAAATGCCACAGTTGTTGATGTATTGCCGCATGTTGATGATGGAGGTGATTCTAGCTTTACTTATCGTCACTTTAATTTCTGTTTAACAACTAAAATTGAAATAAGCAGAGGCATCGGTGGGTGATAGATAATATTTGGTTTCCGAACGCCCACTTGTGTCCCGTAAGACCCCGAGTACTTGATACATGTTCCTTGATTTATCGCGCTATCCACATCCGGGAGGTATATGGGACCCCCCTGAGCCAGAGCTTGATTCAGTCTTATTTCTTGGGGCCACAAACTAGTTTGAGGTGTTTTTACTATCCTGTACTTATGCCATGCTACTTTCTGTATTTAAATTGTGCGAGGAGCACACTGTACTGTTTAGGAATTGTGACCCGTTTACGTGGTATCGACAAGCCCAGCCACACTTTCGGGTTCCCAGTCGTTTACCGCCGGCCCCACAAACCTTGAGGCCGTCTCGGAGTCAGCTAGCTTCGTTGCGGAATCTACTTAAGGGGTGGCCCCCTGAAATATTTCTGAATCCTGTGATTGTTCAGTCGTGAAAGCCTCGTTGGGTTTTGATTTGGTTTTTCCGAGGTTGATCGAGCGTGTGTTGCTATTGGTGCACCCCGGCCGGGTAAAACTTTCTGAAAGCCGTGTCCGCGGATATGGACGACTTGGAGCACAGTATCTCGATCATAGACAAGCATAACTAAAGTTTATTGCTATAAATTTTGACTTATAATGACTAGTAATCAGCTTCACTATAATGGAATGGCTAATTAACACTGCCCACAACTGCTTGTTTGGAGTGTCGCTTGCGACCATTGTACCTGACTAGTAAGAATTGCAACTACAACGGAATGGCTGAATAAAAGTACCAACAACTGCTGGGTTTTTGGGATATCTCATGCTATTCATATCTGATTAGTAATTGCTGCAACTACAACGGAATGATTAACTAAAAGGGCCCACTGCTTATTTTATCAGGATGATCATCTATACCTGACTAGTAATTGCGGCAACTATAACTGAATAAATAAAACTGCCAACTGTGTGAGTTCCTCGGTTGACTTCCTCGTTGGTCTCGAGGGGGAAACACCAGGATGGGTTTGTTTGGTGTTAGCTTGTTGGATCCGGTTAGGTCATTCTTACCCCCTCTGTTTCCGCCTTGTATCGAGTCTCTATAGGTTGTTTAGGGCATCTTGCCGCCGCTTGATCCACCATACCTATGTAGGCGAGGACCGCCAATTCTAGCCTCGCTGTCTTGGCCTCGATCTTGGCGCTCCTTCTTTTTCCTTTGCCCTTTGTCGGCACCCTTTTGTTTAAGCAGGTTTTGAGATCGGCGTCGTTAGCAGGGTTACCCTTCCGCTTGGCTCAGGGGTTATGGACGCCATTGGTTATTCTTCGTGGCTCTTAGCCCCATTTGCATCTTGTCCGTAGCTGGACGCTCTATCGCTTTAAAGGTGATTTGGATCTCTGTATATTATATCTGTATTCTGACTCTTTGAGTCATTTATATATATCTGTTCTGTGGGTCCCATCGAGGACTGTTGTGTAATGTTATTACTTCGTTTTCCACCCGCACGAAAGTGCCTGGTGGGCACCTTTGAATCGTTTCTATGCGGGTTTGGCGAATTTTGCTCAAACTTGCATAGGTCCGATTCTGAGGGTGTTACAGAGCTCAGCAGTTGCGATACCCCACAAGTCCAGCCTGTAGGATAACCTAGCTAACGGCCGAAGTAGCGTGTCAAAACTATTTTTGAAAATCGGTTGGATAGTTCTGGCTAGGTCTGATTTTACTCCTTACCCCTCTGCTGCTCTCCTCTTACCTCTACGCGTTTTGAATCCACCTCTTATCTTTTCTTCGAGTCCAGGATTTCTCGTGGTTGGGTTTCCGTCGTACCTTCAGGGTTTCGCTTCCTCCTCTGATAACGGTGTTCTACCATCCGGTGTTCAAGCTGCCTGAGGAATCCGTCTACGGTGTTACCATCCTTTGTTCCTTGTTTGAGCCTTCCGGTGTTTTCCGACGCGACGAAGTCTTCTACGCCAGATCCGATGCAGAGTCTGCATCACTTCTTTGTTTCCGAACCTCGCTTGTCGAGATCTTCAGTCTAATTCCGAGAATGGTTGCACGCTCTTCTACTGATTGTGCGGAGTAATAGTTTGGGTGCGTGATGGATTGGCCCCCATGCCGACTACCCCTTCTATTCGCTTTTGTACATTGAAGTGGATGAGAATGCATCGGTTCCCCTTCCCATCGGAGCTAGAGGTGGCTTTATTTGTTGATACCTCTACCTTCGACCTTTTGTTTCCGGAGTGACCTCTCGACGATCACGGACAACGACCTCTTGTTAGTGGTGTCGCGAGGATCTACACGAAGCGAGAAGACGCAGGTCGCCGACCTCCCTTCCGGTACCATGAGGCGGATCTCGAGGGCGAGATCCATTGTTAGTGGTGTCGAATTGTGGCATCCCGCAAAACCACTACTAGAAAATCGCGTTGAATTTGTGCATTGCATCGTCATCATCTTGCATTGTTTGCCAAAACTATATTCGCAAAGCCCGTTTTATTTTTCTAAAACGCCCCTGTCCTTTATTCAAACGCCAAAAACCGGGACTCCGGAATATTTTGTTTGACCAACGATGTTTTGCAAACGGTGCATTTAAAAGTAAATAAAATATTAAATTAATTTTAGTGGGGCAGTCGAACGGGCCGAGTAGACCCGAACGACCACCCCCAGGATTAATAATCGGTCCAAACCTGCCCGCCCTTCTAAATCCTATCCCACCTAAAATCCTACCCACCCTCTGTGGCCACATCACCCCGGCCACTCACACGTTGCCACCTCAGCTGCCCCTCCCCATCCTCCAATCACCCTCTGCCACTTGGCCACCCCCACTAGCTAACCCTCCTCTCTCTCCTCTCACCACAGCACCACCCAGCCCCACACACGCCTCCAGCCTCCCCTGCCACACGCCCCCAGCTCACACCCCGCCCGCGCCCATGTCCCTCTGACCCGTGGGCCCCACACGACTACCCGCCCTAGGTCCACCCTTCCCTCCTCCCCATGGACCCTCCTTCCTCCTCCTCCCTGGTTCTCCTCGGCCCCGCCACCTACCGCCTCCTCCTCTACTTGACCACCGAGCCGCCACCTCTCTCCGCCCTCCTCAGATCCCTCCAGCTCACGCCAGATCCCTCCAGCTCCGCCCCCACCTCCCTCCGCCCCCAGCCCGCCTCCACCTGCTCGCTCGCCGCCTCCTCCATCCCTCTCTCCCGCCCTTTCGCGTGGCCTTCGCCCGACCAGCGTCGCCGCGGCCTCCGCCTCCGACGAGCTCACTGCCCTTCCGCCCACCCGAGCACCTCTCCCGCTCACGCCGCCGCAGCGCCGCCGCCTCGCCCTCCGCGTCCACAGCGCCACGCTTCGCCGCCCTCCGCCCCTCGCCACGCAGCGCGCCGCCTTCGCCTCGCGTCCCTTCGCGCTGGCCGCGCCGCCGCGCCTCGCCACAGCGCCGCCGCCAGCTTCGCCCTCCAGCCTCCGCGCTGCCGCCTCGCGCCGCCCACCGCAGCTTCCACCTCCCAGCCCCGCCTCGCGGCGCTGTCACCGCCACCACGACCCCTGCGCCCATCCCGCTTATCGCGAGCAGCCCGGCCGCTGCCTCGCAGTCCGGCGAGCCCGCGCCTCCCGCCTCCGCGGCGAGCTCCTCCGGCCGCTTGCCGCCGCCCCGCTGCCGCCTTCCGCCTCGCGTGCTCGGCGACCGCTCGGCCCGCGCCTCCCGCACCATCGTGCCGCCCATCCTCGTCGCCGTGGTCGCGAACCCGAGCCGCAGTGGAGATCCGCATCTGGTGTTGAGCTGCCTAGTCCGTTGTCGGAAAACCGAGGCCGCAAGCCCCAAGACCTCCATCATGGAACTCGGAGACGTTGACGCCAATTCGACAAGGTCCCGATCCTGAAGCACCGAGGCCTTCCTCAGGGAATCGCTAAGTTCTACTGACGCCCGACGCCCGAGGCCGAGGACCCCGACAAGAACCACGACACGGAGACGCCGAGTACTTCACCCCGGACCCCGCGGACCCTGGCGCCGTTCCCCAAGTTCGCCACCGGTGAATAAGGAGAAACCCTCAAGGACTTCGGCACGGAGCGCCAAGATCGTCTCATGGAATCCGAAACGCGAGCCCAACAAGATCGGCACGACGACAGGAACAACCCCGACCCGGAAGAAGCCGATGCGACCGACACCGAACCAAGTCCTGCTCCCCGGAGGCGACAAGTGCTTCCCCCTGAACGCCATGATCGTCGACATGACCCGAAGACCGCGAACGCGACAAGAACGGCACCGACACAGAACGCCTAGTACTTCTTCCCGGAACGCAAGATCTGCCCCGTTACCGAGAGCGAGAGAACGATCCCGCCGAGCCCGAACCGTCGAACCCTGGACCCTGTCGAACCCCGAGCCCCGGAACCCCCAAGATCGTCGAGAACCCTAAAGTGTGACCCTTATCCGAGAACCCTATTTTATAAGATGATAACAACTTGTTGCATATTAAATGTTCATCTCGCATGCATATCTGTGGTTTGGGGGCCTTATGCCGATTCACCTAATAATTAAATATGGGGCCCACATGCGGGCAAGTCTAGTCTCATATCGGCCTCATTTAAACATGTGTAGTGAACCGGTTCCATCTGTTGCATTGCTAAACAACATTTAATTTGCGGGGAATCTAAATAACTTGAACCATCTAATTAATTGTCGGGACCCCGGTTCCGCTTAATATGACCTAATCGCATCGCACCTTGCCATGCCATACATCATGCATGCATCATGCCGATCTTCTGCCGTGTATTAAATATTGCATCCGGTGTTTATTCTAGTGTTTTGCTTCTTCGCGGATAAGGCCGTCGAGTTGATGTGAGCTTCGCCCCGATCTTCGGTTGATCCTTCGACAATGTTTTCAGGCGAGCATCTCCCCCTTTCTACCTATCTTACTTTTATAGTCTTTATTCCCTCCTGTTGATCTATTGCTATCTGTGTTGCGATGCTTTAGTTCCGTACCCGTGATATACCGTGCAGCCCTATATTGCCTTGGACACACCCTATTCCCTGATGTTTGTTAGATAGTTGGACTTGCGCGTCGTAGTCGCTTGCTCAAGTGTTGTTGCGTGTCGTCAAATGCCACAGTTGTTGATGTATTGCCGCATGTTGATGATGGAGGTGATTCTAGCTTTACTTATCGTCACTTTAATTTCTGTTTAACAACTAAAATTGAAATAAGCAGAGGCATCGGTGGGTGATAGATAATATTTGGTTTCCGAACGCCCACTTGTGTCCCGTAAGACCCCGAGTACTTGATACATGTTCCTTGATTTATCGCGCTATCCACATCCGGGAGGTATATGGGGCCCCCCTGGGCCAGAGCTTGATTCCGTCTTATTTCTTGGGGCCACAAACTAGTTTGAGGTGTTTTTACTATCCTGTACTTATGCCATGCTACTTTCTGTATTTAAATTGTGCGAGGAGCACACTGTACTGTTTAGGAATTGTGACCCGTTTACGTGGTATCGACAAGCCCAGCCACACTTTCGGGTTCCCAAATGCATCACGGCCCCACAAACCTTGAGGCCGTCTCGAGTCCTAGCTTCGCTATGGAATCTACTTAAGGGTGGCCTGAAATATTTCGAATCCTGTGATTGTTCATCGTGAAAGCCTCGTTGGGTTTTGATTTGGTTTTTCCGAGGTTGATCGGCGTGTGTTGCTATTGGTGCACCCCGGGTAAAACTTTCTCAAAGCCGTGTCCGCGGATATGGACGACTTGGAGCACAAGATTCTCGATCATAGACAAGCATAACTAAAGTTTATTGCTATAAATTTGGACTTATAATGACTAGTAATCAGCTTCACTATAATGGAATGGCTAATTAACACGCCCACAACTGCTTGTTTGGAGTGTAAACGCGACCATTGTACTGACTAGTAAGAATTGCAACTACAACGGAATGGCTGAATAAAAGTACCAACAAGCGCTGGGTTTTGGGATATCTCATGCTATTCATATCTGATTAGTAATTGCTGCAACTACAACGGAATGATTAACTAAAAGGGCCCACTGCTTATTTTATCAGGATGATCATCTATACCTGACTAGTAATTGCGGCAACTATAACTGAATAAATAAACTGCCACCGTGTGAGTTCTCGGTTGACTTCCTCGTTGGTCTCGAGGGGAAACACCAGATGGGTTTGTTTGGTGTTAGCTTCAGTTGGATCCGGTTAGGTCATTCTTACCCTCCTCTTTTCCGCCATTGTATCGAGTCTCTATAGGTTGTTTAGGGCATCTTGCCGCCGCTTGATCCACCATACCTATGTAGGCGAGGACCGCCGAATTCTAGCCTCGCCGTGTCTTGGCCTCGATCGACGCTCCTTCTTTTCCTTTGCCCTTTGTCGGCACCCCTTTTGTTTAAGCAGGTTTTGAGATCGGCGTCGTTAGCGGGGTTACCCTTCCGCTTGGCCTGGCGGGGTTATGGGCGCCATTGGTTATTCTTCGTGGCTCTTAGCCCCATTTGCATCTTGTCCGTAGCTGGACGCTCTATCGTTTTAAAGGTGATTTGGATCTCTGTATATTATATCTGTATTCCTGACTCTTTGAGTCGCTGTTATATATATCTGTTCTGTGGGTCCCATCGAGGACTGTTGTGTAATGTTATTACTTCGTTTTCCACCCACTCGAAAGTGCCTGGTGGGCACCTTTGAATCGATTCTATGCGGGTTTGGCGAATTTTGCTCAAACTTGCATAGGTCCGATTCTGAGGGTGTTACAGAGCTCAGCAGTTGCGATACCCCACAAGTCCAGCCTGTAGGATAACCTAGCTAACGGCCGAAGTAGCGTGTCAAAACTATTTTTGAAAATCGGTTGGATAGTTCTGGCTAGGTCTGATTTTACTCCTTACCCCTCTGCTGCTCTCCTCTTACCTCTACGCGTTTTGAATCCACCTCTTATCTTTTCTTCGAGTCCAGGATTTCTCGTGGTTGGGTTTCCTGCACCTTGAGGTTTCGCCTCCTCTGATAACGGTGTTCTACCATCCGGTGTTCAAGCTGCCTGAGGAATCCGTCTACGGTGTTACCATCCTTTGTTCCTTGTTTGAGCCTTCCGGTGTTTTCCGACGCGACGAAGTCTTCTACGCCAGATCCGATGCAGAGTCTGCATCACTTCTTTGTTTCCGAACCTCGCTTGTCGAGATCTTGATCTAATTCGAGAATGGTTGCGCTCTTCTACCATTGCGGAGTAATAGTTTGGGTGCGTGATGGATTGGCCCCCATGCCGACTACCCCTTCTATTCGCTTTTGTACATTGAAGTGGATGAGAATGCATCGGTTCCCCTTCCCATCGGAGCTAGAGGTGGCTTTATTTGTTGATACCTCTACCTTCGGCCTTTTGTTTCCGGAGTGACCTCTCGGCGATCACGGACAACGACCTCTTGTTAGTGGTGTCGCGAGGATCTACACGGCGAGAAGACGGTCGCCGACCTCCTTCCGGTACCATGAGGCGGATCTCGAGGGAGATCCATTGTTAGTGGTGTCGGTGTGGCATCCCGCAAAACCACTACTAGAAAATCGCGTTGAATTTGTGCATTGCATCGTCATCATCTTGCATTGTTTGCCAAAACTATATTCATAAAGCCCGTTTTATTTTTCTAAAACGCCCCTGTCCTTTATTCAAACGCCAAAAACCGGGACTCCGGAATATTTTGTTTGACCAACGATGTTTTGCAAACGGTGCATTTAAAAGTAAATAAAATATTAAATTAATTTTAGTGGGCGGTCGAGCGGGCCGAGTAGACCCGAACGACCACCCCCAAGGATTAATAATCGGTCCAAACCTGCCCGCCCTTCTAAATCCTATCCCACCTAAAATCCTACCCACCCTCTGTGGCCACATCACCCCGGCCACTCACACGTTGCCACCTCAGCTGCCCCTCCCCATCCTCCAATCACCCTCTGCCACTTGGCCACCCCCACTAGCTAACCCTCCTCTCTCTCCTCTCACCACAGCACCACCCAGCCCCACACACGCCTCCAGCCTCCCCTGCCACACGCCCCCAGCTCACACCCCACCCGCGCCCATGTCCCTCTGACCCGTGGGCCCCACACCGCACTACCCCGCCCTAGGTCCACCCTTCCCCCTCCTCCCCGCGGACCCTCCTTCCTCCTCCTCCCTGGTTCTCTCCCTCGGCCCCGGCGCTCACCTACCGCCTCCTCCTCTCGCTTGACCCCGCCGAGCCGCCACACCACCTCTCCGCCGCCTCGCATCCCTCCAGCTCACTTGCGCAGATCCCTCCAGCTCCGCCCCCCACCTCGCCCGCCTCAGCCCGCTCCGCCACTCCCCGCTCGCCGCCGCTCCTCCATCCCCCCCTCTCTCGGGCCCCGCCTTTCGCGTGGCCGCTGCCCGACCAGCGTCGCTGGCCTCCGACGAGCCCGCCCAGCTCCTTCCGCGCCCGACCCGAGCACCTCTCCCGCTCACGCAGCGCCGCCGCCCAGCTCGCCCTCTCGCGTCCGCTTCAGCGCCGCCGCCGCCCGCCTCGCGTCCCGCTCACGCGCAGCGCCGCCGCCTTCGCCCTCCGCGTCCCTTCGCCAGCGCTCGCCGCCCGCCTTCGCCTCCAGCGCCGCCGCCCCTTCGCCTCGCGCCTCGCCGCCGCGCCGCCCCCACGCAGCTTCCACCTCCCAGGCCCGCTCCGCCGGCGCTTTCACCGCCGCCACGACCTCTGCGCCCATCCCCGCCCGTCGCGAGCAGCCCCGGCCGCTGCCTCCCGGCCGAGCCCGCGCCTCCGGCCTCGCGGCGAGCTCCTCCCGGCTGCCGCTGCCGCCTCGTCAACCGCCTTCCGCCTCGCGTGCTCCGGCGACCCGCTCGGCCCCGTCCGCGCCCCTTCCGCACCATCCTGCCGCTCGTACCGCCCATCCTTCGTCGCCGTGGTCGCGTACCCGGCCGCAGTGGAGATCCGCTACACAGTGTTGAGCTGCCTAGTCCGTTGTCGGAAAACCGGCCGCAAGCCCCAAGACCTCCATCATGGAACTCGAGACGTTGGCGCCAATTCGACAAGGTCCCGATCACAAGCACCGAGGCCTTCCTCGGGAATCGCTAAGTTCTATGACGCCACGCCGAGGCCGAGGACCCCGACAAGAACCACGACACGGAGATGCCGAGTACTTCACCCCGGACCCCGCGAACCCTGGCGCCGTTCCCCAAGTTCGCCACCGGTGAATAAGGAGAAACCCTCAAGGACTTCGGCACGGAGCGCCAAGATCGTCTCATGGAATCCGAAACGCGAGCCCAACAAGATCGGCACGACGACAGGAACAACCCCGACCCGGAAGAAGCCGATGCGACCGACACCGAACCAAGTCCTGCTCCCCGGAGGCGACAAGTGCTTCCCCCTGAACGCCATGATCGTCGACATGACCCGAAGACCGCGAACGCGACAAGAACGGCACCGACACAGAACGCCTAGTACTTCTTCCCGGAACGCAAGATCTGCCCCGTTACCGAGAGCGAGAGAACGATCCCGCCGAGCCCGAACCGTCGAACCCTGGACCCTGTCGAACCCCGAGCCCCGGAACCCCCAAGATCGTCGAGAACCCTAAAGTGTGACCCTTATCCGACAACCCTATTTTATAAGATGATAACAACTTGTTGCATATTAAATGTTCATCTCGCATGCATATCTGTGGTTTGGGGGCCTTATGCCGATTCACCTAATAATTAAATATGGGGCCCACATGCGGGCAAGTCTAGTCTCATATCGGCCTCATTTAAACATGTGTAGTGAACCGGTTCCATCTGTTGCATTGCTAAACAACATTTAATTTGCGGGGAATCTAAATAACTTGAACCATCTAATTAATTGTCGGGACCCCGGTTCCGCTTAATATGACCTAATCGCATCGCACCTTGCCATGCCATACATCATGCATGCATCATGCCGATCTTCTGCCGTGTATTAAATATTGCATCCGGTGTTTATTCTAGTGTTTTGCTTCTTCGCGGATAAGGCCGTTGAGTTGATGTGAGCTTCGCCCCGATCTTCGGTTGAACCTTCGACAATGTTTTCAGGCGAGCATCTCCCCCTTTCTACCTATCTTACTTTTATAGTCTTTATTCCCTCCTGTTGATCTATTGCTATCTGTGTTGCGATGCTTTAGTTCCGTACCCGTGATATACCGTGCAGCCCTATATTGCCTTGGACACACCCTATTCCCTGATGTTTGTTAGATAGTTGGACTTGCGCGTCGTAGTCGCTTGCTCAAGTGTTGTTGCGTGTCGTCAAATGCCACAGTTGTTGATGTATTGCCGCATGTTGATGATGGAGGTGATTCTAGCTTTACTTATCGTCACTTTAATTTCTGTTTAACAACTAAAATTGAAATAAGCAGAGGCATCGGTGGGTGATAGATAATATTTGGTTTCGAGCCCACTTGTGTCCCGTAAGACCCCGAGTACTTGATACTGTTCCTTGATTTATCGCTATCCACATCCGGGAGGTATATGGGACCCCCGAGCGAGCTTGATTCAGTCTTATTTCTTGGGGCCACAAACTAGTTTGAGGTGTTTTACTATCCTGTACTTATGCCATGCTACTTCGTATTTAAATTGTGCGAGGAGCACACTGCTTTGTTAGGAATTTTGACCCGTTCGTGGTATCGACAAGCCCAGCCACACTTTCGGGTTCCCAGTCGTTTACCGCCGGCCCCACAAACCTTGAGGCCGTCTCGGAGCCAGCTAGCTTGCTATGAATCTACTTAAGGTGGCCCCTGAAATATTTCTGAATCTGTGATTGTTCAAATGTGAAAGCCTCGTTGGGTTTTGATTTGGTTTTCGAGGTTGATCGGCGTGTGTTGCTATTGGTGCACCCCGGCTGGGTAAAACTTTCTGAAAGCCGTGTCCGCGGATATGGACGACTTGGAGCACAGTATCTCGATCATAGACAAGCATAACTAAAGTTTATTGCTATAAATTTTGACTTATAATGACTAGTAATCAGCTTCACTATAATGGAATGGCTAATTAACACTGCCCACAACTTCTTGTTTGGAGTGTCGCTTGCGACCATTGTACCTGACTAGTAAGAATTGCAACTACAATGGAATGGCTGAATAAAAGTACCAACAACTGCTGGGTTTTTGGGATATCTCATGCTATTCATATCTGATTAGTAATTGCTGCAACTACAACGGAATGATTAACTAAAAGGGCCCACTGCTTATTTTATCAGGATGATCATCTATACCTGACTAGTAATTGCGGCAACTATAACTGAATAAATAAAACTGCCAACTGTGTGAGTTCCTCGGTTGACTTCCTCGTTGGTCTCGAGGGGGAAACACCAGGATGGGTTTGTTTGGTGTTAGCTTCAGGTTGGATCCGGTTAGGTCATTCTTACCCCCCTCTGTTTTCCGCCAGTTGTATCGAGTCTCTATAGGTTGTTTAGGGCATCTTTGCCACGCCGCTCAGTCCACCATACCTATGTAGGCGAGGACCAATTCTAGCCTCGCTGTCTTGGCCTCGATCTTGACGCTCCTTCTTTTTCCTTTGCCCTTTGTTGGCACCCCTTTTGTTTAAGCAGGTTTTGAGATCGACGTCGTTAGCAGGGTTACCCTTCCGGCTTGGCCTGGGCAGGGTTATGGACGCCATTGGTTATTCTTCAGGGCTCTTAGCCCCATTTGCATCTTGTCCGTAGCTGGACGCTCTATCGTTTTAAAGGTGATTTGGATCTCTGTATATTATATCTGTATTCCTGACTCTTTGAGTCGCTGTTATATATATCTGTTCTGTGGGTCCCATCGAGGACTGTTGTGTAATGTTATTACTTCGTTTTCCACCCGCTCGAAAGTGCCTGGTGGGCACCTTTGAATCGTTTCTATGCGGGTTTGGCGAATTTTGCTCAAACTTGCATAGGTCCGATTCTGAGGGTGTTACATCGTTGCAGCAATTACTAGTCAGGTTTAGATAATCCTTCTGATAAAGTAAGCAGTGGGCACATTTAGTTAACCATTCCGTTATAGTAGCAACGCTTACTAATCAGATACAGATAGCATGAGATAATCCAAAACCCAGCAGTTGTTGGTACTTTTATTTAGCCATTCCATTGTAGTTGCCATACTTACTAGTCAGGTACAATGGTCGCAAGTGACAACTCAAACAAGCAATTGTTGGCAGTTTTATTTAGCCATTCCATTATAGTGAAGCTGATTACTAGTCATTATAAAGTCAAATTTATAGCACTACTTTAGTTATAGTTGTCTATGATCGAGATACTGTGCTCCAAGTCGTCCATAACCGCGGACACGGCTTTCAGAAAGTTTTAACCCGGCCGGGGTGCACAAATAGCAACACACACTCGATCAACCTCGGAAAAACCAAATCAAAACCCAACGAGGCCTTCACGACAAAGCAATCACAGGATTCAGAAATATTTCAGGGGGCCACCCCTTGGAGTACACCCGCAACGAAGTTAGCTGACTTCGAGACGGACCCGAGGTTTGTGGGGCCGGCTGTAAGCGACTGGGAACCCAAAACTGGGCTTGTCGATACCGCGTAAACGGGTCACAATTCCTAAACAGTACAGTGTGCTCCTCGCACAATCGTAAATAAAGCAGTAGCATGGCATAAGTACAGGATAGTAAATAAAACCTCAAACTAGTTTGTGGCCCCAAGAAATAAGACTGAATCAAGCTCTGGCTCAGGGGGGTCCCATAATCCTCCCGGATGTGGATAGCGCGATAAATCAAGGAACATGTATCAAGTACTCGGGGTCCTACGGGACACAAGTGGGCGGTCGGAAACCAAATATTATCTATCACCCACCGATGCCTCTGCTTACTTACTTCAATTTTAGTTGTTAAACAGTAATTAAAGTGAACGATAAGTAAAGCCATGATTATATCCAACATCAACATACGGCAAGGCTCCAACAACTGTGGCACTTGACAACACGCAACAGCACTAGAGCAAGCGACTACGACACGCAAGTCCAACTATCTACCAAACAACAGGTAATAGGATGTGTCCAAGGCAATATAGGGCTGCACGGGATATCACAGGTACGGAAACTAGAGCATCGCAACACAAATAGCAATAGATCAACAGGAGGGAATAAATACTATAAAAGTAAGATAGGTAGAAAAGGGGGGATGCTCGCCTGAAAACATTGTCGAAGGTTCAACCGAAGATCTGGGTGAAGCTCACATCAACTCGACGGCCTTATCCGCGAAGAAGCAAAACACTAGAATAAACACCGGATGCAATATTTAATACTACGGCAAAAGATCGGGCATGATGCATGTATGATGCATGACATGGCAAAGGTGCGATGCAATTAGGCCATATTAAGCGGAACCGGGGTCCCGACAATTAAATATATGGTTCAAGTTGTTTATCTACCCCGCAAATTAAATGTTGTTTGAACAAGACGAAAACATGGCATCGATTCGCTACACAAATTTAAATGAGGCCAATATAAGACTAGATTTGCCCGCATATGGGCCCCATATTTAATTATTAGGTGAATCGGCATAATGCCCCCAAACCACACAAATATGCATGCGAGTATGACAATTTAATATGCAACAATTTATATAGATGGCATTTATAAAAATAGGGGCTCGGATCAGGGTCACACATTAGGGATCGACGATCTTGGGGTTCGAGGGTTCGGGTTCGGTCTCAGGGTTTAGGGTTCGACGGGGTCGTTCTCGGACACTGAAGTAGATCTTGTCGTATCTGGGAAGCAGGACTTGGTTCGGCGCCGGGGGCGCATCGGACTCGCCCTGGTCGGTGGCGATCTTGTCGGGCCCGCGTATCTGGTCGGTCTTGGCGTTCCGGGACGAAGGACTTGGCGTTCCGCGGTGAAGTGCTTGTCGTTCATGTTTGTGTTGTTCATGCTTGTGTTGTTCATGCTTGTGTTGTTCATGTTTGTGGGGATCATGGTTGTGGGGATCATGCTTTGTGGGGATTATGGTTGTGAGGATCATGCTTGTGGGGATCATGCTTTGTGGGGATCATGCTTGTCTGAGTAATGACTATGTGTTCTTCTCTATGTCTGTGGTCTTCCTCTCTATCCGGTCATGGTAACCTCATCATAAGGAAGTGCAAGATGACCACAACCAATGTTGTATGTGAACCAAACAAGGGAAAAATGCATGACATGAGTCAAAAGCGCAATGTGCAGTTAACCAAACAACATGGTCCTAGTTACCCAACCGGTGCACCAAATGATATGTAGACTACCAAACAACTTGTACAATGTGATTTTTGGCTTGTATGAATGTGACACTGCTGACCAAGGACATGTCCCAGTGAGCCCCAAAATAGATGCAAGCTACCAAACAGCCCCAAAAGATTCAGAGGGTTCCGTGTACTATGCAGAGCCACAAAGGTTTCGCAGATGTTATACACAACACAAATCTAGACGCAACAATGTTTCATAGGAGTTCTAGGAATCTAAAAGTCTGAATATCAACTGTGAAAACCCTGACGGTAGGTAGCGTCTCTCGTGTAGATTTTTCGGGCTGGGTAACCTCGCAAGAGAGGCAATAACTTTTTTCAGTAGCATAAATGAAAAGCTACAGTGACTTACTGATCAACGGGTCGTGAACCATGCATATTCAAAAGTGAAGAACGGCCATCCAAAGTCAAGAGTCTTAAGGATATTGTTTCTCCCTAAGGTTTTCAGTATACTGTATATACCTCGGCACACATCGAATATTCAGCTGCACATCAAGCAGCCATGGGAAACATGTCAAACACGTCATCTACTGTCGACTGACAGAAGCAAGCATACAATGTAATCAGCTGTTGTGTGCACTCTAGAAAATACTACTGTACTTACTCCAGCACTTGAAATAGATCTCTGATCACGTGCAATATGCGGCAGAATATGCTACTACAGATAATTGAAATACTAAGCCGTGAAAAACAAGAAGCCTGTAGATGTACTTATCAACAAATTAAACATGTGGGCAGGCATGGTAATATATCTAAAAAGTTGAGAGTTTCATAGATGAAATGAGTTCGGAAACAGTCTTAAAATTAAGCTCGAAATAACACACACGATATGGAACTCTTAGTTCTGAATAAGATTACAACGACACAACAACATCAATAACAAATAACACTGACAACACAGGAACAAACAACACAGGCACCGACCCAAGAGTACGGGCATAAGTTCATGCTGCTTCATGAATCGGCAAAAGGAACGGAACACTGACCGCCATTATTCATGCATGGAATCAAACCTGGGTCACTGGAGATACCAAATCCAGGGCGAGGTCTCCGAGGGGATCCCTTTCGGCAGGCAGTGGTTGATCTCATCGGGGTGCCTGGGACTGGTAAGGCAGCTGAAGGAGCCGGTGTCAGTGCAGAGGTAGTGTTTCTGCTGGAGAACACTACCACGGCCAATGTCGTCGAGGAAGTAGATGCAGCCCGCTTGACGGCTCCCCGTGTCGAAGGCCTTGGAGCATCCTCGCCCGACGAAGAGCACCTGCCCCCACATCCGGTAGAAGCGCCGGCAAAATGCTGGCCCGCCCTCTGCTTGCTGCTGTAGCAGCGTGAAGACCTGGAACCGCCACGTACCTCTCACCGGGTGGACATACCTCTTCACCATCAGCAGATCCTTGCCGGAGGCGGACGGCAGGAGGTAGCGGGAGACGATCTCCCCGGACACCAACGGGGCCTGCCACGACTCGTACAGGGTACTCCCATGGCCTCGCACCTTGATCGCGCCGTTCGCACGGCCGCTCACCCTGTACCGGAATAGCTCCTCCCTGGGGGTGACGGCGTAGAACCAGCCGTCGTGGAACGCCAGATCTTCGGCGTCAGCCCGGATCTGCGTCTTCGTCGTCGACCAGCAGTCCATCCCCGGGCGCCAGAACGCGATATTGGTCGGGCCGTTCGTCAAGGCGGCGACCACGCAGGCGCCAGCGCCGCCGCCGGCAGGCGGAGCGGCGGACATGGTGGCGGTGCGGACGAAGACGGGGCACTTCCTAGTGTTGTTCTTGAGGTGCATGTCGCCGCCCGTATCCAAGTAGAAACGTTCTCGAATCCGGACACGGTCCGGGAGCTGGACGCGCTCGCCCGAGCGGAGGTTGAGCAGGGCGTGGCCGCGAATCTGCTCCAGCGCGACGACGAACCAGCCGCCCGGGAAAGAGCCACAGAAGCGTGCTCCGCGGGGGTGGTCGGCGAGGGACGGACGCGGATTGCCGAACCCGCCAAAGATCCGGTAGCAGGAGGTCACGGCGGTGGAGGGCATGAGGAGCCATGGAAGCGGGCTCGGGTTCTGGAGCGCGACGCTGCGCCAGTGTTTGCAGAGGGTGGAGAACTTGACGCGGTCGGTGATGCATGTGAGCAAGAGAAAGATACGGGTGAGGAGGTCCCTGTGGAGGTTTTTCCAATCCGCCGCCGCCGCCGCTGCCATGGCCGGCAGACCCGGGTTTCTAGGGTAAGGGAAAGGAATGTTCTTTTTGGGGAAAAGAGGGGGAGAGAGCAGCACGGCCGGATCCAGTCTCGATTTTGCTTCGGGTTTCTAGGGATCCTGCCCGGACCTAATCACAAAATGAAACTGTGGGCTAGCTTATTATCAGTTAAATCCCTGGAATTCTTTTCTAATTACGCGTTTTTGTATTTCCTACAAGCTGGTCCCCGTTTCCTTTATTTTTTAACATATATCCCTGTTTCTTACTATAGTTAAAACAAATTTTAATTGGCATATTTTCTTCATATAAGAAGGTAAAGTAAGCATTGTTGTATCAGCGATGGTGCATGCACTACGGGAATTTTGTTCTTTGCCGTGTAACAGGTAATACACGGCAAAGCCCTAAAAAAACACGGCAAAGTCTTTGCCGTGCATCGTACACGGCAAAGATCGCACGGCAAAGTTCAAGCCGGCAAAGGAGTCTTTGCCGTGCGTCTAGCACGGCAAAGGCTTTGCCGTGTGTCAGGCAGCCCTACACGGTAGAGAAAAGTAACTTGACGCCGCCCCGAACTTGACGGCATCGTGAGAGTGGGTCCCAAAGACTTTGCCGTGTGCTTTTCTGCCAAACCTTTGCCGTGTGCTTTTTTGCCAAACCTTTGCCGTGCACTTTTATACGGATACACGGCAAAGAAATTATTTCGAAATAAAAAAAACGACGGCGTCAAAGTCCACAATCGATGCCATATACGGATCGAGGGGATGCGGCCATGGGACAGGTCGAGGCGGCGGCCACTGCTACATGGGGCGGGCAAGCGGCGGACCAGCGGCGGCAGGCGGGCTGCGGGTAGGGGCCCTGAGGCGAAGGCAATGGGCCGAGGTGATGGGTCTCCGTGCGTTGGAGGCGTCCGTCCGTCGGCCGGGCGAGCCGGTGGTGGGGGGCGGGCGTCTGCGCGAAGCGGGCAAGCGCGGACGGTGAAGCGAATCGTGGCGCGGGCTTGCGTGGTCGATATTTTGCGAGCGGCGGCGTCGCGTTGAACTCCTCTGGTGTACATACACGGCAACAAGGTGCACGCAGCGGCGGGCGCGAGTGGACCTTCGCGACCTCGTCGTGGCGGCGCTGCGGGGCGGAGCCGGTCTCGTCGACATCGACGGATGCGAGATGGGACCTGCGAGGAACCCGGCGGTTGCGAAGTCGGCGCGATGGCCAGGTCTGGCGTCGCGGATGCGGGCTAGGTTCCACGGCGTGGCTGGCGGAGAAGCGAAGGGCTGGCCGTCGTCTTGGCGTTGGATTGGGGATTTATTTTGATATATGGGTCACGGGGAAAGTAAGACGTGGGGACTGGTGAAACATGGGGGTTGGTGTGGGTCCAGGTTAGAGGAAGGTGAGACGTGGGGTGAACAGCCAGGTCACCGATCCGCGTATGCATGTCCACAAAGTCCATTCAACCATCTGTTTTGTTTAGATCGAACGGCCCATCTTCATGCCATGTCATCGATCTGTGGCACATTTTTCTATCCAATCAGAACGTATCAGTCTTTGTCTAGTGTACATATACTTTGCAAAACCGGCTTTGCCGAGTGTCTTGACACGGCAAGACGTATTTTTCTATTTTCAATTTATTCTTTACTTTATTTCGCAAGAATAAAGATCGGTGTTAAATTTATTTATTTCATGTGAAGGTTCAAAAAATCTTATTAGAAATGACCTATCATGTTCGAGGTTTTATGTCTTTTAGTCCAAGCGTTAAGTTTTATGGATAGAATCGTGGCATAGTTTGTAGTAATGTTCCCATATTATGCATGAATGTGTTGTAGGGGTTCGTAGCATGGAAAACAAAAATTTCTACCGCATACAAACAAACAAGCCAAGATATATGTACTAGATTATAGCAAGCAGTCGATGGAATAACTCACCCTCGAAGATTCCAAAGTGTTTAACGAGCGGATTCTCGTGGGTGATGTAGTCGTACTCTTGCCGATCTCAAGATCGCGTGACGATCCTTCCGTGCTGCGTTCGGCGCTTCCGCATCGGTCCTGCGCTCGGTACTCGGCGAAGACCTTCCTCTCCCTTGTTCCAGGTGACGTGAAGGTTGTAGCACTCTCCTCGTGATTCCGGCCTGACGGTAATGGAAGTAGATGGGAGATCTCGCAGGGCTTAAAGCCGGGCGAGTATGGTGGACTATGAGAGAGCCCTCGGTGATCTAGGGTTTAGACGCACCAAGGAGAAGAGGCTAGGCGGCTAGGGCAAGGGGTGCCCCAACTCGGCTAGGGTTTAGCCCTAAGCGGCGGCAATGGTGGTGGTGGCGGCGGCTTGGAGCTAGGGTTTGCGGTGCAAGTTGTGTGCTTGGAGGCAGCCCTGCCTCCTTATATAGGTGGAGGCGGCGCCAAGGGCGTCCCTCCCAACTCGGCTTCCCAGGTCGGCGGGTGGAGGGAGAGGAACTCCTCCCCAAGTAGGTTTCCTACTCCCTCCACCAAGCAAAATAGTCGTTTGACTTTTTAAATTGGCGTTTGACTTTTCAAACTAGGATTTGATTTATCACTTTACTTCGCTCAGCGATGACACCTAGTACATGATGCAATCATTCCAACTTGTTATGACACATTCATGTACTCTTCCCCTCCGGAGTGCCGGACATTCCGGAACCTTCTAAAACATTCCCGATGAAAACACCGGAACCATTCTCCAACCCCGAAACGGGACTTTCCTTATATGAATCTTATTCTCCGGATCTCCTCGTGATATCCCGGATCCCATCCGAGACTCCGAACAACATTCGGTCTCTTACACTTCATTCCATAACTCATTCGAGGTTTGCTGGCTTTCGGATCAAATGACCGATGCTATGGCTAGAATCAAGGAATAGTTTGTGATAATGTTACCATATTATGCATGCATGTGCATCATGGGATGGTGAACAATGTTGCAGGAGAAAGTTTTCCTTTACGTGACATTGAAAAGACATTTTCATTTTCGGCGCAAAAATGGGGAGTTTTGTGAAGCAACCACCAAATGGCTAATTCAAAATGCTACCATCCTATTTTACAAAAATACTAGACCATCTTACATAGACAATGTCCCAAGCGAGAGATCTCAAACCATTTTGTCCATTCACGGTGAAAAACACAAATATTTGCCGAATCGGTGGGAAGTTAGCCGGTTTGAACTACATGTACATGATCTAGTGCTCATGATTTTTTGCAAAAATTATTTTTAGACTCACAATATGAAGTTTCTTCAGATATCCAATGCAAGTTGAGCTAGCCTCAGCCCCTAGGTAAGAAATTCAAAGACTATGGTTTTATTTGAAGCAGTAGTGAGCGTCGGAATACCACGAAAACTTGCAAGTGGCCAAACCACGTATTTATATTGTGGTGGACAAACCGCATAATTAAAGTATGCATAGATACAATATGAGTGATATTTAAGATAAAATATATGCTAAAAGAAAATGGTGGCAAAAAGAGAAAGAAAAAATAGAAAAAAAAACAGGTCTTTGCCGTGTGGTATTGTGCATGGTGCACGGAAAAGGTGGCTTTGCCGTGCAAGGCACACGGCAAAGATTGTGCAAATAACATTTGGCAATTTTCATATATTTCCTCTTGTTCAATAATTCGGGCGGGTCAATTTTGGACATTATAAAAATAAATGGCAAGAATATTTCGCGCGGAAAAAATATTTTGCAATCCAAACCTTTGCCGTGTCTAACGGTGAGGCACACGGCAAAGCCCTGCCGTCACCGGGGCCCCGTCAACTACGTTGAAATGGTGAGCCCCACGAGATTGTATGCCTTGCGACTTCTTTGCCGTGTGCCGTTTTTGGCCTTTGCCGTGATCGTTTTCTTCGCCGTGTGATTTTTTTAGGCTTTGCCGTGTCATTTCTCGTTGCCGTGTGACCTCAATCGTGCTGTCGTGTGGCATTTCTTTGCCGTGCGTCTTTCTATTGGCACACACGGCAAAGAGATCTTTGCCGTGCACCAGCGCACAGCAAAGCCGCAATGCACGGCAACGCCAAATTTTCCCGTAGTGATGGGAGCTCGATATATATGTGGGTCACCACATCGATTAAAGAAGGCAGCAAGCTGTAGGAACTTGGAAGAAAGAGAATGACCTATACGTACAAAAAGACCTGTATCAACATTTTTTTTCTCTTTTCTTTCTTATTATTCTTGCTTTCTGTCTGGTTGGCAGTTGACACTAATTTGTAATTTCGGTAACAAACCATCTAGATAGTCTGCCTAGGTTAAAAGCATAAGGTAGAGAGTCGTCTACCTTTTAGTGTTAAAAAAACAACCATGGGTGTGTCTTTGCATACAAAAGTGCATGTACAACGGGACGTTTATTATACACGGACGCTAAGAATTGAATCCCTGTGGTTATGTATTATTCCCAGCCATCTTTTAAACGTTCACGCATAACTAAAAGACAGACGTTAAATATCATATCTAATATGACACTGATTTGTCAAAGTTATTGGATTGGTGACTTACTCATTCAGTGACTTTGGCACCGGACGTTCCAAAAACGGGTACTATGGGATCAGGGTGAATTAGAGAATAGACAGAGGTACATTAGCATTTCAACCTTTTTTCTCCTTTCAGGGCCTATCTAAAAGACAAGGCAGTACCTCTTGATCCTGAATAGCAGAATAGGACGAACAAACTCTGAACAAAAATACACCCATCCAACTGTCGACGCTTATTTCCAGAGAGTAATAACTATTTAAACGCCTATTTAAGAGTCTATCATTGAACATGCCCTAAGTCGGTTGGCCATGGCTAATATAAATAGTGTACAACATAGCTAGGTAGACCCCCAAACACAACTCCCTCTTTGCCCACATGCTTATCAATAAGAAAATTACAGATTTTGATGTTATATCAGGATATTATTGGACTTACCGCATCCAAGGCATGTTCATGCCTCACACGCTTTCACATTTGTACTCTAGTGTAAGCCAAACCCATGTTCTCCCTTATCCCACACAAATGCATCTTCTTTCTCCCATGTATATAGCATCGCTATAAAACTCAATATCTACTTCTTTTAAGAATGTTTTGATCATGTAAGTAATTAAACATCCAAACATTATACAAAGGGTTTCTCTAGGTATATCAGAACAAACTATATTTGTGGCTTTGCATACATAAATCACCTCGGTGGGGTTAATGTACATAGTATATCATTGCTATATAGACCCCTACATAGTGCTCGTGCTTACTACAAGGGAATTACAATTTACACTGCAGTTCCATAAATATGGGTAGACATACCACGTCCAACATATACTCGTGCCTTGCACACTTAGTGTAATCCCAAACCATATCACCCCTCCCACACAACCATCTCTCCCTTCCTCCATGAATAATCCCAATAAAACTCTTCTCTTTGAATATTTGATAAGCTAAAAACAAGTGGCGGACGCAGCAATAAATTGGAGGGTGGGCACACTTCAATTTTTTTTGGGGCTGACCCATATGAAATACAAAATCTGCCTCAAAAGTAATGTAAATAGCATAGTGAAATCTCATAATATTATAGTTCTATAATATGTTTCAATTTTCATGTCAAAAATATATTTTTATTTTGTAAGTTATGGTACACCATAGACAAGTAAACAATTAGAAAAATTACGATTTCTAGCTACTGGACCTGTGCAAGTAGAGCTTATCCCTTGCTAGATTTTTTTTACAATAACTCATGTGGCACACGAAATCTGTCTAAAAAGCTTTGTATTATCTTGATTGATAGGGGATTACAGAGTTTATATACTTCCTTCGGTCCAATTTAATGGACTGATATCCATATAGACATAAATAGTTCTAGCACTAAAATATATCTAGATATCCGTATTTAGAAAAAATTGAGTCCATTAGTTTCGATCAGAGAAAGTAGTACATGTGATGACTGTCTAAAAAGTGATATTTATTAGAATACGCCGATGGTAGTAAAGAATGTATGGTTTGTACGTTTAGTGAAAACTACTGGGCTTATTATCAGTTAAATCCCTGGAATTCTTTTCTAATTACACGTTTTTCTATTTCCTACAAGCTGGTCCCCGTTTCCTTTATTTTTTTAGCATATAACCCTGTTTCTTATACTATAGTTAAAATAAATTCTAATTGGCATATTTTCTTCATACAAGAAGGTAAATGAGCATTGTTGTATCAGCGATGGTGCATGGGAGCTCGATATATATGTGGGTCACCACATCGATCAAAGAAGGCAGCAAGCTGTTGGAACTTGGAACGGGTTCAAAGGTTTATAGAAAGAGAATGACATGTACGTAAAAGACCTGTATCAGCATTTTTTCCTCTTTTCTTTCTTATTCTTGCTTTCTGTCTGGTTGGCAGTTGACTCTAATTAATTTGTAATTTCTGTAACTAACTATCTAGCTAGTTCGCCTAGGTTAAAAGCATAAGGTAGAGAGCCGTCTACCTTTTAGTGTTAAAAAAACAACCATGCGTGTGTCTTTGCATACAAAAGTGCAGGTACAACGGGGCGTTTATACACGGCTCTAGGAATTGAATCCCGGTGGTTATGTGTTATTCCCAACCATTTTCTAAGCGTTCACGCATAATTAAAAGATATACGTTAAATATGATATCTAATATAACACCGATTTGTCAAAGGAATTGGACAGGTGATTTACCCATTCAGTGACTTTAGCATTGGACATTCAAAACGGGTACTATGGGATCAGGTGAATTAGAGAATAGACAGAGATATGTTGGCATTTTAGCCTTCCTTCTCCTTTCAGGGCCTATTCGAAAGAGAATCCAGTACCTCTTGGTCCTGAATAGCAGAATAGGATGAACGAACTTTGAACAAAAATACTCCAATTCAACCGCCGACACTTATTTCCAGAGAGTAATGACTATTTAAACGCCTTTTTAAGAGTCTACCATTGAACATGCCATAAGTCGGTTGGCCATGGCTAATATAAATAGTGTACAACATAGTTAGGTAGACCACAAACACAACTCCCTCTTTGCTACATGCTTATGAATAAGAAAATTACAGATTTTGATGTTTCATTAGGGTATTATTAGACTTACCGCGTCTAAGGCATGTTTATGCCTCACACGCTTTCACATTTGTACTCTAGTGTAAGCTGTGGCATCCCGCAAAACCACTACTGAAAATCGCATTGTTTTTGTGCATTGCATCATCATGACCGCATGCTCATGTCATCATGCCGCATTGCATTTGAGCATCGTCATCATCTTGCATTTGCTTGCATAAAACTATTGGCGGAAAAACCTGTTCGTGTTTTCTAAACGCCCCGTCTTTATTCAAACGCAAAACCCGGGACACCGGATTATTTTGTTTTGTTTGCTATCGGTTTGCAAAAGTCGGTTTGAAACAAATAAAATTATTTAATTATTTTTGTGGGGGCAGTCGAACGGGCCGATTCGACCCAGTCGACCACCCCCAGAATAAAACGGTTCGCCCGAAATCCGTAACCTACCCAACTCTAATCCTACCCACCCCCAGCCACATCACTCCCTCCAATCGGCTCTCGCCACATCAGCCTTGGAGATCCCCCCTCCACTCAAACACCGCCACCTCACCCATCCTCACTCCCTCATCTGTTGTACACACCTCCAGCAGCACACCACGCGCCAACCCCCACCGACCCGGGCCCCACTTGCCAGCCCCACTCCCTCTCTCCTCCTGGCCCACCCCGACCCCAGCCTCCCCCACGCGCTCTCTCCTTCCGCGTCGCCCCACCCTCTCGTCTCTCTGCTCCCGTGCGCTCGCCTCTGCCGCCGCTCGCTGCTCTCCTCCCCTCCCGACGGTGCCCTCTTCTCCTCCGCTCGAGACCCCCCCCCACATCGGCCTCCGCCGCCCTGGCCCGCGCCCCGCCTCGCCGGCCCCGCAGACAACCTCTCCTCTTCCTCCAGCTGTCCCATTGCCATGCCTCCTGCGTCACCGTCGTCGGCCGCGCCTCCTACCGCCGCCTCCGGCCGCGTCGCCCCTCCACGACCTCGCCGGTGTCGCGAGGATCTACACAAAGCGAGAAGAAGCAGTTCGCCGGCCTTCCTTCCGGTACCATGAGGCGGATCTCGAGGGCGAGATCCATTGTTAGTGGTGTCGAATTGTGGCATCCCACAAAACCACTACTAGAAAATCGCGTTGTTTTTGTGCATTGCATCATCATGACCGCATGCTCATGTCATCATGCCACATTGCATTTGAGCATCGTCATCATCTTGCATTTGCTCGCATAAAACTATTTTTCGCAAAGCCCGTTTTGTTTTCTAAAACGCCCCCTCTTTATTCAAACATCAAAACCGGGTCCCCGGATTATTTTGTTTTGTCCGCTGTCGGATTACAAAAGCGCTGGTTGAAATAAATAATTTAATTAAATTATTTTTAGTGAGGCGATCGAGCAGGCCGACCGACCGACGACCACCCCGGAACCTAAAGCGGTCCACCTAACCAGTCCCATCTAAATCCTAAAGCTACCCACCCACACACCCCTCCACCTCACCCCAACCAATAGCCCCTCGCCACCTCATCTCCCCTCTCTCCCTCACCCAATCACCATCTGCCACCTGCCCCCTCTCTCTCTCTCTCCCACCAAGACACCACCCTCACCCTGCCCACACAAGCCACACGGTCAAACCCCACAGCCAGATCCCCACCTGCAGACCCCACCTCCCACAGGACCCCGTCCCACCACAGCCCCGCTCTCCTGCTTCCTCTCTCCCCCGTCCTCTTCCCCAGCCACGCACGCACACACCTCCCTCTCTTTCACTTTGCACGCCCTTCCCCTCAGTGACTAGCTCCCGTCGCCTGCCTCCAGCAGCAGCCGCGGCCGCCTCCTCCTCATCGCCCGCATGGTCTCTTCCCAGCCGCTCCCCAGGCTTCGCCACCGTCCCTTGGCCTGCCGCTCCACCGGCCTCTCCTCTCGCTCAGCGACCCCGCCGCCTCTCTGCTAGCCACGCCGCCGCCCCCTGCGTTCCCCCTCCGCCTCGCCCACCGCTCTGCGCACCCCGCCTGCCCCGCCATCCTCGCCGTTCGCCCCCACCTCCGCCGGCCACCCGCCTTAGCCCGCCGGCGCTGCAGCGCCTTGAGCCTCCCTCCGCCTCTCTCGCGCGCGCTCCTCCCCTCCCCCCGCCGCTAGCCTCGCCTCCGGCCCGCATCCGCCGCCCGAACCGCTCCGCCGTCCGCCGCCGCCCTTGATCGCGCCAGCGCCGCCGTCCCAGCCGTGAGCCGCCTCACCGCCGTCGTCTCCTCCGCCCCTTTCGAGTCCGGCCGCACGTCCCGCCACGCCGACCCGCCTCCATCTGCAGCATCGCGCCCCGGACCACCCTCTCGCCAGCGCTCCGGCCTCGCGTCACTGCCGCGCGCGCTCCCCAGCGACCACCGCGTCTGCACCGCCTCCGCCGCGCTCGTGAACGCCTCGCCTGCGCCGCCCCTCCCGCCGTCGGTCTCCACCGAGCCCAGCCGTCGCCCTGCTCGCTGCCGGCCGCCCCTCCACCGAGCCGTCCCTCTGCGGGCCCCTCCGTCGAGCCTGCACCGCCACCCGACGCGTCCTTCTGCAGTCAGCGTGTGTTGTGTTGGATGCGTGTGGCCAAGTCTGGTACATCGAGGTGAAACGTAGTGAAGATGTCAAGGTTGCGGTACAGGAGTTCTACCCAAGATCTTTCGAAGGCCGGCCCATCCAAGTTTCTCTCGTCACAAGATCTCCACCACGGACTTCAAGTACTCCTCGGTTGCGACAGGATTCCCTCCCCGGACCCCAAGAACTCCTTCCCGGCTCTGCTAGCCGAAAACCTCGAAGGCCGCGATGATGTTGAATCAAGATCGCCATCGTCCATGGAACCGGAACACCCAGACCTTCGTACAGGGATGCCCAACGACAAGACCGGCTCAATGCCGATGGACTCGAGGGGTGTACATGGTGCCACTAGATAACCGCCAAGATCGCCATCGGAACCACAAGGCCGTTGCAGTGAACTCGACAAGATCTACCACATCAAGACCGTACCGAACCAGTGACCCTCGACGAACCTCCGGCCAGAACTTCGACATGGCCAAGATCTACCGCAACCGAGTCCGGCACCGACAAGTGAAGTCAGAACCACCAAGCCTTCCTCGCGAAACGCCAAGACCTACTTCTGTTGTCCGAGACCGAACCCATCGAACCCTGGACCCTGAGACCGAACCCCGAACCCCGGGACCTCAAGATCGTCGAGACCCCTAATGTGTGAACCCCTTCCCGAAACCCTATTTTTATAACATAACAACAACTTGTTGTATATTAATCATTCATCTCGCATGCATATCTTTGGTTTGGGGGCCTTATGACGATTCACCTAATTAAATATGGGGCCCATATGCGGGCAAATCTAGCCTTATATTGGCCTCATTTAAATTTGTGTAGCGAACCGGCGCTATCTTTTGCCATGCTAAACAACATTTAATTTGCGGGGTAGATAAATAACTTGAACCATCTAAGTAATTGTCGGGACCCCGGTTCCGCTTAATATGACCTAATTGCATCGCACCTTGCCATGTCATGCATCATACATGCATCATGCCGATCTCTGCCGTTGTATTAAATATTGCATCCGGTGTTTATTCTAGCGATTTGCTTCTTCGCGGATAAGGCCGTTGAGTTGATCGATGCCGACCCGATCTTGGTTGAACCTTGGCAATGTTTTCAGTGAGCATCTCCCCCTTTCTACCTATCTTACTTTTATAGTCTTTACTCCCTCCTGTTGATCTATTGCTATACGTATTTGCGATGCTTTAGTTTCGTACATGATTTACCGTGCAGCCCTATATTGCCTTGGACACATCCTATTACATTGTTTGGTAGATAGTTGGACTTATGCGTCGCGATTGCTTGCTCAAGTGCTGATGTGTGTCGTCATATGCCACGATTCTTGATGTATTGCCGCATGTTGATGTTGGAGATGATTCTAGTTTTACTTATCGTCACTTTAATTTCTGTTTAACAACAAAAATTGAAATAAGCGAGAGGCATCGGTGGGTGATAGATAATATTTGGTTTTCAAACGCCCACTTGTGTCCGTAAGACCCAGTACTTGATACTGTTCCTTGATTTATCGCGCTATCCACATCCGGAGGTATATGGGACCCCACGAGCGAGCTTGATTCGGTCTTATTTCTTGGGGCCACAAACTAGTTTGAGGTTTTGTTTACGATCCTGTACTTATGCCATGCTACGTATTTCACGATTGTGCGAGGAGCACACTTTGTCTTGTTAGGATCGGGACACGTTCTGCGTGTCGACAAGCCCAGCCACACTTCGGGTTCCCGATCGCTCTGACGTCCACCCAAACCTTGAGTCCGTCTCGGAGCTAGCTTACTTCGTTGCGGGTTCTACTTAAGGGGTGGCCCCCTGAAATATTTCTGAATCCTGTGATTGTTCAGTCGTGAAAGCCTCGTTGGGTTTTGATTTGGTTTTTCCGAGGTTGATCGAGCGTGTGTTGCTATTGGTGCACCCCGGCCGGGTAAAACTTTCTGAAAGCCGTGTCCGCGGATATGGACGACTTGGAGCACAGTATCTCGACCATAGACAAGCATAACTAAAGTTTACTGCTATAAATTTGACTTTATCATGACTAGTAAACAGCTTCACTATAATGGAATGGCTAATAATACTGCCCACAATTGCTTGTTTGGATTGTCGCTTGCGACCATTGTACCTGACTAGTAAGTATGGCAACTACTACGGAATTGGCTGATTAAAAGTACCAACAACTGCTGGGTTTTGGGTTTACATCATGCTATCTACATCTGATTAGTAATTGCTGCAACTACAACGGAATGAATAACTAAAAGGGCCCACTGCTTCTTTTATCAGGATGATTCTCTAAACCTGACTAGTAAAGTGCATAACTATAAGAATAAGTAAAACTAATGTGAGTTCCTCGGTTGACTTCCTCGTTTGGTCTCGAGGAAACACGAGATGGGTTTGCTTGATGGTAGTATCGGGGTGGTTCGAATAGGTCTTTCTTATCCTCTCGATAACCGCTAGTTGTATCGAGTCTCTATAGGTTGTTTAGTGCATCTTTGCCGCCGCTCAGTCCACCATACCTATGTAGGCGAGGACCGCCGAATTCTAGCCTCGCCGTGTACTGGCCTCAGTACTGACGCTCCTTCTTTTTTCTTTGCCCTTTGTCGGCACCCCTTTTGTTTAAGCAGGTTTTGAGATCGACGTCATTAGCAGGGTTACCCTTCCGGCTTGGCCTGGGTAGGGTTATGGACGCCATTGGTTATTCTTCAGGGCTCTTAGCCCCATTTGCATCTTGTCCGTAGCTGGACGATCTATTGTTTTCAAGGTGATTTGGATCTTTGTACCGTATATCTGTATTCTTGACTCTTGGAGTCGCTGTTATATATATATCTATTCTGTGGGTCCCATCGAGGACTGTTGTGTAATGTTATTACTTCGTTTTCCACCCGCACGAAAGTGCCTGGTGGGCACCTTTGAATCGTTTCTATGCGGGTTTGGCGGGTTTCGCTAAAACTTGCATAGGTCCGATTCTGAGGGTGCTACATCCACCCGCCGGCCCGTTGCCCTGGTGACCTCCGTCGCCGCCCGTGTTCCTCTTCTTCCGCCGTCATCCGGTCCCGAGCTGCCCGGCGCCCTCCTGCGAGCCTCGCCGGCCCAACCTTCGCCGCCAGTGGGACTCCCCACCTCGTCGTCGCCTTCAACCGTCCATCGTTTCCCCTCGCCTCCACCCCCCTCTCCGGTCGCGACCCCGCCAGGGCCGCCGTGATCCGCCTCGCGCCACCCCGTGGAGCTCCCTGGCCGTGGCGCCCTCTGCGTGTTCCGCCAGCCGGGCCTCCATACGTGCGACCCTTCGAGCTCCTGTGTGCGTGCTCATGTATGAGCCTGCGTGTTTGTATGTTTTAATCAGTTTTCGACACCTATCTTTGTGCATGTGTGCTATGTGAATCCGGCCTATATTCTGGCAAGTGTAGCTACGACATGTTCTGCTGACAACGGCCTCATTCAAACTCCGTTCCTCGCCAAGCTCTCCATCTTCGGTGCTTTCATCTCGTCCACTCTAGCCAAGTTTCCCTCGTCACAAGATCCCCAAGCGATGCCACTCGAGTGCTCCAACATGGAAACCGAGGCGATGATGTCGGATCGACCAGTCCTTCTCGGAAGACCGTGGACGCCAAGTCCCCGGGTTCAAAGGCGACAAGACCCCGATCCCGACGACCGACCTCGGCGAGACCGAACCCTCGGCACTCCATGATTCTCCTTCATGGTACGCCAAGACTCCCGGCGCCCGAAGCCGAGAACCCCGACAAGAACCACGACACGGATACACCAAGTACTCCCTCGAGGACGCCAAGATCTTCACCCCGAACGCCAAGACCGATATGATTCGAGGACCCGACAAGTTCTCGCAATGACATGATCGACACCGACCACGGCGAATCTGATGCGCCCCTGACGCCGAACCAAGTCCTGCTTCCCGGAACGCCAAGATCTACCTCAGTTGTCCGAGAACGATTCCGTCGAACCCTGAACCCTGAGACCGACCCCGGACCCCGGAACCCCAAGACCGTCGAGACCCCTCAATGTGTGAACCCCTTCCCGAAACCCTATTTTATAATATAATACAACTTGTCGCATATTAAATTGTTCATGCATGCATCCTTGTCTGTGGTTTGGGGGCCTTATGCCGATTCACCTCATAATTAAATATGGGGCCCATATGCGGGCAAATCTAGTCTCATATTGGTTCCATTTAAATTGGTGTAGCGAACCGAAGCCATGTTTGGTCTTGCTAATTCAACATTTAATTTGCGGGGTAGATAAATAACTTGAACCGTCTAATTAATTTTCGGGACCCCGTTTCCGCTTAATATGACCTAATTGCATCGCATCTTTGTCATGCCAAACATCATTCATGCATCATGCCCGATCTTCTGCCGTTGTATTAAATCTTGCATCCGGTGTTTCTTCTAGTGTTTTGGTTCTTCGCGGATAAGGCCGTTGAGTCGATGTGAGTGTCGACCCGATCTTCGGATGAACCTTCGACAATGTTTTCAGGCAAGCATCTCCATCTTTCTACCTGTTGATCTATTGCCTCCTGTTGATCTATTGCTATCTGTGTCGCATTGCTCTAGTTTTTGTACCCGTGATTTCCTTGCAGCCTTATATTGCCTTGGACACACCCTATTACCTGTTGTTTGGTAGATAGTTGGACTCGCGCGTCGTAGTCGCTTGCTCAAGTGTTGTTGCGTGTCGTCCAGTTCCACAGTTGTTGGAGTAATGCCGCACGTTTGATGTTGGAGGTGATCATGGTTTTACTTATCGTTCACTTTAATTACTGTTTAACAACTAAAATTGAAGTAAGTAAGCAGAGGCACAGGTGGGCAATAGATGTTATTTGGTTGTTAACCGTCCACTTGTGTCCCGTAGGACCCCGAGTGCTTGATATATGTTCCTTGATTTATCGCGCTATCCACATCCGGGAGGATTATGGGACCCCCCTGAGCCAGAGCTTGATTCAGTCTTATTTCTTGGGGCCACAAACTAGTTTCAGGTTTTATTTACTATCCCGTACTTATGCCATGCTACTACTGTATTTACGTTTGTGCGAGGAGCACACTGTACTGTTTAGGATCGGGACACGATTCCGCGGTGTCGACAAGCCCAGTTTTGGGTTCCCGATCGTTCCTGACCGTCCACCCAAACCTCGGGTTCGTCTCGAGTCGCTAACCGTTGCGGTGTACTCAAGGTGGCCCCTGAAATATTTCTGAATCCTGTGATTGCTTTGTCTGAAGGCGTCGTTGGGTTTTGATTTGGTTTTTCCGAGGTTGAGTGAGTGTGGGTTGCTATTTGTGCACCCGGCGGTTAAAACTTTCAAAGCCGTGTCATGATTTATGGACGACTTGGAGCACAGTATCTCGATCATAGACAACTATAACTAAAGTAGTGCTATAAATTTGACTTTAGAATGACTAGTAATCAGCTTCACTATAATGGAATGGCTAACTAAAACTGCCCACAATTGCTTGTTTGGTTTGTCGCTTGCGACGTTTGTATCTGACTAGTAAGTATTGCAACTACAACGGAATGGCTAAATAAAAGTACCAACAACTGCTGGGTTTTGGGTTATCTCATGCTAATGTATTTGACTAGTAAGTGTCGCAACTACAACGGAATGGTTAACTAAAACTTCCCACTGCTTATTTTATCAGGATGAATATCTACACCTGACTAGTAATTGCTACAACGATAACTGAATAAATAAAACTGCCAACTGTGTGAGTTCCTCGGTTGACTTCCTCGTTTGGTCTCGAGGGGGAAACACCAGGATGGGTTTGTTTGGTGGTAGCATCAGGTTGGTTCCGAATAGGTCTTTCTTATCCCTCTCTGACCGCCGCCAGTTGTATCGAGTCTCTATAGGTTGATTAGTGCATGCTGCCGCCGCAGCTTCAGTCCACCATACCTATGTAGGCGAGGACCGCCGAATTCTAGCCTCGTGTGTCTTGGCCTCGATCTTGGCGCTCCTCTTTTCCTTTGCCCTTTGTCGGCACCTTTTGTTTAAGCAGGTTTTGAGATCGGCGTCATTAGCGAGGTTACCCTTCCGGCTTGGCACAGGCAGGTTATGGACGCCATTGGTTATTCTTCAGGGCTCTTAGCCCCATTTGCATCTTGTCCGTAGCTGGACGCTATATCGTTCTCAAGGTGATTTGGATCTTTGTACTGTATATCTGTATTCTTGACTCATGGAGTCGCTGTTATATATATCTGTTCTGTGGGTCCCATCGAGGACTGTTGTGTAATGTTATTACTTCATTTTCCACCCGCACGAAAGTGCCTGGTGGGCACCTTTGAATCGTTTCTATGCGGGTTTGGCGGGTTTCGCTCAAACTTGCATAGGGTCGATTCTGAGGGTGTTACATAAGCCAAACCCATGTTCTCCCTTATCCCACACAAATGCCTCTTCCTTCTCCCATGTATATAGCGTCGCTATAAATCTCAATATCTACTTCTTTTAAGAATGATTTGATCATGTAAGTAATTAAACATCCAAACATTATACAAAGGGTTTTTCTAGGCATATCAGAACAAACTATATTTGTGGCTTTGCATACATAAATCACCTCGGTGGGGTTAATATACATAGTATACCATTGCTATATAGACCCCTACATAGTGCTCGTGCTTACTACATAAGGCAATTACAAGTGACACCACAGTTCCATAAATATGGGTGGACATACCACGTCAAACACATACTCGCTCCTTGCACACTTAGTTTAATACCAAACCATATCACCCCTCCCACACAACCATATCTCCCTTCCTCCATGAATAATCCAATAAAACTCTTCTCTTTGAATATTTGGTGATCTAAAAACCACCCATATTATTTTGCCTATCCACATATAGCCCCCTCTTCACATCATAATGCAACTTTTAGTTGCTCGTAACAAGGTTATAAATAGCTAGTAATAGATTCTATGTATATAACATTTTGGACCCCGGTCGATTAACTAAAAGCGCAATACCTGGCCATAGTAGTGATGATTGTTGTCACTTCAAGTAGCTTCACTATTAATATTAGCTTATAGTTGGTGCTGATAGTTCCACTATTTCATGTAGGTATGTTTTTTCGAATGAACATGCTCGATTGAAAATCCTAAAGTATATCTAACATAAGCTTGAATTGCGATAAAAAACTATTAATAGACATTAAGTTTCACCTTTTGAATACCTCCACATTCCTTATTCTTATATTCATAAAACTGCCATCATATTATTTTCTAAAATCCTTGGAGTGCTCGCAAGGGCTACATATTTCGTTCTAGTACGGATATTGAATACAAGACACATGCTAATGCTACTACAGAAATTATCTCGGTACAATCTCTACTTGGTGAACTTGGAGTATCTCAGATTCGTCCACTTGTACTTTGGTGTGACAACATTGGTGAACCCGGTCTTTCATGCATGTACAAAAAGTATTAAAGTGAATTTTCATTTTGTTCGATAACGGGTTTCTCGGAAGTTGCTTCAAATCAAATCCATCTCCTCAAGGATCATATTGCTAATATATTCACCAAGGAACTACCACTACCATTTTTCCAAGCACGTAGGCATAATCTCAATCTTTCTTACTTGGTCGAGATTGATGGAGGGTGATAAACTACCTAATATGTTGTATGTTTGTATCTTAGGTAGTTTCCTTGACCGATACGGTTTGTACAGCTTACACGTATGTGTCCTTATAACCATCGATGTACATGATCCCCATGATCACTATGTAATATATATATACACACATCACCAGACCACGTCTCGTTGGGATGTGCGAATACCCTCCAATACACTTGAAAACCCTAAATCGTTTCACCGAGAACCAGCAAGAGGTTTGCGGCGCTTATAATAGAGCAGATGCGTGGAGCGGGCTAGGACGTGAGATGGCTAGAGGAGATACATGTGTAGAAAGGGCTGGCACGCCGCTAGAAAATCGTTCGGAGGATGAAAGGAGGGTGGCTATGGAACCTATTGGGGTCAAGTGTGGCTGGACAGAAAATAAATCGAGCCGGTACATCACTTATTGGTAGCATGGTGGGTTATTTCCACCAACTTCCTTGAACGAAATGTGATGAAAGCCACGCTTGGGCTTCCATTAAAATTGTACTATGAGAATCAACGGCGTTATAGAAACAGCGGTGGTAAAAAATAAATTTGGTTACCATTCAACTTTTTTACTCTTGGGATGCATGCATGGCCAAAGGATCAAGCAGTGGCCAACTCTACATGGGAGGCTACCCCCTCCCACTAGAGGAAAAAGGGTCATCCGTTCGCGACCCCTCGGAGCATTAGTCCCGGTTGCGCCAGCAACCGGTACTATCTTGCACGTCCCGGTTGGGCGAACGCAGGCCAGGGGCATGGGTCCCGGTTGGTAAGGGGCATGCGTCCCGGTTGGAGCCACCAACGGGACTAAAGGTTTGGCAGCCACGTGGCGTGTACGCACCTTTAGTCCCGGTTGCTGGCTTCAACCGGGGCTAAAGACCCCTTGCCCTCTATAAATGCAACGCCCCAGCCCCCTTTGCCTCCACTCTGTTTTTTCGAATGGTGTAAGGTGTGAGGGTGTGTGCTAGTTTTTTTCATGCATGCATTGAAGGTGTTTGTTGAAATGTTTGAGTGAAAAATCCCGTTGAATTTCTCATAGAACAAAAATATAGAAGGTGTCCGAGACGCACTTGAGCTTTCTCCTCTTTATTTCCCTCGATCGAGGTTAGCAATCTTATCTTTTCTAGGTCATTGATACAATTCATGTGTCGGTGTGAATTGGTTATTTCACTATTTATGATGTCCTGTTTTTGATAAACTTACTTATATGATGCAGATGAGCGGTCGGGAATGGATGTACGGTGACGGCGGGTAGCCGGGTATATCAAAGGCGTGGATAAATTTATCGATGTGGCTCGACAAACAAAGAGAATGGATTTATCGTTGTCCATGTGTTCAATGTCGGAACAACAAGGAGTACTCTTCCTCGAAAATCATTCGCCACCGATTATGAAAGGTTTCATGCCCAACTATAATTGCTGGACCAAGCACGGGAAAGAGGGGTTATGATGGAAGATGGTGAAGAAGAAGATGATGATAACAACTATCATCATATGTTTCCTGAATCTGATGATACTGCAATGGAAGACAATGGAGAGGAAAAAGGTGAAGAACGGGCATCGGATGAGCCGGTGATGAACTTGGTAGGGTCATTTGATGCAAAGCGAGGCGTGAAAGAAAATGAGAAGTTGAAGTTAGAGGGAATGTTAGAAGATCACAAGAAATTGTTGTACCCAAATTGTGAAGATGGCGGCACAAAGCTCGATGCGACCTGGAATTGTTGCGATGGAAGGCGAGTGTGGTCTAACCGACTCCTCATTTGAAAAGATCTTTGAAAATAATGAAGCGAAGTTTCCAAAACATAACGAACTTCCGATAGTACCTCTGAGCAAAGAAGACTCTCCTCTGGGATTAGATGTGCAAAAGATACATGCATGCATTAATGATGCATCCTCTACATGATAAGGAGTATGAGAATTTAGATAAATGCCGGTATGCAGCGTTGCGGTATAAGATCGACGAGATGACCACTGGTGATGTTGAGGAGAGCCCCTCGGAAGAGGGTTCTGCTAAGGTTATGTGGTATGCTCCTATAATACCAAGGTTGAAACGCATGTTCGAAACAAAGAGCATGCCGGTTGTTGCGATGGCACAAAGAAGACCGTAAGAAAGGCGGGGAGTTGAGACACCTGGCGATGGGTCACAGTGGAGAAAAATCGAGAGAGACTTCCCGGACTTTGCGGTGGCCAAGGAACTTATGGTTTGGTCTAAGTACGGATGGCATGAATCCTTTTGGGGGAGAGCTGCGATCCGCACTGGCCCGTGACTCTATGTATCTACAACCTGCCTCCTTGGTTGTGCATGAAGCGTAAGTTCATTATGATGCGGTGCTCATCCAAGGCCCAAGCAACCGGCAACGCGACATTGATGTGTACCTTAGGCCATTAGTTGAAGAACTCTTACGGTTGTGGGGCAAACCAGGTGTACGTGCGTGGGATGAGAACAAGCAGGAGCCATTTAATCTCGAGGGTTGTTATTCGTAACCATCAATGATTGGCCTGCTCTTAGTAACCTTCGGAGAGACAAACAAAGGATATAAGGCATGCACCCACTGTTTAGATAAGACCGAAGGTACATATTTGCATAAATGCAAGAAGGTTGTGTACCTAGCGAATCGACGATTTCTTCCGACCAATCATCCGTAAGAAAGAAAGGCAAGCATTTCAAAGGTGAGGCGGATCACCGGAAGAAGCTGAACTCCCAGGTGGTGATGATGTATTTGGTATGGTCAAGGACATAGAAGTAATCTTTGGAAAGGGTCCGGCGGTCAATCAGTTCGAACGACGTCGCTACAGGACACGCACCCATGTGGAAGAAGAAATCTATATTTTGGGAGCTGCCATATTGGAAAGTCCTGCGTGTCCGCTCTTCAATCGACGTGAAACTGCTAGGATTCCTAGGCGTGTATGGTAAGACAAAAGATACACCAGAAGCACGGGAGGACCAACAAATTATGAAAGACCCAAAGAACATGCATCTGAGATAACAAGGCGGATAAAGGCGTCACTTAAGTCGTGCCGCTATGCTCTTACCAAAGCAGAGAAGGAAATCTTTTTGAAGTCCTTTACGGTATCAAGGTGCCGTCGGGCTTCTCATCTAATATAAAGGGATAATAAATATGGGAGAAAAAGTTCCAAAACCTGAAGTCTCATTAGTGTCACGTGAGTATGACGCGGTTGCGTCCGTTTGCATTGAGGGGGCTTCTACCGGAAAATGTTCGAGTACCCATTGTGAAGTTGTGTACATTCCTCAATGCAATATCTCAGAAGGTAATCAATCCAGATATTCTGACAAGGTTCTGAAGGATGTGGTACAATGTCTTGTTAGTTTTGAATTGGTGTTCCCACCATCCTTCTTCAATATTATGACGCATCTCTGGTTCATCTAGTGGAAGAGATTGCCATTCTCGGTCCGGTATTTCTGCACAATATGTTCCCCTTTGAGAGGTTCATGGAGTCTTAAAGAAATATGTTCATAACCGTGCTAGACGGAAGGAAGCATCTCCAAGGGATATGGAGCAGAGGAGGTCATTGAGTTTTGTGTTGACTTTATTCCGACCTTAAGCCGATTGGTGTTTGACTCGCGGCATGAGGGAAGACTAAGTGGAAAAAGGCGCTGGGAAAGAAAGCAAATATGTAGGGACGGGATTCTTTCACTAAAGCACACTACAGTTCTACATAATTCTACCTTGGCAGCTCCGTATATGGAGGAACACAAGAATATTATGCGCTCAAAAACCGGGAAGCCTGAATCATGGATTACAGATGAACACATGAAGTCGGCGGTGGTTGGATGCGGACACATCTCTTGAATGACACCTGTTGGAGATCAGCTATACTTGTTGGCGCGTCACCATCTTCTCTGTATTGAATTTCCAAGTGCGAAATAAATGGGAATACATTCTACGATCGCCCAAGATAAAAGAGCACCAACCAAAATAGTGGTGTCGCTTTGATGCAATAGGCGAGAATGGACAAAAGGACACATATTATGGTTACATAGAGGAGATATGGGAACTAGACTATGGAGTCTCTTTTAAGGTCCCTTTGTTTCACTGCAAATGGGTCAACTGAATGGGGAAGGGTAAAGATAGACCAGTTATGCGGAATGACAACAAGTGGATCTCAACAATCTTGGTTATAGAGATGAACCATTCGTCCTAGCCAATGATGTGTCTCAGGTTTTCTATGTGAAGGACATGTCCTCGGACCGAAAAAAGAAAAATATGCAAACGAATACATCATATGGTGATCCAAAGCGTCACATAGTTCTTTCAGGAAAAAGAAACATCGTGGGAATTGAGGACAAGAGACATATGTCAAGATTATAATAAGTTTGATGAAATTCCGCCCTTCACAGTGAAAACTGACCCAAGCATTCCATTAAGTAAAGAAGATGCTCCATGGTTACGTGAAGCGGTCATAAGGAATGACATATGCCAAGAAGTTCATGCTCATATTATGTAACTCTAGTTCATGTCTTTCGCGGTTTGTGGCTTGACCGAAGGATATCTTTCGCGGTTTGTGGCCTTTAGTCCCGGTTTTGTAGTCTCAGTTTTTAATATTAATAAATGTCTTGAGTGTTAGTCCCATTTTGTGGCTGGACCGGGAGTGCCTCTATGACCAGTTTCTCGGAGATGCCGGAGGCTCCGCTTCGGCATCTCCAAACTGGCCGCATGGTGTCCTGCTCTCGAAAACCATCTTGCAGCTTGTAACTTCACTAACTAGATCAATCGCCTCGAGCTAACTAATTTCACATATTAGGAGTGCCTCTATGATTTCTCGGAGATGCGGAGGACTGGCCCGGGCTCGGCATCTCCACACTGGCGCATGATGGTGTCCCTGCTCGAAAACCATCTTGCAGCTTGTAACTTCACTAACTAGATCAATACTCCTCGGAGCTAACTAATTTCACATATTAGGAGTGCCTCTATGACCAGTTTCTCGGAGATGCCGGAGGCTGGGCTCGTCGGCATCTCCCAAACTGGCAGATGGTGTCCCTCTCGAAAACCATCTTGCAGCTTGTAACTTCACTAACTAGATCAATACCTCGGAGCTAACTAATTTCACATATTAGGAGTGCCTCTATGACCGATTTCTCGGAGATGCCGGAGGACCTGGCTCCGTCATCTCCTCAAACTGGCCGTAGTGGTGTCCTGCTCTCTAAAACCATCTTGGAGATGCCTCAAACTGGCTGGAGGACTGGACTCACAAGGATGCATATTTATAGTACAAGCAGCTCGGCATAATGTACACTCACGACATAATGTCGACACTCACCTATTATTAGTCTTGACTCATCTTTAGTCCCGGTTGGTGTCTCCAACCGACTAAATTCATCTTTAGTCCCGGTTGGTGACACCATCCGGGACAAGGCCTAACCATACGACATAATGTCGACACTCACCCCTATTATTAGTGTTGTTCGCCCACTGCGCAATCCCTTTAGTCCCGGTTTGTGACTACATCCGGACTAAATGTGTTGAACAATGATCATGTGTGTGTGGACATTGGTATGTAGAACAATGTTGCAGAGGAAGTTTTCCTTTTGTCGCACGGAAAATCCCTTTTCCATTTTCCGAGCGCAAAAAGCGTCGTTTGTGAAGTAACCACCAAAATGCCGTTTGAATGCTACCGTCCTATTTTCCTAAAATACTAGACCACCTTACATGGACTATATCCCAACCGGTACAAATCGGGACTAAATATGAACCCTCTCTTTATATAGGCATTTCCTCTATTTATTAGGTAACACTTAAGACATTTATTAATATTAAAACCGGACAAATCGGGACTAGCTAACACTCAGCCTAAAGCCCCTTTAGTCATAATCATGCCTAGTCCTATAGTACGCAGCTTGAGGTCTTCATCGTCGTCATCATCATCGCCGTCACACCGCCACTCGGGATCCTCGGCCCATCCATGGCATATACCGAGGCCATTCCAGCCTTGGATTCACGGCGGGTGGGAGAGGGTCTCTGGAAGACGATGCCGCTACCGGGGCGATGTGGGGCCTATGGCGGGTGGACTCGTGGGCACCGTAGGCGATGATGGTCTCCCCCGGCGATGTAGCGCATCACTTCGATGATAGTACGGTTCTCCCACCACAGACGACGGCCGACTTCGTTGTGGTTCACCAGGGGTGGGCCATCACCCTCGTACCTGGCGAGCTCCCTTTCCCGCCTATTAGCGAAGAAGGCATTCCAGGTGTCATAGTTGTCGGGATCCCACTGGGGATCCATCCGCTGCTCCGGCGTGAGCTCGTGGTAGAAGTGGTTTGTGATGGCCGCTGGCGCGGAACCTTGAGGGCAGGAGGACAGAACCCCTCCAGCTCGGCATCCAGCCCGGCGGTACCCGTGGACAAGGGTAGTTGGGCGCCAGCGCCTCGGTCTCCTCGAGGGTCGAATGGCCCAAAGATGGCGTTGTCCATTGTTCTAAGAGAGGAAGGTGTGGATGTGTGGATATCCATGACACGATCACCCTAAATATAGAGGAAAGGCGGAAAACTTGGCGTGAAGCTTTGGGAAATGGCGGAAATATCTTTAGTCCCGGTTAGTGACTACATCCGGACTAAAAGCTCTAGTAGAAAGGAAAGGCGGAAAACTTGGCGGGAAGAGGTGGAAATGGCGGAAAATATTTTTAGTCGGTTTGTGACTACATCCGGACTAAATGTGTCGAACAATGATCATGTTTCAAAAACCTTGAGAAAATTACCTATCATGTTCGAGGTTTCATGGCTTTCGCCCAAACGACCGATGTTATGTCTGAATCACGGCATAGTTTGTGATGTTGTGCCCATATTATGCATGTGTGTGGACATTGGTATGGAGAACAATGTTGCAGGAGGAAGTTTTCCTTTTGTCGCGGAAAAGCCCTTTTCCATTTTCCGGCGCAAAAAGCGGGTCGTTTTTGAAGTAACCACCAAAATGCCGTTTCGAATGCTATCGTCCTATTTTCCTAAAATACTAGACCACCTTACATGGACTATATCCCAACCGGTACATCTCAAACCTTTTCGTCCATCCCGAGTAAAAAGGACAAATGTCTGCCGAATCGGCAGGAAGTGGGTCCGGTTTGTACTACTTACATGATCTATCGCCGTGATTTTTTGAAAAAATCATTTTTAGACTCGCAATATGTGGTTTCTTCAGAGATCCAATGCAAGTTCTAACAATGCCCGTCCCCTATCTTCATGCACACCGGTTCGACCATAGTTAGAAATTCAAATAATTCAAAACGGGCATAATAAATTCAAAAAAAATCCGAACAATGAAAATCCTTCGCGTGGTGTCATATTATGTTACATAGTTGAAAGGAAAAATACCAGACTTGGTATATTGATCATGTTTCGAAAGGAAAAATCCGAACAATGGCCGTCCCCTATCACTTCTTATGTTTATAGTTTTTGAATTATTTATTCAAATCCATACACTTCTTATGTTTAAAGTTTTTCTAAATTCCAACTTAATATTCAAAAATATAAGTTAATTAACTTTAAAAGGTTACATTAATTATTTTTTAGAAATAGAAAATGGTTTTGGATTATTTATTCAAATCCATACACTTCTTATGTTTAAAGTTTTTCTAAATTCCAAATTAATATTAAAAAATATAAGTTAATTCATTTTAAAAGGTTACATTAATTATTTTCTAGAAATAGAAAATGGTTTTGGATTATTTATTCAAATCCATACATTTCTTATGTTTAAAGTTTTTCTAAATTCCAAATTGATATTAAAAAAATATAAGTTAATTCATTTTTAATTGTAAATGGTTCATATTTTAAATGGTTACATTAATTGTTTTTAAAACAGAAAATGGTTTTGAATTATTTATTCAAATCCAAACACTTTTTATGTTTAAAGTTTTTCTAAATTCCAAATTGATATTAAAAAAATAAAAGTTAATTCATTTTTAATTGTAAATGGTTCATATTTTAAATGGTTACATTAATTGTTTTTAAAATGTAAAATGGTTTTGAATTATTTATTCAAATCCAAACACTTTTATGTTTAAAGTTTTTCTAAATTCCAAATTGATATTAAAAAATAAAAGTTAATTCATTTTAATTGTAAATGGTTCATATTTTAAATGGTTACATTAATTATTTTTAAATGTAAAATGGTTTTGAATTATTTATTCAAATCCAAACACTTTTTATGTTTAAAGTTTTTCTAAATTCCAAATTAATTATCATTTAAAAAACAATACAAATTTAAACCCCAAAATAAAAAATAAGGCGGGAACAGAGAGAAAACACGTGAATTTTTTTGAAAACAGGGGAATATGTCCTGGTTGGAGCCACCAACCGGGACTAAAGACCCCCTGCGCGCCAACGCTTGGGATGCTGAAAATTTTGGAGTATAGGTCCCGGTTGGTGGCTCCAACCGGGACGTATGACCCTTTAGTCCCGGTTGGAGCCACCAACCGGGACTAAAGGTCCTTCCTTTATAATCAAGACGCCTCTTCTTCTTCTTCCCCTTCTCCATTCTCTGCAACCCGACGCGCCGCATAGAGACGCCGCCGCCCCGATCCCCCGGACGCCGGCAGGCTGCCCCATCCTTGCGCGCCCGGTGTCGGAGGAGAGGGGTTGCGGGGTCGGGCGCGGTGAGGCCGAGGAGGGGCGGAGGTCGACGGCGACGGGGAGGAAGGAGGTGGGGCGCGTCCGCGGGCCGGGGAAGAGCTGCGAGGGGGGGCGCGGGGAGAGGAAGGCGAGACGGGGAGGCCGACGGAGGCGCTGCTCCGGCGAGAGGGAGGCGCACGCGGCGGGCGGGCTCACGGGAGGGGGAGGCGGCTATCTGGCGGGCCTCGACGGGCAGAGGGAGGGCAGCGAGGAGGAAGAAGGTGGAGGGGGCGAGCTCGGGAGGAGGCACGGGACGGGCAAGGTGGGGAAGAGGAACAGGGGGCGGCAGGTGGGGCTTGGGGTGGGGCCAGGGCGTGGGCCAGAGGGGACAGGTGGGTGCGGGTCCTGGGTGGGGCCACGTGGGCAGGTGGGAGAGGGGGCAGGTGAGGCAGGGGGTGAGTGTGGTGGGCGTGGGCGCTGCAGGTGTGCGTGTGCTTTGGGAGAGAGGAAGGAGAGAGGGTCAGGCCAAGTGGCGTGTCTGGTTGGGTGGGGATTGGGGATGACACGGCGTGCATACTGATTGGATGGGGTGAGGTGGCTGGAGGGGTGGTTAGATTAGGTTGGGGTAAGAAAAGATTTGGGTGGGGTCTAGGGTGGACCGATTTTGTTTCTGGGGGTGGTCGTCGTCGAATCGCCCGCTCATTGCCCTAAAATAATTAACTATTTTATTTATTTTAAATGCACCGCTTGCAAACCGATAGCGACAAACAAAATAATCCGGAGACCCGGTTTTGCGTTTGAATAAAGACGGGCGCGAAAACACAAACAGGTTTTTCCGCAAATAGTTTTATGCAAGCAAATGCAAGATGATGACGATGCTCAGATGCAATGTGGCATGATGACATGAGCATGCGGTCATGATGATGCAATGCACAAAACAACGCGATTTTCTAGTAGTGGTTTTGCGGGATGCCACAATTCGACACCACTAACAATGGATCTCGCCCTCGAGATCCGCCTCGTGGTACCGGGAAGAAGGGCGGCGATCTGAATCTTCTCGCTTCGTGTAGATCCTCGCGACACCACTAACAAGAGGTCGTTGTCCGTGATTGTCGAGAGAACACTCCGGAACAAAAGGTCGAAGGCAGAGGCATCAACAAATAAAGCCACCTCTAACTTCCGTGGACGGATTTAAATTGCTGGATCCCCTGATTCGGTGTACAAGAGCGAATGATAAGAGTAGTCGGATGGTGATCAGTCCATCGCGCACCCAAACCATTACTCTGCACACGAATAGGCGAATTATCCAACCAACTCTCAGAATCAGACTGAAGATCTCGACAAGCGAGGTTCGGAAACAGAGGAGTGATGCAGACTCTGCATCGGATCTGGCGTAGATGATGTCGTATCGTCGGAAACACCGGAAGGCACAAACAAGGAACAAGGAATGGTACCACAGCAGGCGGATTCCTCAGGCAGCATGAACACTGGATGGTAGAACATCGTTACCAAAGAAGGAAGCGAAACCCTGAAGGTACGACGGAACCCAACCACGAGAATTCCTGGACTCGAAGAAAGGGACGAGAGCGGATTAAAAACACGTAGAGGTAAGAGGAGAACAGCAGAGGGGTAAGGAGTAAAATCAGACCTAATCAGAACTATCCATCCGATTTTGCAAAAATAGTTTTGACACTCTACTTCGGCCGTTAGCTAGGTTATCCTACAGGCTGGACTTGTGGGTATCATAGCTGAGCTCTGATACCACTCTGTAACACCCTCAGAATCGGGCCTATGCAAGTTTTAGCGAAACCCGCCAAACCCGCATAGAAACGATTCAAAGGTGCCCACCAGGCACTTTCGTGCGGGTGGAAAACGAAGTAATAACATTACACATCAGTCCTCGATGGGACCCACAGAACAGATATATATACAACGCGACTCCATGAGTCAAGAATACAGATATACAGAACAAAGATACAAATCACCTTGGAAACGGTATAGCGTCCGACTACGGACAAGGTGCAAATGGGGCTAAGAGCCCTGAAGAATAACCAATGGCGTCCATAACCCTTCCCAGGCCAAGCCGGAAGGGTAACCCTGCTAACGACGTCGATCTCAAAACCTGCTTAAACAAAAGGGGTGCCGACAAAGGGCAAAGGAAAAAAGAGGAGCGTCAGTACTGAGGCCAGTACAAGGCGAGACTAGAATTCGGCAGTCCTCGCCTACATAGGTATGGTGGACTGAAGCGGCAGCGGCAGCATGCACTAATCAACCTATAGAGACTCGATACGACTGGCGGCTATCAGAGAGGGATAAGAAAGACCTATTCGGAACCAACCTGATGCTACCAACAAACAAACCCCATCCTGGCGTTTCCCCCTCGAGGCCAAACGAGGAAGTCAGCCGAGGAACTCACACAGTTGGCAGTTTTATTTATTCAGTTATCGTTGCAGCAATTACTAGTCAGGTATAGATAATCGTCCGGATAAAGTAAGCAGTGGGCACTTTTAGTTAACCATTCCGTTATAGTTGCAACACTTACTAATCAGATACAAATAGCATGAGATAACCCAAAACCCAGCAGTTGTTGGTACTTTTATTTAGCCATTCCGTTGTAGTTGCAATACTTACTAGTCAGGTACAATGGTCGCAAGTGACAATCCAAACAAGCATTTGTGGGCAGTATTATTTAGCCATTCCATTATAGTGAAGCTGATTACTAGTCATTATAAAGTCAAATTTATAGCACTACTTTAGTTATAGTTGTCTATGATCGAGATACTGTGCTCCAAGTCGTCCATAACATGACACGGCTTTCAGAAAGTTTTAACCCGGCCGGGTGCACAAATAGCAACACACACTCGATCAACCTCGGAAAAACCAAATCAAAACCCAACGAGGCCTTCACGACAAAGCAATCACAGGATTCAGAAATATTTCAGGGGGCCACCCCATTGAGTAGACCCGCAACGAAGTTAGCTGACTCCGAGACGGACTCAAGGTTTGCGACAATGGCTGTAAACGACTGGGAACCCAAAACTGGGATTGTCGATACCGCGAAAACATTCCGCTTACCTAAACAGTACAGTGTGCTCCTCGCACAATCGTAAATAAAGCAGTAAAGCATGGCATAAGTACAGGATCGTAAATAAAACCTCAAACTAGTTTGTGGCCCCAAGAAATAAGAATGAATCAAGCTCTGGCTCAGGGGGGTCCCATAATCCTCCCGGATGTGGATAGCGCGATAATCAAGAAACAGGTATCAAGTACTCGGGGTCCTACGGGACACAAGTGGGCGGTCGGAAACCAAATAATATCTATCACCCACCGATGCCTCTGCTTACTTACTTCAATTTTAGTTGTTAAACAGGAATTAAAGTGAACGATAAGTAAAACCATGATCATCTCCAACATAAACATGCGGCAATACACCAACAACTGTGGCACTTGACGACACGCAACAGCACTTGAGCAAGCGACTACGACGCGCAAGTCCAACTATCTACCAAACAACAGGTAATAGGATATGTCCAAGGCAATATAAGGCTGCAAGGGATATCTCGGGTACGAAAACTAGAGCAACGCGACACAGATAGCAATAGATCAACATGAGGGAATAAATACTATAAAAGTAAGACAGGTAGAAAGGGGAAGATGCTCGCCTGAAAACATTGCCGAAGGTTCAACCGAAGATCGGGTCGACACTCGCATCAACTCAACGGCCTTATCCGTGAAGAACCAAAACACTAGAATAAACACCGGATGCAATATTTAATACTACGGCAAAAGATCGGGCATGATGCATGTATGATGTATGGCATGGCAAAGATGCGATGCGATTAGGCAAGATTAAGCGGAACCGGGGGTCCCGACAATTAAATAAATGGTTCAAGTTGTTTAACTACCCGCAAATTAAATGTTGTCTTAACAAGGCAAAATAAGTTACCGGTTCGCTACACAAATTTAAATGAGGCCAATATGAGACTAGATTTGCCCGCATATGGGCCCCATATTTAATTATGAGGTGAAACGGCATAAGGCCCCCAAACCACAGACAAATATGCATGCATGATCAATTTAATATGCACAAGTTTATATTTCATTTATAAAAATAGGGCTCGAGGAAAAGGGGTCACACATTAGGGGGGTCTCGACGATCTTGGTGTTTCCGGGGTTCGGGGTCGGTCTCGGGGTTCAGGGTTCGACGGGATCGGCGGGAGCGGATACAAAACGGAGAACTCGTCGTGCCGTTCCGGAGATCTTAGTTCCAAGCGGTCGATCTTGTCGGACCCACGGATCGGCGGTCTTGTCGTTCGGAAGTAGAACTTGTCGTACTTGTGGCGTTCTTGGCGTCCTTTCGGTTCGGGTTTTGGCGTCCGAGGGAAGCACTTGTCGTACCCGTGAAGACGATCATGTCGGTCCACGGGGTCCAGCCTTCGGGGTTCGACGGGTGTCTTGGCGTCCCATGAAGGCATCCTCGATGCTCCGTGTCGAAGGCTTCGGGGTACTCAAGTCCATGTGGGCGATCTTGTCGTTTCGGGGGGATGTTCCGAGGTTCGGTCTTCGGATCTTCGGAATTGTGTTTTGGGGGTTCCGTGGGTCGGGGTCTTCGGATGTCCTTGAAGGAGGGCTTGTGGATCCATGATGGCGACCTTCGGGTTCCAGCTCGTGCGTCGGTACCGGTACACGGGGGTCTCCGCATCGAAGATCTTGGCGACGAGGAGAGCAGCGGCCCGGCCTCGGAGAAGGTCTTGCGGCGAGGCTGCTGGGTCCGCGGCGCTCGGGAACCGCGGTGGCGACGGGGGAAGCGGCCGGCGAGGAGGAGCAGCCCCTGGCGGTGGTCTGGCGGCAAAAGGCATGGCGGCGGGACCGAGCGGGCCGGGGAGCCCGCGACGGCGACGGCTCGGGAGGAGGTCGACGGGCGCCCGCGGAGGGAGAGGACGGCGGCGGCGGGAAGATGATCAGCGCGGCGGCGGGGGCTCGGGTCAGGGCGACGGCAGCCGAGGTTGGCGGGCGCGAGGAGGAGAGGCGACGCTGGGGCCCGGCGGCCGCTGGAGGCGTGCGGCGTCATGGTCGAGGAGGCCCGGCGACGGCGGCTGAGGGGGCCGGCGGAGGCGAGGCTCGCTGGGCGCGGGTCGGGCGAGCGGAGGGCGGAGGAGAGGGCCGGAGGCGAGGGTGGGGAGCTGGGCGCGGTGGCGGTGTTGACGGAGGCGGCGAGGAGGAGCGGCGGTTGCTGCCGGAGGAGAGGGGTTGCGGGGTCGGGCGCGGTGAGGCCGAGGCAGGGCGGAGGTCGACGGCGACGGGGAGGAAGGAGGTGGGCGCGGCCATGGGCCGGGAAGAGCTGCGAGGGCATGGGAGAGGAAGGCGAGGCGGGAGGCGCCGAGGCGCTCTGGCGAGAGGGCGCCTGGCGGGCTCACCGAGAGGGAAGGGAGGCGGCTATGGCGGGGCCTCGGCAGGCGAGGAAGGGCATGAGGAGGAAGAAGGTGGAGGCAGGGGCGAGCTCGGGAGGAGGGAGGCACGGGGACGGGGCGGTGCGGCTGGTGGGGAAGAGGAACAGGGGGCGGCAGGTGGGGCTTGGGGTGGGGCCATGGCGTGGGCCAGAGGGGACAGGTGGGTGCGGGTCCTGGGTGGGGCCACGTGGGCAGGTGGGAGAGGGGGCAGGTGAGGCAGGGGGTGAGTGTGGTGGGCAGGGGCGCGCGCGCGTGTGTTGCGTGTGTGCTGGGAGAGAGAGGGAAGGGAGAGAGGGCTGTGGCCAAGTGGCGGTGTCTGGTTGGGTGGGGATTGGGGACAGGGCGACGTGGCGTACACTGATTGGATGGGGTGAGGTGGCTGGAGGGGTGGTTAGATTAGGTTGGGGTAAGAAAAGATTTGGGTGGGGTCTAGGGTGGACCGATTTTGTTTCTGGAGGTGGTCGTCCGGGTCGAATCGGCCCGTTCGACTGCCCCCCTAAAATAATTAACTATTTTATTTATTTTAAATGCACCGTTTGCAAACCGATAGCAGACAAACAAAATAATCCGGAGACCCAGGGTTTGCGTTTGAATAAAGACGGGGCGTTTAGAAAACACAAACAGGTTTTTCCGCAAATAGTTTTATGCAAGCAAATGCAAGATGATGACGATGCTCAAATGCAATGTGGCATGATGACATGAGCATGCGGTCATGATGATGCAATGCACAAAACAACGCGATTTTATAGTAGTGGTTTTGCGGGATGCCACATTCGTCATGACCTCCCGTTAGCAGGAGATCTTCCACGAGGCTCTGATACCAGCTCCCGTCGCCACAACCAACAGCAAGAGCGTCCAGAGCACATCGAAGCGCATAGAGGCATGGAAGCCGCCGGCCACGGGGATCTCACTGCAGTTCGACCCACTCGAGGAGGCCATCACGTCGCCGCAACAAGTGGGCAAGGCCCGGCTCGACCGCCATCGCGCCACCACGCCGGCGGCAGCAGAGAACGGAGGTGAGTCCAACACACCTATTTCTGCTATGACTTCTTCTAAGACATCGACAGATCAACACTATATGCGACATTACAAACTACAAAGAGCAGTACCATTCCTCGCTCTAAGTTTAAAATTCAACATCCAAATCTTAACGGTGTAGCTATTGATGTGAATGTTAGCGCCCCTGCCGCCGAGTACTTTCCGACGACACCAACGAGGAAAATCCGACGAGACGACACGCACGTATCCGATAACTTCCGCTGATATGCACGTACTGCTAGCCGATCGATTCTTTTGATCTAACTAGTATACTCACGCACGCACACGCAAAAAACAACTTGATCGCCAAAGGCTTTTGTTGAGTCTTGCTTTCTTTTGTATTGCTTGTCAACTCACACGGTGTTGTCCGGTACAAGATTACAAGGCCAGATGTGTGCATATATATATGCACTACTATGACCTAATCAACTAGGAGTCGGTGTACTACTCCAAAACCTAGTCTAACACATATACGTATACTACCTGGACACTACACCTATTCGGACTGCAATTCCAATACGTGTAGGACACGTGATTATCTAACAATCATCCCCTAATCACGATGTGCTTTTTTACATCGACCTGGGTCCCAAATACGCCATCTGCTTCTCGCAGGCGTCATCCTTGGCATTGCTTTCGCCGCTCCAGGCGTCATCCTCCATGTCACCGACTTTACCTTTGTCGGCTTCTCCATGACTTGATGTCGACCCTTCTTGTTCGCGTCTTCGGTCTTCATCGGTTCCTTGATGAACAACGGCTCCTTTTTGTGGTTCATCGTCACCGAATTATTTATCATCCGAAATTACTTCTTTGGATAGTAGTTCAACACGCGTCTCATGCGTGTTCGCGTTGGTCGTAGTCGTCTCAGATCTAGTGCAGTCGGAGGTTGTACGACATACTCTTCTACGTCTGACCTTGCCCTTGTTTCTTTATCTTTCCAACTTCCACTCGCCAAACTGCTAGACTTCAATGCAACACACTTGAAGATCATGCATGGATTTGTTGTGCTGAATCTCCAAGCATCTTCTAGACTTCCACGTAGCGGTGTAAGCTGAAATAGTATGCTCCTTTCTTCTGACCTGATTGAACCAACACCAGTGATTCTTTCATCTGGCCAATTTGCTTCTTGCCTATTTTCTGGGCAGGCTAGCCCTGGCTTGACTGGACCTACTTTTCTTGGTCCGTCAATTTCTTTTGGCGCTACAGCGCGCACGCTGTTTGGCCTACTTGTTTTTTTAGATCCAACTTCTGGGATGGATGTCCCTAGACCTCCTGACGGAGCTCCTTGAGGCAGGTATTTTCCTTTTAGCCCACCTCCTTCTGGCGTTTCTGGGCCGCCAGCCCCTGGACCTTCCCTTGGCCCGGGCTTCTCACATGAAGCTCCTCCTCCTGGGATGCCGAGCAGAATACATGTGCCACGTCTGCCTACTGTTGCTGGTGGCCATCCTGCCGTGTCATTGCCTTCATCATGTAACGCCACATCTTCTTGATCCTGGACGTCGTGTCCGGCGATGTCGGTAGTCCGAGTACTCTCCGGTTGCGCTTCCGAGCTTGAGGTGAACTCCTCCTTCTCAGATGTATCCGTGTTCACGCCGACTTCTTTTGACGCCTTGGTCGCCGTATTTGGCGTCGCCACACTTGACGAACCAACCGGGGTCACTTCCGGTTCTACCAATGTCATCTCGTCGTTCAAGACAGTCTCCTGCTGTCCCACGTGAACACTAGTGTCGTCGACACCTGCGCATACTACCTTGATCGCTCCCCACACATCCTTCGCCGATTTCTTTCCGACGAGGTGTCGTAGCATGTCCGTCGGCATAACCGAGTAGAGCGCCATCAATGCTTGGCTACCCTCTCGGTACTTCGCACCTCCCTTGACGTACTCATCGCCACCGGGATCGATGGCCTCCCAAATCTGTTGACCTTCCATGGCGCACTGCATCACAAACACCCATAGGCCGTAGTGCTTGCGATCCAGACGCGGATACAACTCCGCGCCCACCGTCTCAAACACTGATGCCGATGTCGATCTCTCGTCAAACTTCACCGTCACCATGACCTCCTAGTACTTTCAGCAAATCACGAACGACGACCTTGGCTCTGATACCAATTGTTAGCACAGCCCCTGCCGCTGAGTACTTTCCGACGACACCAACGAGGAAATTCCGACGAGACGACACACATGTATCCGATAACTTCCGCTGAGATGCACGTACTGCTAGCCGATCGATTCTTTTGATCTAACTAGTATACTCACGCATGCACACGCAAAAAACAACTTGATCGCCAAAGGCTCTTGTCGAGCCTTGCTTTCTTTTGTATTGCTTCTCAACTCACACGGTGTTGTCCGGTACAAGATTACAAGGCCAGGTGTGTGCATATATATATACGCACTACTAGGACCTAATCAACTAGGAGTCGGTGTACTACTCCAAAACCTAGTCTAACACATATACGTATACTACATGGACACTACACCTATTTGGACTGCAATTTCAATACGTGTAGGACACGTGATTATCTAATAATACGTACGTGTCGTCTCGTCGGAATTTCCTCGTCGGTGTCGTCGGAAAGTAATTGGTGGCAGGGGCTGTGCTAACAGTAAAGTCGCTCCGCAGGCATCATCAGATAAGTTGTGCTTGCAAGTGACGCTAGGCTTGGAACAAGCTCTGCTTGTGTTGGAGCATGTAAGAACTAAAGAAGTGGCGAGTCGGAGGATTTTCTCCGCCATCTACCTAGAGTGTGGCCTGGTGGTGATTGACGATGAGCGACGTGCTCAACTGGCCAGCGTTCTCGCTCCGGGTCGCTTCGGGTGGCCGTGCCGGACATACCTGACCTGATCACCTAAACATGAACAAGATCATACCTGTAGTTTTTTCTGCGGCAGTACGTCCAGATGCAACGGTAGGTGAGGATAGTGCGGCCTGCAATTCATGGTGAATGGCTCAACGCGGTTGTCCGATGTCTTCCGCATGATCATGCACCACTAGGAGACTCAAGCTCCACACACGACTAAAATTAAATCTAAAATATTCTCTGGAACTGGAACTGGAGGATTAGAAGTCTAGTCCGTAGACTTTGACAGGCTATTTGGCACTCGGAAAACTGTATGTATTCCCTAGAGTTTGTTTCAGTGTCTTATAAAGTGGAATTATTTCTGCTGGCAGGAAGATATATGTCTCAATTTGACATAAGGGGATAATACAAATCAGCTACATGTGATGTGAGTGCAAGTTTTAAGAAGCGTTAGCTTTATTTAGTGACATGCATAATACTACGTAGAGCAAAGCAACCATATATCAACACTTCAATCAATACCTTCTACTCATAAAAATAAGTCAGACCGACAGTCCATTTGCAATCTGAGATATCTTTTTTAAACATATGTTGTTCAAAAATCCAGATAATATTTAAAAAAAATATGTCGCTATATATCCCTAGCAACGTACGAGTATTCAACTAGTATATATTATGCTATTTAGAGATGAGGAGAGCAATTTCCTGGGAGCTTCACGTGCCCGGGTATTACATGACCCGGTCATTTTGGAGACTCGTTTCCAGAGAAGCACTATCCCCCTAGACCCTAGCCTCTGATCTGAATTGCAACAGAATTACTGTATCATCTGATTGCAACAATGACATCCAAAATAATGAAGCGAGTTGGGCTATATGCCTACATGCCATCATGGCTAGTGAAGCTGCTGCTTGGTCTTTTATCATGCAGGGAGATAGACAAACAAGGTGGCACATTGCCTAGCAAAGTATACTTTAGGTCTTGACAAGGGGCGCCATCTGTGGCTAATTCATCCCCCACCGGAAGTTTCAACTGCTGTAAATATTTTGAATCAATAAAGTAAAGTATGCTTAATTTTCCCTAAAAAAAGAAGGGAGGAACGCCTCCACACTATGGCGGATCCAGAAATTTGTAGAAGCCTGGACAGACATGTATACGATGCTAAGCTACAGTGACTTACTGATCAACAGGTCGTGAACCATATTCAAAAGTGAAGAACGGCCATCCAAAGTCTAGAGTCTTAAGGATACTGTTTCTCCCTAAGGTTTTCAGTATACTGTATATACCTCGGCACACATCGAATATTCAGCTGCACATCAAGTAGCCATGGGAAACATGGCAACCACGTCTACTGTCGACTGACAGAAGCAAGCATACAATACAATCAGCTGTTGTGTGCACTCTAGAAAATACTACTGTACTTACTCCAGCACTTGAAATAGATCTCTGATCACGTGCAATATGCGGCAGAATATGTTACTACAGATAATTGAAATGCTAAGCAGTGAAAAACAAGAAGCCTGTAGATGTATCAACAAATTAAACATGTGGGCTGGCATGGTAATATATCTAAAAAGTTGAGAGTTTCATACGTAGAACAAGCTTGACAAAAAGTACTAAAGTCTGCTGGTTGATGTGAAGAAATTCATCAAAGAAACAGAGAATAAGATGTTGGAGGAGAACTTGTCTATAATGAATGACAACAATGTGAGATATGAGGATACTGAAGAGTTGAGAAATGAGGTTGAGATGCTGAAGACCATGCAAAAATCTCAGGCTGAGGTAATCAAAGAGAAGCAGAAGCAATGGTATGAGGACCAGAAGATCTTCAAGGAGAAAAATAATAAATTATAGTACATGCTCTATGATATGTTCAAAGCCAATGACGCTAACAAGGCCAAGCTGAAGAAGATCAAGGAGATCTGTTATGGTAGACTCTTTTGTTGCACCTTCTTGTAATGCTGATAGTGAACTGGTGGTGTTGGTAAGATGACACCCACTTTTGATGTGGTGGTAGATTAACACCATGGTTGTATGTTAAACTGTGATCCCCTTTTAGCAACGATCATGCTTGTTATGACTGTTAAGGGTGTTCATTTGTTCATGTTCAACTATGATCCCTTTTGCTCGTGTTGTTCATGCTTGTGTTGTTCATGTTTGTGGGGATCATGGTTGTGGGGATCATGCTTTGTGGGGATTATGGTTGTGAGGATCATGCTTGTGGGGATCATGCTTTGTGGGGATCATGCTTGTCTGAGTAATGACTATGTGTTCTTCTCTATGTCTGTGGTCTTCCTCTCTATCCGGTCATGGTAACCTCATCATAAGGAAGTGCAAGATGACCACAACCAATGTTGTATGTGAACCAAACAAGGGAAAAATGCATGACATGAGTCAAAAGCGCAATGTGCAGTTAACCAAACAACATGGTCCTAGTTACCCAACCGGTGCACCAAATGATATGTAGACTACCAAACAACTTGTACAATGTGATTTTTGGCTTGTATGAATGTGACACTGCTGACCAAGGACATGTCCCAGTGAGCCCCAAAATAGATGCAAGCTACCAAACAGCCCCAAAAGATTCAGAGGGTTCCGTGTACTATGCAGAGCCACAAAGGTTTCGCAGATGTTATACACAACACAAATCTAGACGCAACAATGTTTCATAGGAGTTCTAGGAATCTAAAAGTCTGAATATCAACTGTGAAAACCCTGACGGTAGGTAGCGTCTCTCGTGTAGATTTTTCGGGCTGGGTAACCTCGCAAGAGAGGCAATAACTTTTTTCAGTAGCATAAATGAAAAGCTACAGTGACTTACTGAGCAACGGGTCGTGAACCATGCATATTCAAAAGTGAAGAACGGCCATCCAAAGTCTAGAGTCTTAAGGATACTGTTTCTCCCTAAGGTTTTCAGTATACTGTATATGCCTCGGCACACATCGAATATTCAGCTGCACATCAAGCAGCCATGGGAAACATGGCAAACACGTCATCTACTGTCGACTGACAGAAGCAAGCATACAATGTAATCAGCTGTTGTGTGCACTCTAGAAAATACTACTGTACTTACTCCAGCACTTGAAATAGATCTCTGATCACGTGCAATATGCGGCAGAATATGCTACTACAGATAATTGAAATACTAAGCAGTGAAAAACAAGAAGCCTGTAGATGTATCAACAAATTAAACATGTGGGCAGGCATGGTAATATATCTAAAAAGTTGAGAGTTTCATAGATGAAATGAGTTTGGAAACGGTCTTAAAATTAAGCTCAAAATAACACACACGATCTGGAACTCTTAGTTCTGGATAACATTACAACGACACAACAACATCAATAACAAATAACACTGACAACAGGAACGAACAACACAGGCACCGACCCAAGACTACGGGCATAAGTTCATGCTGCTTCATGAATCAGCAAAAGGAACGGAACACTGACCGCCATTATTCATGCATGGAATCAAACCTGGGTCACTGGAGATACCAAATCCAGGGCGAGGTCTCCGAGGGGATCCCTTTCGGCAGGCAGTGGTTGATTTCATCGGGGTGCCTGGGACTGGTAAGGCAGCTGAAGGAGCCGGTGTCAGTGCAGAGGTAGTGTTTCTGCTGGAGAACACTACCACGGCCGATGTCGTCGAGGAAGTAGATGCAGCCCGCTTGACGGCTCCCCGTGTCGAAGGCCTTGGAGCATCCTCGCCCGACGAAGAGAACCTGCCCCCACATCCGGTAGAAGCGCCGGCAAAATGCTGGCCCGCCCTCTGCTTGCTGCTGTAGCAGCGTGAAGACCTGGAACCGCCACGTACCTCTCACCGGGTGGACATACCTCTTCACCATCAGCAGATCCTTGCCGGAGGCGGACGGCAGGAGGTAGCGGGAGACGATCTCCCCGGACACCAACGGGGCCTGCCACGACTCGTACAGGGTACTCCCATGGCCTCGCACCTTGATCGCGCCGTTCGCACGGCTGCTCACCCTGTACCGGAATAGCTCCTCCCTGGGGGTGACGGCGTAGAACCAGCCGTCGTGGAACGCCAGATCTTCGGCGTCAGCCCGGATCCGCGTCTTCGTCGTCGACCAGCAGTCCATCCCCGGGCGCCAGAACGCGATATTGGTCGGGCCGTTCGTCAAGGCGGCGACCACGCAGGCGCCAGCGCCGCCGCCGGCAGGCGGAGCGGCGGACATGGTGGCGGTGCGGACGAAGACGGGGCACTTCCTAGTGTTGTTCTTGAGGTGCATGTCAGCGCCCGTATCCAAGTAGAAACGTTCTCGAATCCGGACACGGTCCGGGAGCTGAACGCGCTCGCCCGAGCGGAGGTTGAGCAGGGCGTGGCCGCGAATCTGCTCCAGCGCGACGACGAACCAGCCGCCCGGGAAAGAGCCACAGAAGCGTGCTCCGCGGGGGTGGTCGGCGAGGGGCGGACGCGGATTGCCGAACCCGCCAAAGATCCGGTAGCAGGAGGTCACGGCGGTGGAGGGCATGAGGAGCCATGGAAGCGGGCTCGGGTTCTGGAGCGCGACGCTGCGCCAGTGTTTGCAGAGGGTGGAGAACTTGACGCGGTCGGTGATGCATGTGAGCAAGAGAAAGATACGGGTGAGGAGGTCTCTGTGGAGGTTTTTCCAATCCGCCGCCGCCGCTGCCATGGCCGGCAGACCCGGGTTTCTAGGGTAAGGGAAAGGAATGTTCTTTTTGGGGAAAAGAGGGGGAGAGAGCAGCACGGCCGGATCCAGTCTCGATTTTGCTTCGGGTTTCTAGGGATCCTGCCCGGACCTAATCACAAAATGAAACTGTGGGCTAGCTTATTATCAGTTAAATCCCTGGAATTCTTTTCTAATTATGCGTTTTTGTATTTCCTACAAGCTGGTCCCCGTTTCCTTTATTTTTTAACATATATCCCTGTTTCTTACTATAGTTAAAACAAATTTTAATTGGCATATTTTCTTCATATAAGAAGGTAAAGTAAGCATTGTTGTATCAGCGATGGTGCATGGGAGCTCTATATATATGTGGGTCACCACATCGATTAAAGAAGGCAGCAAGCTGTAGGAACTTGGAAGAAAGAGAATGACCTATACGTACAAAAAGACCTGTATCAACATTTTTTTTCTCTTTTCTTTCTTATTATTCTTGCTTTCTGTCTGGTTGGCAGTTGACACTAATTTGTAATTTCGGTAACAAACCATAGTCTGCCTAGGTTAAAAGCATAAGGTAGAGAGTCTCTACCTTTTAGTGTTAAAAAAACAACCATGGGTGTGTCTTTGCATACAAAAGTGCATGTACAACGGGGCGTTTATTATACACGGACGCTAGGAATTGAATCCCTATGGTTATGTATTATTCCCAGCCATCTTTTAAACGTTCACGCATAACTAAAAGACAGACGTTAAATATTATATCTAATATGACACCGATTTGTCAAAGTTATTGGATTGGTGACTTACTCATTCAGTGACTTTGGCACCGGACGTTCCAAAAACGGGTACTATGGGATCAGGGTGAATTAGAGAATAGACAGAGGTACATTAGCATTTCAACCTTTTTTCTCCTTTCAGGGCCTATCTAAAAGACAAGGCAGTACCTCTTGATCCTGAATAGCAGAATAGGACGAACAAACTCTGAACAAAAATACACCCATCCAACTGCCGACGCTTATTTCCAGAGAGTAATAACTATTTAAACGCCTATTTAAGAGTCTATCATTGAACATGCCCTAAGTCGGTTGGCCATGGCTAATATAAATAGTGTACAACATAGCTAGGTAGACCCCCAAACACAACTCCCTCTTTGCCCACATGCTTATCAATAAGAAAATTACAGATTTTGATGTTATATCAGGATATTATTGGACTTACCGCATCCAAGGCATGTTCATGCCTCACACGCTTTCACATGTGTACTCTAGTGTAAGCCAAACCCATGTTCTCCCTTATCCCACACAAATGGCATCTTCTTTCTCCCATGTATATAGCGTCCCTATAAAACTCAATATCTACTTCTTTTAAGAATGTTTTGATCATGTAAGTAATTAAACATCCAAACATTATACAAAGGGTTTCTAGAGGCATATCAGAACAAACTATATTTGTGGCTTTGCATACATAAATCACCTCGGTGGGGTTAATATACATAGTATACCATTGCTATATAGACCCCTACATAGTGCTCGTGCTTACTACAAGGGAATTACAATTTACACCGCAGTTCCATAAATATGGGTAGACATACCACGTCCAACACATACTCGTGCCTTGCACACTTAGTGTAATCCCAAACCATATCACCCCTCCCACACAACCATCTCTCCCTTCCTCCATGAATAATACCAATAAAACTCTTCTCTTTGAATATTTGGTGAGCTAAAAACCACCGATATTATTTTGCATATCCACATATAGCCCCCTCTTCCCATCATAATGCAACTTGTAGTTGCTCGTAACAAGGTTATAAATAGCTAGTAATAGATTCTATGTATATAACATTTTGGACCCCGGTCAAAAGACTAAAAGCGCAATACCTGGCCATAGTAGTGATGATTGTTGTCACTTCAAGTATCTTCACTATTAATATTATCTTATAGTTGGTGCCGATAGTTCCACTATTTCATGTAGGTATGTTTTTCCGAATGAACATGCTCGATTAAACATCCTAAAATACATCTAACATAAGCTTGAATTACGATAAAAATTATCAATAGACATTAAGTTTCACCTTTTGAATACCTCCACATTCCTTATTCTTATATTCATAAAACTCTACAATGAATCTGAATAAGGAAGAGTACATGGTTGTTGAAACAAAAGTGGGTAAGTGTAGATATGAATTATAAGTTATACCTCCCACAAGTTAGAAGAATCGTAACATCACTAGCAGCTCATGTGGTTAGACGGAATTAATCAGATAACTCTATTTTGTGGTTGTGAGATACAAGATCACCTGTTTAGGGGGGGGGGGTGTATGATGGATTACATATGGGTGTTGTGAGTATCTCGTGTCATTTATGGAGGAGTGATGGGAATTATGTATAATTGTATTATAGACACCATCTTTACCATTCACACAGTGGTGGATCTAGAAAAACTAGTCGAGGGAACCAAGGACAAAATATCAATCTCTGAAGGGGCAAAAGAGTAATTTGTTTCCATCTAAGCCCTGCCAAGAAAAATCTTCACCGGTTAGTCCAAATCTAGGGGTAGTGGCCAGTGGATCTACAAACATACACATAGCTCTGTCTATGCTTTATAGTAACTTCATAGTAACTTATGTTATTATCCATTGACACACCCTCATCAATTCCATATAACCAAACAAAGGAATAATCTTGTTCTTCAAATTCTCTCATATGACCAATTAGCTCAATATCAAACATACATAGAGACCAAATTTGACACATTCCATGTCTATTTCACTACAAAACACTCCTATAAACTCAGTGGATGCTCTATATGTTGTTTGTGATGTCAACTTCCATCATATTATTTTCTAAAATCCTTGGAGTGCTCGCAAATAGGGCTGCATATTTCGTTCTAGTACGGATATTGAATATAAGACACTTTCTAATGCTACTATAGAAATTATCTCGGTACAATCTCTACTTGGTGAACTTGGAGTATCTCAAGAGTCATCCACTTGTACTTTGGTGTAATAACATTGGTGAACCCGGTATGAGGTATTTCATGCACGTACACAAAGTATTTCATGCACGTACACAAAGTGTATTTTTATTTTGTTTGATAACGAGTTTCTCAGAAGTTGCTTCAAATCAAATTCATGTTCTCCAAGGATCAGATTGCTAATATATTTACCAAGGCATTACCACTACCATTGTTCCAAGCATGTAGGAACAATCTCAACCTTTCTAACTCGGACGGGATTGATGGAGGGTGATAAACTACCTAATATGTTGTATGTTTTCTACACCTTACACGTATGTGTCCTTATAACCATCGATGTACACGATCCCCATGATCACTATGTAATATATATACACATAGCCAGACCATGTTCCGTTGGAATGTGCGAATACCCTCCAATACACTCATAAACTCTAAATCGTTTTACCGAGAACCAGCAAGATGTTTGTGGCGCTTATAATAGAGCAGAGGCATGGGCGGGCTAGGACGTGAGATGGCTAGAGGAGATGAATGTGAAGAAAGGGTTTGCATTTCGCCATAAGATCGGCCAGAGGATAAGAGGAGGGTGGCTATGGAACCTATTGGGGTCAAGTGTGGCTGGATAGAAAATAAACCGAGCCAGTACATTACTTATTGATGGCATGGTGGGTTATTTCCACCAACTTTCTTGAACACAATGTGATGAAAGCCAAGCTCGGACTGCCATTAAAATTTTACTATGAGAATCAACGGCGTTATAGAAACAACGGTGGTACAAAATCAATTTGGTTAGCATTCAACTTTTTTTATCCGGAAGTAGGTTAGAAAATATCAACCAAACGTACCTTAGTTTGATGGTTCCTATGGTGCCACCGCAACTATATTTTCTTCGTGGGTGCTTCCCCCTATGTTTCGATGGTCATTTCCTAGGTTTTGGTTGAAAGAGTGTTGTGAAACTTGATGAAAGAATATGTAGGCCCCCATGTGTGGTTTTGGTAATTAATGACAATCTCTATGAACTAATGCTTGTATCAAGTTGTACTTGTAGGAATTGTTCATAGGCAATGCTTGAACCATATGTTAGCTTCAAGGTTTGGAGAAAAAGAAAGTGAAGAGGATCCAGTGGTGACCAAGGTGTTCAAAGAGTGATCCACAGATTGGTCATGTGAGAGTTAAACCTATGACAAATATGTCTTGAAGAATAAGATGGAGTAATATCTTTGGTGCACCTTCAAGGCATCAACAAGATGAAGAAAAGAAGAAAGGACTTATAGCTCCCATGCGACGTCTTTACGTGGAATTGGAAGGAACACGACATTGTTGAAAAGAATAGCTCGCATGCGACACTTCTGAAGCAGCAAATAGCTCCCGTGCGACACTTCCACTTAACCTCACGAGACCGTCAACGAATTCGAATAAGCTGAGCATCGTAGGACCCACATCCTCTCCACGTCACGGCGGAACTCACCTGATGTCCACCTCATATCATGGGACCCACGTTGTGGTTGAAGAGAGCCGTTGGCCCCGATCCGTCCCCGCACCTGAGCACTCCCGCCATCGTTCCAGCCCGCATCTCATACCCTTCCGTTTTCTTCTTCGGCAAGCAAGTGCGGCAACGCCGGCGAGGGATGTTGAGCTCTGCTTCAGCCTCCCTCCGCTCATGGACTCGTTATGGTGCGGTGCCGATGAGGAGGTGCCCCGATTGCCCCCGTACCGCGCCCCTGAAGCGGCTTGTCACATCCACCGACAAGAACGACAACATTGGCCGGGAATTTGTGAAGTGTGAGAGCAAGCCCGAGCCGGGAAAGGTGAGATCTGAGTGTTCCGAGCTCCAATTTATCGCTTTTATTTCAAAATTTCATGCACTTCATCAAATTTGGGATTTAGGGTTCATCTCTGCGATTTCAGGAACTGCCAAAATGTGGGCATTTTGAGTGGCTTGATGAGTACATCGAGCGAATTGGGTGGAGGTAGCATCCCGGGAGCTCGAATACCCGTCCGTGGTAGAGCAATTGGGATGTGGCAACCCTATTTCCGCTGGTAATACGGTGGATGCGGAAGTGAAGGCCGAGCTGAAGAAGATGAACAAGCAGCTAAGGCAAATCATCGAATTAAAGAAGCAGGACAATCTGATGGCCGTTTTTTTATTTTTGTGCAATTTCTCTCGGATTAGTTTATCTCCTGATCATTAGTCATTAGACAGCGCAATCAGTGTTCTGAGTGATGCTTTGTAATGGATGTAATGGTCTATATCTTTGGCTTGAATAAAATGCAACACAAATTCGGGCTAATTTTGAGCTGCTCTGTTTTCGAAATCAGTGTTCCTTCAGTTTCGTCAGTGTTCTTTCAGTTTTATCAGTGTGCAGGGGAGGGGGGGTTGAAATGTTAAAAAAATAATTGACGAGGAGTGATTGAAAAAGACCAGGCCCAAATAGAACTTAGCCAGGCCAAAATGGTCGTATCCAGGCCCAATAGTAACTACTTGTAGATTGGGAAAAAAAGCGTACTCATGTTACAATCTAACTAGGGACGTGTGGATCTGCAGATACTCGTGCTCAGGTTGTAATCTTTTATTTTTTTGCGAAAGTAAATATATAAATGAAGGCCAAGGGCATCCATTTAACTAACATAACTTGGGCGCCCCTTTAACTTATGTAAATGTTTTGTTTGAAAATGAACTATTTGTTATTTGAAAATAATCAACCATCATAACGTTAACTTATTCTTCCTTTTGAGCTTTTCTAATTTCACTCATTTTATAAATATTGCACGAGTATTATATGAGAACTTGTTTTTGTGTATTTTGTTTTATGCACTTGTTGTTTTGGGGCTGTTTTGGGTGTTTTGACAAATGATAATACAACAAAACACAAGTCGAGTGATAACAGATTATAAATATTGCGGGCACGAGTAAAACACGGGATGGATAATATATTAGATAACATTACATATATTAGATAGCCCGATAACATTACAATAAAAGAAAAGGGGTACAATATAGAAGGGAAGGGCAACTAGGCGCCTAAACCCTGGGCTAAACCCTAACCTTAGCTACTACGTGGGTTTAGCCCGGCTGCCGCCCTACTCCATCGACGGTGGGGGCGGTGCCGGTGCCGCCGCCTTCCGAGCCGCCGCCGCTGCTCCTCCTGGAAGGCCCAGCGATTTTCCTCCCGTCGGTCCTCCTCCTGTCTGCTCCTTTTCTTCAAGGCACGCGCGGCCTGCTTCTCCTCCCACTTGGCGTAAGCAGCCTCCTCCTTTGCCTCCTCCTTCTCCGCCGCCTTCCAATACTCTTTGGAGGGGCCGTCGTCGGGGAGGTTGCCGCCGGGGAGGGGTTGTGGACAAAGTGGCCCTGGGCCCAGGGGCGGGGCTTTGCGTCGCCCCCCTTTTTGCAATCCCTCGGGCGCGTGGGCGCCTCCTGATCCCAGACCTGCTTGTGGTCCGGGTGGTTGTCCTCGTCGCTTACTTCGGAATCCGAAGGGAAGCAGAGGGGGGAGGTCGCCATGGTCACCGGAGTGTTTTGGGGTTGGGAGGAGGCAAAGGGACGGGCTCGAGGTTGAAGATGAGGGGCAAGATGAGATGAGGAGGCAAAGGTGATTTGCTATTTATTGAGGGCGGGGCATGAAGGGCGGCGTGGGAATCCAGCGTTGGCGCAGCCGCGTGCGCTGCGTTGCGTGTAGGCAGCGGGCGTAGCCGCATGCGTGATCAATGCGGTCATTGCAAAAAAATTGCTAGGATGCGACGTGACCCCTGCACCGTCGCCCCCGCCCCTGCATGCATGCATGCATTAATGGGAAAGAGAGAAAAAACATCCAAGTTAGTTGTTCATTGGCAGTAAAAAATAAAAGAGAAAATAGAATTTGGCCTTGATTTACTCGGTAATAAATGCAGGAATCTAGAATCAAGGTAGTTGTCACACGACATGCAACAAACTCGTTCGTTTTTTACACACTGCATGCAACAAACTCACACATGAAAACTCAACGGGTGAGAAGAAAATCGCCAAAAATCGATGGGAGTAATCAGAGGGATGTCAATTGGAGGAAATAGAAGGAGTATGAAACTAAGTTTATGATATCAATTTTATATAATATAAAAGTATATGTTATGATGAATCTAATTATATTTATTACATATTTTAGATTTTTATATTATTTCTATGGCGCATGAACCGGAGGGGAGTAAGTTTGACTGAAGAAAGTTGTTAGACGTACACTTATTTAATGCGATGGAGAGAGTAATACGCTGTAGCGCTGTTGCACGCAAAATAGTTAGAGTGCGACGCGAGAGGCAGCTGCATAGCCTGCATGCATGGTGCAGCCCGCCCCGCCCAGCGCCCTCGCATGCCACGTTCGGTCCAACGGGCAATAGAGTGTGCCACGCTGTACCTTATATATATTACATATTTTAGATTTTAATATTTTTTCTTATATGCGTAGTCAAAGTTCATAAATATTGACTTTGCCCCTTTTTCTATGGCGCATGAACTGGAGGGGGGTAAGTTTGACTGAAGAAAATTGTTAGACGTACACTTATTTAATGCGACGGAGGAAGTAAATACGCTACCGCGCTGCTGCATTGGTTAGCTGCATGCAAAATAGCTAGACTGCGACGCGATGCATAGCATGCATGCATGGTGCAGTCAGCCCCGCACAGCGCCCTCGCATGCCACGTTCGGTCCAATGGTCAATGGAGTGTGCCACGCTATACCTTATCTATTCATGGAAAAAACGATGCGAGCCAATTAGATTTCAGAATCATCCATCCTACGGATCGCCAAGAGCTAGCCGCGAAATCCTTCTAAGAGACGCCAACCAATCAGGTTGCAGAACAAGCACTTCCACGGATCGCCCAGAGCCACCCACGGAATCCTTCTAGAAGACGCGATCGAACGGCCACAATGTCGCTCTAGGGTTAGATCTACGTTCCCCATTCAGCCTTAGGGTTAGCTGGGTTTAGGATGCAGTCAACGGGGTTTCACAAGTTTGACCAGACATTCAAATGTGCATAACTAATTCAAAAAAATCAAAAAAATACAAAACCTCCGCATGGTGTCATGTTATGTGACATAGTTGTGAGGAAAAATATCAAACTTGGTCTATTGATCATATTTCAAAAAACCCTTCACAAAATGACCTATCTCCTCCGAGGTTTTCTGGCTTTTGGGTCAATTGACCAATGATATGGCTAGAATCAAGGCATAGTTTGTGATAATGTGCCCATATTGGGCATGAATGTGTATAATGGGATGACTAACAATGTTGTAGCACAAAGTTTTCCTTTTCGACGCACATAAAATCTATTTTCTATTTTCTGAGTGCCGAAAGAGGGGGGGATTTGTGAAGCAACCACCAAATTGAAGTTTAAAAATGGTAGCATCCTATTTTTCAAAAATACTAGACTACCTAGCATGTACAATTTCCTAACTTCAGTATCTCAAACCTCTTATTCCATCCCTGGTGAAAAAGACAAATCCTGCCGAATCGGCTGGAAGTGGGTAAGATACGAACTACAGGTACATGATTTCATGCTCATGATTTTTTGTAAAAATCATTTTTAGGTTCACAACATGCTATTTCATGAGAGATCCAATGCTAGTTTTATGAGCCTCAGCCCCTAGCTAAGAATATTTATGAAAACCCTTCAAAAAGTTTGACCAGACATTCAAATGTGCATAACTAATTAAAAAAACAAAAAAAAATACAAAACCTTCACATGGTGTCATGTTATGTGACATAGTTGTGAGGAAAAATATCAAACTTGGTTTTAGAAATGGTCAAAAAAAACTTGCTTAGAAATGGGGTGGTTTACCCTAGGTTTGGAGCCCATTTCTACCACATTTTGGGTGAGGGTGAGTTGTACTTCACAAAAGGGATCAGGGTGAGGATGAGTTGTACTCTACATATGAGAAAAACGTTGGAAGCTCATACAAACATAGAAAAGTACATTTGTTGAAATTCAAATTTACCATCATATTTGAATTTTGTCCAAATTATCAACAACAAGTGCCAAATTATTATAATAACAAATGTTTACAACAACAACAACTGCCAAATTATTACAGTAACAAATGTTTACCACAACAACAAGTGTCAAATTCAAAGTCTATTTCTTTTGGCTCTTCTTACCCCTCGTTTTCTTCTCCTTCACAAGTTTCACACCACACAACAGGTTTATGCTCTTCCTTTTCTTACCATTACAATCTGGCCTCCCCACAGCACGTCCAAGAGTCTCCTTCACCTCCTGCACCTCCTCAACAACACAATCTGGCACCAGAGCCTCATCAACATGGTCACTTTGCACCAGAGCCTCATCAACATGGTCAGTTTGCACTAGAGCCTCAACAATAGGCTCATTTTGCACCAGAGCCTCAACAACAGGCTCATTTTGCACCAGAGCCTCAACAACAGGATCATTTTACCAGAGCCTCAACAACATGCTCATTTTGCACTAGAGCCTCAACAACAGGCTCATTTTGCCCCTCATTTTGCGCCAGAGAATCCAAATCAGAAACGGTGTGCCCTAAAGCCTCAACAGTTTGCACATCATCCTCCAAAACAAGTTCAGATTGCACCTCAGCAGCACCAAACTTGATCTGGTTAGTTCTCTTCTTTCTTTGGCTATTGATTATTGCCCTTTTTACTAGCCTGCATTCGTCAACAACAAGAGGTGGGCCTTTTTCTCCACGCTTCCTCCTGAAAACAAGCAAGTTAGCTGGGGGAGAAAAATCATCAACAAGAAATGGGATAGATTTTGGATGAACATACTTTGGCTTTTCAGCAGTGTATCTGCACTTGGTAGAGCCAGCTCGGTGTCCAAGTTCTTCACAGAGTTTGCATCTATTTTTGTTACCTTTTTGGGCCCTTTTTGGCTTGGCATCTTCCTTTTCATCTTTCTTTCCCTTCTTGTTGCTCCCACCTTTCTCAAACCAAGCCTTAAATCTACTCTACTTGGGCCTGCTAGCCTTTCTTTTCATCATAGGAGGACAGAAGGAGAACTGAATGTCCACTTCAGGCCACTGAGACTGATCTGTAAGTGCTGGAATTGGTGTTCCATATGCAGCCTTGAATTTTGCTACAGAATAATACTCATGCAAATATAGGTGCATATTTAGCTTGTGTTTGGGGGCCAAGAAAATTATGGCATGCTCACAAGGCTTCCTAGTGTGTTGCCACTCAAGGCATGTGAATTCATGCAATTGAGTGTCAACAACATGCCTCCTGCCAGTCTTTGTATCTCTGACTTCCGCACCCCACAATGAAGATTTCTCAACATGCAAATGTGCAAGATTTCTGCTCCTGTTGACCACCTGCTACACAACATCAGGAAGCTTATCTCCTTGAAGAACATCACCAAGCCTTCTTCTCAATTCCCACAACCTCATGGTCATGATCCTGATCTGGTCAACCATGTCATGGACAGGCAAGTCTTTTAACTCCACGTTGTTGTTGAAACTTTCTGCCAAATTATTGTTGATATGATCACATTTGATGGCAGTGTTAAAACCTGACATGTACCATAAAAGGGAATGGTAGGTTTCCAACCATGTACAAAACTTGACCCTATCCTCCTCAGAGCATGCCCCCTTAATGTTCTCAAGGTGATATGAATGTGTCTGTCTGGTGTAAGATCTTATTGCTAGCCACATGCGTCAAAAATCATCTCCTCTGAATTTTTTGATCAAATTCATCCACATATGGCCGAAGCACTCCCTCTGCTCAGCATGAGGTAAAACAATCTTCACTGCATTTTCTAAACCTTTACATGCATCTGTGTGCACTGCCAATGGGGAGACTGGCCCTATGCATCTTTTCAACTGCATCATGAACCATGTCCATGATGCCTCTGTCTCAGATGAAACATGCCAATAGCTATAGGGAACATCCAATTGTGTCCATCTACAGCATTGCATGCTGCTAGTTTACCATTCCACTTTCCAGTCAAGAAAGATGAGTTTATACTCAAATATGGACGGCACCCTGCTTTGAAGCCATCGATGCAAAGCTTTAAAGCCATGAAGAATTTAGAGAAGAAGACTTTCCCATTAGCTGTTACCTCAGTATCTATCTCCATAACACTGCCAGGTGACCTCTTCTCTACTTCTGCTTTGAAGTTATAAAGCATTCGAAAGGTATTTGCCCAATCACCATATAGCTCTTTCATTGCCCTTTGCTTTGACTTCCACACTGTAGTATAATCCAGCTTAATGGGGTACTGCTTTTCCAAGTCTATTTTCAGTCTCTTTGTAGTGTTGTTTGGTGTTGTGGCTAAAATGGGCTTGATCTTTTCTGCAACCCATAATTGTGATGTCATCTTTGTAACTGTTTGAGAACTTGTAATGCAAGTATGAGGTTTTGGAATTTGATTCACTCTTATTGTCCTTCCATCAGGTTGGCGTCTAGCAGATATATATACCACTTGCAAGGCTTGGCACCACCATCATAACCTATGCATTTTGCATAGAACTTCTTTTTAGCAGTCCACATAGTCTTGGTAGCAAACTCGTGTTTGACTGCATATGTCCTGAAACACATCCTGAATTCATCAATGCTTAGAAACAATCTCCCAACTTCAATAACTGGGTCCTCTTTGTCATAAACTGTTACTATCTCATCATCATGTGCATCATCTACATGAACTGCAGCATTTTCCAACAACTCTAGATCTATATCTGCCTCTTCATCTCTTAAATGGTTGTCACCATCATTTGCAGCTTCATCCCTCTTCTTCTCCTTGTCTCTGTCATTTATAGGAATGCCAAAAAGCTTTGCCATTTCAATGTCATCTATTGGTGCAATGACAAAATCAGTCCGGTCATGTATCTCAAATGAATTCCAATCAACAGTTACAATCCTTTGTGCATTACCATCTGCAGCCTCCCCTTGTGCATTAGCATCATCCTCCACTGTTAACACTTCCAACTCAGTAAGTATAGGCATTACTTGCCTTTGTGCAGCCCAATCATCCTCGAGCATCTGAGCAGCCAGCTTCGAGGCCACATAACCAACCCTCGAATCAGGTTCCAGATCAGTGAGATGTGCTAAAAACAGAATAGTTTTGCTTGTCCAACCGTTTCGCTCATCAATTTCATCAACTATATGTTCACCTGTCTCAACCCTAACATAGTCACATTTGTAATCATCAAATCGTAACAAAGAAACTTCTTGCTCTGGCCCCCAAACCACACTATCCCCAATTTTTCCACCATTTTCCTCACCGCCTCCTCTCCCATGTTTATTAGCTCTTGGGGATCAACATGTTATAATTCCACATCCCATTTAACAACCGTATCTCTCTCAATGATCTGCGTGCTACCATCAACTAAAACAGCCCTAGAGGGAAAGAAATTGATGCGAAATTCGAAGGTTTGGCACGCAACATCGTCTCCCCTGTTTTTGGCGGGCAATGTGAGCTAGCGGAAGCGAACAAATAGCTCAACCTTAGAGAAATTAAGTGCAGAGATACGAGATATACCGATTAGAAGTCCCCTCTCCATGCTCCATCTCGTCCCCCCTCGCCCCGTTCAGCACACCCTGCCTCCACAATCTAGCATCAATGGACACGCTCAGATCTCGAATTGAGAAGAATGGGGGAGGAATTAGCTTTCAAATGGCACTCACCACCTTCGCCGTCGAACGAAAGCGCCGCCGCCTAAAAGAATTGCCATGCCGCCGCTGCCGCCGAGAAAGATGGGTGAGGTCCGCCGCCGCCGTCGGGGAAGCTACAGTTAGTGTGACGCGCGGTCTCGGTCGGAAGCGGTTGGTTTGACTGGCTGTCCCAACCGACCGGTTTGGCTTAACCCTAATCTTGGAACAAAGTTAAATGTGTCCTTAACGACCGTTTTATGGCCCGTGTGGCCTTGGGCTATTAGCTGCCTCACAAGCGTCGCATGCGAGCTATTCTTTTCAACGATGTCGTGTTCCTTCCAATTCCACATAAAGACGTCGCATGGGAGCTATAAGCCCAAGAAGAAATGATGTGCAAGCTAAAGATGTGCAATATCTAGAAGATCTCATGCTTGAAGCTTGCCATCCTTGGTGATCATGGATGATGAAGACAAGGTCAAAGTAAAGGTTTCCCCATGGGGGAGAAACTTGCAAGTCTTCATCAAGCAAGTACGTGCAAGAGCAATCAAGAAAGGTGTTCCATCTTGAGAAGGAAAAGATCGTATACATCAAGATCAAGTGGAATATATGCAAGTCAAAGGTATGATCTTGATAGGGTTTTCTTCATACCGGTCTTGTGGTGTTAGTTGGGGAGACCGGTTTATAGGATAGATAACCGTACTATCAAGAGGGGCTCTCAAGTGAGTAACTCGATCATATCTTTCAGAGAGAGCTCAAACCTTTGCGTACTTATCATCATTCTTTTTTGGTTGTTATTTGGATCTTATCCATGTGAGGTTCTAAAGCTTGTGGTAATATTCATAACAAGCTCTAGTTCATCAAAAACGGATTTCCCTTTTATATCATATTGCGTTTTTGATCTTTGAGTTTTTCCGGTTTCTCACCAAGAGAGGTATCTCACTTTATAATACATGAAATGTTCTCTCTTGGTGGTATACAGTTTCTCACCAAGAGAGGTATCTCACCAAGAGAGGTAGCTCTTGTTGTTCTCTTTCCAACAAAATTGGTTTCGGGCCAATCGGAGTTTCCAAACTCTAGATATCGCCATTTGAAGTTTGCCTCTTATTTGTGTTGGGGTTAGTAGCATGGAAAACAAAATTTTCTATCGCATACAAACAAACAAGCCAAGATCTATCTACTAGATTGTAGCAACGAGTCGATGGAATAACTTACCCTCGAAGATTCCAAAGCGGTTAACGAGAGCAGATTCTCGTGGGTGATGTAGTCGTACTCTTTCCGATCTCAAGATCACGTAGACGATCCTTCCGGCGCTGCGTTCTATGTACATGTCCTAGGTAACGATTCTATTAGAAGAACTTGTTTTGTTTATTCAACTATCATATAACAAAATTATATGTAGTGGTTGCTACATTAATCCGTCTAGACTAAATATCACTATGAAAGATCAAATCTTGTCATAGTCAACCTTTGAACATTGTTGTGAACTCTTTCCCAATATGTCGATTATATATGTGAAACATCCATGTCTATTTCTTTATAGATCCAGACACAACTGTAAGGTCTTACACCTTTCTCGAGGGTCCTTCAAGTTCAAAACTTGATTTCTTATGAATGGAACTATCACGGATTTTATGGCTTCAAGCCATTTGAGGAGTCGGGCCCATCATCGCTTCTTTGCATGTAGTCGGTTCATTATTCTCAAATAATGATTCAACCCTCAAATCTTGGTATTTGATTGTTCATCCGACCTACTTGTTTCAATAGGAACTTGGATCTCCGTGACCACAACCTTTGAGGTACGTGAGCCATGAGCTTTGTTGATGCCTCCTAACACTTTTCGCCGCAACTCTGCACATACAGCTAAGGTTCTTTTAACCTTATCAAAGTTCTATTGTCCTCCCACTTAACTTTTCACGAAAAATTCCTTCTCAAAGAAACTTGACGTTTTGAGTGACAAACACTTTTGTCTCCGATGTTATGGAGGATTACTTAACAGTTATTCGAAATAACATACAAAGACAGGTTCATCCGACTCTGGTTGCAAACATCTTTTTTATGCATAGCATACCAATGTTTAAGAAAGGACAACTTGGGTTTTATCCCAAACCATAACTTTATATGGTGTCATTTCAACGGATTATGATGGAGCTCTTTTCAGTGGAAAAAAACGGTAATCTCTAAAGCTTTTAATCTTTAAAATATAATGGCAGTTTTATGAATTATACCTTTGATCTTACCATGTCAAACAAGGTTTAATTACATATCTCGAACGTTCCATACTCTTATGGTGTTTCGGAAATGCAAATCCACGGAACGATTCCTTAAATCTTAGGTATTATGCTAAACTTGTAACTTAAATATTTTCCTTTATGATCTTATCATAAACTATTCATATTCTTGTTACAATGATTTTGCACTTCATCTTGAAAGTCTTTGAGCTTTTCAAGTGTTTCATACTTTATCCTTATTAAGTAAATATTCATATATTCACTCAAATTTTCGGAGAAAGCACATGAAGTTGAAATCCATCGCTTTTGACTACACATAATGGATTTCGTACAACAATATGTACAAGTTCCAATAAGCTAGTCATTCGTTCCCTTTTGGCCTATGAACGAAGTTTTAATTATCTCTAGGAAAGTTTCACAAGCGTCATTTGATCAAAAATCAGAAGACTCCAAAATTCCATCAACATGGAGTTTCTTCATGTTTTCTTTCCATTATAATTCAAACGGCGATGTCACTTCCTAAGTAATCTTTCAATCAATTTGTCTTTCGACATTTTTAGCACTAGTTTTATGGATGTGATTTCTCCAACGAGATTTGTGAATCATCCATCTTTTATGGATCACGGTAATTTATTTGAACAACTCTTTTGTTCTCATAATACCTGATAAAACAAATCTTAAAGGCAAGCTTTGATGTTTAACGAGCAACACAATAACCCTTTATTTGTTCTCGATGAACATCATCACATATTCTTTTGCTAGTTACTTAGGCCATTGTAGTTCATGAATTGTGTTGTTTCGTATGACGATTCACACCAACAAATTGAGTATCAAATACTTAATAACCACATTGTTTAATAAGCAAAGAATATAGCCATAACATGTATATCATCTATATACTTAAACTGAACAATTCTATTCTTTTCTTTTCTGCCATATATTTATGAGATTCTCTTTCAATATTTCCTTTTCTGTTTGAAAGAATCTATCAATATCAATAGTGGAGTCATACATATGACACATAATCCAAAGCGTGTATAATTAAATACCAATGTCTTTGGACTTGCACTTTGAAGTAGATCACCTATCATCAAATGTTTGGTGTTCTTTCAAATTCCTTTCTTTAGTAATCTCTTGGTGTAGTAAACATCTTACCTACATCAAATATTCACCCTCATCATGGATTTATCCATGATCAAGCTACTTTAGCTTGTAACGGTGAATCGCAAGTATAATGTTGCTCTCCAAAACCTTTTGGAGGATTAGGACAACTAGTGTCTCCAACCTTTTGCAAATTCTCATCAAATATGAGAACATGACTTTTGCCATATTATACTCTATCATGTTGTAACCAATACTTCATTTCAGATATCACAATATCTTCCACACATCATGGTTTCTGAAACAACTCTTTCAGATCCTAGATAACCTTGATATTAAGAGAATCCTTTGAATATCAAGAATCATGGAGACAAACATGATACTTATATACTAACACTTGGAATTGTTACTCTTGATTCAATACTAATTATTAAACTTCATGGAGTAACCGGAACTTTACTGAAAGTTTGCAATAGGACTTTTAAACTTTATATTAACACTTAAAACAATACGATACCAGTTCGTAAAGTATCTAACCAGAATTCTATAGTTCTATCATCTCAATTATAACTAAGCGCAAGGTGGTAAACGGATGCCAATGACTACAACAACTATGCAAATTCACTTTGATTTAGTTTATGATAAATTGAGTTCTAATTAATAATTAAATTAATCTTGGTGAACTCCCACTCAAAACAATATCCCTCACATTGTTTTAGTGATCACATGAACCAAATCCACCACATCAAAACCGATCATCACGAGAGTTGATATAGCTTCAATGGCGAACAATCAACATGTTCATCATATCTACTATATGACTCATGCTCTACCTTTCGGTAATCTGTGTTCCTGAGGCCATGTATGTACATGCTAGGCTCGTCAAGATCAAACCTTAGTTTCCGCATGAGCAAATCTGGCTTGCTCACGTTGTATACACTTGTAGAATCTAACACACCCGATCATCACGTGGTGCTTCGAAACAACAAGCTTTAGCAACGGTGCTAACTAAGGGTGAACACTTTATGACTTGAAATTTATGTGCATGAGGGATCATCTTATAATGCTATCGTCTACTAAGCAATACAAGATGCATAAAGGATTAACATCACATGCAATTCATAATATGTGATATGATATGGCCTTTCTTCTTTGTGCTTCCGATCTCCATCTTCTAGCACGAACATGATCTCCATCATCACCGACATTGCATCAAGGTCAATGATGCTGTTCCATGGTTGTCGTCCACCGGCTTCAACTATTACAGCTACTTTGAATAGACATGGTCTTAACAGAAATTAAAGACAACCATATGGCTCCTGCCGGTTGCCGACTTACAATAAGGAACATTGCATACATCATATATAATCACAATCATGGCCATATCACATCACTGCACACCCCCTGCAAAACAAAGTTAGACGCCTCTACTTTCTTTGCATGTTTTACGTGGTTTGGGGCTGTTAATAAGTGTCGTTCTAACTTACGAACATGAACCACAACATTGATACTAGTATTGTTAATCACCCGTTGTAAATTGGATCTTAACTATGCTAGGAGAAACAGGCACCCGCAAAGCCACTTATGCAATACAAGTTGCATGTCGAGCGTGGAGCAAGTCTCATGAACGAGGTCATGTAAGGTTAGCCCGGGCCGCTTCATCCCAACATACCGCAAGATGCAAAGTACACAAGAAGCAATCGACAATAAAAGCATCAACGCCCACAATGACCATTGTGTTCTACTCGTGCAACAGATCTACATATAGACACGGCTCTGATACCACTGTTGGGGTTCGTAGCATGGAAAACAAAATTTTCTATCGCATACAAACAAACAAGCCAAGATCTATCTACTAGATTGTAGCAACGAGTCGATGGAATAACTTACCCTCGAAGATTCCAAAGCGGTTAACGAGAGCAGATTCTCGTGGGTGATGTAGTCGTACCTTTTCCGATCTCAAGATCGCGTAGACGATCCTTCCGCCAAGTGCTCCGCAGCGCTCCATGATCGGTCACACGTTCGGTACTGACGAAGACCTTCCTCTCCCTTGTTCCAAAGAAAATGGAGGTTGTAGCACTCTCCTCGCGATTCCGGCAGCACAACGGCGTGGTACCGAAAGTAGAGGGGAGATCCTGCAGGTCTTCGCCTTAAGCCGGAGCGAGTATGGTGGAGTATGAGAGAGCTATTAGTGGTCTAGGGTTTAGACACACCAATTAGAAGGCTCTAAACCGAAGGCTAGGGCAATTAGAAGCTCTAAACCAAAACGGCTCTAAACCGGAGATTAGAGGATAGGAACTTGTGTGTCTAGAGGAGGAGGCTCGGCCCCTCCTTTTATAGGTGGGAGGGGCGGCCAAGGGGAGGGGAGTCCCTCCCCAAGTCGGCCTTGGTTGGTGCGCCGGCTTGGAGGGACTCCTCCCCCAAGTCGGTTCCAACCACCTCTTGCTTGTTTCCCACAGTTTCCTGTTTTAGCCGTTTGACTTTCAAACTGGCAGTTTGACTTTTCAGTTTTGGAACAGCAAGAACACTTAGTACATGATGCAATCATTCAATATGTAATGACACATTCATGTACCCTCCCCCCCGGAGTGCCGGACAATCCGAAACCTTCTAGAACATTCCCGATGAAAACACCGGAATCATTCCCGAACTCCGAAACGGGACTTTCCTTATATGAATCTTATTCTCCGGACCATTCCGGATCACCTCGTGATATCCCGGATCCCATCCGAGACTCCGAACAACATTCGGTCTCTTTCTCATAATACCATAACTACTCAAACAACGTCGAATCCTTAAGTGTGTCTCCCTACGGTTCGTGAATTATGCGGACATGATCGAGACACTTCTCCGAACAATAACCAATAGAGGAATCTGGAAATTCATATGGCTCCCACATATTTCTACGATTACTTTTCGATCGAATGAACCACTTACATACGATACCAATTTCCCTTTGTCTCACGATAGTTTACTTATCTGAGGTTATGATCGCCGGTATCTCTGCATACCTAGTTCAACCTCGTTACCGATAAGTACTCTTTTCTCGTTCCCGTGATATGTGATCCCTTGTGAGCCACCACATGCTTGCAAGCTAATTGGATGACATTCCACCGAGAGGCCTGTAGTATATCTATCCGTCATATGGATGGACAAATCCCACTCTTGATCCATGTGTTTCAACCAATACTTTCCGAACACTCAATGCCACCTTTATAGCCACCCAGTTACGGTGTGGTGTTTGATGTCATCAAAGCATCCATCCGGTAAAGGTGATATGCATGATCTCATGGTCGAAGGAATTAGGTTACTATGTATCAGAAAGCATATAGCAATTTGAACTATTTAAATGACTTGATCTTTATGCTATGCTTATCTATAGGAGTATGTCCATCACATCATTCTCCTAATGATATGATCTTGTTGTTAATAACATCTCTATGTTCATGATCAGGAAACCATGATCATATATTAACCAACAAGCTAGTTTAACAAGAGGCTTTACTAGGGACTCTTATTTTAGTTTACAAATCACACAAGTATTAATGTTTCCGGTTAATACAATTATAGCATGGTATGTAAACATTTATCATAAGTGTGAAGATATGATAATAACCACTTTATTATTGCCTCTTGGGCATATCTCCAACAATTTGGTCTAGACCGGAGTCTCCGGTCTGCGTGGACCGAAGTCTCTGGTGTGGTCCGGAGTGTCCCCTAGAGTCCCGTGAGGGTCCGATTCAACACAGGGACGATCGATAGGTGGTCCGGAGGCTCGTCCGGAGGTTGGGCCGGAATCTCCGGTGTAGACGGAGTCTCCGGTCTGACGTTTCCCCAGCGGACAGAAAACGGTCAGAAATCTATGGGCCTATAAAAAGGGGCCCTTCTTCCCCAATGTCCCAACTCGAGTTTTACAGGCTTTCTCCTCCATTCTTGACCCTCTTGAGCTTGCTCCCCCTTCAATCCTCCCTTGATTCTTGCATATACTTTAGGGATTTGGAAGAGGAGATCTAGATCTACAATCTCACCAATCAATCTCACCTCTAAGTGATGGGAACATCTTGGGATCTAGATCTTGGAGTCTTTTGTGGATTTCCTCCATTGTTCTTCCTCTCTTATTCCCCCACAAGATTTTGTAGCTTTGGTGGAATTTGGGAGAGAAGGATTTGAGCACTACTTGTGTTCTTGCCATTGCATTTGGTGCATAGGTTTGAGTTCTCGGTGAGGATTCGATTGAGTGAAAGGTGAGAAGCTTTTTACTCTTGGGTTCTTGGAACCCTAGACGGTTTGGTGGTATTGCATGTTCTTGGATTTCTTGGGGCCTCCAATTAGGTTGTGGAGCTTCCCCCAAGCTTGTTTGTTGGGAGCCTCCAATTGAGTTGTGGAGAAGTGCCCCAACCTTGTGAGAGGTTCCGGATTGCCACCGACAAGTGCACCGATAGTGGAAGTGTGGATCGATCCCATTGGAGTGAGATTCACAGGAGAATAAGGGAGGACTTTTGTGGCGTTGGTGGTTTGATACCACCCCCTCTCCAAACGAGACGTACTCTATGTTGGGAGGAACTCAGTAAAATATCGTCATCTCCGCGTGCCTCGGTTATCTCTATACCTGAGCTCTTAGTTATGCACACTACTTTGTGATAGCCTTCGTGCTTGAAGTCTATATCTTGCTATCACATAGTTACTTGTATTGCTTAGCATAAGTTATTCGTGCAAATAGGTGAACCCTAGTTGTTCTTGGTCTTGTGCTTAACAAAGTAAACATTAGTTTAATTCCTCCTTTGTTGAGCAACTCTCGGAAAAGTTTTAATCGCCTATTCACCCCCCTCTAGGCGACATCTGTATCCTTTCACTTGACTAGGCTCTTTCGAGATAGGTTAGTGCAGGTAGACTTGTGGACATTCCGCAAGTAGTTCATTTCATGTTTTTTTGTATTTGCGGAGTGGATGTTGTGTCCCTGACACATGTGCCAAACGCGTTGTGAACTGGTCTCCTGGCCCTATCTTATATGATATCGATATGTCTCCAGGTTGTATCCTTGAAAAAAGTCCTCATGTCCATCCGAGCTAGAATCCCCCAAGGGCATCGAAGGTAATCGGTCCAATCAAGAAAATCTCAGCCCATTCTGCATACGAGTGCTCCTTGAGACTATCAACATGGATGGTTTACTCTTGGGATGCATGCATGCCCAAAGGATCAAGCAGTGACCAACTCTACATGGGAGGCTACCCCCTCCTAATCTGTAGTTGGGGAAGGGGAGTGTGGAGGTGGAGAAGACACAACACAGTATGCTACCTCTTGTGTAAGAAACCGTACTTGACATGCTTCGTGTGCAAGTCTCATGTTCAACACCCATTTCAAGTTGTAAAGCGATGCTATGATCACATCTTGATGTCGACATAAATCTGATTCAGCAGATAGTTTACTCTAAACTTTCTGCTGGGCAGGAAGGGTTAACTTCATTTCGAATTTAATAAATTATAGATTTTCCACTCCAACTTTTTCTCGTGTTCTATGGCTAGAAAAATGGTTTGATTCCAAAATTGCAGTTTTAGTTAGTTCGCATTTGGTCATCAGTCTTTCTGAAATATCAGTCTGTTCAGGTGGTTCCGAGGTCGTTTGTGTTGTTCCTCCCGTCGAAGTTGACTCCGTCGATCCTGACCTGGCAGAGCTGGTCATGGCCTCATGGGAGACGCGGTTCATCGGCGGGAGGCTCATCCATCGTCTAAAGGCACGGTGGTGAAGCTTCACACTGGACAATGCACTGAGGTGTGGCAATGGGTGCAGGCTGGAGAGAGGTGACGGCAAGAGCATGGTGTTCAGGGTTCAGGTGCTCCATGCTTACAAGGATCTGTGAGATGGCCGGTGGGTATAGCTGGACGCGATCCAGCTCGATCCATTTCGGGCTCGGTCCGGGAAAAGCTCGGTCTAGAAGTGTCCAGCCCGAGCTAGCTCGAAGGCAGAGGCGAGCCACCAAACGCAGCTCGACCCGAGCTTCCGACGAGCTCGGTCCAGCTCGGTCTGGCTCGCGAGCCTGGGGTGCTGGGTTGCTGACGTGTGGGCCCATCTTCCATGGCAGCTACATCAGCACAAAGTGAGCAACGTGAGCGAGCAGCGTGGAGCAGGAGGAAGGAGAGTCGACGTTTTGAGCGAGCAGCGGCAGCACAGCGAGGCCGAGTGTCGCGATGGTCAAATTTGTTGCCTTCACATTTCATCAAGCACATTGCATGCATGGAATAGAACAAGATATTGGCACTACTATCTTGCTCATTTTCAAAATCTAACCCAACTATCTAGCGTATTGGAGTGAGGAACAGTCCATGCCGTGAGCATTATCTACGGGAAGCTGTAGATCGACGGGAACGCGGGCGACATAGTATTGGCCATGATCACCGTCGAGCCAGAAGAGCTAGACCGAGCCGAGCCTGGCTCGGCCCGAGCTCGCTGCGGTCCAATAAAATGGGCTCGGCTTGGTCCAGAGCACCAGCGGGCCGAGCCAAGCTCGGTCCAGGCGTCCAGGTACACCGGCACCCTGTTCAGCCCCATCATGCTAGACTAGCGGCGTAACCGTAGCATATGCAACATATGGCCGCCCATGGCTACGCAGTGTTGGAATCTAGAGTTTGGACAAAGCTCCTCCTAAGAATAAAGACATATAATGCATTGGACTGATCGAACCATGTATTTTAGTGTTCATTCGGATAAGCTATAAATGTGTTTGTGACCATTGGAGATGGAGCATTTTATTTTTTTGCTTTACGGTGAGGAGCATGTTTGAAGAGAAAGATGTTTGATTGTTTGCTTCTCGCAAAAACAAAAACAAAAAAATATTTGCAGCAGTCTTCTATGCACGCAGTTGTTTCTTTGTTTGGTTTCGAAAGAGGAGAGGTTTCTCGCCAATGTCCAGTGAAGAGAAAGTACACAACGACTGATTTTTTTTGTGTGACTGATGATGTGTACGCCGACATGAGCGAGGGATTTCCCACAACCGTCATGCCTTGTGGCCTTGTGCGTGGATTCGTCGTCACTCAATGGCGATCTATAATCCCACACCATTCTCATGCTGGCCATTTTCTCGACTCGAGTCTTTAGTCCCAACTCCCAGAACGAAGTCCATTTTCTGCTACGGAGTACTATTTGTAGAGATGAGGAGGTTTTCTGCATGTGAAGATTTCAGTTGATGGAGCAGTGGTAAGCCTGACAAATACTGAGTCATATAGTGCTATTTAGAGATGGGGAGGACAATTTCCTGGGAGCTTCACGTGCCCGGGTATTACTGACCCGGTCATTTTGGAGACCCTCGTTTGCAGAGAAGCACTATCCCCTAGACCCTAGCCTCTGATCTGAATTGCAACGGAATTACTGTATCATCTGATTGCAATGACATCCAAAATGAAGCGAGTGGGCTACATGCCTACATGCCATCATGGCTAGTGAAGCTGCTGCTTGGTCTTTTATCCATGCAGGGAGATAGACAAACAAGGAGGCACATTGCCTAGCAAAGTATACTTTAGGTCTTGACAAGGGGCGCCATCTGTGGCTGATTCATCCCCCACCGGAAGTTTCAACTGCTGTAAATATTTTGAATCAATAAAGTAAAGTATGCTTAATTTTCCCTAAAAAAAGAAGGGAGGAACGCCTCCACCGTATAGATGTTAATTCAGTGGCGGACCCAGAAATTTGTAGAAGCCTAGACAGACATGTATACAATGCTAAATTTTTAATAAATTATATAAAAAAACATGGGATACAAGGCGTCGCACAGCTGGCAAGTCCGGGCCGCTGCCCGGGCTAGAGGGATGATGGATCCGCCTATGATGGCAAAGGTTTTATAGATGTTACACAACACAAATCTAGAGGCAACAATGTAAATCTAAAAGTCTGAATATCAACTGCAAAAAACCTGCCTGTAGGTAACGTCTCGTATAGATTTTTTCCAGTCTAGGTAGCATCGCAAGAGAGGCAAATAACTTTCTTCAGTAGCATAAATAAAAAGCTACACTGGCTTACTGATCAACGGCTCGTGAAACATACCCAGAAGTGAAGAACGGCCATCCAAAGTGGCAAAGTCTACAGTCTTAAAGCATAATGTTTCCCCCCGGCCCATAAGGTTTTCAGTAGTATAGACATCAAATATTCAGCTGCATAAAAACTATATGCTTATGTGCAGCCATGGGAAACACCTCTACTACCTACAGACAGATGCAATCAGAAGTTGTGTGCACTCTGGGACATACTACTTTAGCACTTCAAATGAATCTCACATAGAATATGCACAAGTAGCAGAAGTTAAACATAATTGAAATATAGTAAGGACTGGAAAATAAGAATCATGTAAATATCAATCAGCATGTAGTGAGGCAGGTTAGCAATCTAAGAGTTCTGTTTCATAGATGAAAGTGAGTTCGAAAACAGTCTTCAAATTAAGCTCAAAATAACAGACACAAGGTGAAACTTTTAGTTCTAGGGGACAGTATTGCAACAACAACAACAATAACGATGACAACCACAACAATAACAACAGATGCAGACAAAGAGCACATCATGCTCAGAACACAAAGTAAATAGAACAATCAACACCACTCATGCCTCAAATCAAACCTGGCTTATTATTGTAAATACCAAATCCAAGGAGAGGAGTCCGAGGCAGGGTCCCGCGGCAGGCAGCGGTTGATTTCTTCGGGCTTGGGAAGGCAAATGAAGGAGCCAGTGTCACTGCATCCGTACTGGCCCTGCTGGAGAACACTCATAGGACCACCACGGTAGACGTCGTCGAGGAAGTAGATGCAGCCTGGTTGACGGCGGCTTCCCATGTCGAAGGCCTTGGAGCATCCTCTCCCGACGAAGAGCACCTGCCCCCGCATCCGGTAAAAGCGCAGGCAACCTAGCCTGCCCCCATCTTGTAGCAGCGTGAAGACATGGAACCGCCACGTACCTTTCTCCGGGTGGACATACCTCTTCACCATTAGCAGATCCTCGCCGGAGGCGGACGACAGGAGATACCGGGCGACGATCTCCCCCGGTGCCGACGGGGTTTGACACATTTTGGGCAGTCTCATCTGTTCGCCTCGCACCTTGATCGCGCCGCCGTCCGCATGGTTGCTCACCTTGTATCGGAATAGCTCCTCCCTGGGGGTGACGGCGTAGAACCACCCGTCGTGGAACGTCAGATCTTCGGCGTCACCCCAAAGCATCGTATCCGTTGTTGACCAGCAGTCCATCCCCGGACGCCAGAACGCGATATTGATCTGGCCGGTTGTCAAGGCGGCGACCACGCAGGCGCCCGCGCCACCGCCGGCAGGCGGCGCGGCGGACATGGTGGCGGCACGAATGAAGATGGGGCACTTCCTAGTGTACACCGTGAGGCTGATCCCGCCGCGACGTTCGCGAAGGCGGACGCGGTCCGGGAGTGTGATGCGCTCGCCCGAGCGGAGGTTGAGCAGGGCGTGGCCGCGAATTTGCTCGAGCGCCACCACGAACCAGCCGCCCGGGTAGGAGCCGCAGAAACGTGCTCCGCGGGGGTGGTCGGCAAGGGATGGACGCGGATTGCTGAAACCGCCGAAGATCCGGTAGCAGGAGGTCACAGCGGTGGAGGGCATGAGGAGCCATGGAAGCGCGGTCGGGTTCTGGAGCGCGACGCTGCGCCAGTGTTTGCAGAGGGTGGAGAACCTGACGCGGTCGGTGATGCATGCGAGCAACAGAAAGATACGGGTGAGGAGGTCTTGGTGGAGGTTTGTCCAATCCGCCGCCGCCGCCATGGCAGGCCCGAGTTTCTAGGGTAAGGAAAGAAATGTTGTTTTGGCGAAAAGAGGGGGAGATGGGAGAGGACGGCCAGATCCAGCCTCGATTCGGCTTCGGGTTTCTAGGGATCCTGCCCGGCCCTAATCACCAAAGGAAACCGTGGGCTAGCTTATTATCAGTTAAATCCCTGGAATTCTTTTCTAATTACGCGTTATTCCTACACACTGGTCCCTGTCAGTGTCAGCGCTAGCACCGGCTAGCTCACTCTCCACGGACATTATCAGTTAAATTCCTGGAATTCTTTTTCTAATTACGTGTTTTGTATTTCCTACACGCTGGTCCCTGTCAGCGCTAGCACTGGGGAAAAAGAAGCCAACGGAGAAAAAATTTCAGACGCTCGACGCCGCAACACGAACGGCTTTTCTTGATATTACGAGCTCTAACTCAATACAACAATGGAATTCAGAGGGGTGGGGTTTTATAGCCGCTCGGACTCGCACTCACGATGACACGGCCTCGCCCACGACGCACACTGACACGATCAACGCACCCATCTCACCATGATCTGCATGCCCGGCCGGCTCGCGCCCATGTCACGCACTAACGCAATCAACCATCGCACGCGCGCACACACAGCAGAAGCACAACACACACGACGCGCACAGACACACACCTACGCGCCATGCCCGCCATGGACCTCGACCTGGTGCACTGACACCGGTCACCACCATGGCGCACATGGCTTATTGCTATCAATCTCCCTGCCATGACCTAGTACAGGCATGGCTGATCACCGACGTCGCAGAGCAGCGTCTCCTCCTTCTTCTTCTCCTCATCCTGCTTCTGTTTGGGCTTCCTGCAGTCGCGGGAAAATTGTTCGTGGATCCCGCAGTTATGGCACTTGCTACGCCTGTCAGCTGTCCGCGCCGTCATCGTCGTAGCCGCCGCCGCGTGCTCAACGACTCTTCTCCCATTGTGCCGCCGTGAGCAGCAGTTGGTCCCCACGACGCTCTTCGCCAACAGCCGCCTTGCGCTGCTCCGACTGCTCCTGGAACGTCTTCAGCCGCCCGAGCATCTCGTCAAAGCACACAGTCTCGATGTCGCAGAACTGCTCGATGTCGGCCACCGCCGTGTACAGGACGTCAGGAACGGTGTCGAGCAACTTCTTCGCCATCTCGGCATTGCTCAACATCGCGCCGAGGTTCGCGTACTTGGCCGCCATGCCGCTGATCTTCCCAGCGTACACGTACAACGCCTCGCCGTCCGCCATGATCAGCCGATCGAAGTCGCCGCGGCGCGTGGATAGCCAAGCCACCCTGACACGATCCGCACCGATGAACCGCGCCTTGAGGCTCGCCCACACCTCCGCTGCCGTCTTCTTCGACGACACCTGCAGCAGGATGCCCTCAGCGAGCGCACCGAGCAGGTATGCCCTCGCCATCTTTTTCTTCTTCGGATCGACCACCACCATCGAGTCCGCCAGAACAACTGCCTCCCAGACACCCTGCACGTCGAGGTTGGCCTCGACCTTGATCGCCCAGACGGTGTAGTTGTCGCCGGTGAGCATCGGACAGAAGAGTGACATCGTGCTCCCCCAGCACCACCATGCGGAACCAACACAATCACCTCACTCTGATACCACTTGTCAGCGCTAGCACTGTCTAGCTCACTCTCTCACGCATGGACTGGGGAAGAAGAAGGCAATGGAGACAGAAAAATTTTCAGGCACTCGAACGCCCGTCGCACGAACGACTTTTCTTAATATTGCGAGCTCTAACTCGATATAACAATGGAGTATAGAGGGGTGGGGTTTTATACCCGCTCGGTCTCGCACTCATGATGCCACGGCCGTGCCCACGACGTCGCACTAACGCGATCAATGCACCCACCTCGCCATGATCCGCATGCCCCAGCTCGCGCCCATGTCGCGCACCGACGCGATCAACGCGGCCACCTCGGCATGTCTGGACCTGGTCTTCTCCCCTGCTCACCCATCGCAGGCATACACACAGCAGAAGCACAACACACGGACGCACACCTACGCGCCATGTCCGCCATGGACCTCGACCTGGTGCACTGACACTGGTCGCCAGGCTTTGCTATCGGTCCCCGTTTCTTCCTTTCTTTTTTTTAAACATATATCCCTGCTTTTCACTATAGTTAAAACAAATTCTAATTTCATATTTTCTTCATATAAGAAGGTGAAGTAAGCATTGTTTTATCAGCGATGGTGCATGGGAGCTCGACCGGCCTCTGCGCGTTGCTTTGTGGGAGGATTGTGGAAGAGCTTGACTGCTTGAGCTATGGGTCACCAGATCGATCAAAGAGGGCAGAAATCTGTTGGAATGGGTTCAAAGGTTTAGACAATGACCTGTACAAAGACCTGTAACAACATTCCTTTTCTTTTATTTCTTCTTGTTTCCTCTCCGGTTGACAGTTGACTCTAATTTGTGATTTCTGTAACAAACTATCTAGCTAGTTGGCCTAGGTCAACAACATTAGGTAGAGAGTTATCTACCTTTTAGTGTTAAAAAATACAACTATGCATGTGTTCTTTGCATACATAAGGGCACCCACAGCGTTGTGCCAAAACTGGTTCTATTTTACCTTTTTACATTTTGAAACTAGTTCTCTACGTTATGGGCATAGTTCCCAAACAACAAAAAGATAGAACCGGAGCTCCTAGTTGCTCAGGATGCCAAATTCCTCTCTTGCAGTATAATACAATATCTCTCCTAGCTACCAACGGCTTCTTCCATGCGGGCGACGAGCGATTGGCTATGGCCTGGTCGTGTGTATGGTCGCTCTAGACGCGCGTACGGCCATACAGCAGCTCGTCTCTGCGCTGCCGCTCGCCGCCGCTCGCCTCCGCCGCTCGAGTCCCGCATCACCGCTCGCCTCCTCCGCTTTTCTCCGTGCTCGCCGCCGGCCACTCGTCTCCGAGCCGCCGCTCGGGCACATCTGGGAGCCAATAAAAAGAAAGACAAGGAGAGAGAAGACCTTTTTTTTTCTAGTTTTATTAGTTGATGGGATCCACACTATAGGAATTTGGCGACGGGCAACGCTGTGCACTTGTAGCCATATTTGTCTCCGTTGCTAAATTGATTTCAACAGTTATTTAGCTACCGTAACGCTGTGGGTGCCCTAAGGGCACATAGAACGGGACGCTTATGCCCGGACACTAGGAATAAAAATTCGGTGGTTACATTGTTGTTCCCTCCCATTTTTTTTTTGCGGAAAAGATCCGGATCTATTTCATGAGTTCACAAGAAATACAAAGCATCCCAAACATAATAAAAATTACATCGAGGTATTTGGACCATCTAACGACCACTACTGCCGCCAGAGCGAGCCGCCGACGCGCCGCTGTCGCCGCTCCCTTACCGGAGCTGGCTTGAGGTTGTTGATGACAGTCGGGAAGTCTTCGTGCACGTGCCCCTAAGGACCAGCGCCCCAGAGCTGAAGCAGTCGCCATTGAACCCTTGAATTGATCTGAAACTTGTAACACCAAACCTAGAACACACGTAGAATGGACGAGATCCACCACTCCATGAAAGCGGTGATCAGACGAATCCCCGTCCTCCTCAACGCCAGCGGCAAGATCGTCGCAAACGAGGTGGAAGAGGAGATGGGTATACCTTATTCTTGTCCCGCTCAACGCCGCCATAGCCACCACATCGTCAATGTCAGTTGACCAAACTCTAACTTTAGGGACCTTCTACAACGCCGAGCGTAGGTCTAAGGTCCCCACCCCCTCCTGTCGCCGGAGCGACAAGCAGAGGAGGCGGGGACCCGTCGATTCCCAGACGTAGACGGTGAGGATGAACTAGATTGCGGCGGCTGTTAGGGTTTTCACCCTAGCCGCCGCCTCTCTTTTTCTTACGGGAGGAGGACGAGTCCGCGACGTTGTTGTTGGAGATATGCCCTAGAGGCAATAATAAAAGTAGTTATTATTATATCTTTGTGTTTATGATAAATGTTTACATTCATGCTATAATAGTATTAACAAGGAAACATTGATACTTGTGTGATTTGTAAACTTAAATTGAAGTCCCTAGTATAGCCTCTATACATCACTAGCTTGTTGGTTGATAAATGATTGTGGTTTCCCTATCAAGAACATTGAGATGTTATCAACAACAAGATCATATCGTTAGGAGAATGATATGGTGGACATACTCCTATAGATAAGCGTAGCATAAAGATCAAGTTATTTCAATAGTTCAATTGTTATATGCTTTCTGATACATAGTAACCTAATTCCTTCGACCATGAGATCATGCATATCACCTTTACCGGATGGATGCTTTGATGACATCAAACACCACACCGTAACTGGGTGGCTATAAAGGTGGCATTGAGTGTTCGGAAAGTATTGGTTGAAACACATGGATCAAGAGCGGGATTTGTCCATCCATATGACGGATAGATATACTCTGGGCCCTCTCGGTGAAATGTCATCCAATTAGCTTGCAAGCATGTGACTGACTCACAAGGGATCACATATCACGGGAACGAAAAAAGAGTACTTATCGGTAACGAGGTTGAACTAGGTATGCAGAGATACCGACGATCATAACCTCGGATAAGTAAACTATCGTGAGACAAAGGGAAATTGGTATCGTATATAAGTGGTTCATTCGATCAAAGTAATCGTAGAAATATGTAGCCATATGAATTTCGATTCCTCTATTGGTTATTGTTAGAAGTGTCTCGATCATGTCCGCATAATTCACGAACCGTAGGGAGACACACTTAAGGATTCGACGTTGTTTGAGTAGTTATGGTATTATGAGAAAGAGACCGAATGTTGTTCGGAGTCTCGGATGGGATCCGGGATATCACGAGGTGATCCGGAATGGTCCGGAGAATAAGATTCATATAAGGAAAGTCCCGTTTCGGAGTCGAGGAATGATTCCGGTGTTTTCATCAGGAATATTCTAGAATGTTCCGGAATGTCCGGCACTCCGGAGGGAAGGGGTACATGAATGTGTCATTGCAAGTTGGAATGATTGCATCATTTACTAAGTGTCCTCGCTGTTCCAAATAAAGGATTAAATTGAATCCTAGTTTGAAAAGTCAAATAGCTAAATTGAAAAGTCAAATAGCTAAAATTGGAAAGTGGAAAAGAGGAGGAGGGGGGGAATCCGAGTTGGGGAGGAGTTCCCTCCTCCAACCGGCGACAACCCTCCAAGACGAGTTGGGGAGGGACTCCTCTCCCTCCCCTTGGCCGCCGGCCCCCTCCACCTATATAAGGAGGGGCAGGGACCCCTCCTAGAGTACAACAAGTCCCTCACCTCAAACCCTAGAAGCTGCAGCCCACCATAGCCGCCGCCACCCCCTAGGGTTTTGCCCTAGCCGCCGACTTGGGGGTCCCCGAAACCCTAGAAGCCGGCTCTAGCATCCCCTCCTTGGTGTGTCTAAACCCTAGAACACCGAGGAACTCTCTCATACTCCAACATACTCGCTTAAGGCGAAGCCTGCGAGATCTCCCTCTACTTCAGGTACCACGTTGTCTTTGCGGAATCACGAGGAGTGCTACAACCTCCGCCTCATTTTCTTTGGAACAAGGGAGAGGAAGGTCTTCGTCAATCGAGCGTGTGACCCGATTGCGGGAAACTTGGAGCATGGCCGGAAGGATCGTCTCACGATCTTGAGATCGGGAAGAGTACGACTACATCACCCACGAGAATCCGCTCTCGTTAAACGCTTTGGAATCTTCGAGGGTAAGTTATTCCATCGACTCGTTGCTACAATCTAGTAGATAGATCTTCGCTTGTTTGTTTGTATGCGATAGAAAATTTTTGTTTTCCATGCTATGAAACCCTACAGTGGTATCAGAGCCGTGTCTATATGTAGATCTGTTGCACGAATAGAACACAATGGTCATTGTGGGCGTTGATGCTTTTATTGTCGATTGCTTCTTGTGTACTTTGCATCTTGCGGTATGTTGGGATGAAACGGCCCGGGCTAACCTTACATGACATCGTTCCTGAGACTTGCTCCACGCTTGACATGCAACTTGTATTGCATAAGTGGCTTTGCGGGTGCCTGTTTCTCCTAGCATAGTTAAGATCCAATTTACAACGGGTGATTAACAATACTAGTATCAATGTTGTGGTTCATGTTCGTAAGTTAGAACGACACTTATTGAAAGCCCCAAGCCACGTAAAACATGCAAAAAAAGTAGAGGCGTCTAACTTTGTTTTGAAGGGGTGTGCAGTGATGTGATATGGCCATGATTGTGATTATATTTGATGTATGCAATGTTCCTTATTGTAAGTTGGCAACCGGCAGGAGCCATATGGTTGTCTTTAATTTATGTTAAGACCCGCGTGTCTATTCAAAGTAGTTGTAATAGTTGAACCCGGTGGACGACAACCATGGAGAAGCGTCATTGACCTTGATGCAATGCCGGTGATGATGGAGATCATGTTCGTGCTTGAAGATGGAGATCGGAAGCACAAAGAAGAAAGGCCATATCATATCACATATTATGAATTTCATGTGATGTTAATCCTTTATGCATCTTTATTTCTTAGTAGACGACGGTAGCATTATAAGATGATCCCTCATGCACATGAATTTCAAGTCATAAAGTGTTCACCCTCAGTTAGCACCGTTGCTAAAGCTTGTTGTTTTGAAGCACCACGTGATGATCGGGTGTGTTAGATTCCGCAAGTGTATACAACGTGAGCAAGCCAGATTTGCTCATGCGGAAACTAAGGTTTGATCTTGACGAGCCTAGCATGTACAGACATGGTCTCGGAACACGGATCACAGAAAGGTAAAGCATGAATCATATAGTAGATATGATGAACATGACGATTGTTCGCCATTGAAACTATATCAACTCTCGTGATGATCGGTGTTGATGTAGTGGATTTGGTTCGTGTGATCACTAAAACAATGTGAGGGATGTTATTTTGAGTGGGAGTTCACCTAGATTAACTTTATTATTAATTTGAACTCAATTTGTCATAAACTTAGTCTAAACTATTGCAAATATGTTGTAGATCAATGGCAGTCCCTACCATCAATTTTAATGCGTTCCTAGAGAAAGAAAAGTTGAAAAACAATGGAAGCAACTTCGCGGATTGGTTCCGCAATTTGAGGATTGTCCTCACAATTGGTAATTTGACCTATGTCTTTGGATGCACATTGGGTGACCCACCTGCAGCTGATGCTTCCGATGAAGTAAAGAATGTTTACCTCGCTCGGAAGAATCAGTACTCCATAGTTCAGTGTGCTATCTTGTATGGTTTGGAATCGGAGCTTCAGAAAAGGTTTGAGAATTCATACCCATATGATATTGTCGAGGATCTCAAATTGATCTTTGAGACTCATGCGGCAATTGAAAGTTATGAGGCTTCTGAAAAGTTCTTTAACTGCAAGATGGAAGAGGGCAGCTCCGTATGTGAGCATGTGCTTAAGATGTCTGGGCACGCAAACAAACTTCAAAGCTTGGGTATAGTGATTCCTAATGCTTTGGGGATTTACCGTATCCTCCAATCACTACCACCAAGTTACAAGAACTTTGTGATGAACTACAACATACATGAACAAGCAGTTGCCAGAACTATTTGCTATGTTAAAGTCTACAAAAGTGGAGATCAAGAAAGAGCACCAAGTGTTGTTGGTCAATAAGACCACCAAATTCAAGAAAGGAAAGTCTAAGCAGAAGGGACACTTCAAGAAGGGTGGTAAGAAAGTTACCACGCCGGCGAAGAAGACCAAGGCTGGACCTAAGCCTGATAGTGAGTGCTTTTACTGCAAGGGAGAAGGTCACTGGAAGCGGAATTGCCCAAAGTACTTGGCGGATTTGAAGAACGGCAACATCAAGAAGAAAGGTATATCTGATATACATGTTATTGATGTGTATCTCACTAGTACTCGTAGTAGTGCACAGGTATTTAATCTTGGTTCGGCTGCTCATATTTGTAACTCGAAGCAGTCTTTGCAGAATAAACGGAAGCTAGCGAAGAACGAGGTGACGATGCGCGTGGGAAACGGATCAAAGTTTGATGTGATCGCGGTCGGCACGCTACCCCTTCATCTACCATCGGGATTAGTTTTATACTTAAATAATTGTTATTTGGTGCCTGCATTGATCATGAACATTATATCAGGATCTTGTTTATTGCGAGACGGTTACTTGTTTAAGTCCGAGAATAATGGTTGTTCGATTTATATGAGTAATATGTTTTATGCACATGCACCTTTGATAGATGGTCTATTCTTATTGAATCTCGATAGTGGAAATACACATATTAATAACATTGAGGCTAAACGGTTGAAATCAAGCGATAACTCGACCTATATGTGGCACTGTCGCCTTGGTCACATTGGAGTGAAGCGTATGAAGAAACTCCATTCCGATGGACTTCTTGAATCACTTGATTTCGAATCACTTGATAGATGTGAAGCATGTATGATGGGTAAAATGACTAAGACTCCATTTTCTGGTATGATGGAGCGAGCTACGGACTTATTAGAAATCATACATACCGATGTGTGTGGTCCAATGAGTGTAGCATCGCGCGGTGGTTATCGTTATGTTCTTACCTTCACGGATGATTTGAGTAGATATGGGTATATCTATTTCATGAAACATAAGTCTGAAACTTTCGAGAAGTTTAAGGAGTTTCAAAGTGAGGTAGAGAATCAACGTAACAAGAAGATTAAATTTCTACGTTCTGATCGTGGAGGTGAATATCTAAGTTACGAGTTTGGCGAGCATTTGAAGAAATGCGGAATACTTTCACAATTGACACCGCCGGAACACCACACAGTAATGGTGTGTCCGAACGTCGTCGAACTCTCTTAGATATGGTTCGTTCTATGATGTCACTTACAGATTTACCGCTATCATTTTGGGGTTATGCATTAGAAACAATAGCATTCACTTTAAATAGGGCACCATCTAAATCCGTTGAAAGCGACACCGTATGAATTATGGTTTGGGAAGAAACCTAAATTGTCGTTCCTTAAAGTTTGGGGTTGCGAAGCCTATGTAAAGAAGTTACAAGGACAAGCTTGAACCCAAAGCGGAAAAATCGTCTTCATAGGATACCCAAAGGAAACTATTGGGTATCCTTCTATCATAGATCCAAGGCAAAATCTTCGTTGCCAAGAATGGATCCTTTCTAGAGAAGGAATTTCTCTCGAAAGAAGTGACTGGAAGGAAAGTAGAACTCGACGAGGTTGTCGAACCTTCTCTCGAAATTGCGAGTAGCGCAGACCGGAAGAAGTTCTGTGGTGCCTGCACCAATTAGAGAGGAAGCTAATGATGATGATCATGAAACTTGGTTGAAGTTGCTCTGAGCCTCGGAGGTCAACGAGAACTCGTACCACTCCAGTTGGTATGATCCGTTATAAGTGTCATGTTGGTGGACAACACCGATGACCTGCGACATATGAGGAAGCAATGATGAGCCCAGTTCCAATAAATGGTAAGAATCCATGAAATCGAGATTGGATCCATACGAAAACCAAGTATGGACTTTGGTGGACTTACCGGATGGCGAAGGCATCGAGAACAAATGGATTTTAAAGAAGAAAACAGATGCTGATGGTAATGTTACCGTCTATAAAGCTCGACTTGTCGCAAAAGGGTTTCGACAAATTCAAGGAGTTGACTACGATGAGACTTTCTCACCGGTAGCGAAGCTAAAGTCTGTGAGGATTATGTTAGCAATCGCTGCATATTATGATTATGAGATATGGCAGATGGATGTCAAAACAACATTCCTCAATGGAGATATTGATGTAGAGTTGTATATGATGCAACCCAAAGGTTTTGTCGATCCTAAAGATGCTAACAAGGTATGTAAACTTCAACGGTCCATCTATGGATTGAAGCAAGCATCCCGAAGTTGGAATCAACGTTTTGATAAGGTGATCAAAAGTTTTGGTTTTATACAAACTTATGGAGAAGCTTGTATTTACAAGAAAGTGCGTGGGAGCTCTGTAGCATTCTTAATACTATATGTGGATGACATATTGTTGATTGGGAATGATGTAGACCTTCTTAATAGTGTCAAGGAATATTTGAATAATAGTTTTTCAATGAAGGATCTTGGCGAAGCAGCTTACATATTAGGCATAAATATTTATAGAGATAGATTGAAACGCCAAATATCATTGTCACAGAGTACATATTTGGACAAAGTTCTAAAGAGGTTTGGAATGGAAGGTAGCAAGAAAGGGTTCTTGCCCATGTTGCTATCGACCTTGAGTAAAACTCAAAGCCCGACATCGGGAAGATAGAGAAAGGATGAGTAAGACTCCCTATGCCTCAGCCATAGGATCTCTAATGTATGCCATGCTATGTACTAGACCCGACATTGCATATCGTTAGTTTAACTAGCAGATATCAAAGTGATCCGAGTGGATCATTGCACAATGATCAAAAACATCCTTAAGTACTTGAGAAGAACTAAGGATATGGTTCTTTCTTATGGAGGTGATGAACAACTCGTTGTTAATGGTTACACCGATGCTAGTTGGAACACCGATCCGGATGATTCTAAATCACAATCTGGATACGTATTTATTTTGAATGGTGCAGCAGTTAGCTGGAGGAGTGCAAAGCAAAGCGTTGTGGCGAGATCTTCAACTGAATCGGAATACATGGCTGCTTCAGAGGCTTCACAAGAAGTGATATGGATGAAAGAGTTCATTACAGAGCTGGGTGTGGTTCCTAGTGCGCTGGACCCAATGTCTATCTACTGTGATAACATGGGCGCCATAGCCAATGCGCAAGAACCAAGGTCACACAAGAAGCTGAAGCACATCAAGCTACGTTTTCACGCTATTCGAGAACATATCCAAGATGGGGATATAAAGATTTTCAAAGTACACACAGATCTGAATGTGGCGGATCCGTTGACTAAACCTCTCCCGAGGGCAAAACATGACCAGCACCAAACTGCCATGGGTGTTCGTTATATTACCATGTAATCTAGATTAGATGACTCTAGTGCAAGTGGGAGACTGTTGGAGATATGCCCTAGAGGCAATAATAAAAGTAGTTATTATTATATCTTTGTGTTTATGATAAATGTTTACATTCATGCTATAATAGTATTAACAAGGAAACATTGATACTTGTGTGATTTGTAAACTTAAATTGAAGTCCCTAGTATAGCCTCTATACATCACTAGCTTGTTGGTTGATAAATGATTGTGGTTTCCCTATCATGAACATTGAGATGTTATCAACAACAAGATCATATCGTTAGGAGAATGATATGGTGGACATACTCCTATAGATAAGCGTAGCATAAAGATCAAGTCATTTCAATAGTTCAATTGCTATATGCTTTCTGATACATAGTAACCTAATTCCTTCGACCATGAGATCATGCATATCACCTTTACCGGATGGATGCTTTGATGACATCAAACACCACACCGTAACTGGGTGGCTATAAAGGTGGCATTGAGTGTTCGGAAAGTATTGGTTGAAACACATGGATCAAGAGCGGGATTTGTCCATCCATATGACGGATAGATATACTCTGGGCCCTCTCGGTGAAATGTCATCCAATTAGCTTGGAAGCATGTGACTGGCTCACAAGGGATCACATATCACGGGAACGAGAATAGAGTACTTATCGGTAATGAGGTTGAACTAGGTATGCAGAGATACCGACGATCATAACCTCGGATAAGTAAACTATCGTGAGGCAAAGGGAAATTGGTATCGTATATAAGTGGTTCATTCGATCGCAAAGTAATCGTAGAAATATGTGGGAGCCATATGAATTTCCAGATTCCTCTATTGGTTATTGTTCGGAGAAGTGTCTCGATCATGTCCGCATAATTCACGAACCGTAGGGAGACACACTTAAGGATTCGACGTTGTTTGAGTAGTTATGGAATTATGAGAAAGAGACCGAATGTTGTTCGGAGTCTCGGATGGGATCCGGGATATCACGAGGTGATCCGGAATGGTCCGGAGAATAAGATTCATATAAGGAAAGTCCCGTTTTGGAGTCAGGGAATGATTCCGGTGTTTTCATCGGGAATGTTCTAGAATGTTCCGGAATGTCCGACACTCCGGAGGGAAGGGGTACAAGAATGTGTCATTGCAAGTTGGAATGATTGCATCATGTACTAAGTGTCCTCGCTGTTCCAAATAAAGGATTAAATTGAATCCTAGTTTGAAAAGTCAAATAGCTAAATTGAAAAGTCAAATAGCTAAAATTGGAAAGTGGAAAAGAGGAGGAGGGGGGAATCCGAGTTGGGGAGGAGTTCCCTCCTCCAACCGGCGGCAACCCTCCAAGCCGAGTTGGGGAGGGACTCCTCTCCCTCCCCTTGGCCGCCGGCCCCCTCCACCTATATAAGGAGGGGCAGGGACCCCTCCTAGAGTACAACAAGTCCCTCACCTCAAACCCTAAAAGCTGCAGCCCACCATAGCCACCGCCACCCCCTAGGGTTTTGCCCTAGCCGCCGACTTGGGGGGTCCCCGGAACCCTAGCCGCCGGCTCTAGCATCCCCTCCTTGGTGTGTCTAAACCCTAGAACACCGAGGAACTCTCTCATACTCCACCATACTCGCTCCGGCTTAAGGCGAAGCCCTGCGAGATCTCCCCTCTACTTCCGGTACCACGCCGTTGTGCTGCCGGAATCACGAGGAGAGTGCTACAACCTCCGCTGCCTGCTGGAACAAGGGAGATGAAGGTCTTCGTCGAGTACCGAATGTGTGACCGACTGCGGGAGCGCTGCCGGAACGCAGCGCCGGAAGGATCGTCTACGCGATCTTGAGATCGGGAAGAGTACGACTACATCACCCACGAGAATCTGCTCTCGTTAAACGCTTTGGAATCTTCGAGGGTAAGTTATTCCATCGACTCGTTGCTACAATCTAGTAGATAGATCTTGGCTTGTTTGTTTGTATGCGATAGAAATTTTTTGTTTTCCATGCTACGAAACCCTACAGTTGTTAACACATAAAAGTTAACAACTCTTTTTCTTATTCCTGCCCATTTTTTAAGCGTTCACGCATAATTAAAAGACAGATGCTTGAACTTTGAATAGAAAATACACCCATCCAATCGTTGACGCTTATTTTCAGAGAGTAACTGACTATTAAACGCCTTTTAAAAGTTTACATTCAACATGCCCTAAGACGGTTGGCCATGGATAATATAAATATTGTACGACATATCTAGGTAGACCCCCAAACACAATTCCCTTTGTCTACGATGCTTATCAGTATTATAGATTTTGATGTATCATAAGGATATTATTGGACTTACCCATGTCCCCCCTTATCCCACACAAACACCTCTTCCTTCTCCCATGTATATAGGGTCGCTATAAAACTCAATTTCTACTTCTTTAAAAAATGTTTTGATCCAAATATTGTACAAAGGGTTTTGCTAGGAAACTGTGGGCTTATTATCAATTAAATCCCTAGAATTCTTTTCTAATTACATGTTTTTGTATTTCCTACAAGCTGGTCCCGGCTGGTCCCTATTTCCTTTCATTTTCAACATATATCCCTGTTTCTTACTATAGTTAAAACAAATTCTAATTGACATATTTTCTTCATATAAGAAGGTGAAAGTAAGCATCATTTTATCAGCGATGGTGCATGGGAGCTCGATCGACCTGCTTCTGTGCGGTGTTGCTTTTTCGGAGGATTGTGGAAGAGCTTGAGCAATGGGTCACCAGATCGATCAAAGAGTGCAGAATGCTGCTTGAATGGGTTCAAAGGTTCTCGAGAATATGACCTGTACAAAGACATGTATCAACATTTTTTTTATTTTTTTATTTGTTCTTCTTGTTTTCTCTCGGTTAGCAGTTGACACAAATTTGTAACTTCTGTAACAAACTATCTAGCTAGTTGGCCTAGGTTAAAAGCATAAGGTCGAAAGTCATCTACCTTTTAGCGTTAAAAAAAAACAACTATGCGTGTGTCATGGCATATATAAGTCGGTTGGCCATGGCTAATATAAATAGTGTACGATGTAGCTAGGTAGACCCCAAGCACAATTCCCTCTTTTAACGTCCACATGCCTATCAATATAAAAATTACAGATTTTGATGTTTCATAAGAATATTATTGGACTTACCGCGTTCAAGACGTGTTCATAACTCGCGCGCTTTCACTTTTGTACTCTAGTGTAACACCAACCCATAGGCGGATCCAGAGGGTGGACAGGGTGGTCCTGGGATTTTGAAACGATGCATATACCATTGTAGAAAGAGTGAATTTCACTTTTTACTCTTTACTTGTGCATTTGTGACACTAATTACCCCATTTAGTGGAACTAAAACCAAAATATCTCATTTAAGAGCGTTTGAACACATTTTTATCCTAATTTAGCACTTTGCTTGTTTTTGTTACATAGAGCTGGCATGTTATGCCTGGGTGACGTGGTAAAATGTGTAAACATCGGAGGGCATGATCGACAATCATGTTCATACTTCTTGTATCCATATTTTCAATTCCTCGTAATTGTCTTGATATATTTATACTCCGGTCAACAAGTTACACTTTGCCCAATAGACACACATCAGAAAATGAAGGTTTAAAACTTCTAAAAGGGATAATCCAGACAAATTTTCACTCGACGAGGTAATTAGCGTCACAAATCTATAACTTGAGGGTAAAAAGTGGAATTCACTCTTGTAGAAAAATACCCCGCTTTTCTCTTGAATTTGGCTTTTGATCAAAATGCCCGAGTCTTGCTCCTATATTTCCTGCCCCCTAAACGCAATAGAGAGCAGGAAGCGTGCCTCTATTCCTGCTCGCCTCATGCGGCATGCAGCAGCCCACAACAAGAAGGATAACGGCGCAAGACAACATGTACTCTAATCTTTTTACGCCAGTCTGCTTAGTCAGGTAGTCCTATCTCCAATTCTCCAAGAAGATTAATTTGCTTTGCAACCCATTCTCAAATACTCAAATTTAGAATTGATTGAATGATTAAATATTATTTTAGTAATAGAATTTCTAAAGAATGAATATGACCAATCAATTGCTTCTTCTTTTCATACAACAAAGAAGACTCCCTTTTCATTTCCTTTCCCAACCGTTGGTGTGGCTAGAGAAAATTCAAGAACCGGTATTGGATGTGGCAGCGGAGCAATTTCTTTGAACTTTGAAGATATGTAGGATTATTTTATGCAAGATTCATATTTAGTTGTGAAATTTAATATATTCATAAGACCATATATTAAGCTATTGCTAAATGCCAAAGCAGTATGTTGGCGCACCTTATTTGCGTAAAACAAATTATATGAAGGTGGACCACCCTGCTTTAAAATTCTGGATCCGTCACTGGACCAACCCATGTTCTCCCTCATCCCACACAAATACCCCTTCCTTCTCCCACGTATACATGGTCGCTTTAAAACTCAATATATATCTACTTCTTTTAAGGATGTTTTAAACATGCAAGTAATTCAACATCCAAATATTGTACAAAGGGTTTTGCTGGCCATATCAGAACAAACTATATTTGTGGTTTTGCATACATAAATCACCTTGGTGGGGCTAATATACATAGTGTACCATTGCTATATAGACCCCTATACGTAGTGCCCATGCTTACTACATAAGGCAATTACAAGGTATACCGCACTTCCATATTTGGTGAGCTAGAAACCACCCATATTATTTTGGCTATATAGCCCCCTCTTCCCATCATAATGCAACTTATAGTTGCTCGTAACAAGATTATAAATAGCTAGTAATAGATTTTATGTATATAACATTTTAGACCCCAGTTGATAAATAACTAGAGCGCAATACCTGGCCATTGTAGTGACGATTGTTGTCACTTCAAGTAGCTTCACTATTAATATAGCTTAGTTGGTGCTGATATTTCCACTATTACATGTAGGTACGTATTTCTGAATCAACATGCTTGATTAAAAATCATAAATACATCTAACATAAGCTTAAATTGCGATAAAACATATCAATAAACATTAAGTTTCACATTTTAAATACCTCCACATTCCTTATATTCATAAAACTCTACAACGAATCTGGAAAAAGAAAAGTACCTAGTTGTTGAAACAAAAGTGTGCAAGTGTAGACATGAATTATAAAGTTATACTTCCCACAAGTTAGAGGAATCATAACATCACTAGCAACTCATGTGGTTAGAGGTAATTAATCAGATAACTCTATTTTGTGGTTGTGAGATATAAGATGACCTGTTTACGGGGAATAGGAAATGTATAATAGTTTACGTATGGGTATTGTGAGTATCTTGTGTCATTTATGGAGGAGTAATGGGAGTTATGTAGAATTGTCTTAGAAACACTATCTTTACCGTACCCTTCATAGAGATCTAGAAAAACCTGTCGGGGGAGATAAGGACAAAATCTCAATGTATGATGGGGCAAGAGAGTAATTTGCTTCCATCTAAGTCCTTTCCAAAAAAACTTCATCGGTTGGTCCAAATCTAGGGGTAGTTGCCGGTGGCTCTACGGACATGCACGTAGCTTTGCCTATGCTTCATAGTAACTTTTGTTATTATCCATTGGCAGACTCTCATCAATTCCATATAACCAAACAAAGGAATAAACTTGTTCTTCAAATTCTCTCATATGACCAATTAGCTCAATATCAAACATAGATAGAGACCAAATTGACACATTCCATGTCTATTTCACTACAAGACACTCCTATAAGCTCAGTGGATGCTCTACATGTTGTTTGTGATGTCAATTTCCATCATATATTGTCTAATAACCTTGGAGGGCTCACAAACACGCTACTATATTTCGTTCTACTATGGATTCTGAATACAAGGCACTTGTCAATGCTACTACAGAGATTATCTTGGTACAATCTCTACTTGGTGAACTCGGAGTATCTCAGAGTCATCCACTTGTACTTTAGTGTGATAACATTGGAGAAATGTACCTCTCTTTGACCCCCGGTCTTTCATGCATGTACAAAACATATTAAAGTGGATTTTCATTTTGTTCGATAACTGGTTGCTCAGAAGTTGCTTCAAATCAAATTCATCTCCTTCAAGGTCCAGATCGCTAATATATTCACTAAGGCACTACCACTACCATTGTTCGAAGCATGTAGGCATAATCTCAACCTTTCTAACTCGGCTGAGATTGATGGAGGGTGATAAACTACCTAATACATTGTATGTTTGTATCTTAGGTAGTTTCCCTGACCGGTATGGTTTGTACATGTCATATGTATGTGTCCTTGTAACCATTGATGTACGTGCGAATACCCTCCAATACACTCTAAAACCCTAAATCGTTTCATCAAGAACCAGCAAGAGGTTTGCGGTGCTCATAATAGAGCAGAGGAGTCTGGAATGCCATGACGTGAGATGGCCTGGAGGAGATGCCCGTGCGGAATGGGTCGGCCCACCGCCAGAAGATCATCCAGAGGATGAGAGGAGGGTGGCTATGGAACAAAATCATCTTTCTATCGACGCAAATGAGAATTGGGGTCAAGTGTGGCCGGATAGAAAATAAATTTAATCGTTACATCACTTATTGGCGGTATAGTGCGTTATTTCCACCAACTTCCTTGAGTGCAACGCGATAAAATCCAGGCTTGGGCTGCCGTTAAAATTGTACTACAAGAATCAACGGTGTTATAAAAACAACGATGTACAAAATCTATTTGGTTAGCATTAATTTTTTATTTGGAAGCAGGTTACAAAATCTCAACCAAACGCACCCTTAGTTTGACGGTGCCTAGGTACCACCACAACAACATCGTCTTCAAGAGTGCTTCCCTCTGTGCTTCGATGGTCATTGCCTGGGTTTTGGCGGAAGGAGTGTTGTGGAACTCGACTAGGATGTTTCGAGATAGGTTAGCACAAGTAGACTTGTGGACATGTCGCAAGTAGTTCATTTCATGTTTTGTTGTATTTGCACGGTGGATGTTGTGTCCCTAACATCTGCCCAACGCGTTGTGAACTGGTCTTTTGGCCCTATCTTATATGATAGCGTATGTCTCCAGGTTGTATCCTTGAAAAAAGTCATCCTATCCATCTGAGCTAGAATTTCCCCAAGGGCATCAAAGGTAATCGGTCCAATCAAAGAAATCTCAGCCCATTCTGCATACAAATATCTGGTTTGTTCCCTTCATCTACATCAGAGTGCTCCTTGAGACAATCAACATGGATGGTTTACTCTTAGGATGCATGCATGCCCAAAGGATCAAGAAGTGGCCAACTCAACATGGGAGACTACCCCCTCCTGATCTTTAGTTGGGGAAGGCTTGTGTGGAAGTGGAGAAGACACAACTCATAATGCTACCTCTTATGGGGAATCCTTACTTGACATGCCTCCGTGTACAAGTCTCATGTTCAACACCCATTTCAAGTGGTAAAATGATGCTATGATCACATCTCGATGTCGACATAGATATGATTCAGTATATAGTTTACTCTGAACTTGCTGCTGTAAGGGATAACCTCATTCAGAATTTAAGAAATTATAGATTTTCCACTCCAACTTTTTCCAGTGTTCTATGGCTAAAAAATTGGTCTGGTTCCAACATTGCAATTTCAGTTAGTTGCATTTGTTCATCGGTCTTTCTGGAATGTCAGTCCATTCAGGTGGTTCCGAGGTCATCTGCGTCGTTCCTCCCGTTGACATCGACTCCGATGATCATGAACTGGAAGGGCCAGTCATGGCATCATGGGAGACGAGGTTCACCGGTGAGAGGCTCATCCAGCAGCTAAAGGCATGGTGGTGAAGCTTCACACTAGACAACACATTGATGCGCGACAACGGGTGCGTGTTCAAGCTGGAGAGAGGTGACGGAGAGACCATGGTGTTCAGGGTTCAGGTGCTCCGTGTTGAGATCCCGACAAGGGTCTGTGAGAGGGCCGGCGGGTATACCCCGTCCAGCCCCATCATGCTAGACTAGCGGCGTAAACGTAGAGTATGCAACCTGCGGCCCATGGCTAAGTTGTGTTGCAATCTGAAGTTTGGAAAAAGCTCCTCCTCAGAATAAATACATAATACATTGTACTGCATAATACATTGGACTTATCGAGCCATGTATTTAGCGTTCATCCGGATCTGGGTTAGTAAGGGCATCTCTAACCGACATACAAAATTTAGAGGAGAAAAATGGCTCCCTAAAAGTTAGAGGAGTAACCAAAAGTGATTTCTAACCGATATCCAATTGTTAGAGGAGTAAAACCCTCGATCACTGCAAAATTCAATCAAATTCGATAAAATTTTGGACCACTCGAACCAAATATGAAACATAGTACTCCCTCCGATCCATAATAAGTGTCATGCACTTAGTACAAAGTTTATACTATCTTAGTACAAAATGAGCGACACTTATTATGGATCGGAGAGAATACTTCATTTCACTTAATTTGTACATATTTACAACCAAAAGTCGGTCAAATTTCACTAAATTCAACCGGATTTCACCTAAAACTAACCTAATCCTCCTCCCAGTCGAAGGAGGAGTTACTGTCGAGGTCGATGACCGTCGCCGCCGTCGAAGGTCCAACGCCATCGCCGAGGTCCTCCTCCTCCATCATCGTCGGTGCTAGCGCTACCATGGCCCCGTATCGTTGGCGACCTCATTTTTCATCATCGTGCATCCGCCTTCCTCTTAACCTAGGAAAATGCCTCGAGACGGGGACGCTCTTCCTCGACGAGCTCAGGTTTGATGTCGACGCCGCTCCTTCTCGAAGAGCTCAGGTTTGAGACCAGCGAGCTGCTCCGCCATCGCCGTGTCACATTGCTCCGCCTCGAGGCGCTCGTGTCCTTCCGGTCCTCCCGCCGCTCATGGTCGGAGACAAATCGAAGGCCGGCAGGCTCTGGTCCGGTACCGCTCCTCCATCCTCGAGTGGAAGTTGAGCTCGCCGCAGTCAGAGCCATGGATGCGTATGTTCTCCATGTCGTACGCCCACATCGCCTGCTCCGCCAACTGGAAGCTGCTGATCCACACCTTCCTACGAGTGTTTCGGTCGGTGATTTCGGCCACCCACGTGCCTCGCGACCGCTGCCGCACGCTGCCGCACGCTGCGATAGACCATCTTTGGCGGCATGGGCAGGTCGAGGGTACTGGTGGAGCGGCGGGGCTACCGTCGGCGCTTGGGTGGCGCCAATCGCAGAGGGGAATCGCTGCGGGAAGAAGAAGTGAGAGGGGTGTTGCGGAGGGCTGTGGTGCCGACAAACGCTAGGAATGGACGGTCGAGACGGCCGGCGAGAATATCCGGCCATCGCGGGGCTCCGCCGGTGGCTGGGGTGACGACAGGGGTGTCGGTGGTCCCTAGAGGTGGAGGAGAGGCCGAGGAGGAGGACAGTGTAATCACAAAAAGGGGAGGGAATCTTTTACTCTTGCACCGCTCAGAGGAGTAAAAATAGGAGCCGAGGAGGGCGATTCCTAAAAAATTTTACTCCTGTAATCCGATACGAGTTCGGTTAGATACCGGTTAGAGTAGTAAAAGACCTCCTCTCACTACAGGAAAACGAAATTGTGCCGTGTATTAAAAATACACAGCGATGTCCAAAAAACACTCGGCAAAATTTTGCCGTGTATATACACTCGACAAACAATACACAACAAATAACCCGCCGGTAAAGATGAGTTTACCGAGTGTTTGAAAACCGGATACTCAGGACGGTGCCCGCAACCACAGACGTCGTCAAGCCTTTGACGTGTGTTGTCATTTTGCCGAGTGTCAAGAAGGGAACACGATATGTCACCATAGTCACACGATTGAGCCACCGTTTTGCCGAGTGTAATCGTCGTTAAACACAACAAACTTTCTGAACTGTGACAAAAAAAAGTTCGCCGGCGACCTCGCCTGCGCCAAAACGAGCCGCAGCCAGAAAACCTCAATGCCAGGAACCCCACCTCAAGAGCTTCTCCGCAAGGCCCCGCCCTGCCTGGTGTCCAGTGAGGAAGGAGGGCGCCAACCACGCCCACATGAGGCCCAGCCATGGACGACCTGCGCGAAGACCACGATGGCGTTCCGGTGCTACTCGCCCGAACCTCTCCTGTGGCATCCCGCAAAACCACTACTAGAAAATCGCGTTGAATTTGTGCATTGCATCGTCATCATCATGCATTGTTTGCATAAAACTATTTTCGCAAAGCCGTTTTGTTTTCTAAACGCCCCATCTTTATTCAAACGCCAAACCCCGGGTGCTGCCGGATATTTTATTTGTCTAAAAACCACTTGCAAAAGTTAGCGCAAATTAAATAAAAAGTTAAATTATTTTAGTAGGGGCAGTCGAACGGGCCAACCCGACCCGAACGACCACCCCTGTTTTAAAACGGTCCAGCTGAACCCGCCCTTCTAATCCTATTCCTACCCAATTACCTACCCAGCCCACCCCCTCCACATCACCCTGGCCACTCCCCTTGCGCCACCTCACCCTCTCCTCTCCTCCCACCCAACCGGATCCCTCCACCTCACCCCCTCTCTCTCTCCCTCTCTCACCACCCCCCACCAACCGGCCACACACACACGCGCCACACACGCACGCCTCTGCCAGCCCCCTCCCCTGTGGGTCCGCCACCAGGCCAAAGCCCACGACCAACCTCCACCCAGCCCACGCCTGCCCACCCCTTCACGCCCGTCCCTTCCTCTCTCTCGTTCTTCCTCCTCCCGCAACCCCGCTCCCCGACGTGGCTGCAGCCCCCTCTCCTCCCTTCCTTCTCCTCGCCGACAACCGCGCTCAACCTCCCCCCAAGCCTTCCCTTGCCGCCACCGCTCCACCTCGCCTCAGCCCGCCACCGCAGGCGCCTGCGCTGGCCTCGGCCCGCCGCCGCTTCCTCGGCCCGCTCCGCCTGCCAGCCGCCGCGGACCTCCTCACACTCTTGAGCCCTCCGCCGTCCTGCGCGCGAGCCTCCGCCCGGCCCGCTCGCCTCCTCCGGCAGCCTGGCCGCGCTCAGCGTCCTCGCGGCCCAGTTGCGCTCGCTCCGCCGGGTCCAAGCCGCCGGCGGGCTCCCCGGAGCCTCGCCGCCGGCTTCACGCTGGCCGCCTCCGCCGGACCTTCAAGCTCGCGGTCACCTCCGCTGCGCCGAGTCCCGCCACCGGCGCATTCTTGATCCTCCGCTGTGTGCCCATCCGCAGGGTGTGCCCCTAGCATGTGTATGCAGAACACTCCTCCAGCGCGTGCGCCTGCAGCCCAGGCGTCGTGTTTTGATGATGTCTCGGTGAGACTATTACTGGGTGTCTCCTCTGTTTGGTGTAAAGATCTGTTCCGGTACTTTGACCCCCCACTCCGCCGACCGGCGTGACGACATCTGACGATATGTGTTTGTTAAGAGGCACACGGGGTCTGGGTGTATGACATCATGCCCCTACACCATCGCCTCCTCCCAGATCTGCATGGACGGCGTGACCAGGAATCAGTCGTCTAACCGCGCGACGGAAATGCTCACCACTAAACACGGAAAGCATGACCCGGACGGATAACCGCCAAGATTGCCACAAGAACGACAAGTACTTCATCGACGCCGTGACCGTCGACATGACCGGAGACCACGGATGCGCCAAGATCTACCCCGATATCCGATATAACTCCCCGCGAACCGAACCGACCCACGACCCGATCGACCAACCCCGAACCCCGGAACCCCAAGATCGTCGAGCCCCCTAATGTGTGAACCCTCTCCCGCAAACCCTATTTTATAATTGAAATACAACTTGTCGCATAATAATTGTCTTGCCTGCATACATTCATGTGGTTTGGGGGCCTTATGCCGAATCACCTAATAATTAAATATGGGGCCCATATGCGGGCGAATCTAGTCTCATAATGGCCTCATTTAAACTTGTGTAGCGAATCGGTACCGAATCTTGCCTTGATATAACAACATTTAAAACTGCGGGGGTTCTAAATAACTTGAACCATCTAATTAATTGCCGGGACCCCGGTTCCGCTTAATATGACCTAATTGCATCGCACCTTGCCATGTCATACATCATACATGCATCATGCCGATCTTCTGCCGTTGTATTAAATATTGCATCCGGTGTTTCTTCTAGTGTTTTGGTTCTTCGGATAAGGCCGTTGAGTTGATGTGAGCTTCGCCCGATCTTGGTTGAACCCTTGGCAATGTTTTCGTGAGCATCTCCCCTTTCTACCTATCTTACTTTTATAGTATTTATTCCTCCTGTTGATCTATTGCTAAGCGTGTTGCGATGCTCTAGATTCCGTACCCTTGATATCCCTTGCAACCATATATTGCCTTGGACACACCCTATTACATTGTTTGGTAGATAGTTGGACTCGCGCGTCGTAGTTGCTTGCTCAAGTACTGATGTGTGTCGTCATATGCCACAGTTGTTGATGTATTGCCGCATGTTGATGATGGAGATGATTCTAGTTTTACTTATCGTCACTTTAATTTCTGTTTAACAACTAAAATTGAAATAAGCGAGAGGCATCGGTGGGTGATAGAAAATATTTGGTTTCCGAGCCCACTTGTGTCCCGTAAGACCCAGTACTTGATACCTCTTCCTTGATTTATCGCGCTATCCACATCCGGAGGTATATGGGACCCCCCACAGGCGAGCTTGATTCATCTTATTTCTTGGGGCCACAAACTAGTTTGAGGTTTTATTTACGATCTGTACTTATGCCATGCTACTTTCGTATTTAAATTGTGCGAGGAGCACACTTGTCTTTAGGATCGGGACACGATTCCGGTGTCGACAAGCCCAGCCACACTTTCGGGTTCCCGATCGTTCACAGCCGTATTACCCAAACCTTGAGCGTCTGGTCGGTGGCCGTTGCGGGATCTACTTAAGGTGGCCCCTGAAATATTCTGAATCGTGATTGTTCACCGTGAAAGCCTCGTTGGGTTTTGTTTTGGTTTTCCGAGGTTGATCGGCGTGTGTTGCTATTGGTGCACCGGCCGGGTAAAACTTTCTCGAAGCCGTGTCATGGATATGGACGACTTGGAGCACAGTATCTCGATCATAGACAAGCATAAATAAAGTTTACTGCTATAAATTTGACTTATAATGACTAGTAATCAGCTTCACTATAATGGAATGGCTAATTAATACTGCCCACAATTGCTTGTTTGGAGTGTCGCTTGCGACCATTGTACCTGACTAGTAAGTGTTGCAACTACAACAGAATGGCTGAATAAAAGTACCAACAACTGCTGGGTTTGGGTTTATCTCATGCTATCTGTATCTGATTAGTAATTGTTGCAACTACAACAGAATGATTAAATAAAAGTGCCCACTGCTTACTTTATCAGGACGATTATCTAAACCTGACTAGTAAAGTGCCGCAACTATAACTGGATAAGTAAAACTGCCAACCGTGTGAGTTCCTCGGTTGACTTCCTCGTTTGGTCTCGAGGGGGAAACACCAGGATGGGTTTGTTTGGTGTTAGCTTCAGGTTGGATTCGAATAGGTCCTTCTTACCCCTCTCTGATTTACGCCAGATGTATCGAGTCTCTATAGGTGGTTTAGTGCATGCTGCCGCTGCCGCTCAGTCCACCATACCTATGTAGGCGAGGACCGCCGAATTCTAGCCTCGCTGTCTTGGCCTCGATCTTGGCGCTCCTCTTTTCCTTTGCCCTTTGTCGGCACTCCTTTTGTTTAAGCAGGTTTTGAGATCGGCCGTTAGCGGGGTTACCCTTCCGGCTTGGCACAGGCGAGTTATGGACGCCATTGGTTATTCTTCAGGGCTCTTAGCCCCATTTGCATCTTGTCCGTAGCTGGACGCTCTATCGTTTTCAAGGTGATTTGGATCTTTGTACCGTATATTTGTAATCTTGACTCATTGAGTCGCCGTTATATATATCTGTTCTGTGGGTCCCATCGAGGACTGTTGTGTAATGTTATTACTTCGTTTTCCACCCGCACGAAAGTGCCTGGTGGGCACCTTTGAATCGTTTCTATGCGGGTTTGGCGAATTTTTCTCAAACTTGCATAGGTCCGATTCTGAGGGTGTTACATCTCCCTAGTCCCTCCTGAGCGCCAAGCACCAGATGTGGCCGGATCCGGGCGCCGATACTGAGGGCGACCTCTAGCAGTTCGAAGAGGAGGCCGGGGACGCCTGCATCTCGGGGGCCTTCGAGTACGATGGCGGGTAGGGGGAATCAAAGAAGTATGGGGACTCCTGCACCACTATCAGGAAGCGGATGCTGGTGGGGACAACCGACAGACGGGAGGAGCGAGGGGCCGGCAGGGAGCCGCAGGCACTGCGCTCGATCCTGAAGGCCACGGCCATGGCGGGATGCAGGTAGGAGAAGACGGTTGTCTCCCACGGCACGACGGAGACCACGACGCGGCAGTGAGGGTCGCAGGGGCGTGGCGGCGGCGAGGTTTGGCTGGCCGGCGAGTAGCTGGCCGGAGCGGTGGCGATGAGGCTATGGAAGAAAAGGGGGATCAAGGAAGAGGAGAGTTGCGTCGGTGGTTGGCAATGTAGAGATGGCGATGGGTGGCTCTATGACGTGTACAGGATAAAAGGACAGACAAATAAAAAAAGAAAGGGATAAGAGAGACGCTAATTTTTTTTAAATAATACATTTTTTTATTGAATTACACAAATAATATATAAAACGGACAAATTGCAAATCTGTTGGTCGGTCGGCCGTTCGACAGACGACAAACTCGTTTCGTCCGTTCAACGGACGAAATACTGCCTTCGACCGTTCAACGGATGACACACAGCCTTCGTCCGTTCAACGGACGACACACCCCCGTTGAACGGACGAAGGCTGCGTGTCGTCCGTTGAATGGATGAAGGCAGTGTTTCGTCCGTTGAACGGACGAAGGCAGTGTTTCGTCTGTTGAACGGCCGACCGACCAACAAATTTGCAATTTTCCCGTTTTATGTATTATTTGTGAAATTCAATAAAAAAATATTATTTAAAAAAAATTAGGGAAGAGAGACAGTGAAAGGAACATACATCATGTCCTTTGATTCTTCCATGATCGAACGGTTGAAAGCCACGATCTGTGGGACCGTGTATTTGACCAATCACTGTGCAACATGTTTGCCGAGTGTCCAACAAAAACACTTGGTAAAGTTATGACCCAGACATACATAGAAAATTCGAAAATAATACATTTAATTTGGTTTGTAATATTCATATTTTGGTTAAAATACAAATAGAATTTTAGTCCTCTAAACTATTAGGGATAAGTTCTCGGGCACAAAACTTAGAGTCGCGGACTGAGGAATGAGTATATGCGCCCATGCTGATAGGACCGACGAGAATAATACGCAAGTGATTTCTAAATTGAGGAGACTGTCATATTTCCGGGACGCGGGGAATACGCCCTCTGGCCGGGATGTCCAAAACGAGATGTTTTGTAAAGCAACCACCAAATGAAAGTTTTAAAATGGTACCTCCCCATTTTTTAAAAATAGTAGACCACCTTGTATGGACAATGTCAGAAACAGAGGGAAGGGGGGACGAGCAAGGGCTAAGCCACCTCCAATGATTTGATTTTATTAAGAAATGCTCTACTATTCATGCTCATACTTAGTGACTAAGCAATTTGGCCCCCTCCAACATGATTAAGCCCCCTCTAATCCTAATAGCTGGCTCCGTCCCTGGACAATGTCCTAACCGGGGTATCTCAAAGCTATCTGTCCACCACTCATGAAAAAGACAAATTCCTGCCAAATCAGCATGAAGTGATCTAATGCAAGTTTAGCGAGACTCGGCCTCGAGCTAATCATGCCCGCCGATTTAGAAAGTTTGACGATAATTTAAAACATGCATAAAAATTTAAAAACGATCGAAACAATGCAAAACCTTCGAGAGATGTCATATTATGTGACAAAGTTATAATGAAAAATACCAAACTTGGTATATTGATTGTGTCTTAAAAAAACCTTCACAAAATGACCTATCTCAATCGAGGTTTCCTGGCTTTCAGGTCAAATGAACAATATTATGACCAAAATCATGGCATAGTTTCCGATAATGTGTCCATATTGTGCACGCATGTGCATCATGGTATGGTGAACAATATTGCAGGAGGAAGTTTTCATTTTCGTCGCACAAAAAAACCATTTTTCATTTTCCGAGTGCAAAAAAGGGGTATTTTGTGAAGCAGCCACCAAATAAAAGTTTCAAAATGGTACCACTCCATTTTTCAAAAATAGTAGACCACCTTTCATGGACAAAAGTTTCTTGCCAAAAGTTTGTCGTGTGTACATTAAATGACACTCGGCAAACCCTAATGCCGTTAGTTGCGCTGTCTGGTGTGGCTTGGAAGGACACATGGTACAATGGTTTGTCGTGTATCAAACTTTTACCGAGTGTATTTTTCTATTTTACTGTGTATGTCTTTTTTGCCGAGTGTTTTTCGCTAGTACACTCGGCAAGGTGCCAACTTTGCCGTGAGTCACTTGTTTGCCGAGTGTAACAAGTGTCGTGGTGGTGGCACGGCAGATGCCATGGGTAGACTAAAGTATGGGGCCAATGGATGCTAGAGGGATCCGAGGAGGGAAGATGTAGTTATCTCTACACTCAAACAACTAACATGCAGATATTTATTTCTCTTCTTTAGGACTACAAGTGCTCCTCGAGCTGTTTGTAGGAAGAAGAGAGCTACTACACGAGCCTTACAACGTAGAATGAATCGATCCCCTCTCAAGAACCCGCTTCTCCCCTTATAAAGGGGTGCTTTGGTTCCTTCTAGGGCTGACGTGGCAAGCATATTCGAGGAATATGCTTGTCCTAATATGGTAACTCGGCGACACTCTTTCCATGTCCCCCTTCTAACGACGGCAATGTTCCAGATAACCCCACCTGCGCGCCTCGGGCTTCATGACTGTCACCTCCGTGACCTCCTTCTGCCCTTCTGCTGCTCTGCTCCTTGTCCTTTGTGCTTGGCTCTGTTCAGATTCTTCCTAGCCCATGACTTGGGTTTGACTATAGGCACCTCCTTCTCCTGCAAGCTTCATGTTATTCGGCCTTGTCTCGCATAACTCGGCTCGGCCTTCGCCTGCATTCAAGTTATTCAGACTTACTCGGCCGACTTAACTCGTATGTCGGCCGGATAAGGTATTCCTCCTTTCGTAGGTGTCATCGTCGTGCTTATCTCGGCCGAATTTTACATGAATCGGCCGATATAAACAGTAACTCGGCATATCACAAGGGAGACTCCTCTTGTCTTCCCCTGTCTTGACCCTATCCGGGGTCACCTCCCCAACATTAGTCCCCGAAGCTGGTGTGGTCCTGCTCGTAACCTCGGCCGGGCCACATCAGTTTCCCAACATTCATTTCTCCTTACTTCCGAGTTACTTTTTTCTGTTCGAGGTATCTGTGCAGCTTCTCGAGCACACCTTGTCCTACGTGTACCACTCATCATTATTCCTCTAGTTTTGTGTTCCTCTACAGTGTCTACTGACAAGCTACAGTGATTACTGCGCCCGTCGCGTCGGCGCTGTGGCCTCGTGTACCGCATTAGTTAGGGGGCCTGATCCTCTTATGTGTCGTGTGGTCTTCGGTGTGGCTCCACTCAGCCGCGAGCGGTTCCGCTGCACGCGTGATTTACACGGTCAGCGCTCGCACGCACAATCCCACTACCGCCAGGGCTACGCGGTTATAAGGAAGGGTGCGGGGCTAGAGGATTCACTTTCCCCCTTCGCTCACCGTTCCTCTTCTTCCTCCTCGCGCATGTGCGTCTGTTTGTGCGCCTATGGTTGCGCCATTGTCGATCTCCTTGACGGCGACGCCGCGGTCCTTCCGCTCCGACGACCTCATCGCCGTGCGCTTGCTCTGGCGCCACCGCCGGTGAGTTTTTCTACGGTCCCGTCGCTAGGCTCCTTCCCTAGGCACAGCTTCTGTTTTTCTAGATTTCCTACGGCGGTTCTTTTCCGTTCCGCCGCCGTGCTCGCTTAGAACCACGACGGGGCCCTGCGCTTCCAGGCCTTCCTCCGCCGCTAGTTTCTCCTCCGTCGATTCCTCCGGCACTACTAGAGAAAAGGCTACAGGAGACATGCTTATGCGAGGCACATTTAGACCATATGCGCCTCCTATAAAATAGGCGAGGCACACTCCTTCTCCATGCGCCTCTAGTATAAAAATAGGCGAGGCGCATATGATAAGAATGCGCCTCCTATAATCCCTGTACGAACTAAATCTAGCAGCCCCATATTATGCGAGGCGCATTCCAGTCATATGCGCCTCCTATATATTAGATAGGCGAGGCTCATATGGGCAGAATGCGCCTCGCATAATCTGTGTGGGCCCGCGTGTTGGTAGGTGCACGAATATGCGTGGCGCATATGGTTATATGCGTCTCCTATATTTGATAATATGCGAGGCGCATATGGTCATATGCGCCTCAAGTAACTCCTGCGGGCCCAGGCGGAGGTAGGTGGCCGCATATGCGAGGCGCATATTGCTATATGCGCCTCCTATAGTTTGAATCATAGGAGGCGCATATTGTGCAATATGCGCCTCGCCTCTTTAACTTTCCACTTTTTCCAGCTTTTTGCACATGGAACCAAACAGCCTTTTTCCAGCTTTTTGAATATTTAAAATATTTGCAGTATATTTTATAGTTTATATTGTGTTTGGACAATGCTTTTACATGAAAAATGGCCTTTAAAAAAATTCTAAAAAGTTTGTGACCCCAGGATTCGAACCTGGATGGCTAGTGTTTGGAATCGGACAAGGCATGTTACCACTAGGCTGCTACACATTTATTGACAAAAACCAGCGCAGTGCGCTATTTGTCTATGACTGCATATTATACGAGGCACATTCGGCCCAAATAATATTATACGAGGCGCACTCTACAATATACGCCTCGCATATCTGGTACCCCGCACGGACCGTTTCCCTTTTCTCTGGATTGAACCGTCGTCGTCCTCCAGATCGAAGTCGTCACTCGCACTCTTCATCTCGTCTTCATCCTCCGCTGTCAGTGTCTCACGCTGCTGCCGATCAGTCGATGGAGAAGGCGTCCTTCCTCTCCTCCTGCTCGTGGCGGGAGAGGAGCCGGGAGAGGCCGGCGGCAGTGGCGTCGATCCTGATATACCCCATCAAGTCCTGCAGGGGCGTCTCCGTGCCGCAGGCCCCCGTCACCTCCTTCGGTACTCACTGGCTGCTTCACTCAACTCTGCTCACCCCCTCCCTCCTCCCTTCTTGATTCTTGAGTGGAGCTCTGAGTCTGATCTGATGGATGCCGGCGGCTGCGTGCAGGGTTCCGGTGGGACCGGCAGTGGCTGGTGGTGAACGCCAAGGGGAGGGCGCTCACGCAGAGGGTGGAGCCCAAGATGGCCCTCGTCGAGGTGGAGCTGCCGCCGGAGGCCTTCCACGAGGACTGGCAGCCCACACTGGCCTCATGCTTGGGTATCTTTCTTATAATAGTATTATTATTTCTCATCTTTTGCAATTCACAGCTGCTCTGTTCTACTAACTGAATTTAGCACTGCTACTAGAGTTGTCTGATCAATACAAATTGTTCTGATCTTGGCTCGAAAGATGTATTCTTCTTCCTGAACATCCACAGAGAAAGTATGGCCAGTGTGCCACATGAATCTAACCACGGATTTCGATCAGTGAATTCGGTCAAAACAATCTTCTTTCCCTTCCTAGAAAAAATGTTGAACTGCACCGTTTTCTAAGCTTAGCTGATCTTCGACACGTTGTGAAATTGCGATGCCATCTCAGCTTTACATTACAGAGGACAATCCAAATGACAGTCATTTTCATTTGAGCATCCGCTAAATTGCAGTCATAAGGGCACCTGGAATGGACAGGTTGAAGGTCCCTCTTACTGTGGAACGCCCCACGCTTGACGACGTCTCCGTGTGGGAGTGGTCTGGGTCTGCCTACGACGAAGGAACTGAAGCAGCCGAATGGTTCTCCGCCTATTTTGGGAAGCCAAGTCGGCTTGTGCGGTTTAAAGAAGGTGCATACCTTGTTCTGTTTTTTTAACTGCAAGAAGTGTCTTTCTGTTTTTCCAGAAATCTCTTCTCGTTTATCCGGTGTCTGCTCCCATATGTTTGACAGAGACTGAAGTTAGACCGACTAATCCCGACTACGTTCAAGGTTACAAGATCACATTCACAGATTGCTTCCCGTTCCTAATAGCCTCCCAGGTATAGTTCAGTTTAGAGTTCACAGGTCAGACAGTTCGCTGATTTATTTCTCATCTTTTGCAATTCACAGCTGGTCTGTTCTACTAACTGAATTTAGCACTGCTACTGGAGTTGTTTGATCAATACAAGTTGTGCTCATCTTGGCTCAGAAGATGTATTCTTCTTCCTAAACATCCACAGAAAAAGTATGGCCGATGTGTCATTTCAGTCTAACCACAGATTTTGATCAGTAAATTTGGTCAAAATTAAGGATCCTCTTTCCCTTCCTAGGAAAAATGTTAAACTACTTCGATCTGGAGGACGACTTCCCTCTCCCTGATACTTCGGCGACCACCTACAGGAGGAGCACACCTCGCCCGCGACCCGCACGCCCCGTGGAGGAGGAGCCCGACGCCGCCGTCCCCGTGAAGGAGGAGCTCACCGCCGCCCCGCCTCGTGGAGGACCTGATGTTGCTGCTGCGCTCGTGAAGTACCGACTGTTGCTGCGCTCGTGGAGGACCTGCAACCTCACCTCCGTCCTCAGCACCCCAAGGTGAGCACCAATCCCCCTTCTCTTACCCCTCGTAATCCTGGCATCAGCTCGTGATTGAGATTGAGTCCAAAAAAGTTGAGATTGAGTCCAAGGTGAGCGCCAATCCCCTTCCTTTCCCTATATGCGTTTATGAGAATTTGACTTGGATAGCTAGGGCTGGGTCAAATCTCCTGGAGAATTTCAAATTTGGGGAGTTTACTTGGTTGGTACATGACTGTTTAAGATGGCCTGCAAACTGAATTCAAAATTCCAGATACGTCTATGACTTTGCCACATATGCTCGTGGCGTTCCATCTCAAGTTACATGAGTCCCTGCCTGTCTGCTTAGTAGGAACTTTTAACAGACCATATCCATGTCTGTTAAAAAAAAACCTAGACCATATCCATGCTCTCATAGCAGTTTTATATCCTCAGTAAATGCTTCCCCAATCCCCAGTTTCCCAAACCAGATTATGGTCTGAATTTATAAACCCTGTTTGCTGAGTTATATAACTAGAGAGGACACAGGTGTTCGCATGTTCAACTTTCAGTTTGTCAATGGAGTTCATAATCAGTAGTTGCAAGGCAAACCAGCAGCAGACCAAAATTGCAGTTAGAATTAAGGCTCTACACCGAGACCTGAATTCCCTGTAGACACACTAGCACCATTCTTCAGCAGTGTACTGCTCTGTAACATTTCATATTCATCCTTACATGTGATGATTGGTTGAGTCTAACATATAATAAAAAAAGATGTTTCAAGCAAAGGAGTTCAAGTTATGTATGGAATTAAACTACTCAAGCAGTCCGTGTTCTAAAGGAGATGGCGAGGAGGTGTTATGTCGTGTACATCGGTCGGGTTCCAGGTGTGTATGAGGAGTGGAAAGACTGCCAGAAGCAAGTGAACAACTTCTCGGGCAACAACTACCAAGGCTATGAGAGTATAGAGGTGGCGGGAGAGAAGTGGAGGAGGAATGGAAGGAAGAAGTGGAGGAACTTCCTCGTGATCACCACCTTGTTGCTCTTCATGGTAGGTTATGTGATCTACTTCATCTAGGTAGAGCTACGTCGTTGGAGTTGTAATGCGATTGTGAACTTCTACTCGGAGGTGTAATGTGATTGTGAACTTGTACTCGGAGGTGTGAACTTGTGGCACAAACACTTGATGTATGAACTTGTATGTCATGATTGATGTGTAATGTATTGTATTCATGTTGGTTCTATTATGCTTTGGCAAATTGCAAGTTTTTGAAAAATTCTGTGCTCTTTATACTGTATTCTGGACTATATTGTATATTTGAATATCTGTATATTATTATTTATAGTGGTCTGTAAAACTTGAATTTCAAAAATATTACCGGAGGCGCATATAGGACAATATAGGAGACGCATATACTATAAATATATGAGGCGCATTGTGAAACATATGCGAGGCGCATATTATATGCGCCTCCTATACTTCACATATGCGAGGCGCATATCGATATGCGCTTCGCATAATAATATAGGAGGCGCATATCGATATGCGCCTCGCATATGTGAAGTATAGGAGGCGCATATCATATGCGCCTCGCATAAAAAATAGCCGAGGCTTGAATCTAGAGGCGCATATGATATGCGCCTCGCATAAGCTTTTAGGTGGGCCTCGCATAAGCTTTTCTCTAGTAGTGCGGCGAGCTCATGTCTAGTTCTTTTAGGGGAGCGCTTGTCGAAGACGATGACGTAGCGTCTGGTCTAGAGCGGGGCTCTTGGCAGGGCTCCTCCGTCACTCGTCGTGAGATTGAGTGGCTAATTAGGACACGTCGGGTTCCTGCCGAGGTAAGCTGTCGTTTGCCCGTTAGCGAATCCTCTCCTGTACTCAACGAAGGCGAGTACGTTGTTTTCATGTCCCACTTTGCTCGTGGGTTCGGTCTTCCTCTTAGCGATTTCGCTAGGGAATTTCTTGATTACTTCGGCCTCCAGCCGCATCACCTTTCGGCCAACGCTATCGCCTCCCTGTCTGCCTATATCTCGGCCTCTGAGGGGTACTTCGGCCTCTGGCCCTCTATGTCCGTTTGGTCTAAATTCTTCCAGATCCGATCTAATGTCGTTCTGGACAAATCTCTTCAACCCTCTGAGAAATCCCTTACCCAGTGTGGAGCTGCGTCCATTACACCTCGAAGGAAATCCGAGTTCCCTCGTGTTGCTGGCCTCGAGTCTTGCAAGAAGTGGCATAGATCGTTTTTCTATGTCAAAAACACTGGAAAAGAAGACAATATTCGGATCCCTGCTTTTTCTATTGGCCCCCCTTCGAAGAAGAACTGGAACTACAACCCCAGGAAGAGCCATGCTTTGGCTGAGGCATTCGATATTCGGCTGAAGGAGTTGATCCGTGCCGGGCTCCGCGGTGAGGATCTGATGACCACGTTCGTCAGCAGCCGAATCTGCCCTTTCCAGCTTCGCTCGCACAAGCTCTGTTACATGAGTGGTCCTCTTGATCCCAACCGAGTTTCAACGGTTGAGCTCGACGACTATCTTATTTACAAGCGTGTTCGATCTATCTTTAAGACTGATATGCCGGAGGACTGGACATGGGGGCTGAGGCCGTTCACCCGCAGGAATCCCCCTCCCGAGGTAAATTTACGCATTTGTGTTTGTCTACAATTGTGTTTGTGACTTCTTTTGCTAACTCCACTTTGTTTCTTTTCTGGCAGAGGTTTGCGGAGCAAAGAATCGAGGATGTCGAGGTTCTGGCCCTTCTGTGGACCGCAGATCGGAACATCCCGGACAGCGGGGAACCTGGCTCGGAAGAGTTTGTTCCTAAGTCGGACGTCGCTCCGACTCGCGCCCGTGGCAAGACCTCGGCCCACGGGGAGGAAGGTGACTCGGACGACGTCCAAATTCTTCAGGTAGTCGCCGTGATGCCTATCTCTTATGCATTTCCGGCTTCTACTTTCCCAGCTAATCAGGCTGGTCAGGTGCACGACGCCGAGCCTCTCGCCTCTCAAGCTCCTGATACCTCGAGGAAGCGCACTGCTTCGGCAGGTCCCTCCGAAGCTACTCCCAAGAAACGAACGAAGAAATCAGCCCAGCACTTTCCGAAGCGTAAAACCATGCCCGGAGTTACTAGGTGAGTTTATTTTCATTTGTACTTCTTGTTTCTCTCTTTCTGTATTTTGATTCGAATTTTTGTGCTTTTGCAGAGCTCCTCTCTCTGCCAAGCCAAGTGGTCCGAGTATGACGAGTCATACAACTCGGCTGCCTTCTCCTCCGCCTCCTAAAGATATTCGGGTTCCTAGTCCCTCTCGCGTTGACTCTCCTCCTGCACCGACGTAGACATCACCTCGGCGAGATGTACCCACAGCTCCCATTGCTGACGCCGACATAACTCCGCCAGTAGATCATCCTATTGAACTTGTCGCCCCTGTTATGACCACCGAAGTTTCCCCTGAAATTACTTTGACCCCCACAACTCCAACTGCAACTCCAATTCCAACCGAGGATATCACCATCTCGGCCCCCTTGGAAACCATAGTTGCTCCTGCCTCCAAGGATGCCACTCCTAGTGCCGAGGTTGCCGCCCCTGCCGACACCTCTTCTAAGGCTAAGAAGGTTGTTCTCACCAAACCTTCAGCATCTCAGAAGGAGCCAGGTAGCTCTTCTCAACCAAACATAGCTGATGCATTCCGTAAGGGGGCTTCCTCTGCTAAGCCTGTTGTCACCCCGGCCGCTGACACTCAGCTTACTCTCCATAAGAGTCCCGCGGCGGTGGTGGTTACCCAACGGGTCCGAGGTAAAGTGCTAACCCGTACTGAGAGTGGGAACAGCCTCGGATCTTTGGTGGAATACGCCAACAATTGGAACGCTGCCGATCATCTTGAGGGCAATCCGAGTAATCAGCCATTTCAGCTCTCCGACATCAGCAGTCGCCTGCATATGTGTGGCATCCCACAAAACCACTACTAGAAAATCGCGGTGAATTTGTGCATTGCATCGTCATCATCATGCATTGTTTGCATAAAACTATTTGCAGAAAACCCGTTTTTGTTTTCCAAACGCCTCGTATTTTATTCAAACGCCAAACCCGGGGCTCCGGAATATTTTATTTGTCTGCTACCGGTTTGCCAAAGGCCTGTTTGAAATAAATAAAGCATTTAAAATTATTTTAGTGGGGCAGTCGAACGGGCTGAATCGACCCGAACGACCACCCCCATTTTCAAATCGGCCCACCCCATTAATCCTACAGCTACCAACTAACCTACCCAGCCCTCCCCTCCACATCACCCCACCCAATGGCCTCTCGCCACCTCACCCTCTCTCCCCCTCTACCCAATCCTAAACCGCCACATCACCACCCCACTTCCCCTCTTCCCCTCTCTCTCCTCTCAACCCAGCCCCACACACCCAACACACTCTCGCACACACGCACTACACGCCACACACACAGGCAACACACGCACCCTCCTCTACTCACCCAGCCCGGCCCCACCCGGTCCCACCTACCACCTGCCCGTGCCCTGTTCATCCCCTTCCTCTCTTCTTCCTCATCTCTCCCCGCGCCTCCCTCTCTCTCCCAGCACGCCGGCTCCCCTTCCCGCCTCCACCGCCCGCTACCGCTCCTCCTTCGCCTCCCGCGCCAGCCGCCGGCGTTTCCCTTCTCCACCGCTCGCCGCACCGCCAGGCCCCGCCCAGGAACTCCCCGTCGCCGGCCGCGCCTCCTACCGCCGCCTCCATCCGCCGTCGCCGCCTCTCTCCTCAGCCTGACTCATGAGCCTTTGCTCCCTCACGTCGCCCCAAGCCCCGCTCTTTGGCCTCCCCGCGTCGGCCCTCTCCCGCCACCGACAGAGTCTCGCCTCCTTGGCCGCCTCTTTCCTCGCCCTGGCCCCGCTGGCCCGGCGCTTCCGCCCGCTTCGCCGAAAGCATCCTCCGTCGCCCGCCGCCGAAGCGCAGCTGCCCGCCCTGATCGCGGGCCCGGCCTCCGGCGCTTATCGCCCCTCTCCGCCGCCTCGCCAGACACCGCCCGCCTGGCTCCCTCCGGAAGCTCCTTGCTGCCCTCCCTACCGCGTCACAGACCCTCGCCGACGCCGCTGCCGCCTGCCCCATCCCGCATCGGGCCCTCTGGCTCGGAAAGCGCTTCCCGGTCGCTGGCGCCTCTGCCAAGAGCAGGTCCGCCCCGTGACGCCCTTGAGCCGTGGTGCCGTGTCAAACAAAGGTGCAGCCAGTCCCTTGTCGCGAGTCGCTGTCGGCCCGGCGCTGCCTCTTCCTGCGACCCGAAGACGCCAATACCTCCATCTTGGATCGCCATGACCCCTTCGCGAACCCCGGCATCGTCTCCATGTACTCCTTCACGGATGTCAAGACCCCGTTCCCGAAGATCGTCGCCACGGGAATCCAAGACCTTCGGCACGGACCCGATGAACCAAGATCTTCCTCACGGAAACCGAAGACCGATCCCGGCGCGCCCGAACCCCGTCGGACACCAAGACCCTCGGAAACGCCAAGATCTACAATCGGTACTCTGAGGCACCGCGACCCCGGTGCGACAAGTACCCCTCGAGGACGCAGAGCACTTCTTTCCGGATCTGATGCCGAGAACCCTTGGACGCCAAGATCGTCTCGACAATGATGTTTTGAAGATGGACCTGGCGTACCCCGAGGACCCGGACGTCGATTCCAAGTTCGCCACCGGTGAATAAGAAGATAAAACCACAAGGACTTCGACACGGAGCGTCAAGATCGCCTCACGGAATCCGAAGCGCGGGCCCGACAAGATCGGCACGACGACAAGAACGACACCGTCCAGGGTTAAACCGATGCGCCCCGACGCCACGCCAAGTTCATCTACCCGAACGCCAAGAACTACTTCCGACCGCCAAGAACGCTAAGATCTACCCCAATCCGAAGACCCTAACCCCGGAGTCCGAGAACGCTTCCGTCGAACCCTGGACCCTGTCGAACCCCGAACCCCGGAACCCCAAGATCTGCCGAACCCTAATGTGTGAACCCCTTCCCGAAACCCTATTTTATAACATAATATAACTTGTCGCATAATAATCGTCTCGCATGCATATCTGTGGTTTGGGGGCCTTATGCCGATTCACCTTGTAATTAAATATGGGGCCCATATGCGGGCAAATCCAGTCTCATATCGGCCTCATTTAAACTTGTGTAGCGAACCGGTGATATATTCTGCCTTGTTAAACAACATTTAAATTGCGGGGGTTCTAAACAACTTGAACCATTTAATTAAATGTCGGGACCCCGGTTCCGCTTAATATGACCTAATTGCATCGCACTTTTGCCATGCCATGCATCATACATGCATCATGCCGATCTTCTGCCGTAGTATTAAATAGTGCATCCGATGTTTCTTCTAGTGTTTTGCTTCTTCGCGGATAAGGCCGTTGAGTTGATGTGAGCTTCGCCCCGATCTTCGGTTGAACCTTCAACAATGTTTTCAGGCGAGCATCTCCCCCTTTCTACCTATCTTACTTGTATAGTATTTTACTCCTTCCTGTTGATCTATTGCTATCTGTGTTGCGATGCTCTAGTTTTCATACCCGTGATATCCCTTGCAGCCTTATATTGCCTTGGACACATCCTATTACCTGTTGCTTGGTAGATAGTTGGACTTGCGTGTCGTAGTCGCTTGCTCAAGTGCTGTTGTGTGTCGTCATAATTGCCACAGTTGTTGGAGCCTTGCCGCATGTTTGATGTTGGAGATGATCATGGTTTTACTTATCGTTCACTTTAATTCCTGTTTAACAACTAAAATTGAAGTAAGCAGAGGCATCGGTGGGTGATAGAAAATATTTGGTTTCCGAATGCCCACTTGTGTCCCGTAGGACCCCGAGTACTTGATACCTGTTCCTTGATTTATCGCGCTATCCACATCCGGGAGGTATATGGGACCCCCGAGCCGAGCTTGATTCAGTCTTATTTCTTGGGGCCACAAACTAGTTTGAGGTTTTATTTACGATCCTGTTTATGCCATGCTACTTATGTATTTACGATTGCGAGGAGCACACTGCATCGCTTAGGTAAGCGGAGTGATTACGCTGATCGACACCCGAGTTTTGGTTCCCGATCGCTTCATGACCATTGTCAAACCTTGAGTCCGTCTCGAGCTTGCTTACTTTATGGTAGACTCAAGGGGTGGCCCCTGAAATATTTCTGAATCCTGTGATTGTTCATCGTGAAAGCCTCGTTGGGTTTTGAGTTGGTTTTTCCGAGGTTGATCGGCGTGTGTTGCTATTGGTGCACCCGGCCGGTAAAATTTTCGAAAGCCGTGTCCGCGGATATGGACGACTTGGAGCAAGATTCTACCATAGACAAGCATAACTAAAGTTTATTGCTATAAATTTGACTTTATAATGACTAGTAATCAGCTTCACTATAATGGAATGGCTAAATAATACTGCCCACAATTGCTTGTTCTGAGTTGTCGCTTGCGACCATTGTACCTGACTAGTAAGTACTGCAACTACAACGGAATGGCTGAATAAAAGTACCAACAACTGCTGGGTTTTGGGTTTATCTCATGCTATCTGTACCTGATCAGTAATTGTTGCAACTATCACGGAATGGTTAACTAAAAGTGCCCACTGCTTACTTTATCAGGATGATTATCTATACCTGACTAGTAATTACTGCAACGATAACTGAATAAATAAAACTGCCAACCGTGTGAGTTCCTCGGTTGACTTCCTCGTTTGGCCTCGAGGGGGAAATACCAGGATGGGTTTGTTTGGTGTTAGCTTCCGGTTGGATCCGAATAGGTCTTTCTTACCCCTCTCTGATTGCCGCCAGTTGTATCGAGTCTCTATAGGTTGTTTAGTGCATCTTTGCCGCCGCCGCCGATCCACCATACCTATGTAGGCGAGGACCGCCAATTCTAGCCTCGCCGTGCTTGGCCTCAGATGACGCTCCTTCTTTTCCTTTGCCCTTTGTCGGCACCCTTTTGTTTAAGCAGTTTGAGATCGTCGTTAGCAGGGTTACCCTTCCGGCTTGGCCTGGGCAAGGTTATGGACGCCATTGGTTATTCTTCAGGGCTCTTAGCCCCATTTGCATCTTGTCCATAGTCGGACGCCCTATCATTTTCAAGGTGATTTGGATCTTTGTATATTATATCCGTATTCTTGACTCATGGAGTCGCTGTTATATATATATCTGTTCTGTGGGTCCCATCGAGGACTGTTGTGTAATGTTATTACTTCGTTTTCCACCCGCACGAAAGTGCCTGGTGGGCACCTTTGAATCGTTTCTATGCGGGTTTGGCGAATTTTGCTCAAACTTGCATAGGTCCGATTCTGAGGGTGTTACAATATGGCTGCTAAGATTGTTCTTGAAAGTGATAAGATGAACGAGGTAAGTGCTTCTGTTGATATCTGGTCTGTTATTCGAATGATAGTATACCTACCCTAGTCCCCGAAGCTTGCAACCGAATAACTTGTTGTTCGTTTGGAAGCTTTGTTTAGGCTTAAAGTGCGTTATTTGCCGAGTAAATATCTTGTATGAGTTGGATTCATCGTGGTTCATCCGTCTTCCGTATTAAGCGTTGCTGAATCCGGATCTATTTCGTCCTTGATTATCCAGCCTTTGAGATCCGAGTTAAATTTTTCTTGATTCGGATTTTGTCTTAGCTTTGAATATCCAGTCACCTAGATCCGAGTTAAGTTTTGCTTGATTCAGATCTGTCTTAGCTTTGAATATCTAGCCACCTAGATCCGAGTTAAGCTTTGCTTGATTCGGATCTGTCTTAGCTTTGAATATCGAGCCACCTAGATCCGAGTTAAGCTTTGCTTGATTCAGATATGTCTTAGCTTTGAATATCCAACCACCTAGATCCGAGTTAGGCTTTGCTTGATTTGGATCTGTCTTAGCTTTGAATATCTAGCCACCTAGATCTGAGTTAAGCTTTGCTTGATTCAGAGCTGTCTTAGCTTTGAATATCTAGCCACCTAGATCTAAGTTAAGCTTTGCTTGATTTGGATCTGTCTTAGCTTTGAATATCTAGCCACCTAGATCCGAGTTAAGCTTTGCTTGATTTGGATCTATCTTAGCTTTGAATATCTAGCTGTGTAATTCATTTTGGTACTTAGGTTGCCCATAATCGGCGGACAGCCGAATTGCAAAGGTTGCTCTTTGCGCACAAGAAATTGGAAGAGAAATATGAGAAAGTTCTCCCCGTGGTGAAGAAAACTGGTAACTTAAAAAAATCTCTGTATTGTTCCTTAAGTTCTTAATATTGTCGACTTGATGTGCTAACTCATTTTTTGCTGGTGTGTAGGTAATATCAATAATCTTAATATCCGCCTTACCAAGAAGGTCAAAGCTCTGGAAGGTTAGTTATTCTTCCCATCTATTGATTTTCGTTCGAGACTTATCCTGGGTTCCTTATAACTTTCTGGCTTTGGTATAGCCGAGTTACAAATACTTGCAGCGTCGCATCAAGAATGCATATCCATGCCTGATATGATGCTGCATTTTTTAAAACAAGCCGCCACTCATTCGACACAACTTAAAGAAAAGGATGATGAAATAACCGGTTACATGCCGAGGTTGAGTCTCTCAAGCTCTCGCAGAAATCCGAATTGGAAAAGTTTGATCAAGAGTTCTCTGAAGAGAAAAATCGACTAAGCCTGCAACTGTAGAAAGACAAGGAACTCCTCGATGTTACCGAGCTGAAGAATTGGATGATGGGCGAGGAAATCACTCGCTTTGAGAAAAATAAGGCCAACTGGGCCCAGGATCTCCAGAAAATGCTGAGTTATATTCATCGTAAGTTTTCGACTGTGGCCGAGTTATCTTCTCCTCTTTCTTACTTTTAACTGATATATTTTCATTTCGCGTAGATCACTTTCCGGAAGCTAGACCCGTGAGCTCTAAGGCGTTGATTTCGTCACCAGACCTCGACGGACCTATGCAAGTTTCAGCGATTCCCGCCAAACCCGCATAGAAACGATTCAAAGGTGCCCACCAGGCACTTTCGTGCGGGTGGAAAACAAAGTAATAACATTACACAACAGTCCTCAATGGGACCCACAGAACAGATATATATAACAGCGACTCAATGAGCCAAGAATACAGATATAATATACAAAGATCCAAATCACCTTGAAAATAATAGAGCGTCCGACTACGGACAAGATGCAAATGGTGCTAAGAGCCCTGAAGAATAACCAATGGCGTCCATAACCCTGCCCAGGCCAAGCCGGAAGGGTAACCCTGCTAACGACGTCGATTCCAAAACCTGCTTAAACAAAAGGGGTGCCAACAAAGGGCAAAAGAAAAAGAGGAGCATCAGTACTGAGGCCAGTACACGGCGAGGCTAGAATTCGGCGGTCCTCACCTACATAGGTATGGTGGACTGAAGCGGCAGCGGCAGCAAGCACTAAACATCCTATAGAGACTCGGTACAACCGGCGACTATTAGAGAGGGGTAAGAAAGACCTATTCGGATCCAACCTGTTACTACTATCAAACAAACCCATCCTGGCGTTTCCCCCTCGAGACCACACGAGGAAGTCAACCGAGGAACTCACACCGTTGGCAGTTTTATTTATTTAGTGATCGTTGCAGCAATTACTAGTCAGGTATAGCTAGTCATCCTGATAAATTAAGCAGTGGGCACTTTTAGTTAACCATTCCGTTATAGTGGCAACACTTACTAGTCAGATACATTTAACATGAGATAATCCAAAACCCAGCAGTTGTTGGTACTTTTATTTAGCCATTCCGTTGTAGTTGCAATACTTACTAGGCAGGTACAATGGTCGCTGGCGACGACCCAAACAAGCAATTGTTGGCAGTTTTATTTAGCCATTCCATTATAGTGAAGCTGATTACTAGTCATTATAGAGTCACATTTATAGTACTACTTTAGTTATGCTTGTCTATGATCGAGATACTGTGCTCCAAGTCGTCCATATCCGCGGACACGGCTTTCAGAAAGTTTTACCCGGCCGGGGTGCACCAATAGCAACACACGCTCGATCAACCTCGGAAAAACCAAATGAAAACCCAACGAGGCTTTCACGACAAAGCAATCACAGGATTCAGAATTATTTCAGGGGGCCACCCCATTGAGTAGACCCGCAACGGAGCTAGCTGACTCCGAGACGGACTCAAGGTTTGCGACAATGGTCAGTAAACGATCGGAACCCGAAGTGTGATGGGCTTGTCGATACCGCGAAAACACTCCGCTTACCTAAACAGTACAGTGTGCTCCTCGCACAATCGTAAATACAAAAGTAGCATGGCATAAGTACAGGATAGTAAATAAAACCTCAAACTAGTTTGTGGCCCCAAGAAATAAGACTAAATCAAGCTCTGGCTCAGGGGGGTCCCATATACCTCCCGGATGTGGATAGCGCGATAAATAAAGGAACAGGTATCAAGTACTCGGGGTCCTACGGGACACAAGTGGGCGTTCGGAAACCAAATATTATCTATCACCCACCGATGCCTCTGCTTACTTCAATTTTAGTTGTTAAACAGGAATTAAAGTGAACGATAAGTAAAACCATGATCATCTCCAACGTCAAACATGTGGCAATACTCCGACAACTGTGGAACTTGATGTCTCGCAACAACACTTGAGCAAGCGACTACGACGCGCAAGTCCATCTATCTACCAAACAACAGGTAATAGGATGTGTCCAAGGCAATATAAGGCTGCGAGGGATATCACGGGTACGAAAGACTAGAGCATCGCAACACAGATAGCAATAGATCAACAGGAGGGAATAAATACTATAAAAGTAAATAGGTAGAAAGGGGGAGATGCTCGCCTGAAAACATTGTCGAAGGTTCAACCGAAGATCGGGGCGAAGCTCACATCAACTCAACGGCCTTATCCGCGAAGAACCAAAACACTAGAAGAAACACCGGATGCAATATTTAATACAACGGCAGAAGATCGGCATGATGCATGTATGATGCATGACATGGCAAGGGTGCAATGCAATTAGGTCATATTAAGCGGAACCGGGGTCCCGACAATTAATTAGGTGGTTCATGTTATTTATCTATCCCGCAATTAAATGTTGTCTTAACAAGGCAAGATTATATCATCGGTTCGCTACACAATTTAAATGAGGCCAACATGAGACTAGATTTGCTCGCATATGGGCCCCATATTTAATTAGAGGTGAATCGGCATAAGGCCCCCAAACCACAAATATGCATGCAAGATGAATGATTAATATGCGACAAGTTGTATTAGGTTATAAAATAGGGTTTCGGGAAGGGGTTCACACATTAGGGTTCGGCAGATCTTGGGTTCCGGGGTTCGGGGTCGGTCTCAGGGTTCGGATCTGGGGTTCGGTCTCGGCGGGAGCGTTCTCGGATAACGGAGGTGGATCTTGGCGTTCCGGGAAGCCGAACTTGGTTCGGTGTCGGGGCGCATCGGATCTTCCGGGTCGGTGTCGTTCTTGTCGCCTTCGTGGAGATCTTGTCGGGTCCCACGGGGTCGATCTTGCCGTTGCGAAGGTCTTGTCGGGTCCGCGCCAACAAGTCGGTCTTGGCGTTCGGGGTCCTTCGGTTTCCTGTCGACGTGCTTGACGTCCAAGATGAAGAACTCGGCGTATCCGTGTCGTGGTTCTTGTCGGGGTTCTCGGCTTCGGGCGCCGGGGTCGGTCTTCGGGACCGGATCCGGGGAGAAGACCTTGGGGTATCGCGACTCCGTTGTCGGTGTTGATCTCGGCAGCACGATCATCGGGGTTGCGGCATCGGATCGGTCTTGTGGTCCGTGTGGCGATCTTGTACTTTGGGTGGCGAAGAAGATCTTGTTGAATCGAATCACAATCTGGTCCTCAGTGCCAGCCTTGTCTACGTCGAGGAATAAGCACTTGGAGGATGCCGTCACTGAAAAACGAGGGTGCGGCGGGAGGACAACACGCAGCATGCAGAGGTAGGGACGCCGTCGACGCCTGGCGCCCGTAAAGGTGGCGCTGGCGGGGAGGCGGCACCGTCGGAGGAGTCCGGCAATGGGCGAAGCGAGGTGCGGCGGTGGCCGGAGGCGGGGTCGGTCGCGCGGAGGCCACGAGGAGGAGCGGACGGAGGGAAGTGGACGGGCGAGGCGGGCTCGCATGGTCGGGGAGGGGTTGCAGCGCGGAGGAGGCCGGCGGCGGAGGAAGGCTCGGCCGGCGCTGCTCGGAGGGACGGGCCGCGCCAGGCGGGCGACGACGGGAAGGGCCGCGTCGGGAGCGGACGGTGGAGCCAGTGGGCGCGGGGCGGCGGCCAGGCGGTGGAGCGGACGCGGTCATGGCCGGGCGGTGGCGAGGGAGGCTGTGAGCTGAGGCTCGCGGAGAGGGAAGGGGAGGTGGCGCGGAGGCTTGAGCGGTGGCGACTGGGCGGCGGGGTGAGCGCAACCGCCCGGCGGGCCAGCGGCGGAGCGGTGGAGGAGGGTGGCTGCTGGTGGGGCGGCGACAGAGGGTGGAGGGGAAGGTTGGGGCGCGGGGTTGGGAGGATGAGGACGACGGGGTCGGGGTGGGCTGTCAGCGGTGGCGTCAAGGCCTTTGAGAGGGGTGGGGCCAGAACAGGTGGGACCCAGCAAGGGAGAAGGGGGGTGAGAGGTGAGGTGGCTGTGTGAGGGAGTGGGGCAGAGGAGATAGGGAGTAGGCGGTGGTGTGGGGTGACGTGGCAGCGTGTGAGTGGTGGGGGAAGGGAGAGAGGTGAGGTGTCGAGAGGGGGTTGGTTGGGGTGAGGTGGAGGAGGGGTGGGTAGAATAGGACCGGGTAGACTAGGGATTTTTGGGGTGGGCCGTTTTAATTTTTGGGGGTAGTCGTTCGGGTCGATTCGGCCCGTGCGACTGCCCCACTAAAATAATTTAATATTTTATTTGTGTTAAACGGACCGTTTGCAAAACATAGCAGACAAAAACAAAATAATCCGGAGGCCCGGGTTTTGGCGTTTGCATAAAGACGGGCCGTTTGGAAAACAAAACCAGTTTTTTCCAAAATAGTTTATGCAGGCAAAATGCAAGGTGATGACGATGCTCCAATGCAATGTGGCATGATGACATGAGCATGCGGTCATGATGATGCAATGCACAAAAACAACGCGATTTTCTAGTAGTGGTTTTGCGGGATGCCACATCAGCGCCGAGGTGTTCCGCAGATTCGAGTCCAGAATACTCAATGGAAGACTTCTTGATTGTTGTCGGCGCTGCTATTGGACCAATGAAGATTATGGGCAGGGATCTGGTGCAAGCAGCTATTCGGGCCTACCATGTTCTTTGGCCGAATACTTCTGGAACTCCTGATATTGACGAGGTCAAAATACTTCTGGAGAGATTAATGGCATCTCAGACCCAGTTAAATCTTTGGAGGGAATCTGCTGGGAGATCCGGTGCTGATATGGCACTTACAACCGTTCTATCTTGGTATGAAGATATCTCGCTCGACACCTTGATGAATTTTCACACTGGCTCTCGTTGGTTTGAGGACCCAGAATTCGTCGCTCGCCGTCAAGCTCGTGCCTTCCAACTTGTTGAGTACGCTGACGTGCACAATTGGATTGAAGGGCCAAGTTTTCTTCCCAACCCAGCGGATGATATCAAAGTCGAAGATGCCTCTGATGATGATTCGGCCGATCAGGATGAGGCAGAGGGTGACTAGGACAACTCCCGCGACTCCAATGCAAGCTCGGATGAGGATAAGGACGCGCGATCATCTTCTAAAGGGACTGGGCACTCTCAAGCTCGAGCTAATATTTCTCAGCAGCCGAGGATTTCCCCTGAGGCTACTATTGCTTCTATTGAGGGCGAAGTAACCTCGGCTGAGGCACCGCTTACCTCGGAGCACCCAGTTCCTGAAAACACCCCTGCACAGCAGACCGAGGTCGTCTCGCCATCATCCAAGATAGCCATCCCCGACGCCCCTGATCGTGCTGATGTCCCTTAAGGGTGCTCTGGCCCTTTTTGCTGTTTAGGTTCAAAAAACCTCTTAAGTTATTTCCAGTCCCCTGTATGCCGGGCGTATGATGTCTGTGGAACAATTGTCCGGCTTTTGGTATGGTGCGAACCTTTTTGCCTTTCACCGCTGAGGCGTGGGTGACGTTAATTATTATTACTTTTTTTAAACAAGTCCTATTGCTTTATATCTTTGCTTTGGCGAACTTCGATTTCGTAGGTTCGGATTATATTTTTCCATGTGGCAGATCTTAGTTCGGCATTTATCTTGCCTGCCCTCAATAGCATAGTTGTGTTTTTCAATTTCTATCTGAAGTACCAAGCCCGAAGCCCATAATTGGTAAAGTGATACAATATGTTGCACCCCTTATCATACTTCGGTTTGCTGGGTTTGTTATTCCTTAGAAGTCTTTGTTTGTTTTTGCTTTTCTTATTCCTCTAATTATTGGGACAAGTTCATACCATATCTTGCAAATTATGATCACCAATATTGGCGAGTCACTTAGTCTGTAGCTGAGCTATGGAGCTCTTATGTGTCTGACGACAAACAGTGGGTAATACAAGTTAGTCCCCGAGTTATCACTTGGGTTTTCGAGTTCTTGCGTGCGCTCCAAGAATTATCTTGGATCATGTAGCAGTCCCCGAGTTACGCACTGTGTTGCCGAAATATAATTCATGGGTTAAGCCGCAGAATACTACGAGGTAGTCTCCGAGTTATCGCTCAAGGTTCCGAAGTTTAATACATATTTTTTGAACAAGAAACAATCACGGGGCAGTCCCCGAGTCAATGCTCAGGGTATCGAGATTGTAATGCATAATCTGAAATAAGGGATAATACGGCACAGTCCCCGAGTCATTGCTCGAGGTGCTGAAACTTAACATATAATTTATGGATAATAAATAACACGGTACAGTCCCCGAGTCACTATTCCAGGTGCCGAGGTTTAATACATAACTCAAAATAAGAAATAACATAGTGCAGTCCCCGGGTCGCTGCTCAAGGGTCCGAGGTTTAATACATGATTGATACTCCAATTTTATGTGTTATATTACGACGTACCACATATAGCTCCTAAGTGTAGAATGGGCGAAGTAGAGCTATGTTCCACGGTCTTTTTGATTCGTCGCCTGCTTTGTTTGCCTTGTTCTTTTCTGGTGACTGAGCATCGATTAGGTAATATGCATCATTGTGCAATGCTTTACTCATGATGAATGGTCCTTCCCATGGGGATGATAGTTTGTGCATGCCGGCTGTGCGCTGCACTAGCCGAAGAACCAAATCTCCTTCCTTAAAAACTCTTGGATTGACTTTCTTGATGTGATATCGTCGAAGGTTTGCTGATAGATAGTTGATCTTGATAATGCCAATTCCCTGGCCTCCTCTAGCAAATCAACATCGTCTTGCCGAGCTACATCATTTACCTCGGCAGTTGTGTACTGTGTCACTCGAGGCGAATCATGCATTATGTCGGCTGGAAGCACGACTTCTGCCCCATATAGCAGGAAAAATGGGGTATATCCTTTCGACCTGTTTGGTGTAGTCCTGAGGCTCCATAGTACTGCTGGTAGTTCCTCGATCCAGCATCCTGCCGACCTTTGCAGAGGTTCGACAAGCCGGGGTTTTATTCCGGACAATACTAGTCCATTTGATCTTTCTACCTGCCCATTTGATGCTGGGTGAGCCATCGAGGCGACATCTAGTCTTATGTGTTTTTCTTGGCAGAATCTAGCAAAAGCCCCTTCAACAAAGTTTGTGCCATTGTCTGTAATAACACTATGTGGATAACCATATCTTAAGATAATATCTTTGAGGAATTTTACTGCTGTTGGTCCATCATATTTTTTTATTGGTTTTACTTCGATCCACTTTGTGAACTTATCCACCATGACTAAAATGTGCGTCATTCCGCCTCGGGCTGGCTTGAATGGACCCACCATATCCAAGCACTATACAGAAAATGGCCAAGTAATTGGTATCGTCTTTAACTCGGACGATGGCATATGTATCTTGCTAGCATATCTCTGGCAACCATTACATTTTTCTACCAATTCTTTCGCCTCTTTCAACGTCGTCGGCCAATAAAATCCATGCCTGAATGCTTTGGCCACTAAAGCTCTGGACGAGGCGTGATGCCCGCATTCTCCCTGATGTATATCTAGGAGTATTTCCTAGCCTTCTGCCGAGTCAACACATCTTTGCAGCACGCTTGTGACGCTTCTTTTATACAGCTCATTGTTTATGATTGTATATAAGCTTTTGCTCTTCTTACTGTATGCCTAGCCAGTACCTCATTACTCGGCAAGATTGCGTCCTTAAGGAAGGAAAATATGGGTTGCGCCCATGTCAGCATGATCTTCTCTGAGATAATTTCACTATATATTTCCATATTTTCTGCCGACATAACAACTTCGGATTTCTCTATATTCACTCGTGCGATGGCCGGGTTCACTTTCAGAAATTCTGGGTTGCATTCTTTGTCAATTTCCATTGGCATACTTCCTTCTCTTGATTCTGTCGAGATATGAATGGACTCAGACTCTGGTGATGGTGTTATCGATGGTTTTTTCAGGTGCTCTAGGGCGATACCCGGGGGAATTGATTGCCTAGTTGATCCGAGTTTTGACAGCGTGTCTGCAGCGTCATTTTCTGCCTGAGGTATATGATGAAACTCACATCCATCGAAGTATCCACTGATTTTTTGCACATGGAATCTATATAGGGCCATATTCGCATCTAATGTGTTCCAATTGCCTGATACTTGCTGCACTACTAGATCTGAAACCCCGTAGCATAGAATCCGATGTATACCAATCTCTTTTGCCACCTTTAACCCATGGACGCGTGCTTCATACTCGGCTACATTGTTTGACGCGACGAAATGTATTTGCAGCACATATTTCAGCTGATCTCTTTTCGGCGAAGTTAACACTATCCCTGCTCCCAAGCCATTTCTCAGCTTGGATCCGTCAAAATGCATTGTCCAATAATTCGGATCTAGTAATAGTGGCTCATATTTTACCTCGGCCCAATCCACAAAGAAGTCGGCCACCGCCTGAGATTTGATTTCATCTCGCCTATCGAATTGTGGAGCATAAGGTGATAACTCGATTGCCCATTTTGCTATTCGGCCACTTGCATCTTTGTTGCTCAATATCTCGGCTATGGGCGCTTCACAAATCACTTTGATTGGATGTTATTCGAAGTAATGTTTAAGTTTTTTCGCCGACATGTATAATCCATAGGCCATCTTCTGGTAGTGTGGGTAGTTTTGTTTTGAGGCCGATAGTACCTCGCTTAGGTAGTATACCAGCCTTTGTATTGACTTATCACCTTCATTCCGTTCCACGACAACCACCGCACTTACCACTCTGTTAGTGGTAGCTACATAAAGTAACATAGTCTCTTTTGATAGTGGAGAGGCCAGGATTGGTGTCGTGACCAACATCTTTTTTAATTCGTGAAATGCGTTATATGCTTGCGGTGTCCAAATGAACTTATCAGACTTTTTCATCAGTTGATACAGAGGTAATGCCTTTTTCCCCAGCCGACATACAAATCGACTGAGCGAGGCCAGGCAGCCCGTGAATTTTTGTACATCATTTAGACACCTCGACAACTCCATTTTTTCAACTGCTCGTATTTTAGTTGGATTTGCCTCTATACCTCGGCTGGATACAAGAAAACCGAGTAATTTCCCAGCCGACACACCAAAGGTACATTTTTCCGGGTTAAGCTTCATTCGGAACCTTCTCAGGTTTGCGAACAGCTGCCGAATATCATCCAGGAGTGTTTTGTCCTCTTTGGTTTTTATAACCACATCGTCTACATATACTTGTACATTTATTCCTATCTGATCATGTAGACTTTTTTTCATGCATCTTTGGTACGTTGCTCCTGCATTACGCAGGCCGAATGGCAAGGTGCGATAGCAATAAGCCCTGTATGGGGTAATAAACACAGTCTTTATTTGATCGGCCGGATTTAACGGTATCTGGTGGAAACCAGAATACGCGTCTACAAATGACAACAGCTCACAACTAGCGGTCGAATCAATGACTTGATCTATCCTAGGTAAAGGAAAAGGATCTTTGGGACATGCCTTGTTTAGGTTCGTGTAATCAATACACATTCGCCATACGACGGCTACATTTGGGTCATCCTTTTTCTTTTCTACTAATACCGGTTTTGATAGCCAATCCGGATGAAGCACTTCCATGATGAATCCGGCCGCAAGGAGCCGAGCTATATAATCCCCTATTATTTTTCTCCCGTCTTCGGTGAAGCAGCGAAGAGGTTGCTTCACTGGCCTTGCTCCTGGCCTTACATGCAAAGAGTGCTCAGCCAACTCCCTCGGCACACCCTGCAGGTCTTGAGTTGACCAGGCAAAGATATCTCGATTCTCACGGAGGAAGTTGGTGATCTCGCCTTCCTATTTGGCATCTAGGCCGGCACCAATCGTGATGGTGCGCTCTGGGAACTGCTCATCTATCTGGACCTTTTTTGTCTCCTTAGTCGGCTGGAAAGAAACACTTCCATGTGGGTTGGCTAATGCTGGCATATTCAGCTGTGCTGACTAAGCGAGAGCCGCTACCTCCTGAATCCTTCTTTTTTCTCTTACAATCACCAATGAAGCCAGGTTTGATCCGGCCGAAGCACATTCCATTGACTTCCTGTAATCTCCTGATACTGTTATCACCCCTTGTGGTCCGGGTAATTTCATTTTCAAGTAAGTGATGTGGCAGCTTCTCATGAATTTGGCCAATGCTGGTCGTTCTAGTAAATCATGATAGCAACTTTCTAGGTCCACCACTTTAAACTCCAAATTTTCCGCTCTGCGATTCTCCCTTGTGCCAAATAATACATCTACTCGGACTTTCCCAATGGGTTCGCACGAAAGTCCCGACACTATTCCATGGAATGTGGTTCTTGTGGATTGCAGCATATTTTGCGCTATTCCGAGTTTATGCATCGTATCTTTGTACATGATATTGATACTGCTCCCATTGTCAATGAGTACTTTTGAAAATTTCACATTAATGTTGGGCCCGACGAATGTCGGATCTAGTACGAGTGCGTACTACCCTGGATTCGGCATTATTTTCGGGTGATCCTTTATGCTCCAGGTTATTTCCTGGTCTGATCAAGGCACATATCTTGGTACCACCGACATAACTGCATTTACTTCCATATGTCGGTGTTGTACACTTTGCCTGTCTTCCTGTTCTGTTGTGAACACGCAATATGATTGATGATGCTCCCTGTAATCATTACGTCCATTATTTCCGGGATTCGTCCTTCCATCCTGACCTTGATTTATCACTTGATGCACTGCATCTCTCTGGTCCGAGTTAACATACCTCGGAGGAGGTGGGGGTAACATTAACCGTTGTGTATTTGCCCCAGTTAACTGTTGCTGCTGCTGCTGATGCACTTGATGAGAAGACGCTTGCATGCTCGCCGGTTCCCCATTGAATTTTTCATCCAGGCGCATTGCCGAGTTGTATGATTAGCCGGCTTGGCTAGATTTGGAGTATGAAACTTACACGGTTGATCCAACATGGATTCAAACGTGTACTTCGGCCTGTCTTGCCACTGCTTCTTCTGTTCTGGTGTCCACTGTCTCTTTCCATCATTCCTTGGTGTCCACTGCTGAGGACCATTTTTCTGCCGCTGACTGTTTCTGTGACTCGGCTGATCTTGCACTACTGCTGCCACCTGACTGGAGGCATATCCGTAACCCTATCTCTCCTCTCTTCTTCTACCTCTGAACTCATTGTGCCTCGATGATCCGGCTGCTTATCTTGCATATTGATCTTGATGTTCCCGATGATCTGCCGACATTAGTTCTGGTTTTGTCAGATCGCCCAATGCATACGAATCCGCTATCCTGATGGTTTCTGCCAAGGTGGTCAGCATATCTCTTTGCAGTCTCTGCCACAATACACTGGCGTATCGGCATCCTTGAGCAAACCAAGCTATCACTTGAGATTATATAACTCCTTCACATGAGTTTCTAAGGTTACACCACCGAGTCAAGAATTCTCTATCTGTCTCATTCGGCCTCTGCTTGCACATAGCAAGCTGTTGTGGCCTGTTTGGTCTCTTGTAAGTACTGGTGAAGTTGCTGACAAACATCTCTTCAAAATCTAGCCAACAGTTGATACTGCCTGCTGGCAAATTGTTCAGCCATACTCTGGCTGGTCCTTCCAAGTTATCTTACCGCCCATCGCAAGTTTCCACTAGCTATTTTCACTGCAGTGGCATAGTCAATCAACCAATCCTGTGGTTTGGTGCTCCCATTGTATGTTTTTGTGCCCCTCGCCAGCTGAAAGTTCGGCACTGGTGGCTCGCCCATGATTCGAGGTCCAAAACATGCCAGACCGGGCGGAGCCTGCTCTTCTAACAACTCGGACCGGTACAACCTATCCAATTTTAATCTTGCATCACTTGATGGCAAGTTTCTGTACATGATTCTCTCCTGTATTCCATAATGGTTATTTCCACCATGCCCTGCATACTCCATATATATGAGTATCCATCATTGTACCTATCGTTTGCCTGATTATGATGAGTTGGTCTCACTCCTCGCTCTTGCCGAGGTTCATACCTCGGCTAAGGATCGAGCGGTGGGTCTCTCCTTCCTTCCGCCGGGTTATTGTTCTCATGATTTCCTCTTCCGAGGTCTCCATTACCTCGGCTTCCGTTGCCTTTGTTGGCACAGCCGGGGTTTCTTTCGCAACTGTTACCTCGTCTCCCATTGCCTCTGTTTTCATTGACTTTTCCGGCTACTGCCAGATCATACGGAACAATTTGCTTATTTCTTTTTCCTGAAGTTACTGCTCTATCTTTTCGCGCGTTGTTTCCGGGTGAGGACGCTGCTGCCACTGATAGGGCGGGTGCTGCTCCAGCTGAATGAACCATACGCGAGGCTCCCGGTCTTGCCGGGTCAGCCCTAAGCATTTCTTCATTCTGCTGGTTCGCAATGCGTACCAGCTCATTCACTCTTTCTTGCTGTTTCTGCCGGGCTTCGCCGGTTAATCCTTCTAACTCCAATGCAGCGGCATTTGCCGCCCTTAGGTTCTTTGCCGGGGTGCTATACCTCGGCAAGCCTAGATCAACTCAATCTGCCTTATGAGTCTCATGCTCTTTGTTGATATCATTCATGAGGTTTTTTCCTCTCAATCTTAATTCATCTACCCGCTCGGGGGCAACATCAAGTTTATTTGCCTTGGCATACTCTAGCAGGGTCCTGTTCAAGGACTCCCGCAAGGCCGACACCTTTTTTGCCTCTACTAGTACTTTCTGCCTAGTCTCTTCTAACTCAGCCTGAGCATTAGCCGGATCAAGTATCGGCGCTACAGGCGTGGTCAGATTATCTATAGTTGCCTGGAGAATATTTTCTGGTCTTTTCAGAGGTGGCCATCTTACCCTTGCTGTCTTTGGGGTTGTCTCCTGCACCTCGGCTAACTTGGCTGCTGACGGATCTACCTCGGTGGGCTATGGAACTGCTTGCTTTGTGGTCACATGTCCTCCTGCCGCCGGATCCTTGCTTGATCCGGCGCCTGCTCCTGTCGCCTGTGTCGCGGCTGTGACCATCACCTCGACGTCGCAGACGGGGCGTGCTCCACGCGGACCGTTAGCGGCACTGAGGGGAGGCTCTCCTGCATCAACAACCTGGTGAGGATAAACGCAGGAGGTGTCGACGCCGATGTACACCTTGTGCGCGCCCAAGTTGATGAAGACGCCGTTGCGCGGAGGCGCTTTACTCCTGAAGCTGCCTGCGTTATCGCTGACATAATCCCAGAGATCAAATCTCTGGACCAAGCCAGAGACAACACGCTCGCCGGTGTGGATGGAGTTTCCCGTCCGGATCTTGACTCCAGCTAGCACCGCTGCTGGCCCCACGGTGGGCGCCAACTGTCGTGGTGGTGGCACGGCAGATGCCATGGGTAGGCTAAAGTATGGGGCCAATGGATGCTAGAGGGATCCGGGGAGGGAAGATGTAGTTATCTCTACACTCAAACAGCTAACATGCAGATCTTTATTTCTCTTCTTTGGGACTACAAGTGCTCCTCGAGCTGTTTGCAGGAAGAAGAGAGCTACTACATGAGCCTTATGGCGTAGAATGAATCGATCCCCTCTCAGGAACCCGCTTCTCCCCTTATAAAGGGGTGCCTTGGTTCCTTCTAGGGCTGACGTGGCAAGCATATTCGAGGAATATGCTTGTCCCAATATGGTAACTCAGCGGCTCTCTTTTCGTGTCCCCCTTCTAACGACGGCAATGTTCCAGATAACCCCACCTGCACGCCTCGGGCTTCATGACTGTCACCTCCGTAACCTCCTTCTGCCCTTCTGCTGCTCTGCTCCTTGTCCTTTGTGCTTGGCTCTGTTCAGATTCTTCCTAGCCCGTGACTTGGGTTTGACTATAGGCACCTCCTTCTCCTGCAAACTTCATGTTATTCGGCCTTGTCTCGCATAACTCGGCTCGACCTTCACCTGCATTCAAGTTATTCAGACTTACTCGGCCGACTTAACTCGTATGTCGGCCGGATAAGGTATTCCTCCTTTCGTAGGTGTCATCACCGTGCTTATATCGGTCGACTTTTATATGACTCGGCCGATATAAACAGTAACTCGGCATATGATAAGGGAGACTCCTCTTGTCTTCCCCTGTCTTGACCCTATCCGGGGTCACCTCGCCAACAACAAGCATGATACACTGCAAAGTTTTGTTTGCCAAGTATCCGGTATCTAAACACTCGGCAAACAAGAATACACCCAGCAGCATCTCGATTTCCGGTAGTGTCTAACCGGTTTTTGTACACCGGTTAGAGATGCTCTAATAAGCTATAAATGTGTTTGTGACCATTGGAGATGGAACACTTTATTTTTTGCTTTACGGGGAGGAGCATGTTTGAAGAGAAATATGTTTTGATTGTTTGCTTCTCGCAAAAGAAAAAAAAATAGGATATTTGCAGCAGTCTTGTGACGCACACGGTTCTTTCTTTGTTTGGTTTGGAAAGAGGAGAGGTTGATCGCCAATGTCTAGTGAAGGGAAAGTGGTCATAACGACTGATTTTTTTGTTTTGTGAACGCCGATCGACATGAGCGAGGGATTTCCCACAACCGGTCATGCCTTGTGGCCTTGTACGTGGATTCGTCATCACTCAATGGCTGGCGATCCATAATCGCCGGCCATTTTCTCGACTTGAGTCTTTACTCTTTAATTAGTCCCAACTCCCAAAACGAAGTCCATTTTCTGCTATTTGTAGAGATGAGGTTTTCTGCATGTGAAGATTTCAGTTGATGGAGCAGTTGACAAATACTGAGTCATATAGTTCTATTTAGAGATGAGGAGGGCAATTTCCTGGGAGCTTCACGTGCCCGGGTATTACATGACTGATGACTCGGTCATTTTGGAGACCCTCGTTTGCAGAGAAGCACTATCCCCTAGACCTAGCCTCTGATCTAAATTGCAACGGAATTACTGTATGGTCTGATTGCAATGACATCCAAAATGAAGCGAGTGGGATTGGGCTACATGCCTGACTATCAGCTGTAAAAAACCTGCCTGTAGGTAACGTCTTGTGTAGATTTTTTCCAGTCTGGCTAGCATCGCAAGAGAGGCAATAACTTTCTTCAGTGGCATAAATGAAAAGCTACATTGATTTATTGATCAACGGCTCGTGAAAGATACCAGAAGTGAAGAACGGGCATCCATATGGTTTTCAGTAGTATAGACATCAAATATTCAGCTGCATAACAAGTATGTGCAGCCATGGGTAACATGGAAACACCTCTACTGTCCACAGACAGATGCAATCAGAAGTTGTGTGCACTCTGGGACATACTATTTTAGCACTTCAAATGAATCTCACATAGAATATGCAGCAGCATAACTTAAACATAATTTAAATATACTAAGCACTGAAAAAATAAGAATCATGTAGATATCAATCAGCATGTAGCGAGGCAGGTTAGCAGTCTAAGAGTTCACCGTTTCACAGATGAAAGTGAGTTCAAAAACAGTCTTCAAATTAAGCTCAAAATAACAGACACAAGGTGAAACTTTTAGTTTCTAGATAAACTATAACAACAACAGTAACAATAACAATAACGATAACGATAACGATGACAACGACAACAGATGCACCGACCAAGAGCACAACTAGCGTGCTCAGAACACACGGTAAATGGAATGGCTCACTGTAGATACCAAATACAAGGCGAGGAGTCCGAGGCAGGATCTTGCGGCAGACAGCGGTTGATTTTGTTGGAAAGAAAATGGAAGGAGCCGGTGTCAGTGCATTTGTACTGGTCCTGCTGGAGAACACTCATGGGACCACCACGGTAGACGTCGTCGATGAAGTAGATGCAGCCTGGTTGACGGCAGCTTCCCTGGTTGACAAACCTCCTCACCATCAGCAGATCCTTGCCGGAGGCGGACGGCAGGAGGTAGCGGGCGACGATCTCCCCCGATGCGGCCCACAGGGACCTGCGCAATCTGATCTGTTCCTCTCGCACCTCGATCCCGCCGTCCGCATGGTTGCTCACCTTATACCGGAATAGCACCTCCCTGGGGGAGACGGCGTAGAACCACCCGTCGTGGAACGTCAGATCTTCGGCGTCACCCCAAAGCATCGTCTCCGTTGTTGACCAGCAGTCCATCCCCGGACGCCAGAACGCGATATTGATCTGGCCGGTTGTCAAGGCGGCGACCACGCAGGCGCCCGCGCCACCGCCGGCAGGCGGCGCGGTGGACATGGTGGCGGCGCGAATGAAGATGGGGCACTGCCTAGTGTACTCCCTGGGTCCCGAACGTTCGTGAAGGCAGACGCGGTCCGGGAGTGGGATGCGCTCGCCCGAGCGGAGGTTGAGCAGGGCGTGGCCGCGAATTTGCTCGAGCGCCACCACGAACCAGCCGCCCGGGTAGGAGCCGCAGAAACGTGCTCCGCGGGGGTGGTCGGCAAGGGATGGACGCGGATTGCTGAAACCGCCGAAGATCCTGTAGCAGGAGGTCACAGCGGTGGAGGGCATGAGGAGCCATGGAAGCGGGGTTGGGTTCTGGAGCGCGACGCTGCGCCAGTGTTTGCAGATGGTGGAGAACCTGACGCGGTCGGTGATGCATGCGAGCAATAGAAAGATACGGTTGAGGAGGTCTTGATGGAGGTTTTTCCAATCCGCCGCCGCCGCCGCCGCCATGGCAGGCCCGGGTTTCTAGGGTAAGGAAAGAAATGTTGTTTTGGCGAAAAGAGGGGGAGATGAGAGAGGACGGCCGGATCCAGCCTCGATTCAGATTGTAGTAGCGCCTGCCCTAATTCACGAAAGGAAACTGTGGAGTTATCAGTTTACTCCCCTTTTTTTGCGGGGATTATCAGTTTACTCCCTGAAAACAACCCCCTCTAAAATTAGGCGTTTTCCTACATCATACAAGCTAGTCCTCGTTTCCTTTTTTTAGCATCTCTCTTTCTATCCTTGCTTTGGTTAAAACAAATGGCATATTTTCTTCATACAAAGGAAGTAATCATTGTTTTGCTAGATATCTCAACAAAGAAAAACTAAAGGCCGCGTTGCATGCATAAGAGCATCTCCACTCGTTGCAGCCTCTAGGCCAAAACTTGGCAAAATAATTCGCCGGATTGGACGAGAGTTTAGTCTTGGGGCGGCCACCTTCCAGCCGCAACCCCGTTTGCACACCCCTAGGATCGGCGATTTCGGCAAAATTCGGTCAAATTTGATAGAAATTAACCCAATTTTTATGCAAGACACAATTCGGACAATTCGGACTCCAGGAGGACCCTGTCTCGAAATATAGTTGTGTTGGACCACTGTCATCATCAAGCACTGGCTCATCCCTCTCGTTCTCAGTGATCATGTTGTGCAAGATCACACAGACATTCATCACCTCCCACATTTTCTATTGTGACCAGGCCAGAGCGGGAAAACGGACAACTACAAATCGAGCTTGGAGCACACAACCTCGACATCCTTCATGCAAGCTTCGTGTTCCTTGGCAAAGTTGGATTGCTTGCCTATTATACGGCTTGAGAGAGTCTTCACAAATGTTGAGGCGTGCGGGGGCGGAGCAGAGAGGGATGGTGCCTGCGGCTAGATGGGCGGCGGGTGGGTGGGGAGGTATTTGGGTGACTGTTTTGCGTGGAAATCGGCTTCCCTCACCGGCAGCCCGGGCCCGCTCACCTTTTCACTCCATATTGTTCCTCCAGGAGAACCCGTGCTGCTGAGTTCGCCGGATGGATTTTGGGCCTAATTCGGCGAATTTAGGGCTCCTGAGGGCATGGTTGGGGGATTTTCACCATTCGAAGCCGAAAATAGGCCCGGAGGGCGTTCGTGGGGGAGAGTGGAGATGCCCTAATTGGTTGGCCAGCCTAATACACATAGTTTATGATGGGACCCTCTACACAATGTCGACTTTCAACGACCACACCATAAGGAAATTGTAGATTTTACAGTTTCATAGGGATTAATTGTTGGACTTACCAGGTTCAAGCCATGTCCATTCCTCGTGGGCTTTTTAGTGTAAATCCAAACCCTTGTCCTCTTGTATCTTTCACAAACGTCTTTCCTTCCTCCATGTATAGGGCATGGTCATAAAACTCAATATCTACTTCTTTCAAGGATCTTTCAATCATGGAAGTAAGCATCCAAACAATGCACAAAGGTTTTTGCTAGCCATCTAAAAAAAACTACATTTGTCGCTTCACATATGTAAACTAAGTGAGAACGAGTAATATGCATAGTGTACCATTGCTATATAGACACCTATGTAGTGACATCTTGCAACAAAAGCCATGCTTACCATGTAAATAAATTACACATTACCCTAGTTTTATAAATGTCGGTGGACTTACCACATTCGAGGCATGCTCGCGCCTTGCATGCTTTCAGTTTTTGTCGTCTAGTGTAATCTCAAACCTTGTCCCCTTCTCCCACACAAGTGTTTCCCCGTTCCTCCATATGTAAGGCTTCGTCGAAACAAAAAACCATGATCGTTAGATATATTTCTTCCAAAGTTACTCCCAACAAATTTGCATGGAAAAAATTCTTATTATTTTCTATATCCACTGCTAGTCCCCCTCTTCCCAACAAAATGCAACTTGTAGTTGCTGGTAATACCGTTATAAATATATACTAATAGATTCTATGTATTTAGCGCTTTGGACACCAATTGACAAACTATGGTCCAATATCCCGCTATAGTTGTGATTTATGAAGATTGCATTAAATTCAAGTAGATTCTCTAATCTAATACCTTATAGCTAAAACTAATAACTCCATTATTCCATGTAGGTGTTTTTTTGAACCAACATCCTCAATTTAAAAGCCTAAATTATGAGAACAAAAGATATTATGTTTCACTTTTTCAATACTTCCACATCCACATTCATTACTTCTTATTTTCATTGGAGGAGGCAATAGCTCTAGAAAATCCTCAACAGACTAGAAAAAGGGACAAATACCTCTTTGTTTGAACTAAAAGTGGGAAAGGTGTAGATAGGAATCATAAAGTATATCTCCCATAAGTTAGAGGAATCAAAACATCACTAACATGAGGTAATTTATAATGGAACTAGATTTAGTGGTTGTGAGATGCAAAATCACCTATTAAGTGGGGGTGAGAAATTTATGATGCATTAGGTGTGGGAATTGAGAATCTAACTCGCACCATTAAATAATAGAGCAAAGAATTATAAAGGAGATATCTTAGAGATACCATTCTTGCCCTTCATATTAACTTATGTTATTATCCATCCTCATCAATTTAACCAAACAAGGGAATACACTTGTCCCTCAAATTCTCACATATTATTGCCCCAATATAAAAAATACGTCTCAAACCAAATTGACACATTCCATGTCGGTTTCACTACAAAACACTCCTCTAAACTCAGTGGTGGCTCTACACACGATTGTCTATGATGTCAATTGACATAACAAATTTTCTAAAATCTCTTGATAGTCAATAAAATTCATACAATTTAGCATAAATGTAGGTCCAGCACTAGTAGTGTCTATACTCCCTTTCCTTTTTTACAATATTTATAAAAATGATGTGAGAAGTCGGGTTGTAAGGCACCCTTATGATTTAGAATAATCAGGGGAATCCTTACCTCATTTTGTGTAGGAGCATATACATCTAATAACGGATTTTATAGCAAAGAAAAGAACCAAGATCTTTTTGAGAGAAGGGGTGAAATGAGACAAATAAGTTTTAACCATACAATTGTTCAATGTTACGCAAATAAAAACTTTCTTAGGGGATAATGAAGTAATCATTCCAAATGAGTTAAACTACTAGAAGATACGATATCATAAATAGATCACCAGGGAATCATACTTCTCCTTTGGAAGAATCCAATCATAAGTGATCAATGGCATGATCTCTTTAAAGTCGCTTTCTATTGAGGATGCCTCTGTGTCTTTGCATTCTATGTTTGCTGATTGTATTCCTTCAAAGGAGAGACATGGCACATGAACTTATTAAGGATCAACATAAACACTATCTTTCTCAATGATACCCTATGTGCATGGGAGAGCCTGAATAAATCTGTAATAAGCATGTTGGTTCTTGAAGAGATGAGACCAGTGCTTAAATTCCCCATACCCCTCTTAGTCTCTATGGTAAAAGCTTGTGCGTTTAAGGATGAGTAGTTTGTTTTAGTGTAGGTCTGATTGGAAAATAATGTACTTGGAAAAAAAGAGTGGCGATATAATTAGCCCACACACAAAGATTAGTCATTAGTCATTACGTGAAGCAGACCATGCCATAGATTATATTTTAGCTATGGCTAAACAATCAAGGATTCAAAAACTAATTGTCTTGACATATCACACTAATAACATACGTGCGCAAGGATAAAGTAACAAAATGGACACTCCGGCAAAATTCACATTGAATCCTAGAAAAGGAAAATTTAGTTCTTGGAGAAACAGACCCTTGGAGGCTCTCATGGACTTGATCGCATTGTTGTGTGCATGAGCACGGACATCAGGGAGATTGTATACCCCCTTTATTCATTTGATAGTGGACGTCAGGAATGACCTCGATCAAGGATTCTGGAAGACACATGCACACAAAGATACTATCGAGGTGCAGACTGCCCGGGGCTAACGACCCTACTTTCTGCATGTCTAGTGGTATTGCTTGCTTGGTTTGAAACAAATACACTATATCACTTCCTGGGATCTCTTAGGGAGAGAGAGATAACCTTCTCAGGATCTAGTGGAGATGCTTCACACCTTTTCTCCGAAGTCCTGACCCTCCTTTTATATCTCAAGGGGTTAACATAATGGCTTAGGATCCTTGCAATGGGTTGTGGCAGAGGGGAATGCTAGATGGTCGTGGAGCGTCAATGTCATATCCCATCCTTGAATCTTGGTATTCGGGCTTTATCACCTTTTGGTTCCCGCGTATTGTCTAACCCTGCCATCCGATCCCGCGTCTCGTTGGGATACAATGATTTATTTCTCTTGGGGATTATTAAATGTCATCAACAAAGTTAGTTCATTTTGTTGAACTAAAGAGGGCATAGGTGCCCAAACAATGATCAACGTTCATCTCTAACATCAAATATTCAGTTGCAGATAATCTGTCATGCAGAATCTGATGAGCAGCCATGGAAACATCGAAAATACCTCTAGCTATTGGTAGATGCAATCAACAAAAGATGGTTATTGAAGATACCATTTCATCTCTTTAAATGAATCTCGTGTATATTTTACACACAACACAAAATACCATAAATGGGGAAAGGCATGATAAGCATATGGAGATGAACCCGCATGTAAGAAGGGGATATTGTCGAACAACATGTAGGAAGGGGATATTGTCGGATAGGTGGCCAGGAGATCACCTCGATTCAGCTTATGCCAATACCAAACGATAAATGTGGAGTTATCAGTTTAAATCCTAGAATCACTTTAAATACATATTAGTATTTATGGTGTCTTTTTTTTCCATCCTACAAGTATCGTCCTCTTACCATAGTTAAGAACATAAGAACAAACATCAGTTCACCAAATCTTCTATAGAAAAAGGTCAAGTTAAGCATACAAACACTAAATACGATCTCAAATAACTCTAAGAGTTCCCATCATGGCTTTAAATGGAAAAATAAGTCTAACAAGCCTACATAATGCATAGCGCATGGTAACTATACGTCGTATCATGCTTACTACAAAAGGAATGGAGTTTTTCATATCGAACACCCCAATCCATTTGCATAGTGATAAGTTTACACCCAAATTTGCATTCAACAAGTTCTGGAAATAAAGAATGCTTCTTGAGCAAATAAATCCATGTGGATATGCTACTCACATAATATAAATGTTTGCCAACAAAAATAGGAGTTGATACCCATACATAAGAGACTCAAAGGAGAAGTGGAAACACTAGTGGAAATAGGATAGTGCAACTGACGACTCTTTGCTTGTTGGCATGGATCACACATATATAGATTTATTTCATGCAAATAAGGAAGATTTTTTTTCAAAGAATTTGTTAAACCACAAATGAAGAAGGATATCATAGTCGATGATGCCATGTAGTGTAGGGATACGATCTTCTTGTCATTTTTTCCACACTTCCTTTTGACTGTTTCTTTTTTTTTTCATCCTACCATTCCATTACGGAATTTTATTCTTTTTACAGGCTACACTAGCGCAAATCAAAAAATTTCTACCGCATAAACCAGGATTACTGTTGTCATAGATCACGAGATTACCATTAGACGTGCAGTTGCGGAATCGATGAAGCGCGTCGAGGCAGTGCAGATGTTCCACGTCTCCTCCTTGTCCTCGTCCCACGAGCAGCTCCCCTTGCGCGGCTCGTCCAAGCGCTACAGATGCAGCACCTCCGAGGTATCCACACGTACAAGGTGAAAGCGTCAGACGTCGGACTGCTAGGTCCACGCGTGCAACACAGGCGTGAGGAGTGTCGGCTGGGAATGGTCTAAAGTCTAACCCTGATCAGCTCGTCCCACCCTCTCTTATATATGCGTCCCTAGTGGGCTTCTGCATTAGCAGCCCATTAGTACTCTAAGCCTGGTCTAATTCGGATCCAATCCTCATTAGTCTTCCAGCCCCTTAAGTGTGTGACCCTATAGGTTCATATACGTATAGACATGACACGAATACACTTATTCTGTCAATAGTTGGTAGTGGCCTCTAGCAAGACATGCCAACTCCTAAACGCATACAAAGATAATATCGGACGAACCATCACAAGGTTTAGTACATGTTTTTTCCTTTGCCTCACGATATTTGGTCTAGCTCCAAGCTGACCTCCCTTTCTCGATACCGTGATACGGAATCCCTTTACTAGGTTAACTCTTAACCTTATGTAGCACGACCATGCATTTCTGGATCCGATCACTCGAGGGGCCCAGAGATATCTCTCTCAAATAGAGAGGGGCAAATCCCATCTTGATTGACCATGCCTCGCAGCATGCTTCAGGACAAACCCGAAAGCTACCTTTATAACTACCTTGTTATGGTGCAGCGTTTGATAGCCCCAAAGTAGGTCGATCCACATCTCAAGTACATGCGACAATCTCAGGTCTAAGGACAAAACGTACACGATGTGTAGAGAGAGAGCTGTAACTAATTGCCAGTCTCAGGTTGGGTCAGTCCAACCCCATGTTCATAACATGTGTCCACATCATTGGTTTGACATCTCCATGTCTATGACTTCGAAACATAGCCATCAACCAATCGATGTGCTAGTCTAATATTCACTTGTGTCCTCACATAAACTTCGACTAGGGACAACTCTTAAATAACCATACAAGTAAAGAGTTTCACAAACAATTCACATAATTGCTAATCAATACAAGTTTCCTGATATGGATATTCAAGGAACATTACAATAACTCATGGATACATATGAAATATAATCATCTCTATGATTGCCTCTAGGGCATATTTCCTTCAGTCTCCCACTTGCACTAGAGTCAATCTAAAATGTATCTAATACCAATTTCTCTTGTGTGTGCTTCATGCGTGGGCTGCGGGAGAGGCTTAGTCAAGAGATCAGCAAAATTTGAGTCCGTATGTATTTTGCATATCATGACACTACCATCGTCAACGAACTCTCGAATCTGATGGTAACGCATGCGAATATGTTTGTTCTTCTGGTGCTGTCTAGGTGCCTTGGCCTGTGCAATAGCACCATTGTTGTCCCAATAAACATCCAAGGGATTGGACGCGCCCTGAACCACACCGAGAGCGATCAAGAAATTCCTAATCCAAACAACTTCCTTTACTGCCTCCGAGGCAGCAGTATATTCAGCTTCTGTTGAAGAGGAGGTCACCGTATCTTGCTTGGAACTTTTCCAGCTCACATCACCACCATTCAAGACAAACACATAACCTGATTGCGATTTCGAATCATCTGAGTCGTTAAGGTAACTCGCATCTGTCTAACCCTTTACACTGAGTTCATCCTCACCTCCATAAACTAGGAACACATTCTTAGTCCTTTTCAAGTACTTAAGGATGTTCTTTACCGCTGCCCAGTGACCTTCACCTGGATCAGCCTGGTATCTGCTCGTAACACTTAGAGCATAGGAAACATCTGGGCGAGTACATACCATTGCATACATGATGGATCCAATAGCAGAAGCATATGGAACCCTGCTCATGCGCTCACGCTCATCAGTAGTCGAAGGACACTGAGTCTTGCTGAGTTTAATGCCGTGAGACATGGGCAAGAACCCCTTCTTAGCCTCTTACATGCTGAACCGTTTCAACACTTTGTCAATGTATGTACTCTGGCTTAATCCAATTAGCCTCCTTGATCTATCTCTATAGATCTTGATGCCCAGAATATATGCCGCTTCTCCCAAGTCCTTCATCGAAAAACTATTTTTCAATGAGGTCTTAATAGACTCGAGCATAGGAATGTCATTTCCAATCAACAATATGTCATCTACATATAAGATTAGAAATACCAGCGCTCTCCCACTTTCCTTCTTGTAAACACAAGGTTCTTGTTCGTTTTTGATGAAGCCAAACTCCTTTACAACTTCATCAAATCGAATGTTCCAACTCCGAGATGCTTGCTTCAGCCCATAAATGGACTTCAGAAGTTTGCATACCTTTCCAGCATTGTTTGGATCGAAAAAACCTTCGGGCTGCATCATATGCACGTCCTCAGTTAGGATTCCATTTAGGAAAGCCGTCTTGACATCCATCTGCCATATTTCATAGTCGAAATATGCAGCAATGGCTAGAATTATCCGTATAGATTTAAGCATCGCTACGAGCGAGAAAGTCTCGTCGTAGTCAACTCCTTGAACTTGTCAAAAACCTTTTGCAACAAGTCGAGCTTTATGGATGTGAACATTTCCATCCATATCAATCTTCTTCTTATAGATCCATTTGCACTCGATGGCTTTAAAACCATCAGGCAGGTCAACCAAGTTCCAAACTTGATTGTCTCCCATGGAATCTATCTCGGATCTCATGGCGATCAGCCATTTGTCAGTCTGGGTCCACCATCGCTTCTGCATAGGTCGCAGGCTCATCATTGTCTAACAATAATAATTCCTGCGCTTCGCGGAGCCTCGCCGACCTTCGTGGTTGTGGTGCTTCTCTTGCCACGTATTCCTCAACTTGTTCTGCTGCAATAGCATCACTCGTAGAAGCATCCTCGACTGGCTCATCTTGAACTTCTTCAAGTCGCACTGACCTTCCACTCGTTCCCTTTGTGAGAAACTCTTTCTCTAGGAAAACACCGCTACGAGCAACAAACACTTTGCCCTCTTCTCGGTTGTAGAAGTAATACCCTAAGGTTTCCCTCGGATATCCCACGAAAATGCACTTATCCGATTTGGGTGTTAGCTTGTCTGACTGAAGTCGCTTGACAAATGCATCACAACCCAAAATATTTAGAAAATACAAACTGGGATTCTTTCCAGTCCACATCTCATTTGGTGTCTTAACTACGGATTTAGATGGTACCCTATTAAGTGTGAAAGCTGCCGTTTCTAGAGCGTAACCCCAAAATGATAATGGTAAATCCGATTGGCTCATCATAGATCGAACCATGTCCAACAAAGTTCGATTACACCGTTCGGAGACCCCGTTCCTTTGAGGCATTCCGGGCGGCGTAAGTTGTGGAACAATTCCAACTCTTAAGATGATCGCTAAATTCGTGACTCAAATATTCACCTCCACGATCAGATCGCAAGGCCTTTATTTTCTTGCCACGTTGATTCTCTACTTCACTCTGAAACTCTTTGAACCTTTCAAAAGTTTCAGACTTATGCCTCATCAAGTAGACATAACCATATCTACTGAAATCATCAGTAAAAGTAATGAAGTAGTGATATCCTCCTCTGGCTATCGTGCTCATTGGTCCACATACATCAATATGTATGAGTTCCAACAAGTCTGTCGCTCTCTCGGGTAAATCCGAAAAAGGTGACTTGGTCATCTTTCCAAGTAAACAAGCTTGACATGTATCGTATGATTCAAAATCAAACGAAGTTAGAAGACCATCACCATGGAGCTTCTTCATGCGCTTTTCACTTATATGCCCCAAACGACAATGCCATAAATAGGTAGGACTCAAATCATTAGGCCGAAGCCTTTTAGCACTAACATTGTAAACATATGCATCATCAAGATTTAAAATAAATAACCCATTCACAATGGGAGCATTAGCCATAAACATAGCATTCTTAGATATTACACAACCATTGTTTGCACTCGCGAATGAATAACCATCCCTCATCAAACATGAAGGTGATAAAATGTTTCGACCCATACTTGGAATGTAATAACAATTATTCAACTCCATAATAAATCCTGACGGAAGGTGAAGTTGCATGACGCCGACGAACAATGCATCAACCCTTGCTTTATTTTCGACGCGAAAATCCACTTCGCCTTTCTGCACTTCTCTAGTCCTTATTAGCCCTTGCATCGAATTGCAAATATGAGAAACCGATCCGGTATCAAATACCCAAGAGTTAACATAGGAATCAGCGAGAAGAATGTCCACAACATTTACAACAAGCATAACTGAGTTGGAAGTACTCTTACTTCCACTCTTCTTCAAAGAAGCCTGGTACTTGCTGCAATTTCTCTTCCAGTGGCCATGTTCATGACAAAAGAAGCACTCAGTGTCTTCTACAGGTCCAGACTTTTGCTTGGGTGCAGGCTTAGGGATCGTATCCTTAGCCTTGCCCTTCTTCTTCCAAGAAGTACCCTTTTTCTTGAAGCTAGGCTTGTTCTGCACAGCCATCACATGGCTATGCCCTGCACACTTCTTCATGTCACTTTCTGCTGTTTTAAGCATCCCACATAATTCATTAAGGACCTTCTCCACCCCATGCATATGGTAGTTTGAAATGAACTGGCCATAGCTGGATGGAAGAGACGCCAAAATGAAGTCAGTGGCCAACTCTTGGCCTAGTGGAAAACCGAGCTTTTTCCAAAGTCTGACTGTAACCAACCATTTTGATCACATGGGGGCCTACAGCTGCTCCCTCTGCCAGCTTGCATTCGACAAAGGACTTGGCAACATTGTACCTCTCAGTCCTTACCTGATCTTGGAACATGTCCTTAAGCGCGATGATCATATCGTATGCTTCCTGATCCTCAAACTTCTTTTGGAGTTCAGGTTCCATGCATGCAAGCATAAGACAGCTAACCTTAAGAGAATCATCACATGCTCTCTTGTAGGCGTTCTTTAGGGCAGCAGATGCATTATCAGCAGGTTCATCGGGGATTGGGGTATCCAGAACCGTTTCCTTTTTATCAGACCTAAGAACAATTCTCAGGTTTGGACCCAGTTTGAATAGTTTGTTCCATTTAGTTTATCTTTGTCAAGAATCGAACACAAAGAAAAAGGTGATGAAGTGTTCGGTGCCATTGATCTACAATAGAAAACATGCAAAATGCTAATCCATGTAACCATGAAAGAGTAAAACATATTAAACAATTTAATAGCATATACTCCCACTTAAATCAATATCCCTCTATTGATACTAAGTGATTCAAGATCCACAATTAACAAGTCGACTAGTGAGCTTTAGCATCACTGCTAGAAGACAAGGTAAATCGGTAAGCAACACTTGCTAATCATATCACATATGACTCTTGTTGTTGGGTGACATCTCTATGTCAAAACTAGGCGCCCAACCTTTATGCCCCAAGGTCCTTAACTGTTAAGATGACCTTGTCAAGCTCACCAAACCTTATGCGTGTAGGTATCCGATACAAACCCATCCAGCCAAGGAAAACCGTGGCACCCTAATTTCATAGGCCCACCAACGATTGTACAGGGCATAGGATGGTGCAAGGTTTGGTTGGGAGGGCATGGTTTAACTTAAACTTTGCGAGGGATCGTTCTACTTCTATCATCTAAGCATGCATAGTAGTAAAACGCATAAGAATAACATTCACATAGATGTGACACAGTATGGCCCATTTTCTCATGGTGATCTCCATCGCCATAGAACCTGTCCACCATGATGATCTCCATCTTCATGTTCCATGTTAGCCATCTTCCAAGTGATGAGTCCTCCAAGAACTAATACAAGCTATTACTCCTAACAGCTAGTAATCAAAATTACATAGTATTGGGATCATCACAAGTTGGCACGCAGGCCATTACAATAAATGAGAACACATATGGCTCCAGCCGTGTTGCCCTACTCACGACACGCAGGTCATGCAAATTTTCATACATGCATCACATACATATATGGGCCATACTGATCACATACATCCTGCAAAAACAAGTTATGCATAGAATCGCATTCTACCGGATCATGTGACATCGCAGCACCTAGTTACCTTAACGAGATACAAAAGGGGCTATGATTAAGGGGGGTCTAGGGGGTCTCCCCCTGCGGGGTTCGAAGGGGCAGCGCCCGTCGCAAAACCGTGAAAAATGAGAGACTGAATCTTCACAATTTTCTTTAAGGATTTTGATCGGCAAATCAAATTTACCATAAACCGGCTCCTGTCCCGATTCAATCAAACTCCTTTGATAACGGTACATTGATTTTAGATCTAGGTTCCGATTCGATCAATCATATTGATCTTCGCGTGATTCAACAGGATTTATGTGTCACTGTCTACCCCGATGGCGCAAACCGACCGATAGGGGTAAGTCGTTCGACAACCTCAGAATTACGATCACGGAAAGCAAGATCATAGATCAATCCTAAACCGCCGCAATATAAACGATCACATCATTCATATCAATCTGCATATCACCATATGCAAACATCCCGAACCTATAACTGAACAGCATCGGCTCTGATACCACTGTAGGGATACGAGTAGGCTACACTAGCGCAAATCAAAAAAATTCTACCGCGTAAACCAAGATTACTGTTGTCATAGATCACGAGATTACCACTAGACGCGAAGTTGCAGAATCGATGAAGCGCATCGAGGCAGTTCAGACGTTCCACGTCTCCTCCTTGTCATCGTCCCACGAGCACCTCCCCTTGCGCGGCTCGTCCAAGCGCTACAGATGCAGCACCTCCAAGGTATCCACACGTACAGGGTGGAAGCGTCAGACGTCAGACTGCTAGGTCCACGCGTGCAACACAGGCGTGAGGAGTGGCGGCTGAGAATGGTCTAAAGTATAACCCTGATCAGCTCGCCCCACCCTCTCTTATATAGGCGTCCCTAGTGGGCTTCTACATTAGCAGCCCATTAGTACCCTAAGCCTGGTCTAGTTCGGATCCAATCCTCATTAGGCTTCCAGCTCCTTAAGTGTGTGACCCTATAGGTTCATATACGTATAGACATGACACAAATACACTTATTCTGTCAATAGTTGGTAGTGACCTCTAGCAAGACGTGCCAACTCCTAAACGCATACAAAGATCATATCAGACGAACCATCACAATGTTTAGTACATGTCTTTCCCTTTGCCTCATGATATTTGGTCTAGCTCCAATCTGACCTCCCTTTCTCGATACCGTGATACGGAATCCCTTTACTAGGTTAACTCTTAACCTTATGTAGCACGACCATGCATTTCTGGATCCGATCACTCGAGGGGCCCAGAGATATCTCTCTCAAGTAGAGAGGGGCAAATCCCATCTTGATTGACCATGCCTCGCAACATGCTTCAGGATAAACCCGAAAGCTACCTTTATAACTACCCTGTTACGGTGCAGCGTTTGATAGCCCCAAAGTAGGTCGATCCACATCTCAAGTACATGCGACAATCTTAGGTCTAAGGACAAAACGTACACAATGTGTAGAGAGAGCTGCAACTAATTGCCGATCTCGAGTTGGGTCACCCAACCCCATGTTCATAACATGTGTCCACATCATTGGTTTGACATCTCCATGTCTATGACTTGCGAAACATAGTCATCAACCAATCGATGTGCTAGTCTAATATTCACGTGTGTCCTCACATGAACTCCGACTAGGGACAACTCTTAAATAACCATACAAGTAAAGAGTTTCACAAACAATTCACATAATTGATAATCAATACAAGTTGCCTGATATGGATATTCAAGGAACATTACAATAACTCATGGATACATATGAAATATAATCATCTCTATGATTGCCTCTAGGGCATATTTCCTTCATGTAGATGAAGAGGGCTTGAGTGATGAATGCATGCTTGTGATACCTTGTGGAAATAGGAACTAGAGAATTTAATCCACCATGACATGGACCTTCAAACATGATTTTCTTAGTGGACCAAATGTTAATCAAAAATAAAAATGGTGAAACTCAACAAGAGCATTATTGCCTAATGCAATTTTATTGGCATATAGGAAATTTCTGGAGGCATTAGGTACATGTAATATGTTGGAAAGTTGAAGGGAACTATGAGGGTATGCAAAATTGATGAATAAGATGTTTGATTCCATACCTTGACCACTAGCATTTTGTACTTGATCATGCCCTTGTAAAGTTCCCGAGTAGACAACTTGTTTAACTCTTGTGACATGAGCATGTTTATCCTTTGTATGAGAACCATCATCGTCGGCGTAGCGCCACCAGCACCAACTTGCTGGATGTCCATACGTTTTGCAGATCTAGCATGTGACATCTTGGTGCAGAGATGGAGAGCAGCCATGTCCATGACCGCGGACACCCTTGGGAGGCGAACTGACTCCATGGTCTTGTCCATCAGGATGCCGACAAGGACTTACCTGCTGCTAGTATGGACCACCTATGGTTTGGGCAGAATAGTAGCCCGGTGAGCAACGACGAGATACAGTATTTATCAATGAAGAAAACATACTAGGAGATTGTCCCTACTCGTAGAACATCTGTTACCGATAGTCGTAGGCGGTTGATGACCCACAAGTATAGAGGATCGCAACAGTCTTCGAGGGTTGTATTACCCAATTTATTGATTCGACACAAGGGGAGCAAAAGAATACTTATAAGCCTTAAAAACTGAGTTGTCAATTCAGCCGCACCTGGAAATAGTCTTGCTCACAAAAGTTTATCAGCAACAACAGTTCTGTAGTAGCAATATCAAAGTAACAACAGCAGTAAAACAAAAGCAATGGTAACAATAGTAGCAAACAGTAGAATATGAGTGCGGTAGGCATAGGGATGGATGGACGGGCGTTTCATGGACGGGACTATTCATGTAACTTCAAGATCTAGGGCATTTGCAGATAAATAAGCTAAAGCATGCACGTACTAAACAATCATAGGCATGTGTTTCATATATAGTTATACGTGCTCGCAATAAGAACTTGCACAACATCTTTTGTCCAGCCAACCCGTTGCAGCGGGGCCTCAAGGCTAATAGCAATTAAGGTACTCCTTTTAATAGAGTACCGGAGCAAAGCATTAACACTCCGTGAATACATGTGATCCTCACATCACAGCCATCCCCTCCGGTTGTCCCAATTTCTGTCACTTCGGGGCCTTTTGTTCCGAACAATGATATGTGTACACAACTTGCAGATAAGATCACAAACAATACTATCATCATGAATCAATAATAAGTTCAGATCTGAGATCATGGCACTCGGGCCCTAGTGACAAGCATTAAGCACAACAAGTTGCAACAAAGTCAAATAGCACTAATAAAGATACTAGGCACCATGCCCTAACAATCTTATTCGATTACATGATAGAACTCATCAAATCCCTACCATCCCCATAGCCTACAGCGGGGGATTACTCACTCATGGATTGGGGAAACATGGATGGTTGATGGAGAGGCGTTGGTGATGATGATCCCCTCCAAATTCCATGTCCCGGCAGGGTGCCAGAACGGAGTTTCTGGTTCCGAACCGTGGTTTCTAGTGGTGGTGGCGCGGCGGAACTCTTTCTGAAAAAACGTCGAACCCCCTCCCCCAGGTTTTTAGGTCAGGAGGCTTCTTATAGGTGAAGAGGGAGGCTGAGGGGGTGCCTGAGGTGACCACACCCCTCCTAGGTGCAGCCAAGGGGTGTGGGCCCCTTGTGGCCCTCCTCCGTCTCGTCTTCTGGCTCCGTGAGTCTTCTGGTGAAATAGGATTTTTGGCATATTTTTCGGGATTTTTCCTGATTGTTGATTTTCTACATAAAAACTAGACACCAAGGTAATTATGCTGAAAACAGCGCCAGTCCGTGTTAGTTGTATCCAAATCACACAAGTTTAGAGGAGAAACAATAGCAAAAGTGTTCGGGAAAGTAGATACGTTTTGGACGTATCAACTCCCCCCAAGCTTAGCTTATTGCTTGTCCTCAAGTAATTTAGTTGAAAACTGACTGCGATAAAAGAACTTTCACGAACACATTTGCTTCATAAGATGTAAATATTCTCAGCACATGAGTAGATACTTAGAAAATTCATAATAAGGAGTATGCAACTAAGTCTACTCAATAGTCATTGCAGGATATGAAGAGATTCCAACACAAAAATAATAAGTAGCATGAAACATAAACATAAGCAACATTGTAATGCTCATAAGAAGGTATGATAGAGTGGTATCTCGCTTGCCTTTGTTTGTAGAGCACAACATAAATGCCAAGGCACCTCTGAAGTTCAAGTGAAGACTAGAAGTAAAGATATGAAAGATACAAGCATCAAAGTTATGCCATAGTTAACCAAGTTTTGAGACAAGCACATTATACTAAGAATGACAATTATGCTCTCAAGAAGGTGCTCATAGAATAAGTGGTGACTCAGGAAGGAAGTGAAAAGGTTTTGAAAAGTTTGAAAGGCTTCCAAATGTTTAAAGTATGGTATTCATTAGCTTTGAGCTCTCATTGCCCCTACCATAGGCATATTTAGATGGTTAAGTTGAAAGTGAGGTCCAATATGAGTTATATTCTTGACAGACCATAAACTGGAAATCTCATGTCCCTTGAGTACGAGGGCCGCTCCTCATGCTACTCAACTTTAGTTACCGGTAAGTTCTTGTCATAGTAAATACATGTGTATCATAGAGAACCGCCAACGGGGTACCCTTTGCACATGATATAGGAGCTATCCCATATCAAAATGACAAGGCAATCAGATAGTGAGCATCTCAGCAATCTTCTTATTTACCATGGGAAAATGGTGCTTTTTCTCTCTTTCCTCTTTTCTGTATGTCTATCTTTTTTATAAGAATAAAGTTTCATAGATTGCTCAGTATGGTTATGTTGCAAGTTTCCACCATGATTATGCATGGCTTAGGATAGCGGCCCAGGTGTTTCTCTAACACATATACATAACTCCATGGACTTACAAGCTCCCCTTTTATTTCACACCGACGACATCCGTAAACAAAAGAGCATGATATCAACTGAGTATATATTAACATGTGTTGAAAGCGTTCCCAGTGACATCACGGTTCTACTAACTCCCATCCTATAATTTGCAAGCATATAACTTTCATGGACAGTCACAATGGTTCAGGTTTATTAAGTGCAAGAAATAAAGTGTGCCATCAAGTTCGTGAGAGCTTTACTAACTAACTTTCTCATAACAAGCAAACATTTTATTTGGAAGAAAACAGGGCATAATGAATATGCACAGAATAACAAATGATGCTAGTAGGTAGGTATGGTGGACACTTTTGACAATATTGGTTTTGGGGAGTTGGAAGCACGAGTAGAGCTCATACTCAGTGCAAGTGAAGACTAGCAATAGAAAGGGAGCGACAAACGAGAGAGCAATAATTGTCATAATCATGCTTGCAACAAAACAAAATTAATTATGGCATAAAAGTGATACAAGAACTTTGAGGCAAAATAAATCATCGAGGATTAACTGACTTTGTTCAGTCATATGCATGCGTGAGAATGTGCCAAGTCGATTCAAATGAAACATTCAGAGGAGGATGCCACAATGTCATACCAAGTTATGAATAGAACAATGCAAGCAAACATTCATATGACATGCTACAAACTATTAGAAAGCAGGAGCTAATCATAAGAGAGCAAGAACTACTAAGCACCCATAAATAACATACACCTTACATGAACAGACTAAGCATGCCCACAATGATGAGTATATGTATAAAAATGAAGAAAAATAGAGTTCATCACTAGCCTCTTACCACACCTTGAGTTGTCATTAACCTTCATTATTGTCCTTCACTTGGGTGGCTTGAATAATAACATTAAACCAAACTTCACTGAGGACTGCCGAACCCTGCAACGAACTTCACAAAACCAAAGAAGAGCAACAAATATTTTTGGGTTTTCGATTTTTCTAAAGCAAGCACTCAAAGCAAAAAACAAACAAAGCAAAAATCTTTTTGGATTTTTCTTAAGGCATACCAAAGCGAAAAAGCAAAGAAACAAGCCAAGAGAAACAACGAAAATATTTTTTTTTTGTGTTTTGGGAAAGCAAAAGCAAAAACTAAAAAGAAAGTGAAACATGGATATACGAAGAACCGAAGAAACATGATATATAGATGAGTGTGATGTCGGTATACCTCCCCCCAAGCTTAGTCTTTTGGCCTAAGTGGGTCTCAATCCCATCCTGGCCAAGAAGGTGCGCTTTCGTAATGCGACAAAGAGGCCCCTTTGTCCTGGTACGTGCTCGAGGAAGCCCCTATGTAGTGCACAAAGTGGTCGTAAGAGGGCGCATCCCTCGGGTAGTGTCCGTGGAAACCACGAATGTGCAGCTGCTCGTCCATCTCCTCCTTGGAGCGTGACCAAGGTCCCCTGCAAATACTAAACAAATTGGTTTGTGGCAAAGAAATTTCCCTCTCTTCCCCATTAGTAAACATCATCCTGTAAACCAAACTCTCAAGGGTAGAGCTAGCAGTAACAAAGTAATGCGCTTTCATGGCAGCAATATCAAGCCTCTGAGGAACCAAAATTGTATCATTTGGATCAACAGAAAGTTCTAAGGCAGCAACTACACGTGCAACAATAATACCCCCATAAAAGGGTCCTAGCAGCTAGCCGACGAGCAACGAGAGAACCAAGATTATACCTGGTTTCATTGTTGAGTGTAGCAGCTAGAAAGGCCAAATGATAGTTGGAAATATTGCTAGTGTTCACCCTACCAAGAATACTAGTGGAAAGATAATAAGAAAAATATCTGATAGCTGGGAGTTGAATATTTCTTATCTTTCCATGCTGGGCTATGCGGTCATCATCATTAGTTACCCCGCAGTAGAGCTCCAACAAATCAGCGGGTCGAGCTTGAATCTTCTTCACCGTCCCAGCCATACCAATACCCAAAATGTCGCAAAATTTCTTCAATGTCATGGTGATAGGCCTATCATAGATTTTGAATGACACATTTGTCCTGAAAGGGTTGTTAGTGAAAGAGAAACTCTCCACAAAAGTTTTGGTGAGCATAGCATATTCCTCACTCTCATCCTGCATATAATAAGTTATTCCAACCCTCCGAATAAGAGTTAGGAAATCATTGAGAATCCCTGCAGCTTGCAAAAAGGTAAAACAAGGGAAGGTAGAAGGATGCGCATCCCCCTCATCTCCTTCGTTGCCGAAGCGCGGCGTAATAAGATTCTCATTGTATGATGTCCTAGCTCGGGAGGATGATCTCAAAGGCCTTGTCCTCCTGGGTGCATCACTCTCAAACACTTCTCTAAAGGTGTGGCTGTCCATGACCCTTTTTCTGAAATTTTTAGACAAACATCAAACCAAGTGATTTCCAAGTTGATAAATGATGAAGAACTACTATAGGAACTTGCTAGAGGTCTAAACATGCATCAAAATGAAATCTCTAAGCATAGAACAATCATGCAAGCTCACACAACCTGTCACCTACAGTAGAAAAATACTCAAGACACAATCTACCAATCAAAAATCTAATTGGACAAGTGGAGGACACATATACCGGAGAGCAATCCCTTCAAATATCAGCAGCAAAGATGGGCTAAGAAAGGAGATCGAAATTCGGGAGCAAGAATAGCAGGAACTCGATCTTGAGAAAGTTTTCTGGTGTTTTTTGGGAGAGAGAAAGAAGTGGCTGGAAGGAGGCATCTTGGAGGGCCACAGGTGGGTCCCACCCAGGCCAGGCGCGCCCTAGGCTGGCCGCGCCACCAGGGGTGTGCTGGCCTGGTGGGTCCCCCTGGGCCAATCCAGGTGCCCCTCTTCCCCTTTTTTCAAGAAAATTTTAATATGATTTTTTTTTATTTTTCGGGAAACTTTATTTTTGGCAAATTTTTAGGTTATGAAAATTGATTTTCTCGCAGAAAAATATTTTTGAACGACACAAAAAGCAACCAAAACCAAAACTACATAAGTTCTAAGACACACTAAAAAGCAAACAACTAGCAAAACTAAGACGAACAAGACGAAGAGCAAAGATTGGAAAGGAGAAAAATAAAAGTGATTAAGTATAACCACTGTGAAAGCATTGTTTTGTTCATTAAAATCCCTTTGTTAACAAGGTTGATCAAGTCTTGTTACCAAAACCATCTTATATGAAGCAAAACTTTGCATTCCACAAAGTGATTATGTTACCTCAAACTTTATAGCAATAGTCCCAATCATAATAGTTTCAAAACTTTTTGGAATGGGACAATATATTTCTCCAACTTTGATGCTCTCAATATTTCAATGGAATTCAGGCCATAGCTATTATCAATCTTCTTGGGGAAATAAACAGTATGCTCTCTTTCATTAATATTAAAAGTTACTTTTCCTTGATTACAATTGATGACAACACCTGCAGTATTAAGAAAAGGTCTCCCAAGAATAATGGACATATTATCATTTTCAGGCATCTCAAGCACAACAAAATCATTTAAAACCAAGCAATTATGAGCTACTTGAATAGGTACATCCTCACATGTACCAACAGGAATAGTATTTGACTTATCAACCATTTGCAAAGATATATCAGTTGGTATCAACTTTTCTAGCTGGAGTCTCTTGTAGAGAGAAAAAGGCATAACACTAACTCTAGCTCCCAAATCACACAAAGTAGTTCTAACATAATTATATTTAATAGAGCAAGGAATAGTTGGAATACCTGGATCACCAAGTTTCTTTGGAATCTTAACATTGAAGGAATAATTAGCAAGCAAAGTAGAAATTTCCTCATTAGGGGTCTTCCTTTTATTAGAGACAATATCCTATAGGGTTTGCGGCATAGAAAACAAAAAAATTCATACGAGGGGAACAACTAAGTACCAAGGTCTATCTACTAGATACAAGAAATGGGTGGATATACATCCATATAATACATACCCTCGAAGACCGAATAGCGTGAACAAGGTTGTACTCGGGGATGATGTAGACAAACACTTGCCGATCTCAAGATCGTGATGAATTCCATCTGATCCAGCCGGTCCAGCACCATCAAGTCCAGCACCGCAAAGCAGTGGTGCATCCATGACCGCACACACATCCGGGTACCCCGACAACCTGCACGCCTCGCTCCACCGAAGCAGCGGAAGGAACAAATCCTTCCAGAAAAATCCACCGTGAACATGTATCTCGCTGATCCAAGACCATGGGGAAATCCTAAAGGGGGAGAGAGATCCTTCGCGAGGAGGTGTGCTTTGAGAGGATGAGAGGGGGGCCTTTTATAGGGAGAGGGGGGCACCCCAAGGGGCATGGCGCCCAGCCATGGTGGCTGCCCCCACCTCTTCCACATTCATGTGGGTGGAGTTCCCACTCAAAATGAAAAGCCTCCACTCCCATTAAAAAGCCTCCACTCACATGCATTAAATTTCCACCAAATTTAATGCAAGATCTCATTTAAATAAAACTCTTTTATTTATTTATTTATTTATTCAGAATTTTATTAACTACTCTAATTAACATACATTCACATAAAACCCCTTACAACATTTCAATTTCACATGCAGAACCAGTTTCAGCAATTTCAACCGAAACAGTTCCGGTGTCTAGCGAAATAAATTCCTGCGCTTTCCTTTTTCTTTCTCTGGCATATTATTTGCTCCGAATGGTGTCGGTATACCTTAAGTGTGTCACCCTACAGTTCACGAATAATGTAGACATGATTGAGACCCCTCTTCGATCAATAATTAGCAGCGGAACTTGGAGATCCGTACTGACTCCCACATATTCAACGATGACTTCTATGATCGTGTGAACCTTATACGCATGTAACTCAATCCCTTTGTCTTGCGATATATTACATGTCTGAGATTCGATCATCGGTATCCCCATACCTAGTTTGATCTCGTTACTGACATGTACTCTTTTCTCGTTCCCGTGATATAACAGTCTAGTGATCAAATCACTTGCTTACAAGCTAACTAATGTGATATCACCGAGAGGGCCTATAGTATATCTATCCTTCATCGGGATGGAAAAATTCCACTCTTGATCCATGAGCCTCAACATAACACCTTCATAGCACTGAACCCATATTTATAATCACCCTGTTACGTTGTGACGTTTGATGTTATCAAGATACCCTTCCGGTGTTAGTGATTGACATGATGTCATGGTCGAAGGACTAAGATTACTTCGTATGATGTTATAGCAATATAAACACAATGACCTTGATCGTAATGCTATAATTTGGATGAATGTTCATCACATCATTCCAATAATGTTGTGACCTCGTTATTAACAATATCCAATGTCCATGATCAGGAAACCTTTGATCATCTTATTAATCAACGAGCTAGTTTATAAGAGAGGCATAACTAGGAACTTCCTTTTGTTTATTAAACACACATGTATTAACGTTTTTGTATTAATACAATTATAGCATGCAAAATAAACTTTTATCATAAATAAGGAATACGATAATAACCACTTTATTATTGCCTCTCGGGCATATTCCCTTCAGTCTCCCACTTGCACTAGAGACAATAATCTAGTTTAGAAACTTTGCATATTGAACACCTATGGCTTTATGGTGTTCCATATATGCGATTGCAAGTGGTTAACATAATCTACGGATCTGACGCTTTCAGATCGGTGTGTATTTGCATGTCTTTGCGTCTTCACGCATCACTCATTCTCTAATGAGATGACATTGTATAAATTTGGTAGGTGAGGCCTTTAGTTCCTTGGGGTTAAATCATGTCGATACTATAGTCGTACAATATATCTATAGTGTTAGCCCGTTGCGAACCACAACTTAGTTTGATAACAAACTACTTGACACAAATGCCCTCCTTTGCTGCTACTATAGCAGTCATATACTTAGCCTTTTGTTGTAGTATCCGCCACAATGTCTTAACTTTGGAATTCATCCAAATCCATCATGGAAAATTTCTTTCCATTTCATTGTGCCACCCATAGTTTTAATTGAGATAAACTTAATTTGTATCTTGTGAAAAAACTAGTATCAATGTAACGCTTTACAAGGAACTATTTTTAATTGTTTGTCACCTCTACACAAATATATTCTTAGTTCTTCCAAAAGATCATAAGAATTTCCTTACTATTGTCCAATGATCATTTGATGATTCATTCTGGTATATGCTCATAACACTTAGAGCATAGGACATATCTGGATGTGTACATATCATGGTATGATTGATCAAAAAACAATTCTTGTGATTACACTCATCAAGTGTCAAAACACTTGAATCTTGTTTCACTTATCAAGTGTCAATACACTTGAATCTTGATTCAATTCATTTTCCATGCGACAAGAAACTTTTCTCGTTGTTTCTATATTGAACTCCTTCAATATCTCATATATGTACATTTGTCACAACCATATTAGCGTCACAGTCTATCCATATAGACATTCATGCTAAATATTCGGGTTTTTCCTAAGTCTTTCATCGAAATGAAATTCTTAACCTTTGTCAATAAAAGATACATCATTTCCAATCAACAAGATGTCCTCCACATAATGTATTAGAAATATGTCTCAGCGCTCCCACTTAATTTCTTGCAAATGCAAGCATCTTCATCATCTCCAGATGAAAAATCTTTTAATAGTTTCATCATGGTGAAGATTCCAACTCCGCGATGCTTACTTCAACCATTGAAGTTTGCATGCCCTTTTAGCATCCTTTGAATTTAACAAAATCCTTTGGACCGTGTCTTGTACACGTCCTAGGTAACCATTCTATTAGAAGAATTTTGTTTTGTTTATTCATCTACCATATACCAAATTATATGTAGTGGTTGCTACTTTAATCCGCCCAGACTAAATATCGCTATGAAAGATCAAATCTTGTCATAGTCAACTCCTTGAACATAGTCATAAAATACTTTACGACATGTCGACTATTTCATAGATGTGAAACATCTATGTCTGTTTCTTTATAGATCCAAATAGGACTGATAGGTTTTTACACCTTTCCGGAGGGTCTTCCAAGTTCAAAAACTTGATTTCTCGTATATGGAACTATCACGGATTTTATGGCTTCAAGACATTTGACGGAGTCAGGGCCCATCATTGCTTATTTGCATGTAGTCGGTTCATCATTGTCAAACAATAACAATTTACTCTCAAATCTCAGCATTGATTGTTTATCCGACCAACTTGGTTCAATAAGAAATTAGACCTCCATGACCACAACCTTTGAGGCACATAAGCTATGAGCATTATGGCTGCCTCCGGAATGATTTTCGATGCTACACAACTCAGCACATTTAGCTAAGGTTCGTTAACCTTATCAAAGTTCTATTGTCCTCCCACTTAACTTTTATGAAAAATTCCTTTTTCAAGAAACTTCATGTTTCAAGTGACAAACCCTTTTGTCCTCGGTGGTATGGAGGAATAAGTAATTGTTATTCGAAATAACCTATAAACACATGCTCATATGACTTTGGTTGTAAACATCTTACTTATGCTTAGCATACCAAAATTTAAGAAAAGACAATTTGGGTTTTACCCCAAACCATAACTCATATGGTGTCATTTCAATGGATAAAGATGGAGCTCTTTTCAGTGTAAAAGCGGTGGTCTCTAAAGCTTTAATCTTTTAAAACATAATGGCAGTTTTATAAATAACACCTTTCATCCAACCATGTCACACAAGGTTTCATTACAAATCTCAAACACTCCATATTCCTATGGTGTTTCGGGAGATGCAAATATAGGTGTTTTTGCTAAACTTGTAACACAAATAAATCCCTTGATGATAAAATCATAAATTATTTATTTTATTCTTACACTTGCAACTCAAATAAATCCCTTTATGATAAAATCATAAATCATTTATTTTCTTGTTATAATGATTTTCCACTTCATCTTGAAAGTCTTGGAACGTTTTCAAATATTTCATACTTCTTTCTCATTAAGTGAACATTCACTCAAATTTCTGGAGAAAGCATATGAAGTTGAAATCCATCGCTTACAACTATACATAATGGACTACATACATCGATATGTATAAATTCCAATATTTTAGTCATTCGTTCTTCTTTGGCCTTTGAACGAAGTTTTAATTATCTAGAGGAAAGTGTCACAAGCGTCATTTGATCAAATCAAAGACTCCAAAAATCCATAAAAATGGAGTTTCTTCATCTTTTATTTCCAATATAATTTAAACAGCGATGTCGCTTCGTAAGTGATCTTCCGATCATTTGTCTTGCGACATTTTAGCATTAGTTTTTATGGATGTGATTTCTCCAACTAGATTTGTAAATCATCCATCTTATATGGAATACGGTAATTATTTGAATAGTCTTTGTTCTCATAATACCTAATTTAAATAACGATTATTAAAACAAATCTTGAAGGCAAGCTTTGATGTCAACGAGAAATACAAACAACAGTTTGTTTGTTTTCAATGAACATCATCAGATATTCTTTTGCTAGTTACTTAGGCCATTGTGGTTCATGAATTGTGTCCTGCCATATGAAATTTCATACCAAACAATTCAGTATTCAATACCCAAGAACCACTTTGTTTAACAAGCAAAGAATACAACCATAACATATATATCATCTATATACCTAAAATGGATATTTCCAGTCTTTTCTTTTCTGCGAAATATATGTTATAGATTCTCTTTCAGCATTTCCTTTTCCTTTTTAAAAGAATCTATCAACATCAACAGTGGCGCCATATACATGACACATAGCCCAAAGCGTATATATTCAAATACAAATACCTTTGGACTTGCACTTTGAAGTAGATCACCATCATCAAATGATTGGCGTTCTTTCAAAATCCATTCTTTAGTAATCTTTTAGTGTAGTAAACACTTTACATACATCTTCTATTCATCCTTATCATGACAACTTTCATGATCGAGATAATGTAGCTTATAAAGGCGAATCATGAGTATAATATTACTTTCCAAAACCCTTTCGGATGATTAGGATGTCTGGCATCTCCAACCTTTGCAAATTCTCATCCAATATGAGAACATATACTATACTCTATCATATTGCAACCAAAACATTGTTTCAGATATCGTTATATCTGCCACACATGATGGTTTCTGAAACAATTCTTTTAGCTCCTAGATAATCTAGATATTTAAATCAAGAATCATGGAGGCAAACATGATACTTAAGATACTAACACTGGAATTGTTACTCTCGATTTAATACTAATTATCAAATTTCACAGAGTAAACATAGTTTGCTGAAAGTTTGCAATAGGACTTTAAGCTTTAGATTGACACTCAATACAATACGCTACCAGTTCGTAAAGTAAATATCCAAAATTCTATAGTTCTATTATCTCAATTACAACTAAGCATAATGTGGTGAACGAATGCCAATGACTACAACAAATTATGCAAATTCACTTTGATTTAATTTATGATAAATTGAGTTCTACTAATCCAAATTAGAAATGAACCCCCACTCAAAAACGACATCCCTCGTGTCTTTTTGGTGATTACATGAACCAAATCCACTATACCAAGTCCGATCATCACGTGATTCGGTGTAGCTTCAAAGGCGAGCATCAAATGGGAATCATATATTCCATATGACTCATGCTTAACCTTTCGGTCTATGTTCCGAGGCCATGTCTGTACATGCTAGGCTCTCCAAGTAAGAACCTTAGTATTTGTGAGTGTAACTGTCTTACACCCGAAATATGATCGTGGATCCAAGAACACCCGATCATCACGTGACGTATTGGATCGACGAAACATAATCGATGCATACTTAAGGGAGAACACATTTTTATCTTGATATCTAAATGAGGGATCAACATATTATGCTAATCAAATGCCAAACAAGCAATATAAGATGCAACAAACATCACATGTTAATAAGTGAAATGCTATGGTTCTTGCACTTAATCTCCATCATGTGCATCATGGTATGATCGCCATCATACCTCTGTGTGTAAGGCCAAGGTCTATCGAACTTACACGTTATGTGTGTTGTAAGAGTATCGATTTATACTTATACTTAAAATATCACCATATCATGACACTAGCCTAGCAACAATCTAAACTAGACGCCTCTAATTTATCTATTGCAAGTTTTACGTGGCTTAGGGCTTTCGAAGATCGAACCGTTCTTACCTACGAACATGAACCACAATGAGGATAACCAAATTGTTGACAACTCGTTACAAATTATATATTGACTATAGTAGGAGAGACATACACCCGCTAGCCACTTATGCAAAACTAGTTGCATATCAAGCGGGGAACATGTCTCATGTGCGAGGACATGTAAAGTTTGTCCGGGCCGCTTCATCCCACTATGCCACCAATATCCAAAGTACAACTAAGAAGCAATAAAATGATCATCATCACCCACATACTCATATGTGTACTACCCGTGCAAAGCATCTACGCATAGATCCGGCTCTAATACCACTGTAGGGTTCGCAGCATAGAAAACAAAAAATTTCCTACGATGGGAACAACTAAGTACCAAGATCTATCTACTAGATACAAGCAACGGGTGCATATACATCCATATAATACATACACTCGAAGACCGAATAGTGTTAACGAGGTTATACTCGTGGATGATGTAGACGAACGCTTGCCGATCTCAAGATCGTGATGAAGTCCATCTGGTCCAGCCAGTCCAGCACCATCAAGCCTAGCACCGCAAAGCAGTGGTGCATCCGTGATCGCACACACGTCCTGGTACCCCGACAACCTCCATGCCCTCGCTCCAGGGAAGCAGCGGAAGCAACAAATCCTTCTAGAAAAAGCCACCGGGAACATGTATCTCGCTGATCTGAGACCATGGGAAAATTCTAAAGGGGGGAGAGAGATCCTTCGCGAGGAGGTGTGCTTTGAGAGGATGAGAGGGGGGCACCCAAGGGGCATGGCGCCCAGACATGGTGGCTTCCCCCACCTCTTCCACATTCATGTGGGTGGATCTCCCACTCAAAATGAAAAGCCTCCACTCAAAAATCCACTCACATGCATTAAATTTCCACCAAATTTAATGCAAGCTCTCATTTAAATAAAACACTTTTATTTATTTATTCAGAATTTTGTTAAGTACTAATTAACAAACATTCACATAAAACCCCTTACAACATTTCAATTTCACATGTAGAACCAGTTTCAGCAATTTCAACCGAAACAGTTCCAGCGTCTAGTGAAATAAATTCCTGCGCTTTCCTTTTTCTTTCTCTGGCATATTATTTGCTCCGAATGGTGTCGGTATACCTTAAGTGGGTCACCCTATGGTTCACGAATAATGTAGACATGATCGAGACCCCTCTCTAATCAATAATCAGCAGCGGGACCTGGAGATCCGTACTGACTCCCACATATTCAACGATGACTTCTATGATCGTGTGAACCTTATACACATGTAACTCAATCCCTTTGTCTCACGATATATTACATGTACAAGATTCAATCATCGGTATCCCTATACCTAGTTTTATCTCGTTACCGACATGTACTCTTTTCTTGTTCCCGTGATATAACATTCTAGTGATCAAATCACTTGCTTGCAAGCTAACTAATGTGATATCACCGAGAGGGACCAGAGTATATCTATCCGTCATCGGTATGGACAAATTCCACTCTTGATCCATGAGCCTCAACATAACACCTTCGTAGCACTGAACCCATCTTTATAATCACCCTGTTACGGTGTGACGTTTGATGTTATCAAGATACTCTTCCGGTGTTACTGATTGACATGATCTCATGGTCTAAGGACTAAGATTACTTCGTATGATGTTATAGCAATATAAACACAATGACCTTGATCGTAATGCTATACTTTGGATGAATGTTCATCACATCATTCCAATAATGTTGTGACCTCATTATTAACAATATCCAATGTCCATGATCAGGAAAACTTTGATCATCTTGTTAATCAATGTGCTAGTTTATAAGAGAGGCATAACTAGGAACTTCCTTTTGTTTATTAAACACACATGTATTAACGTTTCCGTATTAATACAATTATAGCATGCAAAATAAACTTTTATCATAAATAAGGAATACGATAATAACCACATTATTATTGCCTCTCGGTTTATATTGAATAAGGAGGCAACTTAATAGCATCAGTCAACGGAATTTGCAAAAATAAAGGTTTCATCCACTCACAAAACTTGTTATAGTGTTCTTCCTCCTTTGACTTGTGTTTCTTATTAGGAAAATACATTGGTTTCTGCACCCAAGGTTCCCTTTCACTACCATGTTTATTAGCAATAAAATCTTACTTAGTGTACCTAGTGTTCTTAGTGTGCTTCTCGGGTTCTTCTTCAATTTCTTCCTTATCAGGAGCATCATTTTTATCATTACCAGTTTCAGTTTCAGCATCAGAGACAAATATACTATTAGGATATATAGGAGGTTCAGAGGGTTCCTCAATTGTTTTATGTTTCTTTTTCTTTCTCTTATGAGGACTACAACTATTTTCAGCTTGTTGAAAATCCTGCTCAATTCTTTTAGGATGTCCTTCAGGATATAAAGGATCTTGAGTGGGTGCACCACTCCTAGTTCTAATTCCATAAGCATGTTTATCTCCTGAAGCATTTAGTAGCATATCTTTTTGTACCTTAGCAAGTTGATAAATTTGGGTTTGAACCATTTGGAAGTGTTTAACAAGCATTTTAACATCATTAGCAGTTATTTCCGCAATATCTTTCAACTCATTAATAGCTCTAGATTTTCCAATAAATTATTCTGAACTTGTTTATTAAAATTACCTTGCTGAACAATAAAAATGTCAAGTTCCTCTAAGCATTGATCAGGAGGTTTACCATAGGGAATATCATCTTCATCGAACTGTTGGACAGAGTGTACCTCAATAGTGGATGAGTGGGAATTGGATTACATAATTCTTCTATAGGAGGTAGATTCTTCACATCTTCAGATCTAATACCTTTCTCCTTAAGACATTTCTTAGCTTCTTTCATCACTTCATCATTTAATTCAATCATTCCCCTCTTCTTTGGTGTTGGTGTTAGAGTTGGTTCAGGCACAATTGGTTCAGGTGTAGTAGGCTCAGGCGTAATTGGCTCGGTTGAAGTCCAATCATCATAATTCTTGATTATTTTAGCCATTAATTCTTCAGCTTCTGCAGGAGTTCTTTTCCTGAAAACACAATCAGCAAAACTATCCAGGTATGTCCTAGATTCATAAATTAGTCCATTATAATAAATATCAAGAAGCTTATTATTAGGTAATGGACATCCAAGATGTGCATAAATCAAGGCACGGAACCTTGTCCATGACTCAAGAAATTTCTCTTCTTCTCCCTGTTTAAAATCAAAAAGTTTCTGCAAAGCAGCATGTCTAGCACTGGGAGGAAAATATTTCTGAAAGAAAGTAGCAATCAAGCAATCAGGGCTATCAATGGATCCAGGAGGTAATCTATTAAACCAAGTTTTAGCTTCTCCTTTTAGTGAAAAATAGAAGATCTTTGTAACAAAGTACTTGCGCATCTTAACATCATCAGAGAATAAGGCACTCATAGTGGAAAGCTCATTCATATGTGCCACAACCTTTTCATTCTCAGTCCCACAAAAAGGTTCTTTCTCAACAATGTTTATATAGGATAAATCAAGAGAGAAATCATAATCTTTATCTTTAATGTCTATGGGAGAAGTAGCAAACTTAGCATCAGCAAACAGTTTAGGTATTATATTATGTCTCTTAAGGGGACTCCTAATAGCACTAGCACCACGTGTGTTTTGGTACTCTTCAATAAATTCATTAGTCATTTCAATGTAACCATCATTAATATGATATCTCTCTCTAGACTCAGGTGAGCTAACAGGTGTAATAGTGTCTTCACTAGGAGTTTCAGTGTTTTCCAAAATAGTTCTAGCAATACTAGCATCTAGGAAAGGACCTAAATGAACCACTCACATCAAGCACAGTAGAAGTAACATCATGAGTATCAGAAGCAATTTCAGATTCAGCAGTAGTAGCAGTGTGTGTAGCATGTGTATGTGGTGGTGGTGTAACAAGCTTACTTATAACAGACGATGAATCAAGAGCAGCAGAGGTGTTTAGGACTATACCTCTTCTTGTAGTGGATGGTAAAATAGGAAACTTTCCATCACGAGACTTCCCCATGATGAAAGGAATAGCAGTGAACAATAATAGATCCAAGTGAACTTACAAATAGAGCTATGCTCCTCGGCAATGGCGCCAGAAAATAGTCTTGATGAACCACAAGTATAGGGTATCGCACCAGTCTTCGAGGGTAGTATTACCCAATTTATTGATTCGACACAAGGGGAGCCAAAGAATACTTATAAGCCTTAACAACTGAGTTGTCAACTCAGCTGCACCTGGAAATAGTCTTGCTCATAGCAGTTTATCAGTAGCAACCATTTTGTAGTAGCAATAGCAAAGTAACAGCAGTAGTGAAACAAAGGCAATAGTAACAATAGTAGCAAACAGTAGGATATGAGTGCGGTAGGCATAGGGATGGATAGACGGGAGTTGCATGGATGATAATATTCATGTAACTTCAAGATCTAGGGCATTTGCATATAAATAAGATAAAGCATCCAAGTATTAAACAATCATAGGCATGTGTTCCATATATAGTCATACGTGCTCGCAATGAGAACTGGCACAACATCTTTTGTCTAGCCAGCCTGTTGCAGCGGGGCCTCAAGGGAATCTACTGGCAATTACGGTACTCCTTTTAATAGAGTACTGGAGCAAAGCATTAACACTCTGTGAACACATGTGATGCTCACATCATAGCCATCCCCTCCGGTTATCCCAATTTATGTCACTTCGGGGCCTTTGGTTCTGGACAATGATGTATGTACACAACTTGCATATAAGATCACAAACAATACTATCATCATGAATCAATAATAAGTTCAGATATGAGATCATGGCACTCGGGCCCTAGTGACAAGCATTAAGCAAAACAAGTTGCAACAAAGTCAAATAGCACTAATAAAGATACTAGGCACCATGCCCTAACAATCTTATTCAATTACATGATAGAACTCATCTAATCCCTACCATACCCATAGCCTATAGCGGGGGATTACTCACTCATGTATGGGGAAACATGGATGGTTGATCGAGAGGCATTGGTGATGATGATGATCCCCTCCAAATTCCCCGTCCCGGCAGGGTGCCAGAACGAATTTTCTGGTTCCGAATCGCGGTTTCTGGTGGTGGCGGCGCAACGGAACTCTTTCTGGAAAAACGTTGACCCCCCTAGCTTTTTAGGTCAGGAGGCTTCTTATAGGCGAAGAGGGAGGCCGAGGGGGTGCCCGAGGTGGCCACACCCCTCCCAGGCACGACCTAGGCTGGCCCACGCGACCAGGGTGTGTGGTCCCCTCGTGGCCCTCCTCCGTCTCGTCTTTTGGCTCCGTGAGCCTTCTGGTGAAATAGGATTTTTGGCATATTTTCCGTGATTTTTCTTAATAGTTGATTTTCTGCACAAAAACTAGGCACCAAGGTAATTCTGCTGAAAACAACGTCAGCCCATGTTAGTTGTATCCAAATCACACAAGTTTAGAGGAGAAACAATAGCAAAAGTGTTCGCGAAAGTAGATATCAGCGGTGAGTTGGTTGCATACTTTGGCTAGCATGGTGATGGGATAGAGTCGATAGAGGCAACGAGGGCGTTGTAATCCCCATCGAGGCCGACAAGGGCATACTCCTTGATCTTCTAGTTGTTGATGACCTGATGTAACACCCTCGGAATCGGCCCTATGCAAGTTTCAGCGATTCCCGCCAAACCCGCATAGAAACGATTCAAAGGTGCCCACCAGGCACTTTCGTACGGGTGGAAAACGAAGTAATACCATTACACAATAGTCCACGATGGAACCCACAGATCAGATATATACAACAATGACTCAAAGAGTCAAGAATACAGATATACAATACAAAGATCCAAATCACCTTTAAAATGATACAGCGTCCGAGTACGGACAAGATGCAAATTGAGCTAAGAGCCCTGAAGAATAATCAATGGCGTCCATAACCCTACCCAGGCCAAGCCGGAAGGGTAACCCTGCTAACGACGTCGATCTCAAAACCTGCTTAAACAAAAGGGGTGCCGACAAAGGGCAAAGGAAAAAGAGAGCGGTCAGTACTGAGGCCAGTACACGGCGAGACTAGAATTCAGCGGTCCTCGCCTACATAGGTATGGTGGACTGAAGCGGCAGCGCAGCATGCACTAAACAACCTATAGAGACTCGATACAACTGTCGGCTATCAGAGAGGTATAAGAAAGACCTATTCGAAACCATTCTGATACTACCACCAAACATACCCGTCCTGGTATTTCCCCCTCGAGACCAAACGAGGAAGTCAACCGAGGAACTCACACAATTGGCAGTTTTATTTGTTCAGTTATCGTTGCAGCAATTACTAGTCAGGTATAGATAGTCATCCTGATATAATAAGCAGTGGGCACTTTTAGTTAACCATTCCGTTGTAGTTGCAACACTTACTAGTCAGGTACAATTAGCATGAGACATCCCAAACCCAGCAGTTGTTGGTACTTTTATTTAGCCATTCCGTTGTAGTGAAGCTGATTACTGGTCATATCGGATACAAGTCAAATTATAACAGTAAACTTTAGTTATAGTTGTCTATGATCGAGAACTGTGCTCCAAGTCGTCCATAACCGCGGACACGGCTTCTCGAAAAGATTTAACCTAAGGGTGCACCAAAGTTTCCACACGCACCTACACCCTTGTTGTCAGATCAGGTAGGTACAAGATCACAAAACATACACCCAACAGTATGTCGACGGGGTTTCGGACACGACGTTTCCCAGACCCAAAGCAATCACATGGGGCCACCCCACTAAGCTACCCGTAACGAAGTCGGCCGGTCTCCGAGACGGACCCAGGGTTTGTGACGACGGCTGTAAACGACTGGGAACCCGAAAGTGTGACTGGGCTTGTTGATACCGCAAAAACGTGGCACGGGATTCCAAAACAGTACAAGCTCTCCACACGCAATAGTAAATTAAGCAGTAAATCATGGCATAAGTACAGGATAGTAATAAAGCCCCAAACTACTTTGTGGCCCCCGGTACAGTACTTTGAAATCAGGTACTAATCGATGGGGGTGCCCACACACCCCACCTGTGGTTAGCGCGCTCGATCTCGGAACAGGTGTCAAGAACTCGGGGTCCTACGGGACACCAGTGAGCGGTTAAAAACCAAATATTGTCTATTACCCACCGGTGCCTCTGCATTTACCTACTTTCAATTTTAGTTATTAAACGGTAATTAAATCCATGATCATCTCCAACATTAAACATGCGGCATTACTCCAACAACTGTGGTACTTGACGACACGCAACAGCACTTGAGCAAGCGACTACGACACGCAAGTCCAACTATCTACCAAACAACAGGTAATAGGATGTGTCCAAGGCAATATAAGGCTGCAAGGGATATCACGGGTACGAAAACTAGAGCATCGCAACACAGATAGCAATAGATTAACAGGAGAAAATAAAGACTATAAAGTAACATAGGTAGAAAGGGGGAGAGTGCTCGCCTGAAAACATTGCCGAAGGTTCATTGGGGATCGGGTCGACACTCGCATCAACTCATCATCCTAATCCGTGAAGAAGCAAAGCACTAGCAGAAATACCAGATGCAATATTTAATACTATGGCAGAAGATCGGGCATGATGCATGTATGATGTATGACATTGCAAGCATGCGATGCAATTAGGCAATATTAAATGGAACCAGGGTTCCGACAATTATTTAAGTGGTTTATGTTATTTAGATACCCCGCAATTTAAATGTTGTCTTAACAAGGCAAAATTATATCACCGTTTCGCTACACAAATTTAAATGGAGCAATATTAGACTAGATTCGCCCGCATATGGCTCCATATTTAATTATGATGCGAATTGGCATAATGTCCCCAAACAACCACAATATGTATGCAAGCATGATGGTTTAAATATGAAACAAGTTGTATGTGGCATATTTAGAAAAATATGGTTGGAGACGGGGTCTCACAGCTCGAGTCGGATAGGTGGAGGAAGGGTCTTCGAAATAGTAGAAGTTGCGGACGTCGTATTGTCAGCATGTAATGTTGTTGGAATCAAAGTTGCCGAAACGACTCCAGTCATAAGAAACCACGATCAAATCTCACAGGAAAAATTTGTCGAACAACTTATATGCTATACAGAGCAGAAACACTACCTGCTGGCTACCGAGACGAGCGGCTCTCCGATCCAGCGCTGGAACCTGGTTCTGCACGCGGTCCAAAAGACAAGGATCTGGCGGCTCAGGGCTGGCTGGCGCGTCAACGCTCCGAGGCGGTGTCGGGATGGCGCGGTGCACTGCCGCACACGCGGACAAGCAGGGAGACGCTCGAGGCTGGTTGGAGCATGGAGTGTGCTCTATTGGCTGCCTCCAAGGGGCAAGGAAACCCGGTGGCACGCGGCGATGGGAAGCATGCGCAAGGGCCCAGCCAGGAGGGGCCTGCTGCTATCGGTCGTCGTACGGGCGCTCGCACGGGACTCTAGGAAGCAGAGCAACGGCTTGGATCGGTGGCGTGAAATCAGGCTGAACTGCACACACCGGTGGAGATCGATTAGGGGAAGTTGATCTGATTGATTGGCTCAAGGATCAAGACAAATGGCAGCAAAGAAATCATGGGATCTGATGGGTGTGTGCATCGATGGCTATATTGATTGATTTTTGGGATGGATCAAAGGTAGCAGCTCGTGCGGTGGTACTTGGGTTGGAAATTTGGTGGGGAACAAGCAGATGGTGGTGTCCATCGATTTAGCTTAGCTGCACGCATGCGGAAGGATTGATGTGGAGCTGCCCAGCTGCAGAAAGGAAAACGAGAAAACAACGGTGGCAAATTTTAGACGGATCTGAATCTCAGATTTGGGGATTTGGGTTAGGGTTAGGGTTTGGGAAGCAAGAAGGGAATAAGAGTATTTATATAGTCTAAAGTAGAATAGATGTGACTAGTTTTGGGCCAAAACTTTAGGTGGGCTTTTAACCTGTTTTTTTATAATTAGTAAATAAGAAAAACTCTTTTGCAGTCTTATAAGACAAAAATATTATTTTGTATTATTTTAAATTTAGAAAAAGGAGAACGACTTTATATATATTACGAATCACATAAATAATTTAGCAGACAAAATACGGTGCTTAATAAAATAACTTTCTGTTCAGAAAAATATGCATGATGTCATGAAGATGCACAAGATAGTAAACAACAAGCGATTTTCTAGTAGTAGTTTTATCCGGGCTGCTACACCTGACCCATAGTGGAAAGTTATGAAGGAAACCCTTTCATCTTGGAGATGAACCGAGTTGTGGTGAGTACAAGTTTCTTCGTGTTGATGAGGGACGCACGCAACATTTCGATCATGTCCTTGACTATGAGAACATGTCCTCGGTGGAATCATATACCACGATAGAATGCTCGTTCCCTAGGACTTATGCGAGCACATCTTGTGTCATGGCTTCGAGTAAGAAGCCCATGTCATGTGGATCCCTTGCGATCCAGAGAATGTAAGCTATATTAGGAACCAAGATCTTCTTTTTTACATCTTCAACCTCCATTTATTTTGTGAGCGTGGGATTAAATCCATCAAGTAGCCACTAACATGTGCACTTTGCAGGCTAGTAGCACCCATGCCTTTCAAATGAGAACATTCTCTCGAGAAAGCATATATGATGAGGCGGGATAGGCCCGCTGCCAAGGATATTTCTGCCGTTACAGAGGATAATGGCATGGGAGAGAGGGAGGATTGATCGATGGTTGTAGTTTTATGCCAATGGTTGTTGTGTTTTGGGTCTACGTATACATCGTGGAAGAGAGGCACTGATTACCATGTTGAAATGGCAGGAAACGATGAACCTTGTGGGGGATCGTGTACGTGTTATATAGGGTAGGAAAAGCCCCTATCATGGTACTATATGAGATTAGGTGTATAGGTGGTGTAATACACCATAGTGTATGTATACGTATATAAGATGTTTAACAGGTATGACTACAAACCATATAAACTAAAAACACCACCTGACGAGGGGTGACCTCGACAATGCCTATGATTATGGACTTAGGGTTTTGTGGAAAAGAGAATATTTGGGATTTCGTCGGCTGACTAGACAAACAAGGGAGCCGATGTAGTCTGGTTATGGTGAAAACATGATTACAAACTTGCCAGTTCGCCATATTCGATCTTGCTCACGGCAGACTGCTGAGAAGCTAAGGTGATCTCTCTGTCAGGTCCTCCCAGCCTTTATATGAGAGGCCGGTCCTGGAGCCGTATCCGGAGAGATTACAGGTTTATGATTACAATACAAACTTTATATCGGTTCATATAGTCCTTTCTTGATTGGCAAGACAAGCTTCTATTCGTCGGATGCTCCTTAGACTTTTTTAAGCTTCGTGGGTCGTAGGCCTTTATGCTCCTAGGGTAACTAAGCATAGGGACCCAATAGGTCATACCCATGTCACCACCCAACAAGTTAGATTAAGCTCTAATATTATTCATTGTAAAAAAGGTTTAGCCTTGTGATAACCCCCAAGTGCAGAGGATAGCTATATCACCTTTCAATGTGGAAGTCTAGGTATCGAACCACGGGAGCGGAAGGTAAATTTATTACTCCCTCAAACTAGAGTGTCGCAATTATAGTTATATATAGACTAAATAAATTAAGGAAACAAAGGTAAAGGATTTAATACAAGAAAATGTAACAAAACAATAAATGTAAGAGTGTTCCATGTTCCAATCCTCTAAATTCAAGAGGAAAATACAAAGATTTTTCTATATGAGGAAAATGAACCTATGGTCAATGCTTCACTCAATTCTCTCTCTTCAACAATGATGGTGATCATGTTATGGACGATAAAGTACACACAATTGACATATTTTAACGGCTAACTTTTATACGGGCTACATGTCCTAAAACATGAGGAAGAGAAAGAAAGTAAGCTTATGTGTGATGTGTCACTCAGGCACATTTCGAATACTTTTTCTCTTTTTACCTCCAGATGTGTGTGCGTATTAAAGGATGCGGTGCTAGTTGTCACGCAGTAGTACTGTCGTGGTGGTGGCACGACAGATGCCATGGGTAGGCTTAAGTTTGGGGCCGAATGGGTGCTTGTGGTCACCGGGAGAGGGAGTGCACGGTCGAGCCATGCACAAAAAACAAGATAAACTCTCCACACTTAGCGATATGATTGATACCCGAGAATTACAAGTGCTCCTTGAGCTGTATGAACTAGTGTTCTATGAACTAGTTCCCTACTTGGTCCAACCTCCCCCTACTACAACTATGCCCCCCCTTATATAGGCAGCGCTAGCTAACTTATACCCCTTTGGGTTCTAGGGTTTACTGTTTGGATCTGGTCCCTACTTTGCGGGCCAGGTCATGGGCTTGCCCTAAGCCCAACAGCCCAGTCCATAAAGCTTGACAGCTAATGGTCTTCTGGTACATCGTCTCCTGTTCCTTTTGGTGTCACACTATAACTTTCTACCTCAGCATTTGCTTTGGGCGTCACCCGGCTCCTTTTATGTCACCCGGCGTCGCCCTTCTCTTTTGACCATGCTTTTACCACGGTCCCTCCTGAACCTTACTCGGAAAGGTACCACGCGTCCTATCCGACTCGGCCCTTCCCCCGACGACTCAGCTCGTTGGTTCCTGCAAGATTAACAACTTTGTCTTATGCGGGCCGACATAGTTCTTATGTCGGCCACACACGATTCTCTCTCCCGGCAGTACTTACTCGGCCGGGTTCTTTCCTTACTCGGAGTAAGCCAAATTGTGCTTAGTCTCACCCCTTGTGATCCTACCGGGGGTTATCCCCCCGACATTAGTCCCCGAAGCTGGTGAGGTCTAGCAGTTCAAGCTGCTAGGCGTCTCCAGGTTCCTTTAATATGATTGGAACTTATTTTCTTGTCTTTATTTGCCGCTCAGGGCGCACTGTTTTGTGCAATTTCATATCGTGTCGAGTCTCTCTGACAGTTTTCGGATCTGCTCTTTGACTTCTTGGTTCATTTTTGCCTCATGCCGAGTAACTTTGGCCAATTCCGGGTCATTTTCGGCGCGCCCCAGTCACTGACAGCTGGTAATCATGGTTACTTGCCTCAAATTTTGTTCCAAGATCTGGCAGCATAGTGACGGCTGCGCAGTTATTCCCTGTCACTGTGGCCGTCCCATCGATCTGTGCCCCTTGTCCTTCCTTTCATGACGTGGCAAGGGATTTTTCGTGTATTTTTTGGCTACGTGGCGCCCGCTGATTGGCTTACTCGGCCGAGTACACGGCCACACGCTGGCCGCACGGCGCAGAGGGATCCCAAAATTGGGGTTTTTACTGCCCTTAACTAGGGGTGAGGGGGTTTCCACTTCCCCCACGTCCGTTCAGTTCTCCCTTGCATCTTCTTCTTCCTTGCGCCTGCGAAATCAAACCGCCCCCTTTGCGGTTTTTCCTTCCTCTAGCTGTTGCCCTGCGATTGCTCCCCTTCTATTTCCATTCCACCATGGGTCTGTGTTCTTCCAAACCATGTTCGACGGCGGAGGAGACTGAATCTGCGAGAATCATGGACGCGCGCGATGGTGCCGATGGTGCTAAGGAGAAGGAGGTTCCCGCCGGCGAGCGCGGTGGCTGGGAAGGCTCGGAGGTCTCCACCGAGGAGGTGGAATGGCTCCGCTCCACCAGGCGCATTCCGCTGCAAGTGGATTGTCGTCTTCCCACCGGTGAGATCTCTCCCAAACCCGATGCTAATGAGCGGGTGGTTTTCCTTTATCACTTTGAGCGCGGTTTTGCTCTTCCAGTGAGCACCTTCTTCTCCTCGTTTCTCTCCACTTTCCATCTGCAAACCCATCATCTTCCTGCCAACGCGATTGGCTCTCTTTCTTGCTTTATTTCTGCTTGCGAGGCTTACCTTGGGATTTAGCCTACAGTTCTTCTGTGGGCCAAATATTTTAGCTTTAGAGTTCAAGTTGTTCCCTAGCCGGGTGCTCCTCGTGCCGAGAAAAGGCCGACTCGGTGCGGTGCCACTAGCATCACGCCCAGGAGAGACTCCATCTTTCCTCGGGTTACTGGGCTTGACTCTTGCAAAAAATGGCATAGGACTTTCTTCTATGTCAAAAACAGCGGGTCCACCGATAACATTCAGCTCCCCCTTTCTCGGACGAGTTCCCCAGCAAGAAACGCTGGCAGCTTTACCCGCACGACCAGGACGCTGCGGTGAACGAGGCCAATGTGATCTTGGAAAGGCTGCTGTTGCCGGATGAGAACTTCCATCTTGCTGACTCAGACCTCATGTGCACCTTCATCTCACGTCGGGTAAGCCCTATCCAAGCTAGGGGCCACAAGATGCGTTTCATGAGTGGCTCCCACGATCCCACTCGGCATTCTACGAAGGAGCTCACCCATGATTCCATTGCTCGCTGAGTAAGTTCTATCTTCAAAATGAACTTGGCGGCTGATTGGTCTTGGATATGTCCTCCGTTTAGCCGGGTCAAGCCTGTTCCCTGGGTAAGTTTCTGAGTAATTTGTATCGCCGAGTCAGCTTTAGCTTTTTGCCCACTTAGTCTAGTTCTCGTTACTCATTATGTTTGTCTTTTGCAGAACCTTGTTCACCAGGTTGATGACAGTATTGTCCCTCCTTGCAGTTATAACGAGGATCGCTCTAACTCCGACGAAGTCGAGTTCGACCTGGAGTGCTTCATGCCCATCCCGCATGCAGCTGCTGCTTCAGCTTCAGGTAAGAGTCAATCTCGTAACCCCTTACAAGATTGGTCTGACGATGATGAGGATGATGATTGTACGATTTTGGAGGTACATGTCTCGCGACCTTTCCCTTCTAACTTATTCGAGTAAACCTGTCATTTACTTATTCAGCTGGCCAGGTACATGACACTCCTCCTCTCGCCATGGGCGGAGTCGGCAAGATCCCTGTCGCCAAGCCAAAGCGACGCGGGGCCTCTTCCAGCACTCAGCCGACAAAGAAGAGTAAGCCTACTCCGGCTGCTCCTGCTGCTGCCATGCTGGCTGAGACTTGGAAAGCTGCTGGGTGCCGAATCACGTGTCGCCCTCCACGCGATCCGGTCGTCACCAGGTAAGCTTTCGTGTTCTGCTTACGTTATATTTTTCCTTCTTATGCATCGCTATTGCTTTCTTATGCATGCCTTACTATTTTTCAATGCTACGCCTCTGTCGGCTAGCCAGGCTGCTTCCAGCATCGCCTCGCCGCTAATGCCTGCACCTGCTCCGACTGACTCTACGGTGCAAAACCCCGTCCGAGTCTAGGCTCCCACTGTTGAGGCTCATGCTTCTCAGTGTCAGTCAGACCCGGTGGCGCATCCGGCGATGGAGACTCGGCCCAGCACCCCTGGCGCTGGTTAGGAACAACTTCCTGATATTGGTGCTAGTAACACTGGCACCGAGAAAGCCTTCGCCACCAGTTCCTCTGGCATCAGCCCTCAAGCTGGTGTGAATGAACAACTTCCTGATCTTGGTGCCGGCAAAACTGCTGAGCCCAGTCAGTCGGCTCCACTTTCTTCTCCGAACCATCCTGCTCACTCTCTTCTTCTGTCAAAGAGCCAGACCCAACCTAAGCCTTCTGGTCCGGTTCGCTCTTCATCCATCAAGACCGCCTCCACCAAGCAAGCAACATTGGTTTGCGCTCCGGGTACTGCTCCTCAGATCCGGCCCTCGATGTTGGCAACAATGCTTGCTTCACCAGGTAAACCGAGCGAGTCCGCGGCTGCCGGGTCAGGTGATGGCTCTAAAGTTTTTTCTCTTCACACTAGTGCTGCTACCACCCGCGCCAATGTGGGAACTACCCTGAAAACGGGTCAAGTTCTCACTCGGACGCTCAGCGGGAATGGCCTTGGTTCGGCTGAGCCTTATGCATTGGCGTGGAATGCAGCTGGCGAGCAAGAGGTCAGTACCCGTGGTGGCAAGAAACTGGTGCTGGGCCCCAAGGCCGTCTCTAATATGACCCAACAAGCCATCGCCTTAATGGTCCGCGCCGACGAAGTGAACGAGGTAAATGATATTTTTTACTCTTTCGTGTTTATGAGTATTTCTGTTATACATATCACCTAGTCCCCGAGGTTACTGCCGAGCGAGAAACTTATTCGGCTGTAAGCTCTCAGCTATAACTTAACCTTTTATTTCCTCATGCTAAGCTCACATGTTAGACTTTCGATCCCTAGTCCCCCGAGGTTACTGCTGAATGAGAAACTTATTCGGCTATAAGCTCTTAGATAAGAGTCATTCTTTATCTGTCTGGGAGCTTGATTTTTCCATTTATTCACTGTCTTTTTCCCTTTCCAGCTCATGCATAATGAGCGCACTAAGGTGCATCAGACTCTCCTCCTAGAGCATCGCAAGCTCGAACTTGCGTATGAGAAGCTGAAAATTGACACCCAAGGCCAAGGTGTAGGGTTCGCAGCATAGAAAACAAAAAATTTCCTACGATGTGAACTATATACCAAGATCTATCTACTAGATACAAACGACGGGCGGATGTATATCCGTAGAGAACATACCCTTGAAGACCGACAAAGCTTAACGAGTTCAACTCGTGGTTGATGTAGACGATCTCTTGCCGATCTCAAGATCGAGAGGAAGTCCTAGCGCCGCAAATCAGCAGCGCATCCGTGCTCGCACACACGTTCGAGGCACCGAGCAACCTCCGCCTCCTCGCTCCAGCGATGCAGCGGAAGCACAACTCTTTCTTGCCGAATAGCCACCGGAAACATGTATCTCGCTAGTCCGAGACCATGGGGGATAAATTCTAGAGGGGGAGAGAGATCCTTCACGAGGAGGTGTGAGAGACAAGTGAAGAGGGGGGCTCCTTTTATAGGAGGAGGGAACCCCAAGGGGGTGGCGCATGGGGGCTGCCCCTTGCCCCCCTCTTCATGTGGGTGGACACTCCACTCACAAATCTCCTTTAAATTCCCTCCACTCAAAAGTCCACTCAAATTCCCATTAAATTTCCACCAAATTTAATGCAAACTCTCATTAAATAAAACTCTTTTATTTTATTCAGAATTTTGTTAATTACTTTAATGACAAACATTCACAAATAACCCCTTGCTAGAATTCTATTTCACATGCATAACCACTTTATGCAATTTCACCCGAAAACCTGTTTCGGTATCTAGTGAAATAAATTCCTGCGCTTGTTCATTCTTTCGGCATGAAACATTTGCTCCAATTGGATGTCGGTGTCTCTTAAGTGTGTCACCCTACGGTTCGTGAATAATGCGGACATGATCGAGACCCCTCTCGGATCAATAATCAGAAGCGGGATCTGGAGACCCATACTGACTCCCACACATTCAACGATGACTTTCTTGTGATCGTCGGAACCTTTTACGCTAGTATCTTAATCCCTTTGTTTCACGATATATTACATGTCCGAGATTTGATCATCGGTATCTCTATACCTAGTTTGATCTCGATCGACATGCACTCTTTTCTCGTTCTGTGATATAACATTCTAGTGATCAAATCACTTGCTTGCAAGCTAATCAATGTGATATCACCGAGAGGCCCAGTATATCTATCTGTCATCGGGATGAACAAATTCCACTCTCGATCCATGAGCCTCAACATAACACTTTATTAGTTCTGAATCCATCTTTATAATCACCCAGTTACAGTGTGACGTTTGATGTTATCAAGAAACTCTTACGGTGTTAGTGATTGACATGATCTCATGGTCTAAGGATTAGGATCACTTCGTAAGTTGTTATAGCAATATAAACTCAATGAGTTTGATCGTAATGCTATACTGGATGAATGTTCATCACACCATTACACTAATGTTGTTATCCCGTTATTAACAACATCCAATGTCCATGATCAGGAAACCTTGATCATCTTGTTAATCAACGAGCTAGTTTATGAGAGAGGCATAACTAGGAACTTTCTGTTTGTTTATTAAACACACATGTATTAACGTTTCCGTATTAATACAATTATAGCATGCAAAATAAACATCTATCATATACTTGGAATACACATAATAAACACTTTATTATTGCCTCTCAGGGCATATTCCCTTCAGTCTCCCACTTGCACTAGAGACAATAATCTAGTTACATAGTGATAAATCTAACACCCATTGAGTTCTGGTGTTTATCATGTTTTGCTCTAGGGAGAGTTTTAGTCAACGGATCTGCTACATTGAGATCCGTATGTACTTTACAAATCTTTATATATGCTCGCGGATGGAGTGAAACCGGCGCTTAATATGCTTGGAATGCTTGTGAGACCTTGGCTCTTTGGCATTGGTAATGGCACCATTGTTGTCACAATATATCACCATTGGGTCCAACGCGTTTGCCACCACTCCTAGTTCGGATATGAACTCCTTCATCCAAACTGCTTCCTGAGCCGCTCAACAAAGAACATATTCGGCCTCCGTTGTTGATCTCGCTACCACAGGTTGTTTGGAGCTCCTCCAACTAACCGCTCCGCCATTCATGAGAAATACGTATCCGGATTGAGACTTAGAGTCATCCGGATAGGTGTCAAAGCTAGCGTCGACATAACACTTAGCGACGAGCTCTTCTTCACCTCCGTATACAAGAAACATATCCTTAGTTCTTCGTAAGTACTTAAGGATATTCTTGACCGCTATCCGATTCTCAACCTGGATCCGATTGGTACCTACTAGTCAAACTAATAGCATGTGCCACATCCGGTCTTGTACATAGCATGGCGTACATTATAGAGCCTATGGTCGAAGCATAGGGACTTTGTCCATTATCTCTCTTTCTTCCACCAAGCGGACTTTGAGTCTTACTCAATGTCTCGCCTTGAAACATAGGTAAGAACCCATTCTTACTGCCGTCCATTTTATACTTCTTTAAAATCTTATCAAGGTATGTACTTTGTGATAGCCCTATTAGTCGCCTAGATCTATCTCTATAGATCTTTATGCCTAATATGTATGACGCTTCACCTAGGTCCTTCATTGAAAATTCGCTGTTTAGATAACTTTTAACACATTTAAAGATCTATATCATTTCCGATCAATAATATGTCATCCACATATAATATCAGAAATGCCACATTGCTCCCAATCACTTTCTTGTAAATACAAGCTTCTCCATAAGTTTGGACAAATCCAAACTCTTTGATCACCTCATCAAAGCGGAGGTTCCAACTTCGTGATGCTTGCTTCAATCCATAGATGGATCGCTGAAGCTTGCACACCTTGTTAGCATCCTTAGGATCGACAAAACCCTTTGGTTGTATCATATACAACTCTTCTTCAATATTACCATTGAGAAAGCGTGGTTTTGACATCCATCGCCATATCTCATAATCGAAATATGCAGCAATTGCTAACATAATCCTAACGACTTTAGCATCGCTACGGAGAGAAAGTCTCATCGTAGTCAACTCCTTGAATTTGTCGAAACCCCTTTGCGACAAGTCGAGCTTTATAGACGGTCACATTACCATCGACATCAGTTTTCCTTTTGAAAATCCATTTGTTCTCCACGGCCTTTCGGTCGTGAGGTATTCCAACAAGTTCCAAACTTGATTTTCATACATGGATTCCATCTCGGTTCATGGCTTCTAACCATTTGTTGGAATCCGGGCTCATCATCGCTTCTTCATACGTCAGAGGGTCATCATTTTCATCAACCATGAAATTCATGACAGGATTTCCGTGACTCGGAGCTGCACGCGTCTGTTTGACTGCGAGGTTCGGTAGTACTCTCTTTCGGAGTTTCATGATCATTATCATTAGTTCCCTCTTCAACAGTGGAGCCAACTCCGGAACAACTTCCGCGCTACCGCCATACTTTGAAGAGAAGGTTCCACAACCTCTTGAGTTCTACCTTCCGACTACTCACACCTTTCGCGAGAAACTCTTTCTCTAGAAAGGATCCATTCTTAAACAAAAACCTTGCCCTCGGATTCGTGATAGAAGGAATACCCAATAGTTTCTTTAGGGTATCCTATGAAGACGCATTTTTCCGCTTTGGGTTCGAGTTTATCCGGTTGAAGTTTCTTCACATAAACATCGCATCCCCAAACTTTAAGAAATGTCACTTAGGTTTGTTTCCAAACCACAATTCATACGGTGTCTTTTCAGCGGATTTAGATGGTGCCCGATTTAAAGTGAATGCAGCAGATTCTAGTGCATAACCCCAAAATGACAACGGCAAGTCGTCGGAGACATCATAGATCGAACCATATCTAATAAAGTACGATTACGACGTTCCGACACACCATTTTATTTGTGGTGTTCCGGGAGGTGTGAGTTGTGAAACAATTCCACACTCTTTCATGTGAGTGCTAAACTCATAACTTAGATACTCACCTCCACGGTCGGACCGTACAAATTTGATCTTTCTATTACGATGATTTTCCACTTCATTCTGAAATTCCTTGAACTTTTCAAAGGTTTCAGACTTGTGTTTCATCAAGTAGATATAACCGTATCTACTCAAATCATCCGTGAAAGTAACAAAATAACGATATCCACCTCGCGCCGACACACTCATTGGACCACATACATCAGAATGTATGATTTCCAATAAATCTGTCGCCCGTTCCATTGAAACGGAAAATGGCGTTCTAGTCATCTTGCCCATAAGGCATGGCTCACATGTATCAAATGATTCATAATCAAGTGATTCCAAAAGTCCATCCGAATGGAGATTCTTCATGCGTTTAACGCCAATATGACCTAGACGGCAGTGCCACATATATGCGGATATATCATCATTAAGTTTAATCCTTATAGCATCAACATTATGAATATGTGTAACATTATCATCGAGATCTAATAGAAATAAACCATTCATCATCGGTGCATGACCATAAAATATTTCATTCATATAAATGGAACAACCATTGTTCTCAGATTTAAATGAATAACCACTTCGCATCAAACACGATCCAGATACAATGTTCATGCTCAGTGCAGGCACCAGATAACATTTATTCAAGTTTATAACTAATCCCGACGGCAAGTGGAGAGGCAGCGTTAACGGCGATCACATCAACGCTTGATCCATTTGCCGACATCATCTTGACATCACCCCTTGCTAGCGGTCGCTTGTTCATGATCCACGATTCGAGTTACAAATATTAGCAACGGTATCAAATACCCGGTGCTCTGCGAGCACTAGTCAAGTACACATCAATAACATGTATATCATATATACCTTTGTTTGCCTTGCGGCCTTCTTATGCGCGGATACTTGGGGCGATTGCGCTTCGATGGCGATCCCTTATAATAGTAGCACTTTCGAATCAGACTTAGGTCCAACTCGGGGTTTCTTTTCAGGCGCGGCAACAGGCTTGCCGCCCTTACTTCCCTTCCGTTTTCCCTTCTTGTCTTTCTTGAAACCAGTGTTCCTATTGATCATCAACACTTGATGTTCCTTTTTGATCTCCACTTCTGCAGTTTTAAGCATTGACAGAAGCTCGGGGAGAGACTTCTTCATTCCTTGCATATTATAGTTCATCACGAAGCTCTTATATCTAGTTGACAGAGACTGCAGAACACGATGGATGCCTAAGTCAATGGGAATCGATATTCCCAAGGACACAAGCTTATCGGCGTAACCCGACATCTTGAGTACATGCTCACTAACGGAGCTGTGCTCTTCCATCATGCAACTAAAGAACTTTTCTGAAGCGTTGTAGCTCTCTACAGCAGGATGTGTGTCGAAAATCATTTTCAACTCACCCATTGTATCAAATGCATTGCCGTTTTCGAAACGCTTTCGAAGTTCCGGCTCTAGCCCATACAATATGCCGCAATGAACTAAGTTGTGGTCCTCCTGACGAGTCTGATAGACATTCTTCTCCTCGTCAGGGGAATCATCAAAAGGTGGGGGGCCTAACGGCGCTTCTAGCACATATTGCTTTTGTGCAGCAGAGAGGAGAATCCTCAAATTCATGGCCCATTCGGTAAAGTTGCTACCGTTCGTTGCTAGTTTCTCTTTCTCCATGAACACATTGAAATTAAAAGCAGGTGGTGCCATCTACAACAGAATTTTTAAAGTTTAGACTAAGTGTATGATAGATTGAGTTCAACTAATCTATATTACGAATGAACTCCCACTCAAAAACGACATCCCTCGTGCCTTTTTGGTGATTACATGAACCAAATCCACTACACCAAGTCCGATCATCACGTGAGTCGGTATAGCTTCAAAGGCGAGCATCAAATGGGTATCATATCAACTATATGACTCATGCTTAACCTTTCGGTCCGTGTTCCGAGGCCATGTCTGTACATGCTAGGCTTGCCAAGTTAGAACCTTAGTATTCGCGTGTGTAACTGTTTTACACCTGAAATATGGTCGTGGATCCAAGAACACCCGATCATCACGTGATGTCTTGGAGCGACGAAAACATAATCGATGCATACTAAAGGAAGAACACATTCTTATCTTGATATTTAAATGAGGTATCATCTTATTATGCTAACAAAGCGCTAAACAAGCAATATAAGATGCAATCAAACATCATATGTTTATTAGTGAAATGATATGGTTCCCGCAGATGATCTCTATCATGTGCATCGTGGTATGATCACTATCATACCTATATGTGTAAATCCAAGGTCTATGGATTTTACACGCTATGTGTGTTAGAGTATCATCTCATACTTCTACTTACAACACTACCATATCATAACACTAGCCCAAAGAACAATCTAAACTAGACGCCTCTAATTTATCCATTGCAAGTTTTACGTGGCTTAGGGCTTTCGAGATAGAACCGTTCTTACCTCTGACGTGAACCACAACGAGGATAATCAAATTGTTGACAACTTGCTTGCAAAATAGATATTGACTATAGTAGGAGAGACAGACACCCGCTAGCCACTTATGCAAACTAGTTGCATGTCAAGCGTGGAACAGGTCTCATGTGCGAGGACATGTAAAGTTTGTCCGGGCCGCTTCATCCCACTATGCCACCAATATCCAAAATTACAACAAAGGAGCAACAACATGATCATCATCGCCCACATACTCATATGTGTACTACCCGTGTAAAGTATCTACGCATAGATCCGGCTCTGATACCACTGTAGGGTTCGCAGCATAGAAAACAAAAAATTTCCTACGATGTGAACTATATTCCAAGATCTATCTACTAGATACAAACAACGGGCGGATGTATATCCGTAGAGAACATACCCTTGAAGACCGACAAAGCTTAACGAGTTCAACTCGTGGTTGATGTAGACGATCTCTTGCCGATCTCAAGATCGAGAGGAAGTCCTAGCACCGCAAATCAACAGCGCATCCGTGCTCGCACACACGTTCGAGGCACCGAGCAACCTCCGCCTCCTCGCTCCAGCGATGTAGCGGAAGCACAACTCTTTCTTGCCGAATAGCCACCGGGAACATGTATCTCGCTAGTCTGAGACCATGGGGGATAAATTCTAGAGGGGGAGAGAGATCCTTCACGAGGAGGTGTGAGAGACAAGTGAGGAGGGGGGCTCCTTTTATAGGAGGAGGGGGGAACCCCAAGGGGGTGGCCGGCGCATGGGGCTGCCCCCTTGCCCTCCCCTCTTCATGTGGGTGGACACTCCACTCACAAATCTCCTTTAAATTCCCTCCACTCAAAAGTCCACTCAAATTCCCATTAAATTTCCACCAAATTTAATGCAAACTCTCATTAAATAAAACTCTTTTATTTTATTCAGAATTTTGTCAATTAATTTAATGACAAACATTCACAAATAACCCTTGCTAGAATTCTATTTCACATGCATAACCCCTTTATGCAATTTCACCCGAAAACCTGTTTGTATCTAGTGAAATAAATTCCTGCTTGTTCATTCTTTCGGCATGAAACATTTGATCCAATTGGATGTCGGTGTCTCTTAAGTGTGTCACCCTACGGTTCGTGAATAATGCGGACATGATCGAGACCCTCTTGGATCAATAATCGAGCGGGATCTGAGACCCATCGACTCCACACATTCAACGATGAATTTCTTGTGATCGTCGGAACCTTTTATGCTAGTATCTTAATCCCTTTGTTTCATGATATATTACATGTCCGAGATTCGATCATCGGTATCTCCATACCTAGTTTGATCTCGTTCGACATGCACTCTTTCTCGTTCTGTGATATAACATTCTAGTGATCAAATCACTTGCTTGCAAGCTAATCAATGTGATATCATCGAGAGGGCCCAGAGTATATCTATCCGTCATCGGGATGAACAAATTCCACTCTCGATCCATGAGCCTCAACATAACACTTTATTAGTTCTGAATCCATCTTTATAATCACCCTGTTACGGTGTGACGTTTGATGTTATCAAGAAACTCTTCCGGTGTTAGTGATTGACATGATCTCATGGTCTAAGGATTAGGATCACTTCGTAAGTGGTTATAGCAATATAAACTCAATGACTTTGATCGTAATGCTATACTTAGGATGAATGTTCATCACACCATTACACTAATGTTGTGATCCTGTTATTAACAACATCCAATGTCCATGATCAGGAAACCTTGATCATCTTGTTAATCAACGAGCTAGTTTATGAGAGAGGCATAACTAGGAACTTTCTGTTTGTTTATTAAACACACATGTATTAACGTTTCCGTATTAATACAATTATAGCATGCAAAATAAACATCTATCATATACTTGAAATACACATAATAAACACTTTATTATTGCCTCTCAGGGCATATTCCCTTCACAAGGTAACTTTCTTACTCGCCCTATCTTTATTCGGCGTATCTTCCTTTGGTTCATTTTCTTAGTTTTTCGCGCTCTTTTCCCACATCCTCTGCTCAGTCCACCAACGAGGCCCTTCACTCGCAGATCAGCGAGACGGAGAGTAAGTTTTTCGCCTTCCTCACATTGTTTTGTGTTCGTGTCATTTTTCTGCCTTATTATCTTGGTAGATCAAGATAGTTCTGTCGTTGCTGACGAGTGATTTGTTCCGAATAAGAAGAGAAGCACCAAGCCAAACTCCAGAAGGAGCGATACGAGGTGACTCAGCTGAAGAAGCTGATGGCCGACATGGATCAGAAACACTTGGCCGAGGTGAAGGGGCTGAAGGAAGAGCTTGCCAAGAAAGATGATCAGCACGCCTCCAGCGCCGATAAAACTAGGGAGCTGCTCAAGGAGGCCGAGTCGGCGGTTGATTCGGCGAACTTGGATCTGGACGCACTCCAAGCCAAGGCCAAGTCTTGGCAAACTAGACTCGGCACCATCAACTCTTTTCTCGGTAGTGAGTTCTTACTCTTTTTTGCACTGTGCCTTCTTTTTTTTGAATTTTTCATCTTTGTTTTCTAATATTCTCTTTTGTTTGCAGAGAATTTTCCGAAGCGAATTTGTTCGCTATTCGGGCCATGAAGATGGTGAGAGCTGAGTCTGATGCTCCAGCTGACGGCGAGGTGACCAACGATGAGCATATCGAAGCACTTTGGGAGCGCGTCAAGACCCTCAAATATACGGCGTGGACTTGCTCAAATCGGCTATTCATGCGTTTCGCATGCTCTGGCCGGATGAAGGTGCACTTGCACTCATCGAGCCCCTTGCTGAAGGATTGCTTCATACTGAGGATAGGTTGGATTAGTGGCGTGAGTCGTCCGGCCGAGCTACAGCAGACAAGGCCCTCTCCTTCGTGCTTTCATGTTACGAGGACATCAATATTGATGTTCTTGCTCGCATAAGGGGAGACGGCAAGTGGCTGAATGATCCTGAGTTGATCAAGAAACGCCAGGAGTGAGCCTACACCATGATCGAGTACACCATGGTACATGCTTGGTGCGATGGGCCCAGCTTCCTCGCCCTCGGTGACCCACTTGTCGAAGTTTCTGATGAAGAGGGTGCTGATAGCGAGGCCACCGAGTCAGATGATCCTGAAGACTCGACTATCGACGCCCCTGACTCGGCCGATGCTCCAAGCGATGCTCCTAGCTCCAAGGCTGCTCCTCCGAGTCCTGCTGCTTCTTAGACTGAATAGGACAAGTACTTAAACTTTTGATGAGATCCCCGGTATGATGGGTAAAAATGTAATATACATTGCACTTATGTTTGGTTATGTGCCTTTTGATAAGGCTTTAAATATTTTGTTATGTTCTGAATGTGAATCATCCAAGGGCAATTCCCCGAGTCTCATTTTGCCGTTTCACCTTTCCTCGACTTTCGCACCTGTCTACCTTTTTTGGCGTTCGACATTGGAGTCTCAAAGTACTAAGGATATAGTTAGCGGGTATGAAACTTGGATCACTTGGCCGAGGATCATTCAACACACCATACAACATGACCTGCAGTGGGTTAGGCAAATACATAGGGTCGACTCGCGTTTCTCCTTGTACTTATTCGACGTTCGTGTTTACTCGGCATGCATCCTTTCCTCTTGCTTCCCATGAATCCGTGTTTTCGAACAACGACATAGTCGAAGAGTTGATTCTTTCCGAGTAAACACTACTTCTTCCGAGACAAGCTTTGGGTGTCATGCCAGCCGACATAAAATAATTGAAATGGAAAACATAAGGGGCGGTCCCCGGGTCAGTTTTTCGAGTCATACCATTTTATTATCAGCACATAGCCGTCACAAGTGTCTGACATATGAGAGTTCAAGTGATACATGCATTGCTTCTCCTAAGTATAGAAGGGACGAAGTAGTGCCACATTCCATGGACTTTTGGTCTCATCTCCCGACCTGTTCGCCTTGTTCTTCTACGCTTCACGATCATCTATGAGATAATATGAATCATTGTGCAATGCTTTGCTTACAATGAATGGACCTTCCCATGGGGGTGATAATTTATGCATTCTCGAAAAACACGAGGTTGAACTTTCTGTCTATGGTAGCATCAGAGATTCTGTTGATATATAGCGGATCTGGATAACGCCAGTTCCCTTGCTTCTTCGAGTAAGTCTACTCCATCTTCTTGGGCCACTTTCACCTCGGCTTCCGAGTATTTCCTTATCCTTGGCGAGTCATACTCTATGTCGGCAGGCAAAACTGCTTCTACCCCATACACAAGGAAAAATGGCGTATAGCCTGTTGACCGGTTCAGAGTTGTTCTTAGACTCCATAGTACTAAGGGCAGTTCCTCTATCCAACAACCAGGTGATCTCTGGAGTGGTTCCATTAAGCGGGGTTTTATCCCTGATAGAACTAAGCCATTAGCTCGTTCAACTTGTCCATTTGATTCTGGATGAGCGACTGATGCTACATCGAGTCTTATTAGGTTTTTCCCGCAGAAACGAGCAAAATCTCCTTCAGCAAAGTTCGTGCCATTATCTGTGATTACACTGTGTGGGTAACCATATCTTAGGATTTTGTCCCTTAAGAATGTGACAGTTGTTTTACCGTCCAATTTTTTGATGGGTTTCACTTCTATCCATTTGGTGAACTTATCAATCATCACCAAAATATGAGTCATTCCTCCCCTTGCTGGTTTGAATGGCCCTACCATATCTAGGCACCATACTGCAAGTGGCCAAGTGATTGGTATAGTCTTTAATTCAGACGCTGGTAAATGTGACTTGGATGCATAGTGTTGACAACCACTTCATTTTCCGACTAACTCTTGTGCATGTGCCAATGCGCTTGGCCAATAAAATCCATGTCAGAATGCCTTGGCCACCAATTCTCTTGATGACCCATGGTGCCCGCATTCCCCTTGATGAATATCCAACAAAATCTCCTGGCCTTTCTCTGAACTGATACAACGCTGCAGTACACTTGTCACACTTCTCCTGTATAGTTCCTTGTTGATTATGGAGTATGCTTTTGCTCTTCTTGATGTTTGTTTTGCCAATATCTCATCATTCGGCAAAGTTCCATCTTCTAAGTAGTTCAATATTGGTTGTGCCCATGTTGGTATCAGTGGCTCCGGGTCTGCTTCACCATCAATTTGTTGGAGATATGCCCTAGAGGCAATAATAAATGTAGTTATTATTATATCTTTGTGTTTATGATAAATGTTTACATTCATTCTATAACAGTATTAACAAGGAAACATTAATACTTGTGTGATTTGTAAACTAAATAAGAGTCCCTAGTAATACCTCTTTATAATACTAGCTTGTTGGTTAATAAATGATTGTGGTTTCCCTATCATGAACATTGATATGTTATTAACAACAAGATCATATCTTTAGGAGAATGGTATGATGGACATACTCCCATAGATAAGCGTAGCATAAAGATCAAGTCATTTTAATAGTTCAATTGCTATATGCTTTCTGATACATAGTAACCTAATTCCTTCGACCATGAGATCATGCTTATCACCATCACCGGAAGGATGCTTTGATGACATCAAACACCACACCGTAACTAGGTGGTTATAAAGGTGGCATTGAGTGTTGGGAAAGTATGGGTTGAGACACATGGATCAAGAGTGGGATTTGTCCATCCATATGACGGATAGATATACTCTGGGCCCTCTCGGTGGAATGTCATCCAATTGGCTTGCAAGCATGTGACTGGCTCACAAGGGATCAAATATCATGGGAACGAGAATAGAGTACTTATCAGTAACGAGGTTGAACTAGGTATGCAGAGATACCGGCGATCAAAACCTCGGATAAGTAAACTATCGTGAGACAAATGGAAATTGGTATCGTATGTAAGTGGTCCATTCGATCGCAAAGTAATCGTAGAAATATGTGGGAGCCATATGAATTTCCAGATTCCTCTATTGGTTATTGTTTGGAGAAATGTCTCGATCATGTCCGCATAATTCACGAACCGTAGGGAGACACATTTAAGGATTCGATATTGTTGAGTAGTTATGGAATGATGAGTAAGAGACCGAATGTTTTTCGGAGTCTCGGATGGGATCCGGGATATCACGAGGAGATCCGGAATGGTCCGGAGAATAAGATTCATATAAGGAAAGTCCTATTTCGGGGTTGGAGAATGGTTCCGGTGTTTTCATCGGGAATGTTCTAGAAGGTTCCGGAAGGTCCGGTACTCCGGAGGGGAAGGGTACATGAATGTGTCATAACAAGTTGGAATGGTTGCATCATGTACTAGGTGTCATCGCTGAGCAAAATAAAGGGATAAATCAAATCCTAGTTTGAGAAAGTCAAACGCCAATTTGAAAAGTCAAACGGCAAGTTTTGCTTGGTGGAGGGAGAGTAGGAAACCTACTTGGGGAGGAGTTCCTCTCCCTCCACCCGCCGGCCTTGGAAGCCGAGTTGGGGAGGGACACCCCTCCCATTGGCCGGCGCCCTCCACCTATATAAGGAGGGGCAGGGATGCCCCTCCAAGAACACACCTTGCCTCACCAAAACCCAAGCCCTAAGCCGCCGGCGCCACCACCTCCTGCTGCTGCCGCCGCCTAGGTCAAACCCTAGCCACCGACTTGGGCTTCCCCAAGCCCTAGCCGCCGATCTATCCATCTCTCCTTGGTGTGTCTAAACCCTAGATCGCTAAGGCCTCTCTCATAGTCCACCATACTCACTCCGGCTTAAGGCGAAGCCCTGCGAGATCTCCCCTCTACTTCCGGTACCACGCCGTCGTGCTGCCGGAATCGCGAGGAGAGTGCTACAACCTCCGCTGCCTTTGGAACAAGAGAGGAAGGTCTTCATCGAGTATCGAACGATGTGACCGATTGGAGCGCTGCGGAGCAGCGCCGGAAGGATCGTCTACGATCTTGAGATCGGCAAATGCGACTACATCACCCACGAGAATCCGCTCTCGTTAAACACTTTGGAATCTTCGAGGGTGAGTTATTCCATCGACTCGTTGCTACAATCTAGTAGATAGATCTTGGCTTGTTTGTTTGTATGCGGTAGAATTTTTTTTGTTTTCCATTGTACGAACCCCTACAATGGTATCAGAGCCGTGTCTATATGTAGATCTGTTGCACGAGTAGAACACAATGGTCATTGTGGGAGGTGGTGCTTTTATTATCAATTGCTTCTTGTGTACTTTGCATCTTGTGGTATGATGGGATGAAGCGGCCCGGTCTAACCTTACATGACATCGTTCATGAGACTTGCTCCACGCTCAACATGCAACTTGTATTGCATAAGTGGCTTTGCGGGTGTCTGTCTCTCCCATTATAGTATAGATCCAATTTACAACGGGCACTTGATAGTTCAAACATCAACGTTGTGGTTCTTGTTCATAAGTTAGATCGACACTTATTGAAAGCCCCAAACCACGTAAAATATGCAAAGAAAATTAGAGGCGTCTAACTTTGTTTTGCAGGGGTGTGCTGTGATGTGATATGGCCATGATTGTGATTATATTTGATGTATGCAATGTTCCTTATTGTAAGTTGGCAACCAGCAGGAGCCATATGGTTTTCTTTAATTTCTGTTAAGACTCGCGTGTCTATTCAAAGTAGTTGTAATAGTTGAAGCTGGTGGAAGACAATCATGGAGCAGTGTCATTGACCTTGATGCAATCCCGGTGATGATGGAGATCATGTTCGTGCTTGAAGATGAAGATCGGAAGCACAAAGAAGAAAGGCCATATCATATCACATATTATGAATTGCATGTGATGTTAATCCTTTATGCATCATGTATTGCTTAGTTAACGACGGTAGCATTATAAGATGATCCCTCATGCACATGAATTTCAAGTTCTAAAGTGTTCATCCTTAGTAAGCACCGTTGCTAAAGCTTGTTGTCTCGAAGCACCACGTGATGATCGGGTGTGTTAGATTCTGCAAGTGTATACAACGTGAGCAAGACAGATTTGCTCATGAGTAAGCTAAGGTTTGATCTTGACGAGTCTAGCATGTACAAACATGGTCTTGGAATACGGATCACCAAAAGGTAAAGCATGAATGATATAGTAGATATGATGAACATGTCGATTGTTCGCCATTGAAACTACATCAACTCTCGTGATGATCGGTGTTGATGTGGTGGATGTGGTTCGTGTGATCACTAGAACAATGTGAGGGATACTATTTTGAGTGGGAGTTCACCTAGATTAATTTAACTATTAATTAGAACTCAATTTGTCATAAACTTAGTCTAAACTATTGCAAATATGTTGTAGATCAATGGCGGCCCCTACCATCAATTTTAATGCGCTCCTAGAGAAAGAAAAGTTGAAAAACAATGGAAGCAACTTCGCGGATTGGTTCCGCAATTTGAGTATTGTCCTCAATGCTGGTAATTTGACCTATGTCTTTGGATGCACATTTGGGTGACCCGCTGCGTGGATGCTACCGATGAAGTAAAGAATGTTTACCTTGCTCGGAAGAATCAGACTCCACAGTTCGATGTGCTATCTTGTATGGTTTGGAATCGAGCTCGGAAAGGTTTGAGAATTCAGACCCACATGATATTGTCCGTGAACTCAAATTGATTTTTGAGACTCACGCGGCAGTTGAGAGCTATGAGGCTTCTGAAAAGTTCTTTAACTGCAAGATGGAAGAGGGCACCTCCGTCAGTGAGCATGTGCTTAAGATGTCTGGGCACGCAAACAAACTTCAAAGCTTGGGTATAGTGATTCCTAATGCTCTGTGGATTTATCGTGTCCTCCAATCACTTCCACCAAGTTACAAGAACTTTGTGATGAACTACAATATGCAAAACATGAACAAGCAGTTGCTAGAACTGTTTGCTATGTTAAAATCTGCAGAAGTGGAGATCAAGAAAGAGCACCAAGTGTTGATGGTCAATAAGACCACCAAATTCAAGAAAGGCAAGTCTAATCAAAAGGGACACTTCAAGAAGGGTGGTAAGAAAGTTACCGCACCGACGAAGAAGACCAAGGCTGGACCTAAGCCTGAGACAGAGTGCTTTTACTGCAAGGGAGAAGGTCACTGGAAGCGGAATTGCCCAAAGTACATGGCGGATTTGAAGAACGACAACATCAAGAAGAAAGGTATATCTGATATACATGTTATTGATGTGTATCTCACTAGTACTCGTAGTAATGCCTGGGTATTTGATACTGGTTCGGTTGCTCATATTTGTAACTCGAGCGGTCTTTGCAGAATAAACGGAAGCTAGCGAAGAACGAGGTGACGATGCGCGTGGGAAATGGATCAAAGGTTGATGTGATCGCGATCGGCACGCTACCTCTTCATCTACCGTCGGGATTAGTTTTATACTTAAATAATTGTTATTTGGTGCATGCGTTAAGCATGAACATTATATCAGGATCTTGTTTATTGCGAGACGGTTATTTGTTTAAGTCCGAGAATAATGGTTGTTTGATTTATATGAGTAATATGTTTTATGCACATGCACCTTTGATAGATGGTCTATTCTTATTGAATCTCGATAGTGGAAATACACATATTAATAACATTGAAGCTAAATGATGGGGATATGCCTACCGGGGTATACCCAGCAGGACGTTTCCGACTGGCCCACGACCTGGCGAGTGGGCCTGCAAGACGGCGACTGGATCAAGACCTGGCGTGGATCCAAGCGACTGGAAGCTAAAGGCCCAAGAGAGTAGATAGGCCTAGTCGGATTAGGTTAAACGAGTACCGAAACCTTAACAGATTCGGTTGAGATTTGTAAACCCTAGGGAAGGTGAGTCTATATAAACCTCCCTGCAGGGCGTGTAAACGTACGTTCCATCATCCACCCAAGCGACTCGCTGCCTAGCCGTCGAGCTCGCCCCATTATACCTCCATCATAATACAATCTAGCAGGAGTAGGTCTTTACCCTCCGGGGGGCCGAACCTGGGTAAAACCCTGTGTCTCCGCCCTCATCTCACACCGCATATGGCTGGCCGCCCTTGCCCTTCGTTCTACTACTCGCTGCCAATTGCAGCATCTGCTGTGTTCATTCCCACGACAGTGGCGCCCACCGTGGGGCCTGGCCGGTCTGTCCGGTGTTCTGCTGCGAGATCCAATCTGCCCATCAACGAGACGGTCGCCACAGGCCGCATGATAGTGATCGACGAGATGCTCCAGATCTTGCCGAGCAGCTACGTCCCGGCGGCGCAACCCGTCACGCATAGCATGATCTTGCCTGTCGGAACGATCAGCCTCTTCGTCGGCCTCACCGACGTCATCGTCTCAGAGGACTCGGCTCGCATCCGCGAGTCGCCGCCACGCGACCGGCTCTCCGAGAGCCAGGTACAACTCGGCCCACAGTGACGTGGCCGAAACCACCGCGGCCACGGAAGACGCGGCCCTCAACGACGACGCTGATTCGGCGACCCCGGCGTCACTCGCCAGGTCGTGGGCCAGTCGGAAACGTCCTGCTGGGTATACCTCGGTAGGCATATCCCCATCACTCGCCAGATCCATCACCGCGTCCTCGCCCGCAGGCTCCATGACCCAGGTCTCCAACATGGGAAACTTCGAGGATCCCTCCATCCTCGGGATCTTCGACTTCGACTCCGGGTCGGAAAACTCCGCCGATCTCCGCGACGGGACCGGTCGCCACGCCGCGACCTACATGGCGACCGGAACCGATTCGCCGGAGGATCCCTTCTCCACCCCGATCCCTCCTAACGCACGACAACGGAGGTCGAGGAACTCCGCCTGAAGCTGGCGGAGGCAGTCCGCAAGGAGCAAGCTAAGCGCGAAAAATTTCGCCTCGAGCAGGTGACGGCGCAGGAGCTGTCGCGCTACCACCAGCAGCGAATCAGGTCGCGCTTGAACCCCACCGTCCAAGGGCGCGCCCTGAACTTCGACGACGAGAATGACCCGGCCCGCGTGGCCGAGCGCGCGATCTGCGAGAAAGCGCCACCAGGAGGAAGTGCCCGGCCCCCACCAGGGTCGACGGCGAACGGCGCCCCACCTCCACCCAACCGCACACCCCCAGGGATCAGCCGTGGATAGTGGTCTCCTCACGGGAGCGAGACGCGAACGGCCTACCACTGTTCTCCACCCCAATGGACAACCTCGTGGCAGGTCGGGCAGCGGCCGACAACATCACGACCACTGGTGACGGCGCCCTACAGATCCAATACGTCAGGGCCCTGCTCGCAAAGGCGGTCGAGCAACAAAACGCAGGAGCCGACTCGCAGGGTCGGGTGTACTCGCGTTCTTCGGGCAGCAGAGCGGCCTCAAGTGGCCGCCCATTGGCGGCAAACACCCTCAATTGCCCGCCACCCGAACCGCTGCAGCTCCAACACCGACCCGCGAACGCGGCACTCTCCACCAACGACCCTAGGCCAGCGACCAACTTTGTCGCCGCCAACGGTCAGCCCGTCGACGCCCGCACCCACATCATCAACAACCAAAGCTGGCGCGCACGCCAGCCCGACGACCTGCGACACACCCTAACCAATCGCCGCGACGGCGAGCCAATGGGGTCGCTAAGCCGACTTGGGCCCCGGTGCTTCGGACCGATGATCCGAGGCGAAAAATATCCGGCGAACTTCAAAGCGCCGAAGGAAATAGAGAAGTATGACCCCTCGTACGACCCCTCCGTGTGGCTGGACACCTACCTCATGGCAATGGGATCGCCGGCAATACCGACATGCTAGCCGCCCGTTACCTCCCCCTGATGATGGAGGGAATGTGCAGGCAGTGGATCAACACCCTTCCCTAGGATAGCATCGACTCCTGGGAAGAGATGCGAGATGCCTTCGTCAGGCACTTCGAGTGCTCCTACACGCGCGCCACCACCATCGAGGACACAGGCGATGCGTCCGGGGACCCGCGAGTCGACCATATCGGGTCCAGCGGTGGCAAGAACTATGGTACAACACGGTCGGCATCCACCCGGACATCGCAATCCACTTCTTCAAGACCTCGTGCCGCTACGAGCCCCTGGTCGCCAAGCTCAAACAACACTCCCGCACGCTCGACAACATACCGGATCTCCTCGAGATCGCTAAGAGATACGCGGAGGAAGACCCAAACCAGGAAACCGACGACGAGTCGGGAGGCCAACTCCGCACGAGCGGCAACGACAACGGACGACGATCCAACCTACGCTACAGCAACACTCGCCTCACCGGCAAGCGCCGCAGTGACGGGCGAGTCGACTTCGTCGCCAATGCTGGGCACGCGCAGCGTGAGCCCAAGAGCTTCCGCCGCGACGGAGGGCAACGCCGCGACGGCGACAACTACAAGGGAAAACCAAGGTTCGACCCCGTGGCCCTCCTTAACCAACCTTGTGCGTTTCACAGCTGGGAAGGGAAGCCCGCCACGCACACGACCACCGACTGCCACTCTCTCAAGGGGATCGAGAAGGCACGGCGAGCGCGGGAGGACCCTGACAACAACCCGCCAAACGGCAGAAAATTCGGCACTATGGCCGGCTCGCTCCACACCTTCACAGGCTTCAACACGAAGCGCGAGAAGAAGGTCATTGCCCGCGCCGTCGCCGTCAACACGGTGGCCCAGGTGGACGTTCCCCAGTTCCTCAACTGGTCGGAGCAGCCCATCACCTGGAGCCGCCAGGACCACTCGCCACACATCGAGTACCCAGGCCGAGTCGCCCTGGTGGTCAAGCCCAAGGTGGGAGACTACTGGCTCCCCAAGACACTGATGGACGGCGGCAGCTCCATCAACATCCTGTACCTGGACACCTTCAGGCGATTGCGGCTCCCGCAGTCGATGGTCGAGGCGACCTACACCATGTTCCACGGCATCGTCCCCGGTCGGAAGGCGTACCCGATCGGCAAGGTCACGCTACCAGTCACCTTCGGCACACCAGCAAACTTCCGCACCGAGCGGATCGTCTTCGATCTGGTACCCTTCGACAGCCCCTACCACTGCGTCCTGGGGCGCCAGACGTTCGCCAAGTTCATGGCAGCGCCCCACGCGTACAACGCGATGAAGCTCCCCGGGCCGCGCGGCGTCATCACCATCAACGGCGACCCCGACATGGCCGCCGAGTGTGAGTCCAAAGGAGACAAACTCGCCGATGCTGTTATCGCGGCAGAGACCAACCACGCCAATGAGCTCGCCTAGTACATGAGCGGGGTCAACAACGACGACCCCACCATACTCAAGAAGCCCAATTCGGAGGGCGTCAACACCTCCGCCTTCGAGGCGACGACGCACACCCGCACCGTCGAGCTAGTCCCAGGCGACTCCAGCCAGACGGTGACGATCGGGACGGGCATGAGCCCAGCATAGGAAGGCGCGCTCATCGAGTTCTTCCGTGAGAACAGGGACATTTTTGCATGGAAGCCCTCTGACATGCCTGGTGTCCCTAGGGAACTCGCTGAGCACAAACTAAACACCGACCCCAAAGTGCGACCCGTCAAGCAGTCGCTGCGGCCCTTCAATGAAGAGCACCGCCGAGCTATCGCCTCGGAGGTGCAACGTCTACTCGCTGCAGGCTTCATCCAACAATCAAATACTCCAAGTGGCTGGCAAACCCAGTCCTGGTTGAGAAGAAAAATGGGACCTGGAGGATATGTATCGACTACACAAACTTAAACAGCGCCTGCCCGAAGGAGCAATTCGTCCTCCCGCAGATCGACCAAATAATCGATTCCACCGCGGGCTCAGAGTCGCTGTGTTTCCTCGACGCCTACTCTGGGTACAACCAGATCAAGATGGCCGTTGAGGACGAGGAGAAGACGGCGTTCATCACGCCATTCGGAGCCTTCTGCTACACTGCCATGACCTTTGGCCTCAAAAACGCCGGGGCGACCTACCAGCGGTGCATGCAGGAATGCCTTGCGAGCCAAATTGGCCACAATATCCATGTCTATATCGACGACATGGTAGTGAAGTCCGCTCTCCAGGGCGATCTACTCGCCAACCTGGCGGAAACATTCGCCAACCTGCGGAAATACAAGATAAAGCTAAACCCAGGCAAATGCACCTTCGGTGTACCAGCAGGGCAACTATCGGGCACGCTGTCTCCAGCGGGATCGAGGCGAACCCCACCAAGATCGACACGAACGCTCGACTCGGCAAACCCGAGTGCCTGCGCGACGTCCAGAAGCTGGCCGGGCGAGTCGCAGCTCTCAGTCGCTTCATCCCCCGCCTGGGCGAAAAGGCGATGCCCCTATACCGCCTGATGCGTAAGAACCCCACCTTCCAGTGGGACAAGGAGGCGGACGACGCGCTCCGCGACCTCAAGAAGTTGCTACTCACAGCACCGCTACTCGCCGCCACCGTCGACAAAGAGCCCATGCTGGTCTACGTCGCGGCTTCCGAGCGCGTCGTCGGCGCCGTCATGGTCATCGAGCGGCCAGAGGAAGGAAAGGAGCGCCCGGTACAGCGACCAGTGTACTATATCAGCGAGGTCCTCACCGAGTCGTGCCAGCGGTACCCGCAATACCAGAAACTGGTATACGCATTCTTCAGAGCACAGCGGAGACTGCCGCACTACTTCCAGGAGCATCTGATCATGGTCGTCTCCTCAGCACCGTTGCAGGACAACATCCGCAACCGTGAGGAGACCGGGCGAGTCGCCAAGTGGGCCGTCGAAATAGGCGTCCACAACATCAAGTATGAGCCACGAAAAGCGATCAAGTCGTAGGCTCTCGCGGACTTCATCGCCGACTGGGAAGAGGCCCAGCAGCCGAAAAAACTGCCATACCTCCACTACTGGAACCTGCACTTCGACGGCTCCAAGAACGCGGACGGCGCAGGAGCAGGGATCGTGTTGACTTCCTCGAAGGGCGACAAGCTCCGCTACGTCCTCTGCCTCGACTTCACCCTCTGCACCAACAACATGGCCGAGTACGAGGCACTACTCCACGGCATGCGAGCTGCCAAGGAAATGAACGTCAACCTCCTACGCTGCTACGGAGATTCCGACCTCGTCGCCGGACAAGTCGCTGGCACCTGCGACGCAGTCTCCCCCACCATGGCGGCGTACCGCCAAGCAGTGGACAAGATGGGCAGACACTTCGCAGGCTACTCCGTCGAATGGATCGACCGGCAGAAGAACGAGGAGGCCGACGCACTCTCTCGCATCGGGTCGGCTCGACTCGCACCACCCGCCGGCGTCTTCCTCGACACGATCACCAAACCGTCAGTCTCTCCCCCAAGGGAGATCGGCATCGGAGTCCCGCTGCAGCCAAAGGCAGCCCTGGTCGCACTCATTGCCGAGCCAGACGACTGGACCAAGCCGTACATCGCCTACCTTGAGGCTGGCACCTTGCCGGCGGACGAGACAGACGCCCGGATGGTCGCACGGCGATGCAAGTCCTTCACCATCATCGACGGCGAGCTCCACAAGCGCAGCGTGACCGGCGTGTTCCAACGCTGCGTCCAACCCGCCGAAGGACGCAAGATCCTCCATGACATCCATTCTGGCGACTGCGGCCACCATGCCGGATCCCGCTCTCTAGTCGCAAAGGCTATGCGACACGGCTTCTACTGGCCCACCGCACACGCCGACGCCGTCGACATCGTCCAGCGGTGCGCCGGGTGCCAGAAGTACGCCAACCAAACACACGTGCCGAGCTCAGAGCTCAAGACCATCCCCATCACCTGGCCATTCGCCGTATGGGGAATGGACATGGTAGGCCCCTTCAAAAAGGCCCCCTCTGGCTTCACCCACCTCCTGGTCGCGGTCGACAAATTCACCAAGTGGGTGGAAGCCAAGCCAGTCCGGAAATGCGACGGGAAGACCACCACAAAATTCCTACGCGAGCTCATATATCGCTACGGGTTCCCAAACAGCGTCATCACGGACAACGGCACCAACTTCGCCAAACGAGCCATGGCCGAGTTCTGCGAGGAACACCACCTCCGGCTCGACCTCGCGTCAGTCGCCCACCCGGAGTCCAACGGCCAGGCAGAACGGGCCAACCAGAGCATCCTCCACGGCCTGAAGCCGCGGCTCCAAGTAACACTCGAGCGCACCGCCGGGTGCTGGGTCGAGGAGCTACCCTCCGTCATCTGGGGTATCCGCACCTCAATAACAGGTCAACAGGGTTCACCCCCTTCTTCATGGTGTACGGCACCGAGGCAGTCATGCCCACCGACCTCGAGCACGACTCGCCAAGGGTCGTCCACTACACGGATGCTTCGAACGAACTCGCACGACAGGACGGAGTCGACCAACTTGACGAGGCACGTGACCTAGCTCGCTCTCGCACTGCCATCTACCAGCAAGGACTCCGCCGTTACCATAGCCGGCGGGTGAAAACTCGCACCGTCCAGGAAGGCGACCTGGTGCTATGAGTCATCCAGGACAGGAATGGCATGCACAAGCTCTCCCCCACCCCATGGGAGGGACCATTCGCCATCGGGCGAGTACTCGGCAACGACGCCTACTACCTCATCGACGTCCGCGGGGACGGCAAACTCGACGTCAAGAGACCATGGAATGCAAACCTCCTACGGAAGTTCTACTCCTAGAACTCCACATATGTATCCCCCAGTCGCTATGAAATAAAAATATTGGTTACCGCAAATTGCATCTACTCTCCGTGTCTTGTGCCACTCGCACTCGTAGAAACATCACCAAGCTAACTGCAGGAGTCAACCTCTGGTACAGCGATCGGCACGGCCAAGTAGTGCGCTACAAGGGCACTGGGTTACCCCAGGTCTTGTAACGTCCACGAAAAACGCCTACCCGGAGCCCCATTGGAGTCGCCTAGCTCGACTGGCTTAACGAGCCAAGACAACTGCCTTCGCTCCTCACAGCGACCATGATCCTCCGCATCCTCGACACAACGACTCGAACGGCCAAGTACCACGCTCCGGGACTGACGACCAGTTCAGCGCGAGTGGCTAGGGAAAACGCCAAGTATGAGAGCATGCTCAGGACTCGCCACGCGTCTGACCCGTCGGGCCAGGCAGGAGTGATGCGCTTACTCTAACGCGATCAGTCCCCACCCACCGTAGAGTTACGCCTAGACCAACCAAGTACCACGCTCGGGGACTCGGCTACCCGACCTCGTTCGCGCAAGGGAAAACGGTGAAGTACAGAGCACTCATGGGAGTCGCCTTGCGACTGGCTTTCCAAGCTCGTGCGAGTCGACCCCAATAACAAAACATTAAAACTCACAAACACATAAACAAACGAGGTGAACCCCATAAAAAAGGGCGGACGCGCTCGGGGACTCGTTCAACCCTTAATCTCAAACGCAAATCAAATCACAAAATAACACGATATCTCATTATAGCATGTCACAATTGTCACAAAATACAAAGTATGCCCAATGGCAGAACTACTACTAACGCCCCAGGGCACAATATTTTACTCTCCAGGCTTCGACGACGACTCGCCACCACCCTTGCGGTTGCGAATGAAGGGAGTGTACGGGTTTGACGGGTACGTCGTCAGCTCACCCGCCATCGCCGCACGGAAGGGTTGCTCGATCTTGAAGTCCCGATGCTGCGGCTCGGGGTCGTTGGGTGCGACGATCGTCTCCTGATAAGGAAGGAGGTCACCCATCGCCCAGACGCGCTCCGAGTATACCGCGGCGCGGTCCGTCAGCTTCAGCACCTCAGAGATCTCCACCGAGCCAGTCGACGACGGGTAGCCACTCGTCACGTCATCCAGGTCGAAGTCCTCCGGGAAGTGGGCGAGCCCAAGTCTAAGCGTCGTCGTCGCACCGCGTCGGAACGCCGATCGCCTAATGAACTCGACGACCGACGGCGCCTTCTCCAAGTATCGCCACACCTCGACGAGGTCGCTGGGAATCACTTCCGTGGGCGACATCTCTTGAAGATACGCCCGAATACACGTCGCGGACAACGTGGCCGAGTCGACCAGCGTGGCGACACATTGCCGCGCGTCGAACGACTGCGCCTCTTCCGCGCTGTCGATGATCCGACCTGAGGACATAGGGTGACAGTGAATACATCAAAGATTACACACTGCAAACATTATAGGCAGAGGCGGCACACATACCAATCAAAGGGCGGGAGAGCTCCGTGATGAAGTTTTGAAGAGAGGAGTAATTGTCTTGAAGCCCAGCAACAAGGGCGTCGGAGACCTTACGCTCCTCAGCGGCGGCTGTAACAGCAGCCTTGTCTCGCCCATCCGCCGAGGTCGCTTCCTCCTTTGCGTTCGCAAGCTCGCGCTCAAGGTCGGTGATTCGCTTCTCCGCCAAACTCAATGCCGATTGAGCTGCCGTCAGCTCACTCGACGGGACAAGGCCCTGGCGAACCTCTTCTGCCTTTGCAGCAATCGCTTGGAGTCCCTTGTTCGCCTCTTGAAGGGCGACAAGTTCCTTCTCTGCGCGACACTTCGCAGCCAGCCGGTCGGTTGATTCACGCTGCAACCCCTGTGCAAAAGTCACAGTTAGCAAAAACGAAATCCTTAAGTGCCCACTCGCTGAAATTCAGCGACTGGACACTCGGGGACTGGAGATCAAAAAACCTAAGTGCCCACCCGCTGAAATTCAGCGACTGGACACTCGGGGACTGGCGATCAAAAACCTAAGTGCCTACCCGCTGAAATTCAGCGACTGGACACTCGGGGACTGGCGATCAAAAACCTAAGTGCCTACCCGCTGAAATTCAGCGACTAGACACTCGGGGACTGGGCGCAAGAAATAAAAGCACAACACTAAAAGAATCCGACCACTGCAATTCAGTGGCCCGATCCTCGGGGACTGGACATACCTGGATGGCTGCGCCCAGCATGCCATGAAGTTGTAGTGCGTCCACGGAGGTGAGAAGAGCCGGAGTATGCCCGCGACGTTGCTCGACCTCCGTCTCGGCGACCCCAGGTGCACGGCTCGATGGCGTGGTACCACTCGCTGTGGCTGCTCTGGCCATGAAGCGCGGGAAGGTCGCGATGGATGCGCCGGCACCAAAAGAGGCCGGCTCGGTCACCCCAGGCGAGGGAGCACCCTCCTTGATTGCCGAGGCCTCCACCGCCGCAGTATCACTCGGAGCCACCGTCGTGTCGTCAGACACCGTGACGACCTCGTCGCTCTTGGCCTTCTTGGCACTGTTTGTGGGGGCAGCGACCTCATCAGCCTTCCTCTTCCGAGAGGGGTCCTCCTCGGCGATGACTGGAGGCACCTTGGCCATGGACGGATGGCCTATCTTTTTAAATCCAGTCCTGCAAATTGGTTACATAAGCAAAGTGATTCGAGTACAACGAAAAACAAGACAGGTGAACAAAACTCACTTGGCGACTGGTCCGTAGTCCCGTGCGGATGCCAGCCGGCTTCTCTAGTTCGAGGCCCAGTCGTCGACTGACGCCCATCTCCAGGACATTGTGTGCCCAAGACACGGATGGCTTCTTTGTTGTCGAGGCCACGACAGGAGCTTCCGAAACGTTTTCGACGGGAGCTTCCCTGGGAGGCGAAGCTGCCGCGACCGGAGCAGCCCCCGACCCAGAGACTAGGGAGAACGGGGGAGGTATCGAGGCCAGAGGCACCTCACTCAGGATGGCGGTGGTATCCGGCGCCACTATCGTCTGTGGCGCTTCACCCCTGGCTAGGCTGGTGGCGTCGGAACTTCTTGGCGAATGAGGCGGAGATGCCTGTCTCGCTGGCTTCGTCTTCCTCTTTGGAGGGGCCTTCACCTCCTTCTTCTTCTTCTTTGATGGAGTAGCCTCACGACGCGAGGTGTGCTCGGGGAGCTCGTCGTCGTCATCGTCATGACGTTCGAGGCTTTTGCTCGCTTCGAGCTCACGCTGCTGCTGTCCGCGAGTTTTGCGCACCAGCGGGGCGACCTCTTCCTCGGATTCGTCGTTGTCACCGCTCCTGTCACTCTCAACGCCGCCCCTCGTAGGAGGCGATTCGCCTCCGTCCTGGATGGACGAGATCGAATTCTCGTCGTCTGCGGGCGTAAGCCACCCTTCCACCACTTGAAATAACTGCAATATGCACGAGACGGTATCAGTATAACCGCGACAGCACTAACTGCGACTGCGAATGATAGAAAATGACTTACCGTCGGGGCTGGATGCTTCGCGGTGTAGGGGGCGACCCCAGCCTTCGCGTCCAGGTACGCCGCCTGGGTGATCTTATTCAACGCTGGGAGGTAATCCTCGAGTTGCCACTCGGCGAGGCTGGATTTTGTCGAGTCCTCCCGGCCCGTGTATTCGTACATATAATGGTCCCGGCGGGCCAGGGGAACGAGTCGCCGCCCGAGCCAGCAGTTGTACAAATTGATGGTCTGGAGGCCTTTCTTCTTCAGGCCGTGGATGGTCTGAAGCATCTCATCCACAACCATCCGCTGGTCTGTTGGAAGCTTGCTGACTTGGAGTCGGCGCGGTTCGGGCCGGTCGGCGGAGTATCTTGGGATCACCACCTCGCCGTCTGGAGTCGCCTCGATGACGTAAAACCAAGACTTCTTCCATTCACTCGCCGCCTTGGCGGGTAGCATCAGGTCAAAAAAGGAGGCCTTCGACTTTAACTGAAACGTCAGGCCGCCCGCCGCAAGCATTGGGCCGCCTGCTTCTTCGCGACTGATCCGCCCGTGGAACAGATCTTGCCACAGGGGGAAGTAGGGCCTGCAGCCCAGGTAGCACTCGCAGAACGCCACGAAAATGGCGAGCTGCTCGATGCTTTGCGGGCCTAGGTCTGATGGCTGGATCCCGTAGTAGGCGCAGAAGCGCCAGAAGAAGAGAGATGTGGGAAATCCCAGCCCCCGCTCTAGGTGGCTGGTGAAGCAGACGAATTCTCCCTCCCGCGGGTCCGGAGTTACCTCTCCGGCCGCGGGGATGCGCCACCTACCGGCGCGCAGGATCCCGGCCTCCTCGAAAGATGCCAGCAGCGCTCTCGTACACTTGGACCTGCCCCATGGTTCGGTGGAGGGGGCCATTGGCGGAAAGGTTCGAGGGGGTTGGAGGATTTTGGATCGACTGGATTGCGATACGGAGGAGAGCGGAGGTGTGTGCAATCAGAGGAAATGACGAGGAGATGGTTCTCCGATCGCCTACCATTCCCTTTATATAGCGGTTGTTACCCGCCAAATTAGGGAGCCGTTACTACGCGGTGATTACGCCAAAAGTTACCGTTGGATTACCCCAACGGCTAGTTTTGACTGTGTTTGACGGTCCAACTTCAGCCACTCGTCTCGCCGACCCAATCAATACAACAGTGTCTAAATACTTTGCCGACCCGTTCGCCGAGCTGCGACCAGAATGACTAGTTTTTTCCTTTATTCAGGAGCCCGCCGCCGATTCCACTGGGTGTCTGCATTGGATCCAGATGTTCGATCACAAGAACCACCTGCGCCCAATCGACGACGGCCTCGGGGACTACTGATGGGGATATGCCTACCGGGGTATACCCAGCAGGACGTTTCCGACTGGCCCACGACCTGGCGAGTGGGCCTGCAAGACGGCGACTGGATCAAGACCTGGCGTGGATCCAAGCGACTGGAAGCTGAAGGCCCAGGAGAGTAGATAGGCCCAGTCGGATTAGGTTAAACGAGTACCGAAACCTTAACAGATTCGGTTGAGATTTGTAAACCCTAGGGAGGGTGAGTCTATATAAACCTCCCTACAGGGCGTGTAAACGTACGTTCCATCATCCACCCAAGCGACTCGCCGCCTAGCCGTCGAGCTCGCCCCATTGTACCTCCATCATAATACAATCTAGCAGGAGTAGGTCTTTACCCTCCGAGGGGCCGAACCTGGGTAAAACCCTGTGTCTCCGCCCTCATCTCGCACCGCAGATGGCTGGCCGCCCTTGCCCTTCGTTCTACTACTCGTTGCCGATTTCAGCATCTGCCGTGCTCATTCCCACGACACTAAACGTTTGAAATCGAGCGATAACTCGACCTATATGTGGCACTGTCGTCTTGGTCACATTGGAGTGAAGCGTATGAAGAAACTCCATTCCGATGGACTTCTTGAATCACTTGATTTTGAATCACTTGAAAGATGCGAAGCATGTCTGATGGGTAAAATGACTAAGACTCCATTTTCTGGGATGATGGAGCGAGCTACGGACCTATTAGAAATCATACATACCGATGTGTGTGGTCCAATGAGTGTAGCATCGCGTGGTGGTTATCGTTATGTTCTTACCTTCACGGATGACTTGAGTAGATATGGGTATATCTATTTCATGAAACATAAGTCCGAAACTTTCGAGAAGTTTAAGGGAATTTCAAAGTGAGGTGGAGAATCAACATAAAAAGAAGATTAAATTTCTACGTTCTGATCGTGGAGGTGAATATCTAAATTATGAGTTTGGCGAGCATTTGAAGAAATGCGAAATACTTTCACAATTGACACCGCCGGGGACACCACAGCGTAATGGTGTTTCCGAACGTCGTAATCGAACTCTCTTAGATATGGTTCGTTCTATGATGTCACTTACAGATTTACCGCTATCATTTTGGGGTTATGCATTAGAAACAGCCGCATTCACTTTAAATAGGGCACCATCTAAATCCGTTGAAACGACACCGTATGAATTATGGTTTGGGAAGAAACCTAAATTGTCGTTCCTTAAAGTTTGGGGTTGCGAAGCCTATGTAAAGAAGTTACAACCGGACAAGCTGGAACCCAAAGCGGAAAAATGCGTCTTGATAGGATACCCAAAGGAACCTATTGGGTATACCTTCTATCATAGATCCGAAGGAAAAATCTTCGTTGCCAAGAATGGATCCTTTCTAGAGAAGGAATTTCTCTCGAAAGAAGTGACTGGAAGGAAAGTAGAACTCGACGAGGTTGTCGAACCTTCTCTCGAACTTGCGAGTAGCGCAGCACCGGAAGAAGTTCCAGTGGTGCCTGCACCAATAAGAGAGGAAGCTAATGATGATGATCATGAAACTTCGGTTGTAGTTTCTACAGAGCCTCACAGGTCAACAAGAACTCGTACCACTCCTGATTGGTATGATCCCGTTATGGGTGTCATGTTGGTGGACAACACCGATGACCCTGCGACGTATGAGGAAGCGATGATGAGCCCTGATTCCAATAAATGGCAAGAAGCCATGAAATCCGAGATTGGATCCATGTATGAAAACCAAGTATGGACTTTGGTAGACTTACCGGGTGGCCGGAAGGCTGTCGAGAACAAATGGATTTTCAAGAAGAAAACAGATGCTGATGGTAATGTTACTGTCTATAAAGCTCGACTTGTCGCAAAAGGGTTTCGACAAATTCAAGGAGTTGACTACGATGAGACTTTCTCACCAGTAGCGAAGCTAAAGTCTGTGTGGATTTTGTTAGCGACCGCTACATATTATGATTATGAGATATGGTAGATGGATGTCAAAACAACGTTCCTCAATGGAGACATTGATGAAGAGTTGTATATGATGTAACCCAAAGGTTTTGTCGATCCTAAAGATGCTAACAAGGTATGCAAACTTCAACGGTCCATATATGGATTGAAGCAAGCATCCCGAAGTTGGAATCAACGTTTTGATAAGGTGATCAAAAGTTTTGGTTTTATACAAACTTATGGAGAAGCTTGTATTTACAAGAAAGTGAGTGGGAGCTCTGTAACATTCTTAATACTATATGTAGATGACATATTGTTGATTGGGAATTATGTAGACCTTCTTAATAGTGTCAAGGAATATTTGAATAATAGTTTTTCAATGAAAGATCTTGGCGAAGCAGCTTACATATTAGGCATAAAGATTTATAGAGATAGATCGAGACGCCTAATATCATTGTCACAAAGTACATATTTGGACAAAGTTCTAAAGATATTTGGAATGGAAGATAGCAAGAAAGGGTTCTTGCCCATGTTGCCCAATACGACCTTGAGTAAAACTCAAAGTCCAAAGAACGTAAGATAGAGAAAGGATGAGTAAGACTCCCTATGCCTCAGCCATAGGATATCTAATGTATGCCATGCTATGTACTAGACCCGACATTGCATATGCTGTTAGTTTGACTAGTAGATATCAAAGTGATCCAGGAGTGGATCATTGGACAGCGGTCAAAAACATCCTTAAGTACTTATGAAGAACTAAGGATATGGTTCTTTCTTATGGAGGTGATGAACAGCTCGTTGTTAATGGTTACACCGATGCTAGTTGGAACACCGATCCGGATGATTCTAAATCTCAATCTGGATACGTATTTACTTTGAATGGTGCAGCAGTTAGCTGGAGGAGTGCAAAGCAAAGCGTTGTGGCGAGATCTTCAACTGAATCGGAATACATAGCTGCTTCAGAGGCTTCACAAGAAGCGATAGGGATGAAGGAGTTCATTACAGAGCTCGGTGTGGTTCCAAGTGCGCTGGACCCAATTTCTATCTACTATGATAACATGGGCGCCATAGCCAATGCGCAAGAACCAAGGTCACACAAGAAGCTGAAGCACATCAAGCTATGTTTTCACGCTATTCGAGAACATGTCCAAGATGGTGACATAAAGATTTGCAAAGTACACACAGATCTGAATGTGGCGGATCCATTTACTAAACCTCTCCCAAGGGCAAAACATGACCAACACCAAACTTCCATGGGTGTTCGTTATATTACCATGTAATCTAGATTAATTGACTCTAGTGCAAGTGGGAGACTGTTGGAGATATGCCCTAGAGGCAATAATAAATGTAGTTATTATTATATCTTTGTTTTTATGATAAATGTTTACATTCATGCTATAACAGTATTAACAAGGAAACATTAATACTTGTGTGATTTGTAAACTAAATAAGAGTCCCTAGTAAAGCCTCTTTATAATACTAGCTTGTTGGTTAATAAATGATTGTGGTTTCCCTATCATGAACATTGAGATGTTATTAACAACAAGATCATATCGTTAGGAGAATGGTATGATGGACATACTCCTATAGATAAGCTTAGCATAAAGATCAAGTCATTTTAATAGTTCAATTGCTATATGCTTTCTGATACATAGTAACCTAATTCCTTCGACCATGAGATCATGCTTATCACCATCACCGGAAGGATGCTTTGATGACATCAAACACCACACTGTAACTGGGTGGTTATAAAGGTGGCATTGAGTGTTTGGAAAGTATGGGTTGAGACACATGGATCAAGAGTGGGATTTGTCCATCCATATGACGGATAGATATACTCTGGGCCCTCTCGGTGGAATGTCATCCAATTGTCTTGGAAGCATGTGACTAGCTCACAAGGGATCACATATCACGGGAACGAGAAAAGAGTACTTATCAGTAACGAGGTTGAACTAGGTATGCAGAGATACCGACGATCAAAACCTCGGATAAGTAAACTATCGTGAGACAAAGGGAAATTGGTATCGTATGTAAGTGGTTCATTCGATCGCAAACTAATCGTAGGAATATGTGGGAGCCATATGAATTTTCAGATTCCTCTATTGGTTATTGTTCGGAGAAATGTCTCGATCATGTCCGCATAATTCACGAATCGTAGGGAGACACACTTAAGGATTCGATATTGTTAAGTAGTTATGGAATGATGAGTAAGAGACCGAATGTTGTTCGGAGTCTCGGATGGGATCCGTAATATCACGAAGAGATCCGGAATGGTTCGGAGAATAAGATTCATATAAGGAAAGTCCTGTTTCGGGGTTGGAGAATGGTTCCGGTGTTTTCATCGGGAATGTTCTAGAAGGTTCCGGAAGGTCCGGTACTCCGGAGGGGAAGGGTACATGAATGTGTCATAACAAGTTGGAATGGTTGCATCATGTACTAGGTGTCATCGCTGAGCAAAATAAAGGGATAAATCAAATCCTAGTTTGAAAAAGTCAAACGCCAATTTGAAAAGTCAAACGGCAAGTTTTGCTTGGTGGAGGGAGAGTAGGAAACCTACTTGGGGAGGAGTTCCTCTCCCTCCACCCGTCGGCCTTGGAATCCGAGTTGGGGAGGGAATCCCCTCCCCTTGGCCGGCGCCCTCCACCTATATAAGGAGGGGCAGGGCTGCCCCTCCAAGAACACACCTTGCCTCACCAAAACCCTAGCCCTAAGCCGCCGGCGCCACCACCTCCTGCTGCTGCCGCCACCTAGGGCAAACCCTAGCCGCCGACTTGGGCTTCCCCAAGCCCTATCCGCCGGTCTAGCCCTCTCTCCTTGGTGTGTCTAAACCCTAGATCGCCAAGGCCTCTCTCATAGTCCACCATACTCGCTCCGGCTTAACGCGAAGCCCTGCGAGATCTCCCCTCTACTTCCGGTACCACGCCGTCGTGCTGCCGGAATCGCGAGGAGAGTGCTACAACCTCTGCTGCCTGCTAGAACAAGGGAGAGGAAGGTCTTCATCGAGTACCGAACGTGTGACCGACTGCGGGAGCGCTGCCGGAACGCAGTGCCGGAAGGATCGTCTACACGATCTTGAGATCGGCAATAGTACGACTACATCACCCACGAGAATCCGCTCTCGTTAAACACTTTGGAATCTTTGAGGGTGAGTTATTCCATCGACTCATTGCTACAATCTAGTAGATAGATCTTGGCTTGTTTGTTTGTATGCGGTAGAATTTTTTTTGTTTTCCATGCTTCGAACCCCTACACAATTTCCATTGGATCTGCCGACATGACCTGACGAGTCCTCGAGTGTGATTCGGCAACCACCGAGGTGAGCGGGTCAATCCCCGAGTGACTCGAAACTGCCCCCGAGTCAATATCCATTGGCACAACATACGATTCTTGTGTTGCCAGGATGAATATTGATTCGGACTCTGGTGATGGCTTGATCGGCAGTTTCCTAAGGTGCTCCAAGGCTACTCCTGGTGGTATTGCTTGCCGAGATGAACCTAGTTTGGACAGTACATCTGCTGCTTCATTCTCTGCTCTTGGGACGTGGTGTAATTCACACCTGTCAAAGTATCCCGAAATTTGTTGCATATGGAAATGATATAATGCCATGTTTGCGTCCAGCGCGTCCCAATTTCCAGACACTTGCTAAATCACCAAATCCGAATCGCCAAAGCACATGATCCTCTTGATGCCAATTTCTTTGGCCACTTTGATGTCGTGGACAAGGGCTTCATACTCGGCAACGTTATTGGAAGCAGCAAAATGAATTTGTAGCACATACTTGAGATGATCCCTCTTTGGTGATGTGAGCACTATCCCAGCGCCCAGACCCATTTTCGTCTTGGACCCGTCAAAATGCATTTTCTAGTAGTTCAGGTCTGGCAGTGGTGGTTCGTACTGCATTTCCATCCAATCTACAAAGAAATTTGCAACAGCTTGAGATTTAATTGCATCTCGCCTATCATACTGTGGAGTATATGGTGCTAGCTCTATGGCCCATTTTGCGACTCGGCCACTGGCATCTTTGCTTTCCAATATATACGAGATAGGTGCCTCGCATATTATCTAGATTGGGTGTTCTTGAAAGTAATGTTTCAGCTTCTTTGCTGCCATATATACCCCGTATGTCATTTTCTGATAATGCGGGTAATTCTGTTTCGACACTGAGAGCACTTCGCTCAAGTAATAAACTGGTCGTTGGACTGATTTGCCCTCTTCTTCACGTTCAACCGCTATTACTGCACTTGCAACTCTGTTGGTTGCGGCGACATAGAGCAACATTGGCTCTTTGGATAGTGGTGATGCTAATATTGGTGCTGTTGCCAACATTTTCTTTAATTCATGGAATGCGCTATCAGCTTGCTGTGTCCATGTGAATTTGTCTAATTTCTTCATCAGTTTATATAGTGGTAGGGGTTTTTCACCTAGCCGACTAATAAACCTGCTCAATGAGGCCAGGCATCTAGTAAACTTCTGGACATCGTTGAGGGTTTTTTGTCAATTCTATTATTTTGATGGCCCTGATCTTTGTCGGGTTAGCCTCAATTCCTTGGCTGGATACAAGGAATCCAAGTAACTTGCCAGCCGGGACACCAAATGTGCATTTTTCTGGGTTAAGCTTCATCCGGAATCTTCTCAAGTTTGCGAATGTTTGACGCAAGTCCTTAATTAGAGTATGACTTTGCTTGGTTTTTATTAACACGTCATCGACGTATACTTGAACATTTTTGTCCAATTGATCTTGCAAGAATTTTTGCATGCATGTTTGATATGTTGCACCTGCATTTCTCCACCCAAATGGCATGGTACGATAGCAATAAGACCCATACGGGGTGATAAAAGTTGTCTTTATTTGATCATTCGGATTCAGTGGTATCTGATGGAATCCAGAATACGCATCCAAAAATAACAACAACTCACACCCAGCAGTAGAATCTATGACCTGATCGATCCGTGACAGGGGAAATGGATCTTTTGGACACTCCTTATTGAGGTTCGTGTAATTAATACACATGCGCCATACCATTGCTACGTTCGGGTCATCTTTTTTCTTCTCGACCAAGACTGGATTTGACAACCAATCCGGGTGCAATACTTCCATGATGAATCCAGCAGCTAAGAGTCTGTTAATCTCGGCATCTATTACTTTCCTCCTATCTTCGGTGAAGCGGCGGAGGGGTTGCTTCACCGTCTTGGCATCTGGTTTTACATGAAGAGAGTGCTCAGCCAGCTCCCTCGGGACTCCTTGCAGATCATGTGTGGACCATGGAAAGATATCCCGATTCTCACAGAGGAAGCTGGTGAGCTCTCTTTCCTATTTGTCGGTGAGGCCAGCCCTAATGGTAATTGTACGCTCTGGGAAATTCTCATCCACCTGTACCTTCTTGGTTTCTTTGGTAGCTTGAAATGACACATTGCCATGCGGGTTGGTTAGTGTCGGCATGCACATTTGTGCTGCTTTGTCCAATGCTGCCACTTCCAACATTTGATGCTTTTCTTGTGCTATGACGAGTGACTCGGCTAGTGAAGATCCGGCTGAGGCACACGCAATGGATCTTTTGTAGTCCCCTTCAACTGTAATCACCCCACATGGGCCTGGTAGCTTAATCTTCAAGTAGGCAATGTGGGGAGTAGCCATAAACTTCGCCATAGCCGGCCTGCCGAGTACGGCATGATAGGAGCTGACCAAATCAACCACCTCGAACTCTATGGCTTCAGTGCGACAATTCTCTCTGTTGTCGAATAAGACATCAACCCAGATCTTGCCAATTGGCTCACAGGACAATCCCGGCACAATACCGTGAAAAGTGGTCTTAGTCGGCTCTAGCATGTTCATGGTAATGCCTAACTTGAGCATAGTATCCTTGTACATGATGTTGATGCTACTGCCATCATCGATCAGTACTTTTGAAAACTTGACATTGATATCTGGGCCCATGAACGTTGGATCCAAAACTAGAGCATATCCTCCTGGGGTTGGCATGATCTTGGGGTGATAATTTATGCTCCAAGTTATGTCTTGCTTAGACCAATGCATGTACTTGGGAATTGCCGGCATTGTGGCATTCACTTCCATCATCCGTCGCTGCTGACTCTTTTTGTCATCCGGATCTGTGATGAAGACGACATAGCTCTGGTGATATTCTCTGTACTCATTTCTAGTTCCGTGGCCGACATGAGCGTTGTCAACTCTTGGATTATGCACCTGGTGCACAGTTTCTCTTCTTTCTTGATTATGATACCTTGGCTGCCTGTTTTCGTATATGTTATCTGTTCCCACAGCTTGAGCATTTCCTCCTGTAAGTGGTGGAGGGGGAGGTGGTGGAAGCTGCTTATTCAGCAAATCCACTCTATCTTCTTTCTGAAACCAATTGCATTGCCTTGTTGTGTGATTGGCTGGATTACTCAAACTAGCCGTGTGAAACTTACACGGCTAGTCCAGCATCATTTCACAGGTATACTTCTGTCGGTCCTGGTATTGCTTCCTTTGCTCATATGGCTTTTTGCCATCATTCTTTGGCAACCACTTTTGTTGTCCACTTGTCCTTTGGCGTTGGCTACTACCAGCATCTGGATGGTCCTGACTCACGGCCACAACCTGAGTCGAGCCATATCTGTAGTCTGGCCTTTCGTCCCTTCTCTTGCTTCTGTATTCGGATCTTTCGTGGCGCCTTTGCGACCCGGCAGCGTCATAGATCTGAGTCTCAGTCGTCCCATCTGCCTACATGAGCAGCGGGTGAGTTGGATATCCTAACGCATACGAATCAGCAATTCTTATTGTTTCTGCCAAACTTGTCGGCATATTCCTCTCTAACCTTTGCCACAACACACTTTCATGTCTGCATCCTTGTGCAAACCAAGCGATTGCCTGTGACTCCATTACTCCTTCACAAGAGTTGCGCATTGTGCACCATCTTCTGAGGAATTCCATGTCTGTCTCATTCGGCCTTTGCTTGCACATCGCCAGTTGTTGTGGGCGATTCAGCCTCTTGTAAGTTCTTGTGAAATTGCTCACAAAAGCGTCTTGAAAATCGATCCAGCTTTTGATGCTTCCAGGTGGCAAATTGTTCAGCCATACCCGAGCTGGTCCTTCCAGCATTTGCGGTACATACTGTACTGCCAATCTCAAATTTCCCTGTGCGATTTTCACAGCAGTTCCATAATCTATGAGCCAGTCCTCTGGCTTTGTGCTTCCATCATACGTTTTTGTTCCTCTGGCCAGCTGGAAATTTGGTACAGGTGGCTCCTTCATGATCCTTGGGCCAAAGCATGATGGACCCTGCGGACCTTGCAATTCGATCAGTTCTGCCATCTTTATTCGGTCAAGCTTCAGCCTTGCATCATCCAGCTAAAGGTCCCTACCTCCGAGTCTAGATCCCATCGCCTGATACGCGCGCGTGATCCGACAGTTCATATCCGTCATTCACCATTGCCAAGTAACCATCATTGTACTTATTAGCGTTCGGGTCAGCAGGCTGTTGAGCTGCCTTTCCCGCGCTTTGCTGTCTTCTTTCGGGTTGAGCTGGTGCGTTATTCGGCGCTCGATTTCCTCCTCCTTCCGAGTGAGTTTCACGCCTAGGTTGAGGCGCAAAATTTTGCCCTCCATTATCGTTTCTTTGCCCTGCTTGCCTTTCTCGGCCTGCATTTTCCTAGTTTTCATTTCTTTGGGCATTATTCCTTCTTGTTCCCTGTGCATGCGCTAGGTTTCCCTGAGCCATTGCCGGGTCATAGGTGATCATCTGCTTGTTCCTTCCGGAATTCACACTTTTTTCCTTTCTCGGTCTTGGCGCTGCTCCGGGTGAGGATGTCGTGTGCCCTGCCGATCTTGCCGGAACAGGAGTCGCTGAGTGAACCAGTTGTGACATTCCTGCTATACCCGGATTCGCTTTGTAGTACGCTTCATTCAGCATGCTAGCTGCTCTTACTAGTTCATTGACTCATTCTTGTTGTCTTTTCTTTGCTTCTCCCTCCAAATGGGGCAATTCTGCCATTGCTTCTTCTGTTGCTCGCAGATTAGCTGATGTTGTATTATATGTTGGCTGCATAGCTGTTTCGTTGCTGTTCTCTAGAATTATTTTTTACGTCGCATCCGCCAGCTCTTCATTGAGGTTTCTTCCTCTTAACCTCGTCGCATCAAGCCGGCTCTTCGTGCCCTTGACTCGATTTGCCGAGTTGAGCTCTCAGATCGTGATATCCACATCTTGCTGTAACTGCGCTAATTCCTTGGATTTCTCCAGAACGTTTATCCTGGCTTCCTCCAACTCGGCTTGCACACGTGTCGGGTCAGTTGCTTGCGCTACTGGTTCTGCCAACTTATCTACCGCTTCCTGCAGCTACTTGGTCCTTTTACTCCTAGCTATGTTTTCTAGCATGTCCAGCGGTGTCTTTGCTGTTCTTGCAGCCCTTGGTGTTTCTTCATAATTTCCTCCCTCAACATTCTTATTCACTACCGGAACTATCGGTGGAGCTGCTGGGTTAGGGGTTGTCATCATTACCTCCACGGAGATGAGTTGGTGAAGCTTTCCAGTGATAGGAACTGCTGGCGGATCCGGCGCCTGGACGACGCACTCCGTATATGCACGCTCCATGCGCACAGCAACGTAGACCTGGTGCTCGCCGAACTTGACGAAGCGACCTCCCCTAGGGAACGGCTTGGTCCCGAAGCACCCCGCGTTGTCGCTGACGAAGTTGAGCGCTCCAAACCTCTGAATAGGAGTCGCAATTATAGTTATATATGGACTAAATAAATTAAGGAAACAAAGGTAAAGGATTTAATACAAGAAAATAAAATGTAACAAAATAATAAATGTAAGAGTGTTCCATGTTCCAGTCCTCTAAATTCAAGAGGACAATACAAAGGTTTTTCTATATGAGGAAAATGAACCTACGTTCAATGCTTCACTCAATTCTCTCTCTTCAACAATGATGGTGATCATGTTATGGACGATAAAGTACACACAATTGACATATTTTAACGGCTAACGTTTATACGGCCTCATGTCCTAAAACATGAGGAAGAAAAATAAAGTAAGCTTATGTGTGATGTGTCACTTAGGCACATTTCGAATACTTTTTCTCTTTTTACCTCTAGATGTGTGTGCGTATTAAAGGATGCGGTGCTAGTTGTCACGCAGTAGTACTGTCGTGGTGGGCACGGCATATGCCATTGGTAGGCTTAAGTTAGGGGCCGAATGGGTGCCTGTGGTCACCGGGGAGGGAGTGCACGGTCGATCCATGTACGAAAAACAAGATGAACTCTCCACATTTAGCGATCTGATTGATACCCGAGAATTACAAGTGCTCCTTGAGCTGTATGAACTAGTGTTATGTGCACTAGTCCCCTACTTGGTCCAACCTCCCCCTACTACAACTATGCCCCCCTTATATAGGCAGCGCTAACTAACTTATATCCCTTTGGGTTCTAGGGTTTACTGTTTGGATCTTGGTCCCTACTTTGTGGGCCGGGTCATGGGCTTGCCCTAAGCCCAACGGCCCAGTCCATAAAGCTTGACAGCTAACGGTCTTCTAGTACGTCGCCTCCTGTTCCTTTTGGCGTCACACTGTAACTTTGTACGTCAGCATTTGCTTTGGGCGTCACCCGGCTCCTTTTGTGTCACCCGGTGTCGCCCTTCTCTTTTGACCATGCTTTTATCACGGTCCCTCCTGAAACTTACTCGAAAAGGTACCACGCGTCTTATCCGACTCGGCCCTTCCCCCGACGACTCGGCTCGTCTGTTCCTGCAAGATTAACAACTTTGTCGTATGCGGGCCGACATAGTTCTTATGTCGGCCACACACGATTCTCTCTCCCGGCCGTACTTACTCGGTCGGGCTCTTTCCTTACTCGGAGTAAGCCAAGTTGTGCTAAGTCTCACCCCTTGTGACCCTACCGGGGGTTATCCCCCCGGACAAGTACCATTTCTGCCACTCAGCTGCATCCTCTACTACCACACACATCTATATGCATCATACTTCTTTATATAGGAACACACTACAACACTACTGAGTTTTATATGTTGTGCATGTCCCTCGCTCTCATCTACCTACACTTGGTGTTGTCAAACACTCTCGTGCCATGGGCAAACAAGGTATTACCATGATAACTCATGACTTAAAATAACCAAACCAATGCATTAGTCATCATAACATATCTTCACAGTATAACAAGCTATAAAAGTGTGGCATGCCAATAAATTCGTAATAGGTATCATCTCATAGCACAATACACACTATAGGAATTACATAGGTCGATTGTTTTGTAATCATGTATGGAAGCTCATACGGACTATAGCAAATGATCATACATAGATATATTGTATCAAGTTACAGCCACAAACCCATAGACCAGGCGGTGGAATACTCCCCTCTCATGATGGAGAGAAACATTGAGGTTTTGGAGAGGGAGGAGAGGCGGACGGAGGTGATCCCGATAGTGGTTCCCCTTCCATCGTCCTCCGGTGATGGCTTGCTAGCTCTCCGTTACAATTTTCGATCTTCGCCTCTTCCCATCGCAAGAAGAAACCCCCGAAGGTATATGTAGGTGGTTTTAGGTCAATACAACCGCGGTGGCACAAAAATAGGAAAATCGTACGCTCGAGGCTCCAGATCCTCTTGGTGGTGCGGTGCACTTTTTTTTGCCTGCCATTTTTAGCTCGTTGGGCCACTAGGGTCCTACTCTAGCTCGTTTTGTTCGCATAGAAAAAACATTAAACAAATTAAATTGAATTTTTTTAACATGGCCAGTTGACCTAATCCCATTTCGAGTTCCATAGCTCCCTGTAAGTCAAAAACACTAATAGAATATTTTTGTCTTCTAGAGTTTTAATCTAAATAAAGGAGATTTTTTGAAAAATCCATAAAATCAATATATAACATGGATATAAAAGTATATATGATGCAAATATGTGGGAACATATCACAGTAAATTACAAAGTTAATGTATGCACGTTACATGCATCACCTTGCTAAATTTAGTTCTCAAGTAGGCCGGTGGGTTGATGGAGGGCTTGGTAAGAATTTTTTTAGAAAGGAGGAGCATATATTAATATCGCGAGATACAAATTACACCAAGACTCTAAAACAACGCATTACCCTGATGACGATGCACACAACCAAAAAAAGAAAGAAAAATTATAGGAAAAATAAAGTCCCGCAACAACGATCTATGCTCTAGAACAGCGACCAAACACCACCAAGACAGCATCAGAAATTCATCCTCTCCAAAAGCGATGCCTCCAAGAAGGAAACAATGCAGTCATCATCGCCCTGATCATTGATCATAGATTTTCACCCCGAAGAAAGTCTGACAAAACAATGCCTTCAACAAGGCCATTGCGAGGCACAACCAATTAAGGCCACAGCTTGGATTTTCACCATGCAGCTTGAACTCTGGAATTCTCATGTAATGCCGCCCCCACTTTTCAATGTTGCTGCTCCAAGACCTCGATCACCAAGCCAAAACCTCATCTCTACCAGGATTCAAACCACCATTATCAGTCTTCGGACCTTGGCTTTCATGTCATTCTCTACGACTGACTTCACCATGTGACTAATGGCATGTTCTTGATGGCAACAACCTGCAAAGCTTCGCAGAACTACCTCTATAACCAAGTGGTTAGATAAAAAACATGGTTGCGCACGACCAAAATCCATATAAGGATACATATAAGGCTGGGTAAGAATGGAGGGCTTGGTAAAGCAACACTAGCGCATGTGGTATACAATGATGTAAGGATACAATAATCTTTTCTTTTGCAAAAGTCCACCAATCTATTCGCTCCTCAATAGCAGCAATCCTAAAAGTAATAAAAATTACAAAAGGTCATCGGACCACCTAGCCCCTCCATCATTTGAACCATAAAAAGCTTGCCGCAGTATAGCTTATTATAATAGACAGATAGAAAGGCGTCGTGCTAAGACCCGAAAGGTCTAGCGCACGATAGCATCAACCGTCCCCCGATGAATATAATTGTAGATCAAAAGGAACACCGATCAAATCAAGTGAGAGCAGCCAGAGACACACCTCCACACATCTTTCGGCAGCGTTCTGGACGCACCACAGGAACATGGCCTAGATGGGAATGATTTTATTCCATTTTCATGGAGTCGTCACCGCCATGTCTTTCTAAGTAGGACACAAACCCTAAACAGAATGGCGAAAACATAAAAAAAGGATCCTCTCCCGTTGACACAGATCGGGATCCACCAAGCCTCCATGGCCCTGAGGCCACAAGAGGTGAGGCAGATCGGCGGCTGCGTCGACAAGAGGCAAGGAAACCCTGGCCGCCCGTCTGTCTCTCTTGGGAACAAGAGGTACGTAAAACGGATACTCCAATCTTTTGACCAGCTTTCCAGCATATATTTATGTGTGTCCTATCAATTCGATATTGTCATCAAGAGCATAAAGAAAAGCACTATTTATTTCACAACAAAACGAGAAGTGTGATCCAGTGGAACAGATTGATATCCATGGAGGGAAGGATAACTTGTGGTCTTGTGGAGCAAACAGAGGGAAACAAACTTGGGATTAAGTGTGTGTGCCCCCATGAAGCTTGCGGAACTCTTAAAATTGGTGGAGCTACTCGAGATTGTTGCAAGTTTGTGCAGACGACCTCCCTCCTCCCTGCTGCCCACTGGGTTGCTTAATTCAAGGGGACGTTTTTGGTCATTCTTCCAGCACATTATCTATCCATGAAGATGCTGCTGCTACTTTTACTAATTTCGTACAGATCGTAGTTTATACTGTAGGACACTAACACTGCCGTGTGCTCTGTTTCATCAAATTCATATGATCGTCCATTCACTCCTTTTAAAGACGGACAACTGAACTGAAAACACTGACCGTGCATAATCTGGAGAAGTCGCAATTCCAAGGCAATCACACAGGACATTTTCAAACAAAAAAAAAGACAATTGATTTGAACTATGTAGAATTTGTACTCTTCACACACTCTTCTATCACGTGGGTACTAGAAACTCCATATGGCCATCGTCCATGACAACCGCGGCCATGGCTCCCAGGACTGCCACTCCTACGACTGCAACTGCGGCGAACCGCCCAATAACCCTACCCGCAGCCCATCTCCCTGCCTGCTTGGTCTTCCTCATCCCGCGGGCCACTGCATCCTCCCCTAGCGAGAACAGCGACGTGGCCGCGGTGGATCCGGAGTACAACGAGCTCGACGAGTAGTCGCAGCAGCAGCCACAGGGACAGTGCGGGATGGTACACTCGCAGGAGCAGGAGCACGACGAAGCGGTGGCCATGGCGGCTTTCATAGGGGCGACGGGCGCGGCATCCACGGAGCAGATGCTGGACACGTCTTGCTCGTAGCGACGTGGTCGGCTCCTGCCACATCCGTCGTTGGCGACACCGGCGCTGGCGCCGGCGCCGCTGCTGCCGGCCTGCTGGAGCGAGGAGAGGAGCTTCCTCGGCGTCGTGGGCGAGCGCCTAAGGAAAATCGGGAAGAGGAGGTCCGGCGATCCCGGGCCAGCGCCGGTGACGTGGGCCGAAGAAGGCGTGGTGCAGATGCTGCTGCTGTCCGAGCAGCTGCGGCGATGGCGCGGTTCGGAGCGGCTGGTCTTGTATCCGTTCCAGTGCTGCTCCAGGTCCGTCATCTGCCGCTCCAGACGGTCGACGCAGAAGGCAACGGCGACGTCGTCGTGGTTACAGGCTGGCTGACGACGCGCCTTGCCGTGGGCTTGGTGGTGGGCGCTGGTGGCGGTGCTACAGGTGCTCATGGTCGCACGCGTCGGCCGCCGTCGCATACGTGAACGACAACAGGGAACGCTGGGGCGCGGGCTGAAATAGAGAGGTGGGTGGTTGTACTTGTACACCTTTAGTACGTGCGGCAGGCCGCAACCAACTGCCGCTGGTGGTGGTGGACGCCATCGCCTCCACGTTCCACGACCTGGGAAGCGCGGCATGCTCAAATTTCGAAATTAGTCATGACTATACTGTTTGAACAAATTAATCGTGCTTTAATTGGAACTTAACTGACTTGACAAATTTTTTAGCCACACTTTGTTGGCAAAATGTGGTTGTGAAACAAACATGCCCAACTTTGAAACTCAGATTTGTGTGATCGTGCACTACTCTGAAAATAGATGTTACTACAAGAGTACGCCAATCAAGGGCTCTCGTCATCCCCCTCCCCTTTCTCTCTTTTCCCTTTACACCTTTTGCGATGCCCCTGGCTCCTCCCCCCCCACACACACACACACACACACACACACACACACACACACACACACACACACACACACACACACACACACTCTTTCTCCCGGGTCCTAGCCGGCCAGAGATGATGAGGGAGAGGAGGCCGGCCTCCTATGTAATACACCAGTGGTAGGGATAGGATTAGGTCTGGTCTTGGTCCAGCTTACGTGGTGACTGGCATGATGCCTTCGGGGGAGCTTGTGGACGGCTTCAGGCGATGGGTGGTGGTGATGTTGGTCGTGGTGCTTTAGAAGATGGAGCCAAAGATGGGCGGTGGTACTACCCTTGCAACCCCTTCAATAAAGCCCAAGTGCGACCCAGATCAACAAGGTTCGGCTTGCTAGGCTTCGACGTGATGCCATGCATCATGGTGGTGGTCACATGAAAGAAGATAATCTCTAGACTAATCTTCCTTTTGCGTTGCTGGGAACTCGTGTTGCAGGCGTTCCCTAGAGTTCCTTAGCGGGGGACTCGCGACGGATGGAGCCATCTTGCCCATGCTCTTCATGCCCTCCTTAGCCACCCATCGATGGCTCTCCTTCCTCTAGGTGCAAGACCACTATGGGGGACCTTATTATACATAGTCCAAGAACTTCACGGCAGCACCGCCCCAACTGGATCTGACCACAATGGTGCGAAGCTGGCACATACGTCGAGTCGATCTCGCTGAAGCGAGGGCGAAGGACCTAATTGCTTTTTATAATTGTTTTAGGGTTTTAGGTGCTAACGTGTAGCTCTTGTTTGAAATTTTTATTTATGTTTGGGTTTATTTGTAAATTGTAATTCCACTGCTTTGGGACCTTGGGTACCATGACGCATGTAAAATACATACATGAATTTTATGGTTTATTGTCACATATTTCAATATATTTGCATCATGTATAATGTTATATTTATATTTTACATTATTTTTTGGGATTTACCAATGACCCCCTTTGTTCGGTTTATAACTATACAGTACACGAAAACCCTGTTTTGCATATCTTTAACTTTCAGGGAGCTAAACTAAGATGGATCTAGGATTTTTCGAGAACTATTATTCACGAAGACAAGCATCTGAAGCACCGAAATCTCACGAGTGTATCCCAGAGGCCCAAAATAGACCAGGTGACGTGACCAAGGGGGACCGTGCCACCCATGCATGTTCCCTCCTCGAGCATCCTCTGGTTTTTGGATTGTTATAAATATAAATAGATTTCCATATGATTTAATCAAGATAAAGAATTGATAAAGAATGATCATAGAAACAGTAATTAAACTAATCAGACTACATCTAAACATGATAAAGTAATCACACCCACTCCAAATTCAAGAACAAGAAACTCTAGCAAAATCTAAAAGAGAAGTTCGAGATTAGGTACGATGTTGCATAAGCAGCCATGGCGGTAGTAGTAGTAGCATTCGTATTATCATCCATGTTGAGGTTGTTGAAGAGATCGTTAATGTCCGGGAAGAATTTGTCGTTGTCGAAATCATCGTCCAACGATGTTGTGTTGCCAGTAGTCATGGTAGAGAGCTCCCCAAAAACCTGATTTCCCATATGTTGGAGATATACTCAAGAGGCAATAATAAAGTGGTTATTATCATATATTTATGTTTATGATAAATGTTTACATCTCATGCTATAATTGTATTAACAGGAAACATTAATACTTGTGTGTTTTGTAAATATAAAGGAGTCCCTAGTAAGCCTCTTGTTAAGCTATCTTGTTGATTAATAGATAATCATGGACATTGGATGTTATTAATAATAAGGTCATATCATTAGGAGAATAATATGATGGACACACACCCATAGTAAGCATAACATTAAATCAAGTCATTAAGTATGTTTTGCTACAAGCTTTCAAATACATAGTAACCTAATCCTTCGACCATGAGATCATGTTAATCACCATCACCGGATGGATGCTTTGATGACATCAACACCACTTCCATAACTGGATGGTTATAAATGTGGCATTAGGTATTTTGTAAGTATGTGTTGAAGCACATGGATCAAGAGTACGATTTATCCATCCATATGACAGATAGATATACTCTGGGCCCTCTCAGTGGAATGTCATCCAGTTGGCTTGCAAGCATATGCATAGGTCACAAGGATGTCATATCACGGAATGAGTAAAGAGTACTTATCGGTAACGAGGTCGAACTATGTATAGAGATACTGACGATCAAACCTCGGATAAGTAAAGTATCGTTGTTGACATCGTTTTTGACCAAATTAAATAAGTGTGTGGAAATACATAAAAATATAATAAAATTCTTCGAACGGCAAAAATCCGGTATAATAGAATAACAATATGATTTTAAAAAATAATAATAATAATAAATTCATTTCAAATAAGGAATGAAAACAATCAAGCATAGACAAATATGCCTGTCGGAAATACATAATCCTTCAGAAATATTAGTTCAAGACAAAGAGCAGAAAGACCCCTATTGTTTAGTAATTTGGCGCCTTTTTACCAGGAATGCAATGAGGAAAGACAGATAAACACATTGCCTCGTTTAAGACTTTCAAAGCATCAGTTGAATGACTATTCTGGAGTCTAAAATACTTGCTTCACATATTAAATAAAATTTTATGATGCATATAGAAATAAAACTTTTCTAGCCATATATAAGCTAAAATTTTGCAAACTAGCTAACTCACATGCTATTAGGCCATAGTCCATATGAAGAAAACTATATATAGCTATAAGTGCATGTGCATGCATGGATTATGCGGCACCATCACATACTTAAAATATAATAATATGCTAATTATCCAGCATGAAGCTCATGAATGCATGGATTAAACAGCACTGCTGCATGATTAACATACAATAATATAATTATCGAGCCCATGGCCCATGTACGTACGCACGCTCGAAAAATGGAAATATCTACAAGCGACTGAATCCACATGAACAAATCTAGAGTATCCAGGTTGCAACCGGCCACGCTCCCACGTTTGGCCTCCATGTTCTACACGATCGCACTTCTGGCGGCGTGAGACGCACGAAGGCTCCAGCCTCTATAAATAGACCATACAATTGCTCATCTATTTTTGATTCGTTCGCATATCACCCATCGCTTATACTATAGCCATCGCTCGCATACATATCTCCGAACAGACTTCAGTCCATCATCAGTTCACACCATAAAAAATACACAAGGCAAGCAAGACAACAAGAAAAGAAGAAAACAAGAAGGAGCACTTCGGTATTCAAGACAAGATGGGATTCATGGCTTCCCCTTAGCCTTTGGTTTGGCCATGGGTACAAACCAAATGACCTCCATCTTCATCCTCTTTCTTAGCTCTAGGTTTGGCCATTGGTACAAACCAAAGAGCCCTCTTATGTCTACTAAAACTCATGTTCTTTGTTTAGCTATTGGTACAAACCGAAGAGCTCTCCTACATCTATTAAAAACTCTTGTTCTTGATTTGGCCGTGGGTACAAATCAAGAAGCTTTCTTATATTTGCAAAAAATCATGCACTTGGTTAGGCCATGGGTACAAACCAAGTAGCTTGCTCACATCTACTAGAAATAAAGAGATTTTTTCATCTTCTTCGAAATCGTCTCCCTTGGTTCGGCCATCATGGTACAAGCCGAGGATCATATTTACATATATTTGTTCTTGATGTTCATCTCCTGATTTGGTCCCTTTAGCGATACGAATCAGAATGAAATGTGGGTATAAGCCACGTTCCTTAGTTCGATCCCTATACGCGGAAACAAATCTAGAGAATTACATTGGTACAAAGATCCCAAAAAAATCATATTAGATCTGTCCTAAAAAAATGGATATGATTAAGTTCGAATTAAAGAAGATAGTATTCCTTTAAGTAGGATATGAGAAAAAATATAAGTAGAAATCGGCATAGCATTATGCAATGCATACGAATATGCTAACTAAATCACTATATATACTTCTTGTTTGGTTACGCTACCGGCATTTTATGCTATGATAGTAGTAATGCAAACATGAAGAAAACAAACATTCATCTTGGTTACACTTCTCACGGGCTTTATTGCTATGCGACGTTGATAGTAATACAAGTAAAATAAACCATAATAAAATCTGCCTCACAGCATGTTATAGGCTAAATTATCAAATCATGTCATAAAATTCTCCTTTGTTACGCTGCTCGCGGTCATTATATTTTTGTTACGCGATGTTAGTATTAATACAAATGAAATATTAAATATGCGTACCCAATGGTATGAAAATAAATCAAAATCTCACAAATCAATACTACGTCCATTAGTACTAAAACAAACATTAAAAGCCAGTATGGCCGCCGCTTCATGCATGTAGAAAAGGCTCATGCATGTCCCTTAGATAAAATTGCATACAAACTTCTTATAGTGATAGAACAAGTGTAAGTAAGAAATATGATAAGAAATATTAAACATCTAGTTCACATGCCACTATCGTTAGTGACAGAACTATGCATTGTTCAAATCTGATGCATGTAGAAAACTCAGATGTATGATCTTATAGTCCACACTGCATGTGACAATAAAAAAGGATCTTCTTGCTGGTCGATTGACTATTTAAAAATCATCTACAAGTCAAATGACTCATCGTATATGAAAAATGAAAATACATATTGGTTAATTAACAGGACATATGAACCTACCCATGCATGTAGTAAAAATGAATCATTTTGTACTGTCAAATTTGGTACGGATGATATCAAATAAATACGGTTGTTAAGATATTATGTATCTCAAACAAACAATATCAACCTTAGAGATAATCCAAAGAATATAAAATGCCTCTCCGAGCATGCCGACGTTGAAGACATCAATGAGGACTCCTTAGTTTTATTTCATATTTTGTAATAATTGTATGATGTAATCCTATGTAATAGATATTGTTGGAATTCTTAATCAGGGGTTTTCTCTTCAGAGATGTAATCAACGGAATTTCTATATAAATGTATGAGTTCCGGAAGTAATTGATGGTGGCTCAGATCAATGTAGAGCTTCGTTGGGAGTCGCCAAGAGGAAGGTATGATGAGCACAACAGCAAGTCTTCCCTCAGTAAGAAACCAAGGTTATCGAACTAGTAAGAGGAAGGAAATGACTCAAAGGTGTTGCTAGCAACTTGGAAACCTGCAAAACACAAACTCAAGACTTTGCCCCAACGAACAGTGTGGTTGTCAATCTCACCGGTTTGCTGAAAACAAAGAATTAACTGTATGGTGTGGAAGGTAATGGTGGTTTACAGAAAGGTAAACAGTAACAGTGGAAGAAGTATCAATGGTAAAGATTGGATCGGGGTCCATAGTTCAGTAGAGGTGTTCTCCTTAAGATAAACAAACATGGCATGCTGGGTAAACAAATTATAGCAGGGCAATTAACAGGACTGAGCAAGGCATAACAATGCAATACTACACATTAATGATCCTATGACATTCGATTGGGCAATACAACAACATACATAGACCGCCATCCAAATACATCTATGACTAGTAATCCACCTTCAGGTTATCATCCGAACCTTCTACAATATTAAGTTGCAAGCGACGGATAACTGCTTTAAGCAAAGTGTGTAAGGTAAACAATCCACTTGTTTCATGAACAAGAGACCATTGTTTTCTCCCTAGTAGCAACAACACATCTACAACCTTAGAGATTTCTGTCACTTCCCTTAGATTAAATAGAGGCATGAACCAACTATCGAGCATAAATACCCCCTCTTGGAGTCACTAGCATCTACTTGGACAAGTAACTACTAGAAACGGAGAGCATGAAAGATCACAAACAACACAGACATGATAGAATCAATAAGACAAAACCATTAATCAATTTGACATAGTATTCTCAATATCCATCGGATCCCCGCAAACACATCATGCATGATTAAAAATAGATGATCTTGATCATGAACGGAGCTCACAAGATCTAAACATGGTAGCACAAAGGAGGAGATACAACCATCTAGCTACTACATGGACTCGTAGTCCAAGGTGGCACTACTCACGCTTCATACCGGAGGCTGGAGAAGACGGCCTCCGGGATGATCTCCCCTTCGGCAGGGTGTCGGGAAGAGCTTCAGACCCCCCACCCCCCAATCTAGGGACGATGGTGAAAGCGGCTACTGACTGTTTCGTGGAAGATTTGTTGGGTACTTAGGGTTTTGGTATCGGGGGGTCTTTATAGGCGGAGAGGCGAGGCAGGGGGCACCTAGCGCGGCCGTACCCCCCAGGCACGGGCTAGGGTTAGCCGCGCGGCCAGGGGGTGTGGCCCCCTGGTGGCTCTTCTCCATCTCGTACTCTGGCTTCGTGTTTCCCACGGTAAAATATTGACTTTGGCTTTTGTCCCGTCCAATTCCGAGTATATTGATTTTCTGCCTTTTTTGGAACCAAAAATAGAAGAAAATAGGCAACTGGCATTGTGGCATCTTGTTAATAGGTTAGCACTAGAAAACATATAAAAACACCTCAAAGTGTAGACAAAGCAAAGCAAAGTAGATGCTAAACAAGCATGGAACATCAAAAATTATAGATACGTTTCCGACGTATCAAGCATCCCCAAGCTTAACTCCTGCTTGTCCTCGAGTAGGTAAGTGATGAAAAGAATAATTTTTAGGTGACATGCACCATTAAAATCAAGATCAAACCATTTGCAAGCATTGAAAGCTGGGATTAAAGAACTCTAAACATGAGCATGAAAGATGGAGTTCTAACAATAAGACAAAGTAACTATGCATGCAACACGAAAGGTTATAAACAAAGATCATGAATAACAATGCATTAAAAGACGTTTGTTTGTTTGTTTCACATATAGAAAACATAGCATAGTGGCATTCAACTTGTTCCTCATGGAGTAGCAAATAGATGCATAGGACACCTTCAAAGTTCATAAGAGTGACTAGATACAAATAGTTCATGATCAAGCAATATCCATAATATGAATCAATCAATAAGTTTTGGGACAATGCACATAGAACTAATAATGACAATTATGCTCTCTTAATTGGTGCCTAAGGATAGAATGTCGAGACTCAATATAATAGTGGAAGAAAGACCCTTCATAAAAGGGAAGCAGGGATTTTAAGTCTCAAAAAGAGCTTCCAAAAATTATGGTACTTGTTAGCTTTCAGCCCTCATTGCCCCTATCATAAGCATCTTGAAGTGATTAAGGTTAAAGTGAACAAACTATGGAGTATATGCTTGACAAAGTATAAGTTGGCAATCTCATGTCCCTTGAATACGAGGGCCGCTCCTCATGCTACTCAACTTTAGTCACCGGTAAACAGCGGCGGGCCCAAGATTTGTAGCGTGTGTATTCAAAATTTCAAAGGGTCAAAAAAAAGTTTTGACACTCGAGCTATTGTTTGGCATATACAACTGATTGTAGGAACAACATATAGTTCTAACTATGTAGCACATTTTGACTGTAATACTATTTCTTCATGAGAAGAGATCATAACTTTAAACAATCCAACATATAAAACGGGCAACATAAAAAATATCTAGATGATAGAAAATAACAATTTGAAAGGAGAGCTTACAAATTAAAGGATAACTTTCCGACTCTTCGAGGCTTGAAAACCAGTGATGATGTCCTCATCCTTGACTTGTAAAAATAAATCCCTCTCAATGAAGGTAACCAAGCAACCATTCAAGAATTTTTGGCACATCTTACTTTGTAGCTTGTTTTTTATATAGTTCATTGAAGAAAAGACTCGCTCAACACCAGCTGTTGCAACAGGGAGAACTAGCACCAATTTCAGAAGTTTATAAACAATATCATACCGAAGAACCTTGTCTGTTTTAACAAGCATCATAGAAATCTCAGCTAGACTTTTCAAGTTCTTGAATTTTTCATTTGTACTCACATCATTAATATAGCGATTCAGTTGAAAAGGAAGTTGAGTCAATTCTTCCATTTCAAAATCATGAGGATAGAACTGAGCAAGCTTAACCAACATCTCAACATTAAAAGCAGAAAATAACTTGGTTGGACTGAATGATGCCATGCATCTAAGTAGATCCGTGTTTACCTCATCAAATCTGTTATTAAGCTCTTGAACTTGTCTATCAATGACACCCAAAAACATATCAGCATGAAACCGGTGCTAATTAGTGGCATCTTCATAAAACCTCTTTGCTCTCTGTATAGGCTTGTACTTCCCATCCATGTCAACAACTCTAACGTGGTGCGTCACACAAAAAGAATTAACCTTACTAAGGAATTCTTTCCATCCAACATCTTCTCTCAGACCCCCCAGTTCTCTCTTTGTGAATGCAAGAAGATCCATTGCATTCACAATATCTTGATCCCTCCTTTGCAAAGCATTGCAAAATACATTTGTGACTCCAAAAATTTCATTCATCACATGCAACAAGAAGACAAACTCAAATGACTCAAATACTTCTAGCATAGTTTGAGATCCTAAAGCCTCGGCCCCTTTACTTTCTTTTCCAACCCTGAAGAGAACTTTCTTGATTGATGGATACAAAGACATGACATGCATTATAGTTCGGTGGTGAGATCCCCACCGTGTATCACCTGGCCTTGATAATCCCATCTCTTGATTTAAACCTTGGCCACTTTCGATTTCACCTAGCCTCAAAGCTTGAATCATATACTCTGCTTGAGCTACGCGAAGCATGCAGATCTTTTTACAAGACATCCCCAGGACATTCAACAAGTATGCTAGTTGCCCGAATAACCACTTACAATCAATATTCTCCTTAGCAACAGTTGCAAGGCTTAGCTGGAGTTGATGAGAGAAGCAATGCACATAATACGCAGAAGGAGAATCTTTAGTTTCTTCAAACCATTGACATGACCCTTCATATTGCTAGCACCGTCATACCCTTGCCCACGAACCTTGGATAAGGGCAACTGATGCATAAGAAGCAAAGACTTAATTGCATCTTTAAGAGTCAATGATGTAGTATCCTCAACTTGGACAAGACCAAGAAATTGCTCAATCGGCTCTCCTATTTTATTGACAAAACGCACACAAAGAGCCAATTGTTCTTGTTGGTATGCATCACTAGATTCATCAGCAAGAATTGCAAAACACTCATCACCAACTTCCTCTATGATAAATTTAGTTGTTTCCTGAGCACAACAAACAATGAGTTATTTCTGAATTTATGGTCTATCATTTGACAATTATGTGGAGCATTATATAGAACTACCTCATTAACTTCTTCAAAGTTCCCTGCCAACCATTGCAAAAGTTCCTTGAAATTACCTTTATTATTTGAATCTTTTGACTCATCATGACCCCGAAAAGCTAAACCTTGGCGCAAAATATACCTTATGCACACCATTTCAAACGAGCTAAATAGCGAGCCTTGTACTGTGTGGTATTTGAGGCAATGGACTCCTTAATTGATGCTTTAGGTGATATGAACATATTATATTTCTCTTCAGCCTCACAATGAGCACTATTTATTTCACCAGCATGCTTATGGAATCTAACTTTCATGTTCCAATTTCTAAACCCTCCATTGACAAAACTATCTCCACCGTCATTAGTGCCCTCTTTGAACAGATAGCATACAAAACAATATGCATCATCTTTATCTACACTGTACTCAAGCCACTTCAACTCATCAAACCACTTTGGTTGAAAGCGACGCATACCTCCACAATTGTGTTGGGGAAAATCCTCCTTCTTCATCTTTGGTCAACATGGCCCCAATGCGATGTATGCCCTTCTAACTGAATCTCTATCATTGACAGCATATCCGGAGATAGGAGATCTTAATCCAGGATCATGCTCAATATCATAATTGCCATCGTCATCAAATTCATCATCGGATTCATTATATTCCAAAATTTCATCAATCTCCGGCTCTGTCCTAGCAGCTCTCTCCGGCATATCCGGTTCAGGTTCAGGTTCCATGTTTGTCCCACTATCACTCTGTCCTTGGAATAACACCAACTGCATATTGTCATGATTCTCATTTTGATTTTCAGTCTTTCTCTTCCTTGCATCAGCTCTTTCCATGAAAGCTTTCAGATCAACAACAGGACCACTCTTTCTCTTCATGTTTCAGACAAAATAATACTTGTACAATATGTAATAAATACGAAACGAAAAAAATGTTTAAGTCATCTGAATTTCGTACATCATATCTGAACTTTTCTAAATTTCACCTCATGGCAGGGTTGAGATAAGCTGGAGTAGGGAGAAAATTAGCCTCCCAGGACCAGGAGAGGGAAACAATCAAATAGGAGAAGGGGGAGGAGCAGAGGTTGGCAGGGCCGGGGCGCCGGGCACTGCTCCAACCGGCGAGGCGGCAACAAAGATGAACCAGTCAGCCGTCGTAGCCGCAGATGTCCTAGTCGAGTCGTGGAGGAGCCAAGCAGGGAGACAGAGACGAAGATAGCAGCGACTCTTCCGTCGTGTATCGCCGTCGTGTGTCACCGTCGTCCTCCGGTTCCAGATCGATGCCACCGAGACGGTTTGGGGAATTGGGGGCGATACGAATAGCGGCGCAAACAAACGAACTGACACAGTCTATTCCAAAGCATTTGTTTCCAAGCGATGGCCGATGGAGGCAAGTAGCGATGCTCCTATACTGCTATTGGGCTAATTTGCTAGTTGGGCCTCATAACACGAGAGAGAATGGACAGTAAGCGATGCTCCTATATTATATATGACAAGTTTTTTGCCAAATTTTTTGGATATTCACTTGAATACCCTTGAATTTAAGTGGGCCCACCCTTGCCGGTAAGTTCTTGTCATAGTAAGTACATGTGTATCATAAAGAACCGCTAACGTGGTACCCCTTGCACATGATACATGAGCTATCTCATAATCAAAATTACAAGGCAAGCAGACAATGAGCATCTCAGCAATCTTCTTATTTACCATGGGAAAATGGTGCTTTTTTCTCTCTTTCCTCTTTTCAGTATGTCTCTTTTTTTTAAAAAAAATCTTCATAGATTGCTCACTATGGTGATGCTGCAAGTTTCCACCATGATTAGGCATGGCTTATGCTAGCGGCCCAGGCGTTTCTCTAACACACATACATAACTCCATGGACTTATAAGCTCCCGTTTTATTTCATACTGATGACTTCCATAGACAAAAGAGCATGATATCAACTGTGTACAAAGTACAAGTGCAATGTTGAAAGCGTTCCCCGTGACAGCACGGTTCTGCTAATTCTAACATATAAGTGCAAGCATATACAATATAGATGACACAATGGTTCAAGTTTATTAGGGGCAAGAAAAATAGTGTGCCATCAAGTTTGTGAGAGCTTAATCACTAAGTTTTCACATAAAAAAAGATTTTTTAATTGGAAGATAGATGAAAACAAGAATATACTTGAAATGGTGTAACACACCATGCATAGGAATTTATAGTGGACACTTTGGAATAACTTGTTTTCTTGGGAGTTGGATGCATGAGAAGAGCTTACTCATACAAGTGGAGCCTAGCAAAAGACTGGGAGCGACCAACTAAGAGAGCAATAGTGGAAATAATCATGCAGAGCAACAAAATATTACTAATCAAAGCATAAAGTGGTACCACAAGTCAAAAACTAAATGATCATAGAGGCTATGTGAAAGGATACGTATGTCGCCTAGAGGGGGGGTGAATAGGCGATTAAAACTTTTCCTAGAGTGGCTCAACAAAGGCAGAATAAAACTAGTGTTTACTTTGTAAAGCACAACCTAGAAACAACTAAGGTTCACCTATGTGCACCAAAAACTTATGCTAAGCAATACAAGCAACAAAGTGATAGCAAGATATATAGTACTTCAAGCACGAAGGCTATCACAATGTAAAGTGCATAAGTAAAGAGCTCGGGTATAGAGATAACCGAGGCACGCGGGGACACCGATATTTTACCGAGTTCCTCCCAACATGGAGTACGTCTCGTTTGGAGAGGGGTGGTATTAAACCACCAACACCACAAAAGGCCTCCCTTATTCTCCGGTGAATCTCACCCCAATGGGATCGATCCACACTTCCACTATCGGTGCACTTGTAGGTGGCAACAGGAACCTCTCACAAGGTTGGGGCACTTCTCCACAACTTAATTGGAGGCTCCCAACAAATGCCACAAAAGGCCTCAACAAATGCCACCAAGGCCACAAAACCGTCTAGGGTTCCAAGAACCCAAGAGGGACAAGCTCCAATGAGCAACTCAAACCAAATCCTCTGAGGAGAACACAAACCGATGCACCAAATAAAAATGGCAAGAACACCACAAAGATGCTCAAATCCCTCACTCTCAAGTTCCAACAAAGCTACTAAAGCTATCGGGGGAACAAGAGAGGAGGAATCAAAGAGAGACACAAAATCCCCCAAAATCTAGATCCCCAAAGATACACTCACAAAGAGATGAATCGGTTAGGTAAAAACGTAGATCTAGATCACCTCCAACAACCCCTCAAATATATGCAAGAATCAATGGAGAGGTGTGTAGAAATCAAGCTCAAAGAGTAAGGCAAATGGGGGCAAAGCTTAGACAAAAGGAGGCGTGAGAAGTAACTCTAAAAGACAAAGGGACAAGGCTATTTAAAGACACGGGCAGAATCTGCCCGTTGGGGTGTTTTTCAGAACGGTCCAGTACTACCGGATTTAACCGGTAGTACAACCCAAGTCCCAGGCCCAGCAAAAAAACAAATAGCAGCCAGGTCAACGCTGGTCGAGCGGGTGCAGCAGCCAGAAGGCCGTGGTGGGGCCAGAAGCAGGCTGGCGGGCGGCATGGCGCAAGCGACGCGGACTCGCGCGGGGCCACGTGGGGCCAGCGAAGCGGCGGCTGCACACGGGAGAATGGGCGCAGCGAGCTGGGCGAGAGCGTATCTGGATCTAGAAAAATATCTAGGCCGGCCGGTACTACCGGCGCAACCTGGCGGTACTACCGGGCCGGCCGGTAGTACCGGATTTAGGTACCCAGCGAGGCAGAAAGAAAACGGGCCGCTCTTAGGGGCGGGTGGTAGTACCGGCCCGCCCGGGCGGTACTACCGCTCGACCTAGAAAACAGATTGACAGGCAAATATTCAAACGACAATAACTTTTGACTGGAAGCTCCGATTGACCCGATTCCAATTGCGTTGGATAGAGGACGACAAGGGCTTCCCAATAAAAAGTGGAAATATTGATTATCACCAAGTGAGAAAGTATCAAGTAGAATAATGTAAGATACCTCACTTGGTGAGAAACCGAAAAGCCGCATAAATCAAAATTGCAACAAGATACAAACGGAAGATCCGATTTTGATGAACAAGAACTTGTTATGGAGATTAACACAAGCTCTATATCCTCACATGGACAAGACCAAATAACAACCAAATACGATGATGCAAGTATGCAAAGGTTTGATCTCTCTCCAAACGATGTGACCGAATTACTCATATGAGAGCCCCTCTTGATAGTACGGTTATCTATCCTAAACCCGGTCTCCTACACATAACAAGAGACCGGAAAAAGGGAAAACCTATCAAGATTATACCTTTGCCTTGAGCATTCCACTTGAGTTCGATGTAGACGATCTTGCCCTTCTCAATATGGAACGCCTTTCTTAATTCCTCATCATCGACCTTGCATATTGAGCTTGCACAACATATCTTCTTTGCATTTCATCGACCTTGAAGCCAACACATGCTCCAAGCGATGCCAATGGACAAATCCTACAAGTATACCTTAATACACACATTAGTCCATAAAGATTGTCATTAATTACCAAAACCACACATGGGGGCCCAACATGTTCTTTCACTATGGTGACTCGTTCATAGTCATAACATGGTGTGGGCATGTGCCAAGTCAACCCAAACAAAGCATCAAAGGAGAATACCACAATACTATGCTTTTGTATGCTAAAACAACGCATGATTCCTTCAAGGCACATTAAGCAATCCTAATTGTTTGAAACAAGTCATGCTACAACAATAATCACTAAACATAGGGTCAATACAACATCTAGCATGACATGATAAAGTCTAAGTCACAGTCAAAGAAAGCTCCTCTTGTACTATTTAATCAAGAACTTTCTACTCCTCTCCAACACCAATCAACTTATTTGCAACAACACAGCAAGAACGGGGGTCCAAAATACTTTATTTAAGCAAACTAAAATGAAAACTAAGATGCTCCAAGAACAACACAACTGTGCATGAAACAATAACAACGAAGTGTCTAGAAAGACCTGAGATTTTTATTGATGAAGAAGGGGATGCCTTGGGCATCCCCAAGCTTTGACGCTTGTACCTCTTGAATATCTCTTGGGGTGACACAGGGTGTCATCCCCAAGACTGAGATTTTGTCCATTCTTCATCTCATTACATCATTCTTTCTCTAGACCTGAAAATTTTCCTTCATGCAAAACTTTACACAATCTTCATTAGCAACATTAGTGTATTTAAAAGATAATAGACCTTGGGGTTTAGTTTTAGAACAGCAAAACTTTCACTAAAAATACAAGCTACTGTAGCAATTCCTTCAAAAACCTCAATTTCCCAAAAATAACCCAAAAAGGAATCAATAAGAAGCAAATGCAAATAATGGCAGAAATCTGTCAAAACAGACCATCAGGTAGAAACCGATTTTTTAGAAGATCTTCTGTTGCTCAAATCAAAAAGTGTTAAACTAACTAAATTTATCTAACATATTGGGGGATTTAATAAGAAAATTTAAGCTCAATCCGGCTTACAGAGATTTTACACGAATTTTTACGGTGGAGCACAAAAATATGTTTCAAGACAGCAACTCCCCAAATCTTACTTCCCTCTTATTAGAGGTTATTCTTGGCACAAAACGCAAATAAAAAGGATAAGGAGAGGCCATTACAGAGGTAATAACTTCCAAGACTCAATAAAACTTTTTGATTATCTTCCAATAAGTACTTTTCTTTAACACCTTTAAGTTAGGCATGATAGTTTGAGAAGATGTTCAAATAAAAAATATGAATTGAAGTAAAAGAGAGCATCAAGAAGCAAATTCAAAACACATTTAAGTCTAACCCACTTCCTATGCATAGGAATCTTGTAAGCAAATAAATTAAAGAAGCACATAGTAACAAAAATGGGTAGATAAAACAAGAGCAACTTCAAAACTTTTAGCACATAAAGAGGTGTTTCAGTACCATGAAAACTTGTACAACCATATTTTCCTCTCTCATAATAATTTTCAGTAGACTCATGAATAAACTCAACAATATAACTATCACATAAAGCATGCTTTTCATGATCTAAAAACACATAATTTCTATCAAGCTCAAAAATAGTGGGATTAAAACCTTCAAACCCACTTTTAACAATTTTATCACAAGAAGACTGATCATTGAATATAGGACCATCATCTAGAGATTTATCATAAACATTTTCTAAGAAAACTCTTTAGTACCATGCATTTTGAAGTTAGGAACAAATAAAGGATTATCATAGATAACAGGATCATAACTATTATCACTAGTTTTACCCATAGCAGATATTTCAAAAGAATCCACAAGAACATAACATTCATCCTCCTTTGGTAAGCATGGGGGACAATCAAATAATGTAAGAGGTAAATAGTTACTCTCATTGGAAGTTAGACATGGGTAGATCCATTCTTCCTCCCTTTGTTCATCACTCTCCTCCTCTTTTTCATCTAATGAGCTTCCAGTTTCAGCAATTTCGTCTTCCATAGGCTCCTACAAGGCATTAGTCTCTTCCGTTTGTGGAAAACACCTATTAAAATATTCAAAAATATAGCCATTTTCTTCCTTGTAATTATCAAAGAAAAATTTAAGTATCTCATAAACCTCATATTCATAAGGTGCATCATCAGTATTTTCAAGCAAACTAGCAAGTTCAAATGCATCCTTGAAGGCAATAAATTCTTCAATTTGTTCCACATCATAAAATTCATAATTTCCTTTAACATAAGAAGATATGGTAACATTATTATTATACTCACATTGAAAAGGTAGGTGTTTATACTTCCTACAGCAACAAGATTTATCAAAGCAATAAGTAACATTAAAAGTAGAGCACACCTCTCTAGCAATAGTATTCAATTTATCAATTTGTTCCAATAAGTGTTTCCCTTTTTGTGACAATAGGTGGTCCTTATAATAAGTCTTTTCTTCTTCTGTGAACCCACCTTGCCAATAAGAACTAGTTTTAAAGAAACCATCCATTGATAGAAAGCATGACAAAGCAAGGCAATAACAGACCAGCAACTAGAGTAGGAACTATTTTTTTTTTGTGTTTTTGATAAAAAGAGGCAAACAAAACCAAGCAAAACAAAAACAAAGTAAAGAGAAATGTTGTGAAGGACTCCCCTTGTGAAGACGTCCTTAGCCTCCCGGCAACGGCGCCAGAAAATCTTGATGGTGGCTCAAATCAATGTAGAGCTTCATTGGGAGTCCCCAAGAGGAAGGTGTGATGAGCACCGCAGCAAGTATTCCCTCAGTAAGAAACCAAGGTTATCGAACCAGTATGAGGAAGGAAACGACTAAAAGGTGTTACTAGCAACTTGGAAACCTGCACAACACAAACTCAAGACTTTGTCCCGACGAACAGTGAGGATGTCAATCTCACCGGTTTGCTGAAAACAAAGGATTAACTGTATGGTATGGAAGATAATGGTGGTTTGTAGAAAGGTAAACAGTAACAGTGGAAGAAGTATCAATGGTAAAGATTGGATCGGGGTCCATAGTTCACTAGAGGTATTCTCCTTAAGATAAACAAATATGGCATGCCGGGTAAACAAATTACAGCAGGGCAATTGACAGGACTGAGCAAGACATAACAATGCAATACTAGACATTCATAATCCTATGAGATTCGATTGGGCAATACAACAAGATACATAGACCGCCATCCAACTGCATCTATGACTAGTAATCCACCTTCAGGTTATCATCCGAACCCCCTACAGTATTAAGCTGCAAGAAACGGATAACTGCTTTAAGCAAAGTGTGTAAGGTAAACAATCCACTTGTTCCATGAACAAGAGACCGTTGTTTTCTCCCTAGTAGCAACAGAACATCTACAACCTTAGAGATTTCTGTCACTTCCCTTAGATTAAATAGAGGCATGAACCCACTATCGAGCATAAATACCCCCTCTTGGAGTCACTAGCATCTACTTGGCCAAGATAGCTACTAGAAACGGAGAGCATGCAAGATCACAAACAACACAGACATGATAGAATCAATAATACAAAACCATTAATCAATCTGACATAGTAATCTCAATATCCATCGGATCCCCGCAAACACAACATGCATGATTACAAATAGATAATCTTGATCATGAACAGAGCTCACAAGATCTAAACATGGTAGCACAAAGGAGGAGATACAACCATCTAGATACTACATGGACCCGTAGTTCAAGGTGGAACTACTCACGCTTCATACCGGAGGCTGACATGATGAAGAAGAAGGCCTCCGGGATGATATCCCCTCCGGCAGGGTGCCGGGAAGAGCTTCAGATCCCCCGATCTAGGGACGATGGTGGCGGCGTCTATAGACTGTTTCGTGGAAGATTTTTGGGTACTTAATGTTTTGGTATCGAGGGGTCTTTATAGGCAAAGAGTCAAGGTAGGGGCACCTAGGGCAGCCGCACCCCAGGCGCGGGCTAGGGTTAGTTGCGCGGCCAGAGGGTGTGGCCCCCTGGTGGCTCTTCTTTGTCTCGTACTCTGGCTTCGTGTTCCCCATGGTAAAATATTAACTTTGGCTTTTGTCCTGTCCAATTCCGAGAATATTGATTTTCTGCCTTTTCTGGAACCAAAAACAGAAGAAAATAGGCAACTCGCACTATGGCATCTTGTTAATAGGCTAGTACCAGAAAACATATAAAAACACCTCAAAGTGTAGACAAAGCAAAGCAAAGTAGATACTAAACAAGCATGGAACATCAAAAATTATAGATACGTTTCTGACGTATTAGTAATGAACCGCAATATTTGATATTTGTGATTTACATACACGCACATTTAAATATATATTCTATCCGTCTCTATGACGCGGACGTGAGTATTTTCTCCACCCCATTTTCCCGTCATCAATCGCCCGACAAACGGAATCAGTATCGTATGTAAATGGTTCATTCGATCACGGAGTAATCATAGAAATATGTGGTAGCCATATGGATTTCCAGATCCCTCTATTGGTTATTGATCAGAGAGGTGTCTCGATCATGTCTGCATAGTTCACGAACCGTAGGAAGAGACACTTAAGGATTTGATGTTGTTTAAGTAGATATGGAATATGAGTTGGAGACCGAATGTTGTTCGGAGTCTCGGATTGGATCCAGGACATCACAAGGAGATCCGAAATGGTCCAGAAAATAAGATTCATATAAGGAAATTCAATTTTTGGGGTTCGAAAATGTTTTCGGTGTTTTGACCGAAAGCTTCTAGAATGTTCTAGAGGGACCACCTATGGGTCCACCACCCTGGGAGGGGTCACTTAGGCTGCGTCATGCCCTAGGGGGTAGCCACACCAATCCCAAGGGACATATTCGGCCAGCACAAGGAATTGGGGAGAAACCCTTGTTTGTCAAACCCTAAATAAGGAAAGAGGCAAGTTCCCACATCTCCCTTCCTTGTGCGCTAAGTTGAGGAGTTGGGGAAGGAATCGTCCAGGGGTGGGAACCATGAACGCAGCCCCCTCTATATAAAGAGGGGTGGGGCGCAACCCTCCCACCACACCTTAACCCTAGCCGCCGGCCTCCCTCCTCCCTCCTCCACTGTCCTGCTCCGGCTTAGGCGAAGCCCTACAGATTTCTCCTCCATCACCACCACCACACCGTAGTGTTGTTGGGATTCCGAGAAGATATACTACCTCCACTGCCTATTGGAACAAGGGAGAGGAAGGTCTTCATCGACTACTGTAAGTGTGACCGACTATGGAAGCGCTACCAGAACGCGGCACCAGAAGGATCGTCTACACGATCTTGAGATCGGCAAGTGATCGACTACATCAACCATGAGAATACTATCTCGTTAAACGCTTTGGATCTACGAGGGTTAGTTCTATACAATCTCGTTGCACCGATCTCGTAGATTATATCTTGGCTTTGCCATAGATTAGATCTTGGTTTTGTGTGTTCATGCGATAGAAAATTTTGTTTTCCATGGTACAAACCCTACAGTGGTATCAGAGCCGTGTCTATGCGTAGATCTGTTGCACGAGTAGAACACAATGGTTTTGTGGGCGTTGATGCTTTTGTTGTCGCTTGCTTTTTGTGTACTTTGCATCTTGTGGGATGGTGGGATGAAGCAGCCCGGGCTAACCTTACATGCCATCGTACATGAGACTTGCTCCACACTCAATGTGTAACTTGCATTACACAAGTGGCTTTGTGGGTGTCTGTCTCTCCCACCATAGTGAAGATTCAATTTACAACGAGCACTTGACAATACTTGCATCAATGTTGTGGTTCATGTTCGTAGGTAAGAACGGTTCTTATTGTAAAGCCCAAGCCACGTAAAACATGCAAAGAAAATTTGAGGCGTCTAACTTGTTTTTGCAGGGCATGTGTTGTGATGTGATATGGCCATGATGTGATTGTGATTATATTTTATGTATGCAATGATTCTTATTGTAAGTTGGCAACCGGCAGGAGCCTTATGGTTGTCTTTAAATTTTGTTAAGACATGCGTGTCTATTCATCAAGTAGTTGTAATAGTTGTTGTTGGTGGAGGACAACCATGAAGCGGCGCCATTGACCTTGACGTCACGCTGGTGATGATGGAGATCATGTTCGTGCTTTGGAGATGGAGATCAAAGGCACAAGAAGAAAGGCCATATCATATCACATATTATGAATTTCATGTGATGTTAATCCTTTTTATGCATCTTGTATTGCTTAGATCGTGACGGTATCACTATAAGATGATACCTCTCACTAAATATCAAGTAATAAAGTGTTCATCCTTAGTAGGCACCATTGCTAAGACTCTTCGTTTCGAAGCATCACGTGATGATCGGGTGTGATAGATTCTACGTGCATACAACGGGTGCAAACCAGATTTGCACAAGCGGATACTAAGGTTAACCTTGATGATCCTAGCATGTACAGACATGGCCTCGGAACACGAAATACCGAAAGGTAAAGCATGAGTCATATGGATGATATGATGAACATGTTGATTGTTCGCCTTTGAAGCTACATCATCACTCATGATGATCGGACCTGGTGTAGTGGATTTGGATCATGTAATCACCAAAATGACTCGAGGGATGTTGTTTTGAGTGGGAGTTCAAATATTAATATGATTAAAGTTGAACACAATTTATCATAAATTAAATCAAAGTGAATTTGCATAATTTGTTGTAGTCATTGGCATCCGTTCACCACCTTACGCTTAGTTATAATTGAGATAATAGAACTTTAGAATTCTGGATAGTTACTTTACGAACTGGTATCATTTTGTTTTGAGTGTCAATCTAAAAATTAAAACACCGTTTTACTCCATGAAGTTTAATAATTAGTATTAAATCAAGAGTAACAATTCCAGTGTTAGTATCTAAAGTCATGTTTGCCTTCATAATTCTTGGTATTCAAAAGATTGTTTTAATATCAAGGTTATCTAGGAGCTAAAAGAAATGTTTCAGAAACTATCATGTGTGGAAGCTATTGCGATATCTAAAACAATGTTTTGGTTGCAACATGATAAGAGTATGATTTGGCAATTCTCATATTTGATGAGAATTTGCGAAGGTTGGAGATGATAGATATCCTAATCCTCCAAAATGTTTTGGAAAGCAACACTATACTCGCGATTCTACTTTATAAGATATGGTAGCTTGATCATGAAAGTTGTCATGATAAGGTATTAGTATTGACTATACACACTTTGGACTATGTGTCATGTGTATGATGCCACTGTTGATGTTGATAGATTCTTTTAAAAGATAAAAGAAATGCTGAAAGAGAATCTTTGAAATATTTTGTGGAAAGATAAAAGGTTGGAAATGTCCATCTTGGATATATAGATGATATACATGCTATGGTTGCATTCTTTGCTTGTTAAACAATGTGGTTCTTGGGTGTTGGATACCGAATTAGTTGGTATGAAATGTCATGCAAGATAACATAATTCATGAACTGCAATGGACTAAGTAACCAGCAAGAGAATATGTGATGATGTTCATCGAAACTAAAAAAATATTGTTGTGTTTCTCATTGACATTAAATCTTACCTTCAATATTTGTTTCAATAATTGTTATTTTGATTAGGTATTATGAAAACAAAGGGTTGTTCAAATAATTGTCGTAATCCATAAAGATGGATGATTTAAAAATCTATTTGGAGAAATCACATCCATAAAACTAATGCTAAAAATGTCGAAAGACAAATTATTGAAAGATCACTTATGAAATTACATCGCCGTTTAAATTATGTTGGAAAGAAAACATGAAGAAACTTCATATTGATGGAATTTTGGAGTCTTTCGATTTTGATCAAATGATGCTTGTGAGACTTTTCTGGAGATAACTGAAACTTCGTTCAAAGGCCAAAGAAGAACAAACGACTAACTTATTGGAATTTGTACATATTGATGTATGTAGTCCATTATGTGTAGTCGTGAGCGATGGATTTCAACTTCATATGCTTTCTCCGGAAATTTGAGTGAATATATGTGTATATTTACTTAATGAGGAAGAAGTGTGAAACATTTGAAAATGTTCAAAGACTTTGAAGATGGAGTGGAAAATCATTGTAACAAGAAAATAAAGAGTTTATGATTGAATCATAAAGGAAGATATTTGAGTTACAATTTTAGCAAAACACCTAAGATTTGAGAATCGTTCCATGGATTTGATTTTCCCGAAACACCATATGAGTATGGAGTGTTCGAGATATGTAATGAAACCTTGTTTGACATGGTGAAATCAAAGGTGTCAGTTATAAAAATATCATTGTATTTTAAAGATTAAAGCTTTAGTGACAACTGCTTTTACACTGAAAAGAGCTCCATGATGATCCGTTGAAATTACACCATATAAGTTATGATTTGGGATAAAATCTAGGTTGTCCTTTCTTAATTTTTTTGTATGTTAGGCATAAGTAAAATGTTTACAACCAAAGTCGGATGAGCATGTCTTTGTATGTTATTTCTAATAATCATTGGGTATTCCTCCATAACACCAAATACAAAAGTGTTTGTTGCTTAGAACGTCAAGTTTCTTGAGAAGGGAATTTTCGTGAAAAGTTAAGTGGGAGGACAATAGAACTTTGATAAGGTTATTAAACCTTAGCTATATATATGCTGAGTTGCCCAGCGCTAGAAAGTGTCACGGAGGTAGAAAAAATGCTCATGGCTCACATGCCTCAAAGGTTGTGATCACGAAGGTCTAAGTTCCTATTGAACCAAGTAGGCCAGTTAAAACAATCAAATACTAAGATTTGAGAGTAAATCATTGTTGTTTGACAATGATGAACTGACTATATGAAAAGAAGCGATGATGGGCCATGACTCCATCAAATGGCATGAAGTCATAAAATCCGTGATAGTTCTTCCATACACGAGAAATCAATCTTTGAACTTGGAAGACCCTTCGGAAAGGTGCAAAACCTATCGGTCGTATTTGGATTATAAATAGACATGGATGTTTTCACATCTATGAAATTGTCGACATATTGGTAAAGAGTTTACAACAATGTTCAAGAAGTTGATTATGACAAAGATTTGATCTTTCATAGCGTTATTTAGTCTGAACGGATTAAAGTAGCAACCACTACATATAATTTTGTTATATGGTAGTTGAACAAACAAAACAAAGTTCTTCTAATAGAATAGTTACCTAGGACGTGTACATGACACGATCCAAAGGGTTTTGTTAATACAAAGGTTGCTAAAAGAGCATCCAAACTTCAATGGTTGAAGTAAGCATCACGGAGTTGGAATCTTCACAGTGATGAAACTGTTAAAAGATTTTAATTTCATCAGAGACGGTGAAGATGCTTGCATTTGCAAGAAATTAAGTGGGAGCGCTGAGACATATTTCTAATACACTATGTGAAAGACATATTGTTGATTGGAAATGATGTATCTTTTATTGACACGGGTTAAGAATTTCATCTTGAGGAAAGACTTAGGCAAAACCCGAATATTTGGCATCACTGTCTATATGGATAGATTGAGACGCTAATATGGTTGTGCTGAGAGTACATAGATGAGATATTTAAATAGTTCAATATAGAAACTACAAGAAAGGTTCCTGTCGAACAGGAAGGATTGAATCAAGATTCAAGTGTATTGACACTTGGTAAGTGAGATGAGATCCAAGTGTTTTTGACACTTGGTGAATGAAATCACAAAGAATATTTTGATCAACCATACTATGATATGTACACATCCAGATATGTCATGTGATCTAAATGTTATGAACATATACCAGAATGACTCATAAGATGATCATTGGACGATAGTGAGGATATTCTTATGATCTTTAGAAGAACTAAGAATATGTTATTTATGTAGAGGTGAAAAATAGATATATAGTTCATTGTAAAGTGTTACATTGATAATAATTTTGTCACAAGATACATATTAAGTTTATCTCAATTTAAACTATGTGTGGCACAATGTAATGGAAATAAAGTTTCATAATGGATTTGGATGAGTTCCAAAGTTAAGACATTATGACAGATACTACAACAAAATGCTAAGTATATAATTGCCATTGTAGCAGCAAAAAAGGACATTTGTGTCAAGTAGTTTGTTATCAAACTAGGTGTTGGTTCTCAACAAGCTAGTACTATGAAGATATATTGTATGACAATAGTATCAACATGATTTAACCCCAAGGAACTTAAGGTCTCACCAAAGGACCAAATTTATACAATGCCATCTCATTAGAGAATGAGTGATGCGTAGAGACTCAAATATATGCAAATACACACAGACCTAAAAGTGTTGGATCCGAAGATTAGTTAACCACTAGCAATCGGGTATATACAACACCAGAAAGCCATAGGTGTTGAATGCACAAGTTTTTCCAAACTAGATTATTGACTCTAGTGCAAGTGAGAGAATGCTGGAGATATGCCCAAGAGGCAATAATAAAGTGGTTATTATCATATCTTTATGTTTATGATAAATGTTTACATCCCATGCTATAATTATATTAACATGAAAGATTAATACTTGTGTGTTTTGTAAACATAAAAGAGTCCCTAATAAGCCTCTTTTTAAGCTAGCTTATTGATTAATAAATGATCATGGACATTATATGTTATTAATAACAACGTCATATCATTAGGAGAATGATGTGATGGACACACACCCATAGTAAGCTTAGCATTAGATCAAGTCATTAAGTTCGTTTTGCTACAAGCTTTTAAATACATAGTAACCTAATCCTTCGACCATGAGATAATGTTAATCACCATCACCGGATGGATGCTTTGATGACATCAAACACCACTTCCATAACTGGGTGGTTATAAAGGTGGTATTAGGTATTCTAAAAGTATGTGTTGAAGCACATGGATCAAGAGTGGGATTTTTCCATCCATATGACGGATAAATATACTATGGTCCCTCTCGGTGGAATGTCATCCAATTGGCTTGCAAGCATGTGACCTAGGTATAGAGATACCAACGATCAAACCTCGGATAAGTAAAGTATCGCGCGACAAAGGGAATCAGTATCGTATGTTAATGGTTCATTCGATCACGAAGTCATCGTAGATATATGTGGCAGCCATATGGATTTATGGATCCCTCTATTGGTTATTGATCGGAGAGGTGTCTCGATCATGTCTGCATAGTTCACGAACCGTAGGGAGACACACTTAAGGAGTCGATGTTGTTTAAGTAGATATGGAATATGAGTTGGAGACGGAATGTTGTTCGAAGTCTCAGATTGGATCCAGGACATCACGAGGAGATCTAGAATGGTCCGGAGAATAAGATTCATATAAGGAAAGTCAATTTCCATGGTTCAGAAATGTTTTCGGTGTTTTGACTGAAAGCTTCTAGAATGTTCTAGAGGGACCACCAGCGGGTCCATCACCCTGGGAGGGGTCACTTGGGCTGCGGCCTGCCCTAGGGGCTAGCCACACCAATCCCAAGGGACAGATTCGGCCAGCACAAGGAATTGGGTACAAACCCTTGTTTGTCAAACCCTAAATAAGGAAAGAGGCAAGTTCCCACCTCTCCCTTCCTTGTGGGCCAAGTTGAGGAGTTGGGGAAGGACTCGGCTAGGGGTGGAACCCTGGCCACAACCCCCCTCTATATAAAGAGCGGTGGGGTGCACCCCTCCCACCACACCTCAGCCCTAGCCACCGGCCTCCCTCCTCCACCGTTCTGCTTCGTCTTAGGCGAAGCCCTGCAAATTTCTCCTCCTCCTCCACCACCACACTGTCATGCTGTTCGGATTCCGAGGGGATCTACTACCTCTGTTGCCTGCTGGAACAAGGGAGAGGAAGGTCTTCATCGACTACCGTACATGTGACCGACTGCGGAAGCTCTGCCGGAACGCGGCACCGGAAGGATCGTCTACACGAGATCGGCATGTTTGGGACAACTTTGCTCTTTGGGACAACTTTAGGGCGTGTTTGGTAGTCCGTTTTCCCGTTTCTCGCATGGGCTGGAAAAAAATAAGGGTGTTTGGTGTATTGGGTCGCATGTGTTTCTTGCATCACATGAACTTTAAAGCAGCCCAAAAGTTGGCCCGCTGGAAATGCCGATTTTGGGGTGTTTTTGCAGGGACAGGCCCCGCTCGTGCAAAAGAGGGAAAAAAGTTGCGCCGCATGTGCGACCTCGACGATGGCACGATGGAGCAGATTGCAAAGGAAGCTGCCAAGATATTGGCCAAGAAGAAAGCCGTCAAGGCTGGCAAAGCCCACAACACATGCCATGCGGGCAAGGGGGTGAAGGGCACTATGAAGTGGGAACCGTTCCTCTCGGCGTTCGTGCTCAACCAGATGTGCGAGATCATCAAGAGCGGCGTTAGGACGAAGAAGGGGTTCAAAGAGGTTCACCTCAACACTGTTGCCCGCAAGGTGTTTGAGTTTTGTGGCATCGAGGTGTCCTCACAGCAGGTGTATAACCACCCGCGGAAGTGGATGACCAGGTGGATCCATATCTCCAAGCTTAGAGACCTTAGTAGAGATAGATGGGGCGAGGAGACCTGCACCATCGTCTTGGAGGACGCCCACTATAGGGTCACATCTCGGTATTAACTAATCTCAGTTACATCCCTATGATTTCCTTGTATATTTTGAAGTAGCTAGGGACTTGATAAAAACTTATGTTTGTTTATTATAAGGTGGTATATACCAACCCCTCACGTGATGAAAAACTTATGCGGTAGTAGGATTGCACCCCTTTTGATGTGGCAATAGGATGACACCATAGATGTTGGTGGTGATCGGTTGGATCACACTAACTTGGTAGGTTAGAACTGCTAATGCTTGTGCCCATATGATCATGCATGCTTAACTAGTTTATGTTTATTTTCCTATGTTGTTTGTGAACTTGATATGCCCGCTTTAGTTGTGATCATTATATGTGTTATGTATCATAGAATTACAACTGGTATGTGGTTTACTATAGCAAGGAGTCGGAAAGCTATATACATGGGAGGAGTGCAACCAACAAGTCACAGGTTACCGGCATAACCTCCGTAAGGGGTTTAAGACTCCTACTCCAAGTTTTTAGAAGAGCATCACAAAAAATACATACGTCACAAAAAATACATACGTCGTAAGATATGAATACCAATTTCACTCTACCGCCATCAGTTCATCAACAAGTTCATCCACATGAACAGTTTCCACTTATAGAGGGTGCAAGTATGATCAAAGACATCATTATCGTCGGCCTGATCATATGAATTGTGTACTGTGTGAACGAACGTGTAAGATCTTACACCCTTATGATTATCATATGAATTGTGTACCGTGTGAACGATCGTGTAAGATCTTAAACCCTTATGATTAGTTGATAAGCTTATCATTTTGCCATACAAGGTAACCAATCGGATATAGGCATCCAAACAGTGCAATTTATGTTCAATCTAAAAAATCAAACAAAGTGGCCATGGCCATGTAGGCTCTTGAGGTAGGAAAACGAAAAAACAGGAACCAACAATCTCATAAAATTCCGGCTCATGTAACCAAACACGCCCTTAGTTTTACTAGGTCAGCCACAATCACTTATGAAATTCCGGCCTGAGTAACCAAACATTGCCCTTATAAAACTCCGGCCCAAGTAACCAACACGCCCTTAGTTTCACTAGGTCAGCCAGGTGCCGCCATGCACGAATGGGTGAAACAAAATTTTAGAGTTTGTATTGGTTATGGGGCAAACAGCTCCAAACAGCAAATTCCGACAGTACATGCTCCACCGAGCGCGCTTGCAAGGGAGAGGACGGAACAGATTGTCGAAGACGCTGGAGACACGGTAGGATGAGTATGTTCTGCTACCTGACTCCAGTGAGCGCCCATCGAAAACAGAATCTGACTATTTGTGATTTTGTGTAAGCAAAGAGCGATACTCCGTGGAAGTTCAGAAGTAGAGACCTAAAATGTACAACAACCCCGGTTCGTGCCTCCTCGATTGGCCATAACACGCAGCCGCACGCGAGTACACACGTCCACACAGATAAGCAGAACTTGCAGCTACTACAGAGCAAGCAGCACACTACCAATAACGCGGAGCTCGACACCGAACAACAATTAGTGAGCACGGTCACCACCATCTCAGTCGGCCTTCTTGGAGACGTTCGATTTCGCCGCGTCGTCCACGGAGGACATGTCCCTCGCCCGCTTGTCCTCCGCCGTCTTGGCGTAGACCTCGTCGCGTGTGTGGAAGTACCTCTCGAACGCGCGGGGCAGGAACTTGGGGATGAGGAAGACGAAGAGGTTGATGGAGAAGTAGACCAGGTTCGCCACGGCCAGGTACCTCCCGAACCAGATCCACGCCTTGTCCTGCACATCACAGAGCGTTCAGTGTTAAGCGGACGAACGAAGACAAATTTTAACTGAACTTTCTGAAAGTGAAAGCCGGGAGCACGCAAACCTGGACGGGGGCGGTGCGGGTGATGAGCTTATTGGTCCACACGTCGTAGACCCAGTCTACGATGACGAAGACGCGGCGCACGGTGTAGAGCAGCGGCACCAGCGCCCTCAGCGGCGGCGAGAAGACGCCGAGCGAGCCGATGATGTTCTCCGTCAGGATCTGGCACGACAGCAGGAACAGGTGCGGCGTGGCGGACCGCACCGCGGCGTCGTCCCCGCGCGCGAACCCGCCCAGGACGTGCGCCAGCGGCAGGAACAGACCCACCGTGGTGCCCAACACCACGTACACCTGGAACAGCCTACCCACACGTACGTACACGGGAGAACAAATTATTAGTACCAGTAATCAAAGAAAATACTAATCATCTCCGACGAGCGTGGGTTAGTAGTACAGTAAATGATTACTTGCTGCCGCGGAAGATCTCCTGGGACGCGGCGGAGTGGGCGGCGGCGTTCTCGTCGTCGAGCTTGTGGTGGAGCGTGGGGAAGGCGAGGCGGGAGAGGGCGAGCAGGTAGAGCGTGGTGAAGACCGGGAAGGCGAGGTCGATGAGCGGGACGAGGCCGGACATGGAGAAGACCATGATGAAGGCGACGAGCTGGAGCTCGATGACGCGGAGCGAGCCCATGACGCCCCCGAGCATCGCGGACGACGGCTGCTGCTCCGCCCCGTGGTCCGGGTCAGACCGCGGCGCCACCGCCAGCGAGATCCCCGACATGGCAGCTACCTTAGCACCCTACCAATCAACAGCTACAGCGTGCACTGCAGATACGCCGATCGCCTGTGTAATGAAGAAGGTTGTACTGCGTGATTCGTATTTGCTACAAGAGGAAAGCAGAGGATCGCAGGAAGAACAGAGAGAGTGGGAGTGGGAGTATTTGTTTGTTGGCTCGAGGCGGTCAGACGGGGTACGTGTCAGCGCATGCGGCGAGGCAGCTGTGGAGGGGAGGACACGCGGGCTGGCTGCGTGGCGCTTTTGCTCTAAGGCATTTTCGATTTTTCTATGCGGCGAGTTCGAGTTCGAGTACGTCTGTCTGTGCATGGTCGCGTCTAGATGGTTCTTTACTTCTGTAGACGAAAGGAAAGAAAGGAATGGCATCGCGCTCGACCATGGGATGGCAATTGGCACCCTCCTAGCAGACACTCAGATTTATATTACTCTGTAGCTTACGCGTCGTAGAAAGCCTGTATGCTGAGCTGAGCACCGGCTCAGCCGCTCAGATACAGTAAATATAGTCTAAAAAAACCAACAAACCGGCAGCCACTAGGTACATCGGTCCACAGGTTGTCACCGCTGCTTCCTCGCTCCTTTCTCCGCATCCTCTCTTCTCGCTCCTTTCCGACACCAGGGACGGGCCGCCACCGAGCAGCTCTGCTGCCCCCGCCATGGGAAAGGTCCCCCCCCCCTCCCCCCCCTACTCAAGAATTGGTGTGGAACCGCACCCGCACACCTCTTCCTCTCGCACGACGAGGAAACATGAGCGAGGTAATTCAAGCGCGGCGAGAAAACAGGAACACACGCCGGCGCAGGTAACCGCCACCCTCCTCTTCCCGACCTCCAGCGACCATCCCTCCCCACATCATCCCAATCCCTATCTCCCTCCTCTGCTCCCAAACCCACCTCTCCAAACATTGTCACTGTGCCCCCTTGACAAGCTCGCCCTAACCCTAGCTGCAGGCGGCGGTGTGAGGGGAAACGACGGTGGCCGGAGACTGCGGGATGGAAACGGTGGCCTCTCTCGGCTCGGCGGGACCGTCTCACCTTGGGGCGGTGCCTTGCTTCTTCTGATTGCTTGCGTTCTTTCGAAGATTTGTTTGGTTCATACCCCTTATATATATATATATATATATATATATATATATATATATATATATATATGTTTACCTATATATATATAACCTATATATATATGGCTCATTGGGGTGCATAGTTCATGAGCTAGCATTGCTTTGACAGAATGGAGAAAACTATGGACATCCTTGACGGCATGAGCGAGATTCAACAAAGACAGGTTGCGCTTCAGTTTTTTTGGTTGGCTACCATGGCTCTTTTTGTCCATGAGAGACTGAAGGTGTTTCTTGCCTTTGTGTAGAGACAGCCCATGCCTCTTGCAGCGTTGTCATGGCGGGTGACGCATGCCATCCGGTCCTGACCAGCTCCACGGTTGCTGGCTAACGACCTGTATCCCGGCGACAGGCTGGTAAGTGTGCATCAGACCTTTTGATGACATGATTGTTTCTGTCTTGTCTGTTTATTTGTTTAGTTGGTAACGCATGGCTAAAAAATAGGCAAATAGTTTTTTTACTCACAAGCCGAAATTAGGATTATGATGTTTTTCTTTCCTTCTTTTGGTATGTTGATCAAATATTAGAGCACGCAACCTATTGTTTGGTTCTCTATATTTAGAGGTTAAGTATAGAATTGTGTTATTACTCTCTAAAATATCAGAGGTATCTATTTAGTTTGTTATTTTTGTAGAAATATAGTTTAGTTAGTGATTTAGAACCAACGAGCTCCCTGTTATTCTTTTCCTCACCTGCAGATTGACAAGATTTGCAAAAAGAAACAGCATTTTACACAACGGTTCTCTGCACCTCTAATTGTGTTGTTACATACCCTTTGAACTGCTAAAATATTGTAGTCTGAATTCTTCGATTTGCTGTTGAAAACAGGAAATGGAAACAGTATGTTAACACCAAGTTGGTAGTCTAGAAAAATATTATATGTTTTTCCTGTTTATCTCTTTTGTAGGAATATCAACTTGTAGTAGTATCAATTGTACGTGACTACCATGCTTGGTATGAGTAAACTAATGTAATATTTGATTTATAGTTTAGTGTTTTGTCAAATTAGAAATTACCTATGTGCTAGCAGTTGATGTTTAGGAACAGATTAGTAGTCGAATAGATAACTCTAGAAAGTTCACATTCTGAAAATTTTTTGCACTTCAAGAGCTGACCAGGTGCATTTATCTGTCTATCAACTGAATTTGCAATTCTGAATTTTTCTGTTTTGGGAATACATGGATGCTTAGAAGGCATTCGTATTATGCATGAATGGTCTATTTACTTTCTGAGGAAAAAGTTTCTGATGCTAACACGCCGGTCACAAGACGATTGATCGAAGTGAAGGTGGCTCAGCGATGCGTGTATTTTCATCTCGAATAGTAATATTTTCTTCTCTAGGAAAAGCGTTCGCCTGACGGTGCAGGGCATGTGTTTATTTAGTGTTACATCTGTTTGCTCCCTGAGTAGAAAAAATCCATTCTTTGTTTGAACGTCTTACTTTTTACCAAAAGGAGAGTACTTATCCTTTATTCTTTTTGCAAATGATACGTCTGTCTCGAATGGCTTTGGCACATGATATGATAGCACAGCCTGGCTTGTATCTACACTAGGGGCGGAACTAGAAATTGGCCATGCACTGGGTTGGCTTAGTTGTGTTTCTTGGCGACGGCGGTGGTTCTGTGCGGCGGAGGGTTTCTTGGTGACGGCGGTGGTGTTCTTGTTTGGTGATGCTCTGTTTTGTTCCCGGTTCTTCCACTGCCTAGGTGTGTCTGCCTCGCCGTGGGGCGCTGCCTTGATTCTCTAAGGTTTGTTTGCTCTTTATTCCAGTTGTTTCTTTAGTTTCCGTTTCGGCATGGTCGGTTCGGGGGAAAAGTTGGTAGGGAACTGGAGTTATGGCCATGCAGATTTGTGCTTCTCTGATTGTTGGGTGGAATCGGAGTTTAGTTTCTTCTTTAGCATCCTTGGTTTAGGGGAAATATTATGTTCATTGAGATTTGCATTCTTCTGACTGTTTGTGTGGAATGGGAGTTGACCACGGAAGAGAATGGGACTGCATGTTATTAGATTTCTGGAGATATATTACGTCCATAGAGATTTGCAGTCTTCTGACTGTTTGTGTGGAATGGGAGTTCACCGTGGAAGAGAATGAGAATGCATGTTATTAGATTAGATTTCTGGAGATGTATTACTTGTGGGAGATCTGGTAATCAGGATGGGGATTAGGAACTGTTGTTGAACTCTTATTTTCCGTTATTTTGGTTGTTGGACATGTTGCTTTGGTTTGTTGTGTATGCGAGATGTGTTATATTCTAATGCTACTTTGTTAGTAAATTCAGCTGAGGATGGGTAGAAGATGAGCACTAGCACCACGGCTGGGTAGCGGCGACAGAGATCATCTACGACGAAGATGGTGTGGTTGAAGGTTTCCCTGACCATGGCTGGCGGTGTGTAAGCTATCTAGTGACATCTTGTCAGCCCCATTCAGAAAACCATGTACCTCATGATCCCATCCGGCGTGGCGGCTTTGACAAGAGGAGAAACGGCTCCGGCTGCATGCCTGCAGGGACAATTTTCTTCTCACGGCGGTGTTGGTGGTGACCATAAAGCCCACCTGATACTATAAATGAAGCAGCGCCGCGTACGTATGGTGGTACACGTACAAGTTCTTCCTATCCGGGTACACGGACAAGTTCTTCCATGGCAACACGGATGCATTCATCAATGGCATTCATCCATGATAATTGTTTCTTGACCATTGCCTCTGCTTGCCGCCTCGCTCTTGTTTATAAGCCTCGGCTCTTTTGTGACAAGCACCTCCATCAACACCGTGTACGCCTGGTGTTGCTACCGGTTAATTGCATGGTATGATTCTTTTAAACTTTTTCTTCATGCCTGCAGTAGAAATAGTATGATTGTTTAACAAACATGCAGTTTTCCATAGTTGCCATATTATCTGTTCTTCTTCACACCCCCAGTTAAATGATTCAATACCAATACTGGTATTTATCAAATCATTTCTTTCTGACCGGTGATAATACAACTTATTTTAGTGTCTGAAATGCTTAAAACCTTTGTCCTAAACTCAATCCAGTTGATTTTGGTAATTTTGCAGGCACTGGTTAAAGCATAAAAAACGCAACATTCCCATAGCTGAATGATGGATCTCTTACTATTCATATTGATGGTAAGTAGACTAAGTCTGTGATTTTTAGTCATGCACTTTGCGTGTATAGTACTATGACTTTGAATAGCAGTCAAGATAAAAATATACTCATAATCTTCAGATTTTGTATGAAATTTTTTTTAATAGAAGAACTTTGTTAAGCTATAATATGTGCTCACAATCTTCAGATGTCATATACTAATTGTGCAGATTCTATGATATACAGACCACTGTTTTTGTTTGCAAGGTATTTGTGTGTTTCCTTTTGCTATGAGGTATGCTCCATGTCCCTGCTTAGTTGCTCTATGGTGAGACAATTGTGATAAAAAACATTTTATGATGTTGGGTTTTGTGATCTTCTTGCTAAACCATAAATATAGCAGGATTGTTAAAATCTACTTGTCAGTCGCCAAAAAATTATCATCACCTCTACAATACCGCATTTTTTATTTTAGCTTTAGTGTGCTCCCATTGATGAGCGCCACTGCGGTATTGTGTTCTTCGAAGGTCAATGATAGTTACTCAGTTTAAATCTAATTTTTAGACAATAATATTATAGGTGACTTAATTTTTTTGTGCCTAGGCCATCTTTGCTTCTATCGTTGATGCTCGCAGCGGAGGTGAACTTATCAAATCTTTGTTGCCAAATATTTCGTGCCTAGGCCATCTTTGCTTCTATTGTTGATGCTCGCAGCGGAGGTGAAAACACATAAATCCACAGGGATCCCCCTCACCATGAAATAGGTATGTTATCTCATTAGTTCGGAAAACCAGAGAATGCCCATTACATTTTTACCGCCTTTATGATAATACTGTAGTTGCATTGGTTTCTAATATAATATGTATATTTCGATTTAGAATTTTGCACGGGCAAATACAAAATGATATTTGTTTTATATATAAATTATCATGGTAGTTTGTTGAGGCTCTCCCTGTTATTTGATGCTGAAAGGGAAAGGCAAGTGGGCGCTGCAGCCGAGCTTGCATCGGACATCTGTCCAACACAGTTGTAGCATCAACTCGGCTTGACCTTGCTGCATTTGACCCTCTCACAGGTAATCCCACTTCTTCTTTTGTTTCCTTGAGCGGTCTGTTGTTACAGTACAAGTGATGTACACGGGCACGAAAGGTTATTACCTTTTTTTTTAAAATTGTTTGGCAACTATGACAAGTTGACAACATCCTAGGCCATAATGGTTTGCCAAAATTAATCCCCAAACTTTCTCATTTTGTTTGTGCGGATTTTTCTTGGAGAAGTACATGTGTGTTCTATCTTCTTGCTTTATTTCTATGCTCTTTATTTTTCTTTTACAGTTTGTTCACTACGCGTAGAAGACCTATGAGTGTGGCCTCAAGTTCAAACAATGTGCTACACTATTTATTCCTTTGGGAGATAATACATGTTCTCATCATACATATTTATGCTCTCCTCTTCCATTTGATGCCAACCCTCCCACTTATGCATTATAACTTTGTGCATCACATTTTGTCAGAGTTCCTGATTCTTTCAGTAGTAAAACCTGATGATTTCTAGAAAAGGGATATTTTTGTTAAAGTGCATTTGGTTTATTATATTCCAAAGGAAGACTTAATAATCTGAACAATGGTTTGAAAATATATTTTCTCAGTTTAACATTCTCGCCATTATATCACAAATATAACCAAGATTCAGTTGACTGCATAGGTGCTTGGTGCCATCTTATGTTGTTGTAAACAATACACTTCTGTCACAAAGCACCCGGTATTAGAACATAAGATGTTATATAGAAGCATACAAAATTACACAAGGTGGATAATTTCTATACTGATAGAAATAATAAAATGAACTATATACATGTATTCACCAAATTTTATAAGAGAAAGCATGATCTATGCTAAGTTTCATTGCTTAAAGTTTTATTTAAAATTGTAGGAAAAGGCCTTAATAAAACTTTAAAAGTAGTGTATTTACTTCCAAATGCTAATGACACACCTCTATTTTCAGCATGGAAGGCATATATGACTACTATCAGCAATTTGCAGGAATTGGAAGGAACCTCAATGAAGGGGATGCAGGTAGCGACAATGTAAATAAATCTCTCTAGCTTTTCTCATTACATCGATTAGAGCTTTCTTTTTTACACATGGAACATTTATCTGAGGAATCATTAATCATTTGGTGGATTGAATAATTATATATTACTAGTGAAGTTCCGATGAAGACACACACTATGCATGTTGAAGTGTTTGTCTTCGAGTATTTATAAGTAAAATGGATGCAACAATGATATTTTCATTAATTTTCTACTAACTTATCTGAATTAGGCACCTAAAAGGCTAGGTTGTAGGTTCACCATTTTGAATTTGGGATGGACATATTGCACGGCCGTATATATGTCCATATATCTCACAAGGTATTTTGTTCTAAACCAAGATGAAAATCCTTGAAGTAGTCAAGGCTTAGAGAAATTACTTCCTGGTAGCCATCAAAATTTTCATGATTTGTTCTAGTATGCTATTTGCAGTTTTACCCCTTCTGATTATGTGCAGAACTGAGGTCTCTTCAAAATAATGTTGACGATTGAGATGCTACTAAGCTAGAGAAACTGGAGAAACTCCCGACAGTTTCTTTGAGGAATACAAATCTAAGCAATGTGTCGAGTTTGGATGATGTCGACTAAGTGGTAAAGAGAATTATCGGCTTCTGTTCATTTTTTATTGAGTTTTTTCCTTTGAAGGCACTAGGTTAGCTGTTTTTGACTGTGTCTGTCTTGTGGTTTTAGGTGCAGTGATAACGGTTGTCACAGCTTAGGCCATGTTGTTGCATATAGTGGGTGGATCATGCTTTGGTGTTATATAGACGTGTTATTTTGCTGTGTTCGCCGAGTGGTTGTAGTTGAGCTATGGGAGGACATCAGTGTGTTATGGGGAGCGAGGACGGCTGCTCTACTTTGTACCGTAGTCATAGGTGGTCTGTTCGATGTGTGGTTTAACCTTTCTGCTTGAAGTGTTCTTCCTGTGTTGTCATCTTACTTTTAGGAATTAGAACATGTGGAATTGTGTATCCTGTTGTGTTATTTTTTGGTTAAAAAATGCTTGTGCTTTACAGATGAACAGAATACCGACGCCATGGCATAACACACATAGCAGAACGCGTGCAACAACGCAAAGCCGACGGCGCAGCGAAGCGCTCGAACCCGTCTAGTATGGAAGTGAATCATCGTTGTCGTTGACGACTCGGGATCAGAGTTCTTGTTTTTGGAAGCACGTACAGGCGTAAGACTGGTCATAGTGGGGAGTAAGTCTAAATTACTATCTTCATAGTGTAAAGTAATATAGGTGTGATACCATGCAAAGCCTCATTTATTACAATATAAACTCATTTTGTCTAGAAATGTATGATATTATAATAACATAGCTAGTTACCACAAGCCTCTCTCTCATTATTTAATTGCATGCCATGTCATCTAAATGCTTAGTTGGCAATATATGTAGGACTATATTACTATCTAAGTTACTCCCACTATGACTAGCCTAAGTCTGCTTCGCTCGCACCCAACAGGCTTTTCCGTTTAAAAACATGGGAACCACGAGTTATAATCGACGGAAATCCAATTCGGCTGATGGATGCAAATAAACCTATTGTTTAAAACCATATTTTAAAATGTTTAAAAGTTAAAATGATATACTACTCCGGTTGTCTGTCTTCTCCAGTTTTGCCACTCGCTGATCATGCAATTTGAAAGATAATACTGTCAGAAAATGATTTACTACTACATAATATTCAACGCCAAAAAAGGTAAAATGATCGACACAGAGCAAAAACAGATGCCACCAAAACAACAAACTAGAAAATTTATGTCTCCTATACTGTAATACAAGTTTGCGGTCTCATGGATGCTGCCACCTTAGAGTATCTCTACCGCATATCCACTGGATCGCAAAATTTTGGGCCGATATGCGGTATCGCGGTTAGAAAATGTTCTTTCCAGATACCACAAAATGGCCCGTACTGCAAAGTTTTTTGCTGCTTACTGCAACGAGGCCTATCCATCCTGTATATATTCGATGCGGGGGACGCCGGATGCGGGATACCGCATCCATTTTCCCTTCCTCCACTGCCCAGAAACACTCGTCGCCGTCTGCATTCGTCTCCGATTCCGGCCGACTCCGCCGATGAAAAGCACATCGCCGCCGCCAACCTCCGTGTGCACCCTCCCTCTTGCCACGGCCGGCCAATCGAGCAGCGATTTGGGCAGATGCGACTGCCGGTGCCGCTGCTGTTTGAGGAGGAGGAGCTCCGGGCTGCGACCTCGCCTGCCGCTGCCGTCAGTGGAGGGGGAGCGCGAGCGCGTCCCCGTGCAGGGACACGGCGTCGGCACCCGTGAGCGCACCCGCTCCCCCTGTTTCCGCCCGACAATGCCCCGGACGATGCCACGGACGAGGCAGAGGAGCTGCTGTTGGCGGATATGTGTGCCCTGCCGTCGGTCGTCCGCGAGCCTGCTGTCAACGACGAGCAGGAGGCGGTCTTGCTCACTGAGTCAAGTACCACTTGCAGTGCACCGCGGTCATACAGATCGTGCAGCGCTGGAAGCGCCGCCACGACGCGCGCAGGGCGGAGAAGCGCGAGTTTCTCCATGTCTTTCGTGTCTCCCTCCGCGAGTACATGGGGTGGATCGAGGACCAGGAATCCCACTTACCCGACGCGTACTTCATGACGGACGCCTTCGGAAATGCAGAAACCGACAAGGAGTAAGCACGCCACGGCCGCCTTTGATGATCCGGTGAGTAGGTACCGCCGGCAAAGCTCCGTACATGCTAGGTTAAGTCTGGATGCAGGGCGCGGCATCGAATTCTGCTAAATTTTCTATGTAGATCTATATGATCAAAACCACCTCTATATAATATGGCGCCAATGTGTGATGATTTTTAAATATACAGTTTGGATTTAGCGCATCTGTTCCGTCCCATGTTTTTTTATACCGCAAATTACGTTTCCGGTTTACCATCCACCTTTTGCACTACTGCGATATACGATATCCGCTAGAGATGCTCTTTTCTCGAGGTCCATCTTCATATAACCTATCCTTTCAGATAAACAGTTCATCATTCACACGAGCATATTTAGCTGAAGTGGCGGCCCCGAGAATCTGGAACATGATCCAACACTCCGTACAATAGGTTCACGCCAATCACTTTGAGATATTACATTATAGCTTAATCTTGGTGATATGTATGAGTAATGAGGGCACTTGCATATCATGTGTCTATAAAGTGTGGGCCCGGACAGGCTCCATGAAGAATTTGTTTAAAAAAATTCAAATTTAAATATTTAAAAAGATTTAGTAAAATATCAGAATACAAATAATAATTTGTAATACACGCGTACAAAATCTTATATGAAAATAGTTTATATTCTGGTCTTCTAAAAAATAAATAAATTCAGATCAATGCAATTTTGAGTGCGTCTCCCTTTTTTCTAAAATTTGTCATATTTGTCTCTTTTGTTGTGCCCTAAAATATAAGGAATTTTCCATTAAATTTTTGCAAATCGTGTATTTCATACTGTTGGCTACATCTAGGTATTTTTTCTAAAATATTTGATAAATTTTAGAAAATTCTAAAACGATCTCCATGGAGCTCGTGCTATAAAGTGATTGCTCGTGCTATAAAGTGATTTTCTGTGGATTGACCCTCTCTATTCGTCTTCCTCGAAAGCTGGGTTTCTGGCTTTCGCATATGATTCTCCGACTACTACCATACTAAGCCTGTTTAGCCGCAACTCCTTTAGGCTGCCTCCTCTGGCCTTATCTCGACCACCGTGCGGCCATGTGCGAGGAGGGGTGCACGGAATCGTTGCTTCAGGTGGAGGTGTCGCGCACGAGGACGAGCTAGCGATGATGTAGCGCTCAAGAGGCACTAGCCAGGCAGGGGGCTTGGAGACGCATCTCGAGAAAGGGTCTTTGGCGTGGAGTTGAGCCTGCAAAGGAGGCGTGAAAACATTGACTCTAGGGCAGCACTGCATGAGAGAGGGAGGCGCTTGGGCGGATCACTCCGCCTAAACCTTCCCGCCCATTATTGCCTAGAGACAAGGAAAGGCGCTTCCTCCTCAGGCAGTCCACCCCTCTCATCTGCTCCTCTCCTCCACTCTCAGCTCTCTCTCTCTCTCTTCTCCTTCAACTTGTGAGCAACAAGTATACATCTTGAGTAGGCGTTGTTGTGAATCTGGTGAGTGCGAAATCTATCCTCGGATTGAGATGTCATTTTCTTCTCCCCAACTCTCTTTTTTCTTCTTCTTATCAATTTTCAAAATTTACTACAGATGACCATAATTGTTTCTGAATTTTGTATCCCGATCCTTCATGTGTTAATTTATTGGTTAGAGAAATCAAGTGCTTAGAGAAATGAAATAAACATTTATTGATTTTAACCTAGAAATATATATTTATATTCTAATAATAAGATTGGGTCCAAATGCTAACAACACTCCACCAATTAATTGTGTACGCAATGTTAGTGTATTGAAAAAACTGGACATAATAGAGAAATAAGGGCGTCGCCGAAAACTCACGTGCTCGCTCTAACGCGATATAGACGGCGAGACGAAGCTCGCATGCCCACCTAGTTTTTCATAGTTCCACAAGGTCAGAACATCTCCACCGGCATGAACCAAACAGGTTCAACCAACCTCCAAAGGTGGGCGTGCCCTCTCCAGCGAGGCGATCCATCCGGACTGACTCATCGGATACCCCATCGACATATTAAATTTCGGCAAAGTTTGTGTTGGACGGACAGCAGGCGCGTCCTCCCGTGCCCTCCCGCGTAAACTGGGGATCTGCATGTCAGCGGCCCAACAACCTTTTTCCACTAGCCATAGATGGAGGGAGGTAGGCTACTGCAAGATTGCCCCGCTGACGACTAGACGTCTGATCTAGCCGCGTCGCCAGACGCATGCGTTTTTTCCGCAGTAACAACAATTGTGATGCAGCCCATCCTACGGACGACCCTACATCCTCTTCACCAAGTCTCCCAAGTGGACCGATGACTCGAGCTCGAGCCAAACTTCTTTGTGATAAGGTTAATTCGATCCTCTCGTTGTGTGACTTCAATTCGTGTTTGAAAGGCCAGCTACTTCATGCTCATACTTTATGCATCTTGAGCTATGAATTCCATGAAGAAACTCCAAGAGAAAGAACCAACACTATAAGAATTTGGATGGTACATGATGTATTTTTCACGACATACCCAAAAAAAAGTCATAGATTATTGGCGTTTTTACCTGTTTCTTCACGAAGTGCTCCAAGGCCTCTAGCCTGGTTATCCGTGATGTTCCACATTTTCGTCTAGCAAATTCGTTGCGGATTTTATCTCAGGCCCTAAAACCCAGTTAGCCTTTTCGTTCTATACAAAATTGTTACGGATTTTGTCAAGGGCCCATGGTTGACTTTTTTTTTACAATCAGGCTATTTGTTCTTGTACCCTACTCGTCAGATCGGTTTGCATGACAATGTATACCGTTAGTTTCTCGCAGTTTTGGCCGGGCTGAGTTGTCAGCCAGTCTGATAAAAATTAAATGACATAAAATCTGAGTATCCTGACAAGAGTTCGAACTCGCGACCATACTCGCTCGTTGGCTACAAATTCCAACCACCGAACAAAGGGCTTTGTTCTAATAGTTATACTACTTTAGCATTCTTATAAACGGTTTTAATTCAGCCGTCTTTTTATATCTATATACAAGTTTTCACTCAAAAAAGACAGAGTATCCTAACTAGAATTTCTAACACGCAGCCATACATGTTGCCCGCCAACCGTTGGTCTAGAACACTCATTTCTGATAATTCTACCTACTTCACCCTTTTTATATACATGTTCAAAATACGACACCCTTCCATATTTACACGGATGTTTTCACTAATAGCCCCACATCTGGACAAGACAACTATGTTTCAAACATAGCACTACTTCATATTTCTTATACACATTTTCCAATCACATGAAGAAAACAAAGTGAAAGTACAAGAAATTACAACAAAAATCAAAGCACACCATATATCAACATGAAGATAGAACACAATCTTATAAATATATAGCAAACATGGTTCACAGACAGTTTCAAACCAACTAGACAACCAAATTCACTTAGAGTTTGAAACCATATAGACTACCAGGTTCACATACAGTTCCAAACCGACTACGAGTTCACTGATAACACATCCAACCAGCATAAGCGGGTACTTTGTGCCCTCATTTTAGACGACTAACATAACACATGAAGCCATATATGGGCTTATAAAACAAGGTGAAGATGAACAAATCCCTTTTTTGATTTGAGTAGCCTCGACCACCTTTGAGCCTTTGATAAACTGAACATGCTCACGACCTACACGATCTGCGATTATGACAGGGATCTCTAGAGGTAGATACTGATTGAGGTTTCCATTGTTGTACCTAGCCGAAAAGTACTGGAGATGAAGAATAAAGTTAGTTGCTAACTATAGTTCAGTGTGCATAAGTATATTTAAAGAGTAAAATATGAAATTTTACCATCTTGGACTTCTCAGGGATGACATTTGACTTTTTCATGTCTCACACATAGAGTGGTATAGGTGGCTGGTGTTGTGAAACAACTCTGAGATACACAGCTTGGTTTGAAGTCAATTCTATATAGTTTTCAAACACACAGTAATCATCGAATTCCTCACCTCCCTTCATCGAGGGATCTAGAAATAAAATATTAGAAAGTTATCCGTAGCGGCATTAGAATAACTGTAACATTAAGCCAATATATATGACACTAACCTCTAGTAAGATCTCTCGGTTTTTCAGCTTTCTTGGCTACATGTTGCTTCACCTCATCATCATATCAAATATTGTAGCCTTGCTTTTTAGCCTAAAATAGACATTGCGCTAATTAGAATGTTTTGTTTTGATGCTACACAGTAGGTTTCACTACTATGTTAGTGCCAATAGAAACAATTTTAGAACATGCTCATGTATGTCGCTAGCCTTCGTGTGCTAGAACTTGCAACCCTCACATTTTATGATGTTTTGTGGGATGGAAAAATTTATCGGCACCGTCACCACGATGTTTTGCGCAATGGCTTCCAAATTTGTGGTGCTCAACACCGATTAGTCCATTTGACATTCATTAATAATTTTGAAGATTAATACGAGTATCTGCAAGAATTATTATGATAGAACGAGGAGGCGATGCTTTGAGACAGTTAGTGCCAGTAGAAACAATTTAGAACCTGCTCGTGTATCTCCCTAGCCTTCATACTGCAGAACCTGTAATCCTCACAGTTCATCCTAACCGCCCTAGAGAGTAAATACAAGAATTAAATTAGGAGCACAGGCATCAAGTGACTAAAACAAGCATCCAGTGACTAAAATAAGCATTGTGGGAGCACTTGATGTTATACAAAATAGCTAGACCTAGATCGAGTGTTTACTACTTAGTGGGACCTAGACCAAGATGAAGTGTTTACCGGGGACCTTGACCTGGATCGACCGTGGGGACCTAGACCCGTCATCGGTGACCTAGAGCTAGAAAACATAGCTGATGTAGTGACCTAGATCAAGCACAGATGCACAGTCGTGAAACATGGAGGAGATACACTGAAATAGGTCAAGGAGCACTTACTCGTGAGCCTACAGTCACCGTTGTCGTCGTCGTTTCCAGGGAGGGGATATTATGGTCGCTGGGCAGGGGAGAGGATTTGGTGGTTGCCTGGGAGGGGACCGGATTTGCTGGTCGTCGGGGAGAGAGGAGTGGTGGGGACTAGGGAGGGTTAAGCAAGCAGCACCATGACGAGTGGGTCCCACACATGATCAGATTTTGGTCTCACAGTCAGGGACACCTTTTGTGAAGCTGATGAGTGGGACCCGTGGGCAACAAACGTCGAAATTATCTTTTATGTTCAATATTCAGCACCAAGAAACTATCTTCAGTTATAAGGGTGTAGTTTGTGATAAATCCGTCCTATAATATCATTGCTAAGGCTAAAAAATGAACATGAAAATGATATCACAACACATTACTAACTAACAAGTTTAATACATTACTTCAGTTCTATGTCATAACTACATCATCATCACCTCACTTATTTAGAACAACTAAAAGACACATGCACACAACACACATAGCACTACCACTACATTCTTCAGTAAAACAAGCACACCAAGGTTAGATTTTCTCTTTTTTCTAAGCTCAAGCTCCCCCCTTCTCTCCTCTGCCCAACCTATAACATCAACAGCAGCTTTGTCTTAGATGAAGTTGTGCTCTGCCAAGTAGATAACATACTCCCGCTCCTAGTGCCAAAAGTTGAAACCAAACTAATACATTTAAACACAACCAATCTCAATTAAGCTACAGCGCAAAAATGAGTTAAATCAAGCTTTTAGAACACACATCATTTACAAATATTACATACCCCATGCCTCTTGCATTTGTATAACACCCATCCTTTATGATTTGTCATCCCAGACACATATTGCTTCACCACACTAACGCAACATGGCAGAGGATGAGCGAAATTGTAGGGCCTAGGCGGCGTAGCGCAGAGTGGGATGATATTGAGTTTGACATGGTGGAAAAACGGCGGCGGTCCGAATACACTACCGAGGGCAGATCTCCTGTTACTGGTGCTCCAACAATAGTTTCAAGGATCTATGGTTCTAGAAGAGTAGGGGAACAGGGGTGAGAAAAAGAAAAATTCAGCCGCTAGCCAGGTACATGACGGTTATGCAAAAATACCCCTCTCAAACATCTGCTTTCTTAAAATTTCTGAAATTAACAGTTACCTTGCTAAAAGCATGCCATAGTTTGTTGTAATGTACCCATATTTTGGACATGCGTGTATCTTATAATGGAAAACAATGTTGCTTCAGGACGTTTCGCATTCTCTGCATGGAAAATCCATTTTCTCGGTGTCGAAAAAGGGCTTATTTTGTGAAGCAGCCGCCAAGGATGTGATGTGAAAAATCCTCACCCCATTTTCTATAAATACTAGAGAGCATTTAGTGGGCAATTCACCAATTGGATGCACCTAGAACCTCTCGGCACACCCCCGCATTTTAGAGAAGTTTCTACCGGTTTAGTTGAAAGGGGCTCAAATTTAGCCTAGAGCTTCCTCGTAGATCTCTCAAGAATTTTCCAAAAAATTATTTCTAGGTAAAAAACATGGTATTTCTTTAGAGATCCACTAAGATATTATCAAGACCCGACACATAGCTAGGAACCCTAACTGCCACGATCTCGTTCGCATTTCGAAACCAGCCTCAAAATTTATTTCAGCCACACATCATGCATCCAGCAGCCAAAAGTTTGGGTTTCCGTCCTCTCCTCACGCCACATATAGAATTCTCGCGGCCAAAAATTAATGGTTGCGCCATAGAGCGAAATGAAACTTTCGCACAGATACTATTGTTCACCCTCCACCCCCACACAGCGCAACCAAAGCATTCGTGCAAAGGGCATGTACGTAATCTATGCAAAACCTTCCTTTATCCCCTCAATGAGAGGAGAAATCCAAATCCCCCACCCCACCCCCACGCTTCTTCCGCCCGTTGCAACCCTCATTGACGTTCGTCGACGAGTAGTCATCTAGCCGTCGTATGTCCTCACCTTCCCGGTTTCCCACCATACCATCGAGCTCGCAGATCTGCCACCTCGTCATGGAGCACTGCCATCTGACCAGTGAGGTCTTCCAACTAACCAACAAGGTCTTCACCCTCTCCATGAACCTGGGCATCAAGATCTTCTACCTCACCGTCCACCTCACCAAGAATGTTTGTCTACTCGCCGTACACCTCGTCGTCAAGGTCTGCCACTTCGCCTCTCACCATGCCATCAAGGGACACCAAATTGTCGTCCACCTCATCGACAAAGTCTGCCACCAATGTTCCTAGCAAGAAGCGCATAAATAAAAAAAGCCCTACTGCCTGCAGGCACGGAAACAATCACCTACTTTTCCTGCTTTTTAAGCATGCTCGATGTTCATGTGTGTTTTCCTATTTGAGGCAATAATTTATTTGCCCATGAAATTTCTTGTTTGAGAGGTTGTTCATTCTTTTGCTCATGTTTTCTCTAGGACAATAAACACCTCATGTTATATTTTGTTTAATTGCCCGTTTAATTTGTAGCTTACTTAGATTTATTTATTAATTTTAGAACCTCAAATGCATCGCCAACTATATTCTCTCCTAAAAATATGAAAAATGAACCCTCTGGATCTGACTATGATCCTAAAGAGGGGGAAGATATCACTGAACGAGACACAAATGATGTCAGTGAGGAGGATGAGCTGGAGGTCGACCCCTTACTTACTCATCTTGTGTTCAATTATTTGCTAACTGATTTATCCATATATGTGTTGAATTGACCGGTACATATGAAATTTGTAGCCTGAGAAGATGAAATGCAAGAATACAACTAACATCAGGACAATTGCTGGTGTAGCAACTACTCAGAAGCGCATCTTGGCAGGCCTAGGTGCCGAAATAGAAACTTCTATAAAACAATGTCCAAGGGGAAGCAACCAGCTACCCAAGGCGCCTTGGCTCCCCAAGCCGAGCACACACCTCCCCAAGGCTAGCATCCAGGTCCTTTCCTTCCGGGGAACCTCCTCGAGGCTAGGAGCCAGGTCCCTGCCGTCCATCGGCTCCTTCCCAAGGCCCGCAGCCAGGTCCTTGCCTTCCGAGAGCACCTCCCCAAGGCCAACGGCTAGGTCCATGCTATTCGCGGGTGATATCTACGCACTTCTATTCTTGTAGACAGTTGTTGGGCCTCCAAGTGAAGAGGTTTGTAGAACAGCAGCAAGTTTCCCTTAAGTGGATTACCTAAGGTTTATCGAACTCAGGGAGGAAGTGGTCAAAGTTATCCCTCTCAAGCAACCATGTAATCAAGATACAAGAAGTCTCTTGTGTCCCCAACACACCCAATACACTTGTCAGGTGTATGGGTGCACTAGTTCGGCGAAGAGATAGTGAAATACAAGTGGTAACGGTGCCAGAAAAGAGATTCTGATGGGGAGGAACAGGTTGAAGTGTCTTGTAGATCCCCGGCAATGACCACAGAAAAGACTTCGATGGCGTGGAAGAGACTAAAGGCAAACTGAAATAAAGATGGAAGCAAGCAAACATGTAACAGATCTAGTTGCAAACGGTGTTTCAATGCTTAGAAACAAGGCCTAGGGATCATACTTTCACTAGTGAACACTCTCAATAAATGTATTCTCTTCATGATGCTACCCTGAACTACTCTCCGGTTGGACACTCTAATCCATGGTAGGGCTATAACAGCACTCCTCAAAGTCCGCCTTCCCCATCTAGATACCCCACACTGTCACCTTGAGTGTTAGATGGTTCCAACAAACACCACAATTTCATAGAGACAACCAACTCTAAATATACTCATGATAAATATTTATGAACTCTAGCCTAAGTTCCACCACGGTGTGCACGCTGTCACTTTCACACACGTGGGGAGAGCAGAGATCTATTGAAGCACTTGAGTATTTATGTAAACTCTAGCAAGTGCCACCACGGCATGCACGCTATCACTTTCACACACGTGGGGAGAGCCGGAGATCTATTAAAGCACTTGAGTATCAGAGTATATCTACTTGATTACAAAGCTCATGATCACAATAAGATCATGCATAGAGAGAGATGAACACATAGCTACCGGTAGAGCCCTTGGCCTCGAGGAAGAACTACTCCCCCTCATCATGCGAATCAGCAACGGTGATGGAGATGGTGGTGGAGATCGATGGAGATGGCTCTGGGGGCACTTCCCCATCCCGGCATGGTGCCGGAACAGAGACTTTTGTCCCCCGAATCTCCCCTTCGGTGGCGGTGGCGCTGTGGGACTTTTTGTGGATTTCCGCCCGTGTACGGGTTTACGTCTTGGGGAGACGTATATATGGGCGAAAGGGCAAGGTCGGTGGATACCCAGGGGGTCCACACCCCCTGGTGGCGCGGCCAGGGTGGGCCCTTGCCACCCTAGGGTGTGGACACCCTGGTACCCTCCTCCGTCTCTGCTTTGTGTTTCCGTATTGCTTCGGGAAAATAGTAACTTTGGCTTTTGTCCCGTCCAATTCTGATAATATTCATTTTTTATCTTTTCTAAAACCAAAAACAGCAGAAAACAGGCAACTAACACTGTGGCATCTTGTCAATAGGTTAGTTCCATAAAGTGTATAAAAATACCTCAAAGTGTAGACAAAGCATAAGACAAATGATATAACAAGCATGGAGCATAAAAAAATTATAGATACGTTTACGACGTATCAAGCATCCCCAAGCTTAACTCCTGCTCGTCCTTGAGTTGGTAAGTGATAAAAAGAATAATTTTTGAGGCGACATGCACCATCACAATCAAGATCAAACCATTTGCAAGCATTGAAAGCTGGGATCAAAGTAATATACGCATGAGCATGGAAGCTGAAGTTATAATAATAGGACAAAGTAACTATGCTGCAACATGAAAGGATACAAACAAAGGTTCATGAATAACAATTCATTGAGAGGAGTTTGTTTGTTTCACATATAGAAAACATAGCATAGTGGCATTCAGCTTGTCCCTCATGGAGTAGAAAAACATAAACATAGAACACCTTCAAAGTTCATAAGGGTGACTAGATACAAATAGTTCAAGAACAAGCAATATCAACATTATAAATCAATCAATAAGTTTTGGGACAATGCACATAGAACTAAGAATGGCAACTATGCTCTCTTAATTGATGCCTGAGGATAGAAGGTGGAGACTCAGTATAAAAGTGGAAGAAAGTCCCTTCATATAGGAAAGCAGGGATTTCAAGTTTCATAAAGAGCTTCCAAAAATTATGGTAATTGTTAGCTTTCAGCTCTCATTGCCCCTATCATAAGCATCTTGAAGTTATTAAGGTTAAAGTGAACAAAATATGGAGTATATGCTTGACAAAGTATAAGTTGGCAAGCTCATGTCCCTTGAGTACGAGGGCCGCTCCTCATGCTACTCAACTTTAGTTACTGGTAAGTTCTTGTCATAGTAAGTACATGTGTATCATAGAGAACCACCAACATGGTACCCCTTGCCCAATGATACAGGAGCTATCCCATAACAAAATGACAAGGCAAGAAGATAATGAGCATCTCAACAATCTTCTTATTTACCATGGGAAAATGGTGGTTTTTTCTCTCTTTATCGTTTTAATGTATCTTTTTAATAATAAGAAAGCTTCATAGATTGCTCACTATGGTGATGCTGCAAGTTTCCACCATGATCATTAAGCATGGCTTAGACTAGCGTCCCAGGCATTTCTCTAACACATATACATAACTTTATGGACTTACAAGCTCCCCTTTTATTTCACACCAACGACATCCATAAATAAAAGAGCATGATATCAACTGGGTAGATATTTACAGGTGTTGAAAGCGTTCCCCGTGACAGCACGATTCTGATAATTCCCAACATATAAGTGCAAGCATATACAACATAGATGACAAAATGGTTCAAGTTTATTAGGTGCAAGAAATAAAATGTGCCATCAAGTTTGTGAGAGCTTTAATCACCAATTTTTCTCATAAGAAAGTCTTTTAATTGGAAGGTAGATAAAAAAAGAATATACTTGGAATGGTGTAACACACCATGCATAGGAATTTATAGTGGACACTTTGGAATAACTTGGTTTCTTGGGAGTTGGATTCATGAGTAGAGCTTACTCAATACAAGTGGAGGCTAGCAAAAGACTGGGAGCGACCAACTAAGAGAGCAATAATGGCCATAATCATGCAGAGCGACAAAACATTATCAACTAAAGCATAAAGTGGTATCACAAGTCAAAAAACTAAATGACAATAGAGGCTAAGGTGACTGGTTAATAGTCATAACATGGTGTGAGCATGTGCCAAGTCAACCCAAATAAAGCATCAAAGGAGAATACCACAATATTATGCTTTTGTATGCTAAAACAACACATGATTCTTTCAAGGCACATTAAGCAATCCAAATTGTTTGGAACAAGTCATGCTACAGCAATAATCACTAAGCATAAGGTTAAAACACCATCTAGCATGACATGATAAAGTCTAGGCCACAGTCAAAACAAGCTCCCTTTGTACCACTTAAGCATGGAGCTTCCTACTCTCTTTCCAACACCAATCAACTTATTTGAAACAACTCAGTAGGATAATAATCAACAAAGATCAGTAAGATTTTCTCAAAAATCCACAAAGAAAAAATAAAAAGTTCTAAGCTGAAAGCACAAGAAAACTAAGTCTAAATGCAGTGCTAGCAAAAGAGAGCACTCACAAGACAATAAGAATGAAAACTAGAGTGTTCTAGGCAATGAAAACAGAGTGTGTCTCTCTCCAAAATAAGTGTGTTGGGATCCAACCAACTTATTGCAGCAAACCAAGTAAAGGAAAACTAAAAACAAAAACAAAGACGCTCCAAGAACAACAAAATAGTGCATGAAACAATAAACACGAAGTGTATAGAAAGACCTGAGTTTTTATTGATGAAGAAGGGGATGCCTTGGGCATCCCCAAGCTTTGACTCTTGTACCTCTTGAATATTTCTTGGAGTGACACGGGGTGGCATCCCCAAGCTTGAGCTTTTGTCCATTCTTCATCTCATTATATCATTCTTTCCCTACACCTAAATTTTTTTCTTCATACAAAACTTAACACAATTTTCATTAGCAATATTAGTGCATGCAAAAGATAATAAAACTTTGGGGTTTAGTTTCAAAACAACAAAACTTTTATTAAAAACACAAGTTACTATAGCAATTCCTTCAAAAAGCTCAATTTACCAAAGAGAACCCAAAAATAAATTGATATAGATGCAAATGAAAATAATGGCAGAAATTTGTCAAAACATACCAGCAGGTAGAAACGATTTTTTGGAAGACCTTCTGTTGCTCAAATAAAAAAGTGTTGAACTAACGAAAGTTATCTAACAACCTGGGGGATTTATTCAGAAAATTACAGCTCAATCCGACTTACAGATAGTTTTCACGAATTTTTACAGTGAAGCACAAAAATCTGTTTTGGGACAGCAACTCCCCAAATCTTACTTCCCTCTCATTATACTATAGACTTAAGCCTGGTGGAAAGGAAGCATTTTAAGGCCATGTGGAAGTATGTGTCTATGGCTTATGGACCCAAAGGCTATGTGTCTATGGCTTGTGGACCCAAAGGCTATGTGTCTATGGCTTGTGGACCCAAGAAAAAAAATATCAAACATGGGTCAGCTCAAAGAAAATAAGAAATTATACAAGGCCTACATGAAAAAAACCAACAAACCGTAGTTAAAGCATCTCTAGCATACGCACCAAAAAAATCTGTCGGTGCACAAAAAATAGCTATTATTTAACGCGGCAGGCAAAATTGTGCTCCAGTAGATGTGCAAAAATAATTCATGCATAAAACAATTTAGGGAACGCACACAAAAGCCTAATCCTGTGCTGCCAATTTGGTGTGCTATTCAGCGCTGCCCAACTACCAAACTAAAACTGCCGCGCGTGACCTCCTGCATCCCGCCTCGACAGCCACCGGCAAAAAATCACCCATGGATGACTATTCCGCCACTCCCCCAACCCACCTTCCCCTATGCCCCCATGTCTGCCGTTGGAGCAGTTTCGCCGCCGCTCGCAACACACCCCCCCTCGATGCACCCAATCCTAATGCCACCATCGTCTACGGCTATATGTTTGCTCCTCCACGGCCTACGAATGCGCATGCGATCATCCACCGTCTGCCTTTAAGCCAAGGAATGTCATGCCCAAGCGGCCGACATCCACGGTGGTGCCTGGCTAGAATAAGGGAAAGAACGGCGGGGGTCAACACGACAAAACTCCGGTAGGGCCTGTGGCTAGCCAATTCCAACCACCCAGCCGCCAACCACTGCCGAGGAGGTAGCGTCGTGTTGTTTGACTCAATTACAACAAGGCACGTAATTGCTTTTTTGTTGTTTTGAATTGTGTAGATGAATAGAAATGATGATATTTAATATAGTTTGATGTGTGTTAACTTCCATGCATTGTAGTATGGATGATAAAACGTTTATGTCAACTATGAACGTTGGGTCATAACATTCACATGAGTATTGATCTCAAGAATATGAAACTAAACAACATGGTGATGAAGTTGACATGGAGAATGGGGGATGGGAGGGTTTCATTGATGCACTAATGGGGCGGGCGGCCAACTGCACCATGGAGTAGGACATTTTACTATGCAACACATGGTGCAATGTGAGCATGGATTCGACCATGAGCACGGAGCAAACAAGAGACACCTATTGGTTAGGATGAAGGAGTACCTCGGTACATACAACTAATGTGGAATTGGGTAGACGAATATATCTCTTTGTTCCTGTTAGTCTATAATTTCATCGAATTGTCAAAGGTGGGCGGCGACATTGCCAAATGTTGAACGAATGAACCCAAGTGGAACAAATGACAGAGATATGGTAAGTTGTATTTTTTATGATTTTTGGTATCTTCTGTGTGGCTACTTTGTTCAATTTATTATTGTCCATGACTAATTTTCTCTCTCTTTTGGTTCAGGTAGCTCAACATTGACCAAAATTTATTCAACGGATATCCAAAGATGACCAAAAAGGGCAAGATGGTTCAAGAAAGGCTATTCATATTGGCCCATTATTTTGAGGAGCTAGAGAATGAAGAGAAATGGAATAACATGATGTCCTGGAAGTGCCAAACAGAGCAAATAAGTCAACTATGAAGGCAACAATCATTGATGAAAATAAAGCATCAAGCGAGGATGGAAAGAGAAGCCCTGCTCCAAACTCGGTTGCAAAAATAACAAGAAGACCCGCATGAAGGAAACAAGCAAAATAAAAAGGGAAGTGGACCAGAGATGATGACATAAAGAAGTCATTGAACGTTATTGTGAGTGCAATAAAGTGATCTTTTGAGGAGCGGAAGTTTTTCAAGGAACAAAGAAATAGAGGAGAGATCGGAGGGAGAGCAGAGGAGGGCTGCGGGTGAGGAGATGAGGGATGCCATAGAGGATAAGAAAATTGTTACCGAAGAAACTATCCGTCTCATGGAGCATGAGAAAAATCTCCTCTTCATAGACACAACTAACCTCGATGAAAGGAAAAAATGAATACATCAACCTTTGTCGTGATCAAGTCTTGGATAAAAATAGAATGATGGGAAGTTACGTGAATGGATACATGTGAGGTGCTAAAATGGGAGGATACATGGGTGACATGGAGCACCTATGGGAGGCATAGGTGGAATGAGTGCACCTATGGGAGGCATTGGTGGCATGGGAGCACCTACGGGTGGCATTGGAGGCATGGATGCACGTATGGGAGGCATTGGAGGCATGGGCGCACTCATGGTAGCTACAATGGGTGGCATTGGCGGTATGGGATCACCTTCGGGTAGCATTAAGGCATGTAATCTACAATGGGTAGCATGGGATCTACAATGGGTGGATTATGGATACCATGGTATCTCCCATGCCTCTCATGAGTGGTTGTTTTGGAGCTTCCATCGGTGATGAAACGTGCTCCTAGATTACTACCAACACCATCCAAGTTTCCATTGATGATGAAGCACAAGATGGAGATTCCATGGAAAGGACAAGGCATGATGATCGTAAGCATTGATGTTGATGTTTGATGTGTTCGTGTGAACTTCAATTATGAAGAACTTTTTTGTGTCGAATTATGATATGTTTTTAAACTATTCCATGGTTTTGAACTATGACATGATGATCAAGTCATGATCCTGAATTTATATGTGTGTGTTGGGAGTTAGATTTATATGTTCATCATTTTTGTTTGAGCTTGGCAAGTTGAGATGTGTTGATCTTAGCAAGCGACAGTTAGTCGCGGCTTATTTTAGTGCGCCTGGAAAACTGTTACCTGCGGCGCATTGCATTTTAGTGTGTCTGAAAATGTTGTAGCCTATCGCGCACACTCAAAAAGCTACAATGACGCCCAAAAACCAAAAACTCATGCACTCTTTTAGTGCAAATGTTGGATATGCTCATAATATTGGTAGTTGACGCACCTCTTGCAGGCATCGAGTTTCCCTTCAGCAATCGCCATTGAATCGACCTAGGCGGCCACTGTGCCATAGCCGATGATATAGATAGAAGGATGTAGACACTCGAGTGCTAGGTGTCACACGGTCACCTCTATTGAAGACATCGTCAGGCGCCCGACCATGCGGGAGGTAGGAGAGAAAGTCTACCACACGGTCAAGTTGGAAAAAAATTAGGTCATGTGCCAAAATCTAAAACGGTTATTAAATATATCTTGTAGTTCTTGAAGACCTGAGCACGGTTAAATCAAATGTCTCCTCAAGTAAGGGCCAACATGATATGATTCCGCCGGTACCCAAAAGAAATCATGTCTTGTGTGTTGTACTGAACTCAAATGGTTTGACATCCATCAATAAATAACGAAGCGGTGTTAAATAAGTCGTACTTTATTCTCTAGACGTCTAGCCGACCGTCTATGGTGATAAGCAGGAAGAGATCGAGAAGGCCTGACTGCTAAAGAAGGGCTTGAGTGTCTCATGGACAATGACACTAGAAACACATGCGTTTTACACAAGGGTGTCACAAAATAAAGTGTCTGTTAGTGTACCGTAATAGTCACACTACGTGACAATGCCATGTAGACGGCGCGGCGAAGCGCGCGTGTCCATATAGTTAGAGGTTATTCTTGGAACAAAAATCAAACAAAAAAGGATAAGGAGAGGTTATTACAGAAGTAATAACTTCCAAGACTCAAGGAAACTATTGGGTTATCTCCCAATAAGTACTTGTCTTTACCGCCTTTAAGTTAGGCTTGATAGTTTGAGAAGATGCTCACATACGAAATATGAATTGAAGTAAAAGAGAGCATCAAGAAGAAAATATAAAACAAATTTAAGTCTAACCCACTTCCTATGCATATGAATCTTGTAAAGAAACAAGTCATGAAAGCACAAAGCGACAAGCATAGAAAAGCAAAACAAGTGCAACTTCAAGATTTTCAACATAAAGAGGGGATACTTAATATTGTTGAGATACATAAAACTATGTTTCCCTCTCTCATAATAACTTTTAGTATCATCATGAATAAAATTAACAATATAACTATCACATAAAATATTCTTATCATGAGCCACATGCATAAAATGATTATTACTCTCCACATAAGCATAGTCATTCTTATTAATTGTAATGGGAGAAAATTCAACAAAATAGCTATCATTATTATTCTCATCACCATAATAATCAAATATAGGAGGCATATTGTAATCATAAATAATTTTCTCCTCAATAGTAGGTGGACTGAAAATATCATATTCATCATTGTAATCATCATATATTGGAGGTATAGTATCATCATAAGCAATAGAATAGCTATCTTCCAAAGTGTGTTCATTTGTAAACATATCATCATGGGAAAGGACATGGATAGTACTAATAGAACAACAATTATTACTATCATCATTTTCAGAATTGGTACCAAAGAGATTTTCAATATCAAAAGTATTGTGTTTTTCCCAATCATGATCACTACAATAGGTAACATGCATAGGAACATCATAGAGTTCAGACTCATCATAAAAAACTATAATAGGAGCAACATGCTTAGGGGAAATACCGTTTACTCTCTCCTTTTACTCCTCCTCTTATTCTTCTTCCTCTCTTTAGAAGGGAGAGGCTTGAAAGGAAGCTTCTCCACATACCCCGGTTTATGGTTAGAGATAATAGAAGAAACTTTGGAGGATTCCTCCTTTTCATTAATAAGAACAAAACACATATTAGTCCTATCATATTTTTTGTAAAATCTCATATTTTATAAGATTTTTATATAAGTATATGCGTGGCAGTTTTCAACACAATAAAGATGAAAACCATGCAGGACGCTATTCATATCAAAAGTACTCATGTCTACCAAAGAAGTTTTTCTTGATAACTCTTCACACCCCAAAAATAATGTAAGTTCATCATGTTGATTATCAGTGATCACATTATCACAATACAAACTTGCAGGATTATTATGGCCTGAGCATTGAAAATTGAAATGACCCACTTCAAAGCAAAGTTCACAAATAAAAGGATAGAGGGCACATACCTTTTTACCAAGATCATTTAGACCCTTATACCACATTCTAGTTTTTTCATTCCAGTGGGTGATACAATATTCTTCTTTGATTTGATTCTTTTCACAACATCAATGTATTCCACAAAAATTAACATGCTTATAAGAAATAGTAATTTCAGAAGTTTGAGCATGTTTATTGCAATCAGTAATAACATTTTCATTTTCCATACAAGTGTCTTTAAAAAGTTCATGATACATGTCCAATTTTTCTTTAGGAGCATTAATATGGGAAGCAAAGGCTCTACAACAATTAACAAGAATTTTAGGATCAAGGCCATATCTAGCACTAAGCTCTTGAAAATCAGCAGTTTTAGCGAAATACTTAATGCAATCATACTTCTTTGAATTGCTTCAAGAAGATCCCACTTAGCTTTGACCTCCTTACTTGTGAAGGATCCCTCTAAACAGGTATATAGATAGTCCTTGTAATGTCCTGAAAGCCTTGCATAAAAATTATTAATAACAATATTACTAGGGAACTCATGAATGGGACATTTGAGCATTAGTGACTTCAATCTCCCCCAAGCTTGGGAAATACTTTCTCCTTCATGAGGATGAAAATTATAAATATAATTCCTATCTTTATGAATTTCATGAGGAGGATAAAATTTAGAGTAAAAGAGATTTTCAAGTTCCTTCCACTCCAAATGATGATGATCATCTAGTATCTCATACCACTCCCTTGATTTGTCCCTAAGTGATAAAGAGAATAGCTTCCTCTTAACTTGGTCCATTGAAATACCTGCAAACTTGAACAACTCGCATAATTCATGTATAAAGAGTAAAATCTCACCAGGATGGATAGTTCCATCTCCAAAATAGCAGTTATTCATAACACGTTCAACAATTTTCATAGGTATTTTAAAAGGGACACTTTCAGTATGTGGATTTAAAATATCATAAGTATCATTAGAATTACCACATATGGGAGATAAAGTATCATAAAAGAAAATTTTCCTCCCTAACGCTAGGGAACTAAAAAGATCTTTTGCATAAAAACTAGCTTCCCCAAGCTTAATGTTTCCATAGCATTAGGAACAATGGTGTTCAAAAATTCATACTAATAACATTGCTATTACCATGCAAATAAAGTTCCATAGGTTTTCTAATTTTCTTTTCAAACCATTCATGTCCTAACTCAAGATAAATACTATAAAGAACCCTAATATTTTTGTTGTTTTCCATTAAGCCTAACTAGTGAAAACAAGAAACAAAAAGACAAAATTGCAGAATCTAAAGGAAATAACTTCGATCACTAACACACCAAGAGGATGTGAGTACCTTTTACCTTACCTCCCCGACAACGGCTCCAGAAAAGAGCTTGATGTCTACGCACTTCTATTCTTGTAGACAGTTGTTGGGCCTCCAAGTGCAGAGGTTTGTAGAACAGCAGCAAGTTTCCCTTAAGTGGATTACCCAAGGTTTATCGAATCAGGGAGGAAGTGGTCAAAGGTATCCCTCTCAAGCAACCATGTAATCAAGATACAAGAAGTCTCTTGTGTCCCCAACACACCCAATACACTTGTCAGGTGTATGGGTGCACTAGTTCGACGAAGAGATAGTGAAATACAAGTGGTAACGGTGCTAGAAAAGAGCTTTTGATGGGGAGAAACAGGTTGAAGTGTCCTGTAGATCCCCGACAACAACCATAGAAAAGACTTTAATGGCGTGGAAGAGACTAAAGGCAAACTGAAATAAAGATGGAAGCAAGCAAACATGTAACAGATCTAGTTGTAAACGGTGTTTAAATGCTTAGAAACAAGGCCTAGGGATCATACTTTCACTAGTGAACACTCTAAATAAATATATTCTCTTCACGATGCTACCCTGAACTACTCTTCATTTGGACACTCTATTCCATGGTAGGGCTATAACAGCACTCCTCAAAGTTTTCCTTCCCCATCTCGATAACCCCACACTGTCACCTTGAGCGCTATATGGTTCCAACAAACACCACAATTTCATAGAGACAAGCAACTACAAATATACTCATGATAAATATTTATGAACTCAGCCTAAGTGCCACCACGGTGTGCACGTTGTCACTTTCACACACGTGGGGAGAGTAGAGATCTATTGAAGCACTTGAGTATTTATGTAAACTCTAGCCTAAGTGCCACCACGGTATGCACGCTATCACTTTCACACACGTGGGAAGAGCCGGAGGTCTATTAAAGCACTTGAGTAGCAGAGTAGATCTACTTGATTATAAAGCTCATGATCACAATAAGATCACTCCTAGAGAGAGAGAGATGAACACATAGCTACCGGTAGAGCCCTTAGCCTCAAGGAAGAAATACTCCCCCTCATCATGGGAATCAGCAAAGGTGATGGAGATGGTGGTGGAGATCGATGGAGATGGCTCTGGGGGCACTTCCCCATCCCGGCAGGGCGCCGTAACAGAGACTTTAGTCCCCCGAATGTCCCCTTCGGTGGCAGCGGCGCTGTGTTACTTTTTGTGGATTTCCGCCCGTGTTCTTGTTTACGTCTCGGGGAGACGTATATATAGGCAAAAGGGCAAGGTCGGTGGATGCCCAGGGGGCCCACACCCCTGGTGGCGCGGTCAGCGTGGGACCGCGCCACACTAGGGTGTGGCCACCCTGGTGCCCCCCTCCGTATCTACTTCGTGTTTCCGTATTGCTCCGGGGAAAATAGTAAATTTGGCTTTTGTCTTGTCCAATTTCGAGAATATTCATTTTTTAGCTTTTCTGAAAATAAAAACAGCAGAAAACAGGCAACTGGCACTGTGGCATATTCTCAATAGGTTAGTTCCAGAAATTGTATAAAAATACCTCAAAGTGTAGACAAAGCATAAGATAAATGATATAGAACAAGCATGGAGCATCAAAAATTACGGATATGTTTACGACGTATCAGCGGGTACCTCCCCAAGGCCAACATCCCGCTCCCTGCCTTCCGCATGCACCTACCCAAAGGCCAGCAATATCCCTTGCCTGGCCATGCACGGATACCTCTCCAAAGTGACCTTGCACCTGAGGGTTCAGCTACCCTAGGAGAGGGGTCAGATTCTTGTCGTGATGGATGATTCTTTGACTGTTTTGACTGGGATCAAGAAGGTAACGTGTTAAACAGTTGCTTGCTCTACAGTAACCCATCCACATTATATTATCTGAATCATAATTATTGCATTTTTTAATGTAGAACACCAACTCATACCCATTATATTGTTATAGATGAATTTGGCCATAATCATTCTCAAGACACTGTTATGCATGATGATCATTGGTTGGTGGTTGACAAGATGCCCATAGAATGAAAACTTCCACTTGTCATTCCCGCAGAAAGAACTAGACCAGTGTCACCATTGATTGCTGCCAAGTTTTCCACTAAGTGTGTAGTAACAATCAGGACTAAGATGCATATCTTTCCCGATTGGAAAGATTATAGGCAGAGACCGAATGTTAGAGAAGACTTATATGACAAAGTTTTTGTATGTTCATTAACACTCAGATGTCCCTTTCTTCCATTGTTGTTAATTCAAAGGCTGGTAATCCTTGTTTTATTTCAGCAAAAGTTTTTCATGGACCCCTCTCTACCCAATGTGCAGTTTGCTTCAACAAGTAGTTCATGAGGCACGCAAGAAATCAACGACATTATCTAAAGAAAGTGTTCTTTACCCCTTACCAAAGTATGAATTTACAAGGATATCTCCTGTGGAACATATGAGCGATGAGGAGTGGTGTAGGCTTATCGATTTTTGGTCTGACCCCAAGAACCAGGTCATGTCTTTCTTACTCAACTTCTCTCACGTTTGAATTGTTTAAGAAGGACTAAATGTATGTTTCTATTTGTGTAGGCTTTGTCTGTAAAAAATAAGAATAGAAGACAGTTAGTTAAGTACCCTCATGCCACTGGTGCTCACAGCTACGAGGTTTTGTGCGACATGGAGAAACATTCCATTTAACTTCTTCCAAATGGCAATATGAAAGAAGTAACGGTAAGTGATCCAATACTTTCCATCTTCATAAAATTCAATGCCCCTTTTCCCTCAAACATATACGATGTGCTTATAATTTTCTCGCTAGGTTTCTTATATTCTCTTTTATTCCTAAAACTGGTAGGCAATCATGGAAAGCAAGATGGTGCCATATGCTTCAGAAATTGCACATAGGATGGACCAATTCCTTCCAATGACGATATGCACTTTTTTCTATCACAGGACAAGAGAAAGCCATCTTTCCTAAAGAACATGGTCATCCATGCAAGTACTTCAAGACCAACCAAGTCTCAACTAGAAGCGCAAGTTGAGGATTAGAGAGCAGGTTATGTAGAACTGCGCTCTACCATTGAGGAGTTGCAGAATGTGAACGAATCTAGTGAGACAATTAGGCTGAAGTATTTGGAAGACCTACAAGCAATACGGAAGAAACAAGAAGACCTGAGGAAGAAACAAGAAGAGGCAAATACATTAATTCAACAAGTGTTGGCTCAGTTGTCTGAACCAGAAGAGACAATTTGGTAAGTGAACTAGTGTTGTGAATCTATGAAAAATTGTCAGACATTTGGCCAAGAAACATTTTATGATGTTTGGCGGTATTATGATTTTGAACCTTTTGTGTGAGTTTCTTTGAAGCTGGTATTCATTTCTGTGAAGTGAAACATTTTTCCTGAAATTTTTAAGCGTAAACGTCATGATTGTTTCTTTACAAAATATTTTGGTCATGCGTAGTTGTCAACGTGGCGCGCCAAGGATGGTTAACCGCCATGAAAAAATAGTAATGTCACGAAAAATTAGTCCATGTGTCTCTCTGATTAGTCCACATGTTACCCTACCAGTAACTAATGTGTTATCATTTTAATGGAACACGGGTCTACCTACCAGCGGCAGGCTGCAACGAATGGAATTTTGTCACGGCTGGGATAACGTCATCGATGACATGATGGTGTGAGGAAGCGATGGTAACAGAATCAAGTTGTGATGAAAAATAGTCGTCGTGATGGTGATGACATAATTGACGACCAACATGACGGCTCCAAGAGCCGCTAACGGTAACTTACTATGTCGCCTGCCATGTGGAATATTCTATGAAGGAAAAAAGTCACGACTGACTGGGCCGGGCTGGTTTTATTTGCCGCGACGACAACGCAGAAACATCATGGACGACCATGACATTTTTAGATAGGAAAAACGTCAATTATCATATTATGAGGTGAGGTTCACGACATTTTTTTGTCGCAGAATTCATCACGGATGGTGATCTATGACGTTTTATCCCTAATCCATGATGATCTGAATCATCATGTACTGTCCAGATTCTTATAGTGCAAGAGCTCACATGAAGAAGCTCTTGCTCAATCTGGCGGCAGAACCGACTAGCCGGGATCGCTAGGACAATCCGACATCAGGCTCGGCAAACCAGAACTCCTGCCGGATTCGCTACCCATCCCGACGCCAGATCCAGCAGCCACCCTCAACTTTTGGCGTCGCGTCAAAATCGACTTCAAGACCCCTTTCCAGCATAAATTAGAATGAAACCGGCGACCGCCAGAACTTCCGGTCTCAAATTCACCGATGTCAGACTTACCACCAGAATACCCTATCCGTGCACAACTCTGGGGTTGATACCCTAGAATATTTCCCTTACCTACCCTTTTGTCCCTAGTACTATAAATATCCCATATGGCTCACCCCTTTGACTTAGGCTTTATATTAGAACTAGAAGAAGACAACCCTTGAGGATCTCTATCTAGTTGGTCTCATTCTTCTTCATGAGGAGCACCTAATATCACAAACCTCTTTGAATCTAGATTAATTGCATTCATGTTGTACAAGATTTTTGATGACCCACAAGTATAGGCGGTGTATCGTAGTACTTTCGATAAATAGGAGTGTCGATCCCAATGAGGAGCAGAAGGTGTTGACTAGTGGTATGGAGCAGGAGATCTCTGTAAATACTTAGCAAACGGATTTTTAGGTTTTTTTGATAAATCAAGGAAATAAAGTGGAAGTAATAAAGACAGCAAATAATTGCAACAAGTGGTTCAATCCTTTCTTAGCAAAGAACAAGCCGGTGGAATACTAATGAGGACCAAACATTCTCGAGGACACATGGGAATACTGTTAAGTGCTTTCATTTCATATAGTTGATTAATCTTCTTTGGTTTTATAAGTGTTATGTGGGTGAACCTGTGCTAATGTACCGACCTTACTTGGAGTAGTACATACTTGTGATTAAACCCCTTGCAAGCATTCGCAACTACAAGAAAGCAATTAATATAAAAACCTAACCACAACCTTAAACTCTGAGATCCTATACTCCCTTGTGCAATGGTTTCCTAACGGGGGTTCAGGTTTCTGTCACTCCGGCAACCCCACAATTAGTAGTCAAATACACAATGCATTCCCCTAGGCCCATAAATGGTGAAGTATCATGTAGTCGACGTTCACATGACACCATTAGAAGAATAGCACCACAACTTAAATATTAAACCATTGAATAATACCTCAACACAATTCCACTACTAACAACATAACGTCTCCATGTCCTCAAGAACTAAATGAACTACTCATGAGACATCATATGGATCAAGATCACAGATGATACGATGATGGATAAAAATCTGAACATAAACAATAATTCAATGGTTCCACTCACAAGCATCAACTACAATAGTAATCAACACCAGGAAAGTTTCCCCTAAGAACTATGCAAGATTCAACACAATTATTATGGCGAGATGGAGTGGTGATGATGGTGCTGGTGGCGATGATGGTGTGGATGATGATGATACTGATGAATTCTATCTTGATGATGGTGTTGATGGCGACGATCTCCCCTCTCCGGGAAGGAATTTCCCCAACAAAAATCTGTCTGCCGGAGAGCTCTTTCTCTCTCGGTGTTTTCCGCCTCGCAGAGGCGACAAATTCTTTTTTTGATTGCTCTCTCCAACTTTAGGGTTTCGAGGAGAAGATATAGGCGAGAGGGCAGAGGTGGGCAGGTGGCCACACCCTGTAGCGCGACCTAGGGGTGTGGGCCCCCTGTGGCCCAACTCCGCCTCCCCTTCTGGCATCCTTCTTCTTCTAGGAAAATATATTTTTTTGTAGTTTTACTGGTATTTTTCTGATCTTCGCGAAATTGCATCAAAACACCGCTTTTTCCATCAGAATCCTGACTCCGGAAGTTCATCCTCCAAGAATCATCCAACATGCAAAAACAGATGAAAAGACATAAGTAACACCTCTTAATATGAAATATATCAATGAATAGAGGCAAATTATGATATAGAATGGTGATGCAAATTGGACGTATCAACTCCCCCAAGCTTAGACCTCACTTGTCCCCAAGCGAATACTGAGCTCAGTAAGCATGTCCACAGGTTTATGGAGTGAAGTGTCGATAAAAAGAATACGGACAAGAAGCATCAGACTTACCAATACACAACTCATAGAAGAAAGCAACTCACCATTATATAACTTAGCTTGCAACAAGTATGGGAGTCACAATAAATATGCATAAAGATAAATCATAATTGGGATTGGCAAACTTTGTTCTTTGTCAGAGAATAGTTGGCAAATAGTTTTCAAGTAAATATTTTGTAAAGAAGTTTATAACAAGAGTACTCTTTGCTCAAACATAAAAGGCTGTTCATAAAGATAGCTTTCAAAGTAATACTCATTTAGATAGGAGTCTTGTGCAAACAAGGAAGATAGAGAACATGATTGAATAAATCATCATATGAATGCTTGAAACACAACAAATCAAATGCTTGCTAGAGATAGAGAGGAATAGATTTACTAACTCAACTTGGAAGTAGCAGGAAGACCCTTCATAGAGGGAAGCAGGGATTTCAAGTTCATAAAGATCTTTCAAAATATTATGGTACTTACTAGCTTTGAGCTCTCATTGCCCCTGTCATAAGCATCTTTAGGTGATTAAGGTTAAAGTGAACAAAGATGGAGTATATGCTTGATGAAATATAAGTTGGCAATCTCATGTCCCTTGAGTACGAGGGCCGCTCCTCATGCTACTCAACTTTAGTTACCGGTAAGTTCTTGTCATAGTAAGTGCATGCGTATCATAGAGAACCGCCAACGGGGTACCCCTTGCACATGATACAGGAGCTATCCCATAATCAAAATGAAAAGGCAAGCAGACAATGAGCATCTCAGCAATCTCTTATTTACCATGGGAAAATGGTGCTTTTTTCTCTTTCCTCTTTTCAATATGTCTCTCTTTTTTATATAAGAAGAAAGCTTCATAGATTGCTCATTATGGTGATGCTGCAAGTTTCCACCATGATTAGGCATGGCTTAGGCTAGCGGCCCAGGCGTTTCTCTAACACACATACATAACTCCATGGATTTACAAGCTCCCCTTTTATTTTACACCGACGACATCCGCAAACAAAAGAGCATGATATCAACTGGGTAGATATTTCCAGGTGTTGAAAGCGTTCCCCGTGATAGCACGGTTCTGCTAATCCCAACTTATAGACCAAGCATATACAACTTTGATGACACAATGGTACAAGTTTATTAGGGGAAAGAAAATAAGGTGTGCCATCAAGTTCGTGAGAGCTTTACTAACTGGTTTTCACATAAAAAATAATTTTTAAATTGAAAGATAGATGAAGCTTGAGAATTTACTTGGAATAGCAATAATGCTAATAGGTAGATATGGTGGACACAAATGGCACGAGTTTTGGTTTAAAGGGTTGGATGCATGAGAAGTATTCCCTCTCAGCACAGGTTTTTGGCTAGCAAGGCTGGGTATCAAGCAAAAGAGTTGAAGGAAACAAACAAACATACAAGTGATAAAGTCAAACATGCAAACTTCCTTGAAGACACAAAAGATCTTAAATAAAGAATACTAAGCTTATGAGCCAATCAAGAAAGAAAATAAATGATACAAAATACATGTAAATGTTTTTCTCTTTTCCTTTCAAACCTCAGAAAGTGTTGCTACTAACCAGAGCTTGGTTTGTGAAAACCAATTTAGATCTACCTGATGCTCCCAAAGTGATACCAATACTGATCAACAAGATCAATCATATAATAGAGATTGCAAACTAAAATAAGAAGTGCAAAAAAGTAAAAGATGAAAATTCTCATTAATATTCCATAAAGGCACTCACACCAAGGGATACATAGATACTGACTAAAGGAGAGATACTTCCACAATGCAAACCAACCTATAAGATAACTTCTCTATCCAAGATATGACTCTACTAAAAAAGGTAAAAAGGAGAAAAGATAATGATATGATACCGCGGCACTCCCCCAAGCTTGGAACAAGCCAAGGGGATGCCAAATCTGATGACGAATTACTCCTTCGGTGGTGGTGGTGTTCCCTTGTTTTGGGTGAGAAAACCGTCCAGCATCTTACGAAGCCTGTTATTCTCCTCTTGAAGTATATCCACCTTCATCCTTAGAGCACAGTACTTATCACAAAACTCATCAATGGTTCAAAGGGCTTCCACTGCCTCAGGGCAGGATCTGAAGTCTGGAATGGAGGTCATCATCCCCTGCATATTATGAGAAAAAGCACGTCCAGTGTTAATTGCCCCTACAAATGTAGGTTTTCTTGCCCTTGATCCTGTTGCAGCTTGTCCTTTCATGCCTGCTGACATGTCCTTTACTTCCTCCCCGATGCTCCAATCCATGTCTTCATGCCCAGCTGCGATCCTTTCTTCTTCCACGGGCTTCTTGCCCTTGTCGTTGGTGGAGACCATGGTGCTCTAAACTTGAGAGTATTTCCTGACAGAAACAGATCAAAATGAAAACACGACGAGAACATGATATACGAACCTCGGGGGATCCGGAGGTTATATATTACGAAGTTTCACGATATAAGGAATGTATTGTGCAAAAAAGAGGCGGATACGGACTCCAGGGGGCTCACCCCTGGTGGCGCGGCCAGCTGGGGCCCGCGCCACTGGTGGGTGTGGCCCACCTAGGCTCCGTTTCCTCCCCTATTTCATCTCGTAACCTTCCATATGTAATAAAAACATCAAAAATATAAAAAGATAAGGTTTTCACGAACCTTCTATTTGCAGCACTTTTTACCTATTCAAAAGTGGACTCTGCAGATTCCTTCTCTCCATCACCTAAAAATTCCCTTCATACAAAGCCTTACACAAACCTCATTGGCAACATTAGTGCATGCAAAAAACAATAAACCTTTAGGTTCAAACTTCAACTGAAATCCATCAAAACAAAATCTACTATAGAAACTCCTTTCCAAAATCCCAAAAAGAGTCTGAAAGAGAGTCAATATAAGAGGCAAGTGCAAATGATGGCAGAAATCTGTCAAAACAGACCAGCATGTAGAGATTGATTTTTTCGAAAAACTTTTGTTGCTCAAATCAAAAAGTGCAAAACTACTAAAAGTTGGATAACAACTTGGAGAACAAGCACAGAAAATTACAGCTCCATACGAAGTACTGAGCTGCTTCACGAAATTTTTACAATGCAGCACAAAAATATGTCCCAGGACAGCAACTTTTCACAACTCCTCTACATCTCAAAAGAGGTTGATCTTGATTCAAAAAACAAAACAAAAAGGATAAGGAGAGATCATTACAAATTAATAACTTCCAAGACTCAACAAAACAAAAACCAAAAGCAAACTAAAACGGGTTGTCTCCCAAAAGCTCTTTCTTTATAGCCTTTAAGATGGGCATGATAATTTCAATGATGCTCACATAGGAGATATGGATTTGAAGTGAAAAAGAGCATCAAGAAGCAAATATCCAACACATTTGAGTCTAACCCACTTTCTATGCAAGGGAGTCTCATGAGAAAACAAATTGTTGAAACAAAAGGCCACTAGCATACGAAGACAAAACAAATGCAACTTCAAAGCTTTCAACATAAAGCGGGGAAATTTAATGTTATTGAGATGCATAAAACCATGTTTCCCTCTCATAATAACTTTATGTAGCATTTTGAATAAAGTTGACAATATAACTGTCACAAGAAATAACTTTATCAGAATGAGCATACTTACAATCATCAAAAAGAGGTCTAAGGTCATAAACTGGATCAATATAAGCAAGTTGTTCCTGCCTGAAACCTTCATTAGGCAAACTATTTTCATAAGGAGCTTTAGCAAATTTGGAAAAGTTATACTCATAAGAATCTCCATCAATAGTTAAAACTTTATCCTTCTTTCAATCTATAATAGCTCCACAAGTGTTCAAGAAAGGTCTACCAAAAATGATAGGACAAGTTTTACTAGCTGCTGAACTAAGCACTAGAAAATCAGCAGGATACTTAATCTTACCGCAAAGGACTTCCACATCTCTTACAATACCAATAGGGCAAATAGTTTCCTTGTTAGCAAGGTGAATAACCAAATCAATGTCCTCAAGCTCACAAGGACCAATTTCATGCATAATTTCCCTGTAAAGATCATAAGGAATATCACTAGAACTAGCACCAATATCACATAAACCATAATAGCAATGATCACCAATTCTCACAGAAAGCACATGGGCACTAGTTTTTCTAGCTTTTCTAGGATGAGAGACAATATTAGAAGCGTCTTCACAGAAGAGAATGTGCTTATCCTTTATATTTTTAGTGACAAGATCTTTCACAAGGGCTACCATAGGTTTAACATTTATTTGTTCATCAGGTTCTACAGCTTCCTTTGTACCTTTGTTAACCACACTAATTATCATAGAATACTCATTTACCTTAGCTGGAAAAGGTTTTTTCTCAACAGAAGGTTCAGGAAAAATATGATCAATAGTACAAACTTCAGTATTTCTAGCAGGAACATGATTAACAACATCTTTGTAAGGTGCATGGTACTTGTTCCACTTCTTTTTAGGAATTTCTATATAAGAGGCAAAAGCCTTAAAACAATTGGCAATACTTTGAGAATCAATACCATACTCAGTACTAATATCATGAAAGTCATCAGTTCCCATAAAAGATTTAATGCATTCATAATCATAATGTATACTTAACTTTCTTCCTTTGTCATTCCCCATGCTTCAGTGTTCTCTTGAATGTGGTCTATGCGGTGACCCAACATACCACTGCATGTGTAGTACACTATAGTCGTTGACATGACATCCAAAGAACACCGTTCCGTAAATATCACATCCCTTAGAGTGGTACAACAGAAACATTGTGGGTCCATATTACAAATATACACACATTATTATTATTACAATTCCGTAAGTTCAAGACTTCCTAAAGATTCAACTTACAAACCAAGATATAAAGTGTTTCAGTGGAATTTAAAAATAGCAACTCCGACTAGGAGTTGAGCTCAGCAGCTTATTCTATAGAGTTCATGCTGATCGGCTCCGTTGGTTACTACTAACTAGGGATACTTAGTTGGCTTTGTTATCATCGAAACCGTAGCGGATTTCGTAATCCACTCCTTCAACACCTCCGGACATATCAGGTTCCTCGTAGAACACTTTTTCTTGACATTCGGCTGCATACATTGGCACGTCTTCGGGATCCTCAGAGTCTAAGCAAGGGATCAAAGGAAAGGATGAGTAACAACGTTACCCAACAAGTTCATTATATGCAAGGTGGGAAGTTTGATGCTTTAGATACCACCTCGGATTATAAATCTTTCGCACTATGAAATTTTTGTAAATCTTTCTTCAAAGATTGATTTTATTATGAAAATCTATGACCATCAACCTTCACAGGTTGACCAGAACTTTTATGGAGTTCCTTTCCTGCCGTGTTCGTAGCTCCTTCTCGGAACAGGGAGTAATAAGTTATAATTCTTACACTCTGCAGAGGTGCGTTACTTTACCCATGAGAGATCAACTCCTTGTTGCACAACCGGGCGTACTTTCTCGTCCACAATTCCATGATGTGGGGCCCAGTAGTTGGTCCAAGCCAGTCACTGACCCCTTCGCGACCTCACATGCCTCCTTGGTGTACACCATGCCCACATAATGAATTACGGCAATTGTTTCTACAAACTGTTAGATGCCAGAAGTATCGTGGGACGTTGAGGGTTCCCACCCATATGCTGCATATCCTCTACGAATTACCAATTAATATACACACTACGAGGATAACAGCCACGACCTTCACATCCGGCTTCATGCGAGAGGAAGAAGATACAGCTGACTTCTCTGTCCCATTCCAAATCTCATTGTTAACGCGTAATTTACGACGCTAGAATTACTGATGTCAGGGGTTATTAAGTCCCTAATTAATTATCATTGTTGCAAATAGAACCCTAAGTTCTATTGCTCCATTATATCATCACTTAGGATGATATCTATGATTTCTTTATTTGTGAAAATAATATTTTCTTTCTTTTATAGTATATATGATAACACACAATTTGCAAATACTTTGATAAAGACTCTTCAAAGGACATGAGCAAGTGATGAACTTGCCTTGTGATGGCAAGGTAGTGAAGTCTGATGCTTGCACTGGACCTTGAGCTTCTATGTCTACAAAAACATCATTATTGCCCGGTAAGGACAATATTTAAAAAAGCAAAATGATTATGCAAGTAATGTAATGCATCATTTAATTTGATGTGCATTCTCCCCATTATTAATAAAATTATCTCTATATCTCTACTACTTATAAAGAAGCAAACATGAATTTTTCTAAACGTCCCCCACAAAACATACAAGACCTACTAAAATCTACCATCAGGCCCACTAAACAGTGTTTTGCATTAGCCTAATCATTCGTTTTGGTGTGCACTTAACAAATATGTTCGACGGACTGATACTCTGTCGCAGAGGAATATGCCAGCTGACGAAAAGTTCCGCAACCCTCGATCCAAAATTCACGGGAGCCCTCTCCCCACTTCCCTCACGATTGCATCTCATATAAAATATAATAGAAAAAGAATGGAAATTTTGCTCACGATCTCCCCGGCGAGATCCATCGGCGCCGGTCGCCGTTCCCTACGTCGCTCCTCCCGCACCCAACTCCCCGGCTAGGGCACAAGTGCGACGGCACACCGGGCGGCAGTGACGCTACCACGCAGGATAGCAGCTTGATGCCTCCGCCACGGTTCAGCCGACGCCGCTGCCGCTTTGGCCACAAACGGCCCAATCTGCCGGACACGACGTCCCCAAACGCGTCGCCGGCCCACTCCACGTCCACCACATCTCGCACCGACCGACGATGCGCGTGCGCCCGAATTTGAATATATCCGATGCTCGATGAACGACCTCTTCGTTGAGGATGACAATGGTTCGAGACAATATCTCCCGTATCCGATGCAGTTTTACCATTGCAAGGCACGCTGTACTGACATGTTTGTGGAACTAATCTGAGTTTTGATGGTCCTTTCAGTTAGTGGAAACTATTCATCCATTGGGGTTGGTGCTGCTTTGTGTCGGCAGGAAAATGTGAAGAAGAAGCACTGACAACTTCATTATGAGTCAAATCTTCTGCTACGGTGATGGTGAATTGGGTTATGTTGCTCCTTTTTCTTTCCTGAAGTTGGCATTCCATACTTGAAGTGGTTTGGCGTGGAGGGAGAGTACAGTGCGATGGTGATTGATCTTCTTGTAAAAGCCTAGAAGATTTGTTCAACTACTACAGTTGAAGGTTTTCTTTGAAGACTGCTCCACTGATCAGATGGTGAGAACACAGTTGCTTCTTGAATCATCCAAAATCGATATTGTCGTTTCTTACTTTAGATGGATTTCTTGTGTGAATATATCCGTTCTTGCAAATGTTTCAGATTAATGAAGCCGACATCATGCATTCGAAGGGATTTTCTTCATCGTGATATAAAATAAAACCAAATAATGTTCTTATGGGACTTGGTAGGAAAGCCAATCAGGTTTGCATTTATATCTAGGTATTTGCTAATAAATTCTACACTCTTGACTCCATCTTGTTTGAAGGCAAATGTTGCTGATGTGTTCTGTTACTAAAACACAGTGCCTAAAGACTTGTGGTTTTCGTTCCTGAAAGAAGGTCCAAGAACGAGGCTGCAGTACAGAAACATAATTTGACTGTTAAATTACTGCTCTAGCTCCATCGTGATTTATTTGGATACTTGGTCAGTTGGTCATATACATTTCACTAATCATATTCACATGGCAAATGATTAATGTTTTTATTGTATTTGACGGCTTCAATTCCTTAATCTCTATTTACATTAATTTATCATAAGACAAAACTTAAGGTGTTTTCATGGACTATTTAACTTTACATGTCTGTCGAACATCAAAATATGCGGGTCCTAAGAACTGAGTAGGTCATTATTATTTGTCATTGCGGTACCAAAGGAGCACTAGACCTTGCTCATTTGGAAATGTTGTTTAATGTGTTAGGCTAACACAGCCTATTTACATCGTTGACGTTTTCATTGATTTATGGACCAGCCTTTATCTATATTTAGTAGTTGCAGCCTTGCAAGTATACCAAGTTGATAGTTAATACATCTTCAAAATCTGTGATAATTGTTCACTTCATTTGGTAACTCATGTGTTATAGTGCTAGGAACAAAATCTAATGTATTTTTGCTCAGATGGATGTCCGTAGCAACATGTGTTTTGGAGGGCTTCATCAGGCTTGTCCAAATGACCTTCTCTACACAAAGGATTTTGTTTTGTTCTAAAATTGCGTTGTAATGTCATATTTAGTCTTTTTCTTATATACTGTGTTAGACTAAAATCTTTTGGCGATGTTGCTTCCAAAAAAAAATTGCATGATTGATTGTTTTTGAGGTGTCACCAAGGATGTCACGAAAACACGAGAAATGTTTGTGGTTTTTCAAAATGACCTTTTAATCAATGGCCTCGAGAACTAAACACGTTATTCGCTGTTGGAATAGCGGCAAGAAAGAACACGAGACAAAGTGTTAATGAGTATAGACGTGTGTTGCACGTGCGATCTTACTAGTTTATAATAATAAAGGATTTATAAATTACCTTTTAATATTTATAATATATATTGAATTATTTTATTTTATTTCTCTTTTATTTGACTTTTATTGATTTAATAATTCTTTTATGAATTATCATTTAAATGTCAAAAATTGTTATTAAATATTTTTTAGTATTTTTATAAAATACTACAATATTAATATATCATGAAAGTGAATTTTAATTAATTTTATCACATTTCAATAATTTTGTAAAATTCCATAAGGTTTATAAAAATTACAAAATTCTTAATAAAATTTATGTGTCTAAAAATTTATTTCTTAATTTATTTTGATAGTGTGGATTATAGTGTATCCAAAATATTTTATTTATAATTTTTGGAATTTTATTTTATTTTCTAGAATTTAATTAATTTCAGGGGTATTTTGGTCATTTCCTATTTATTAAAACATGCCTTAAAGGTTTCTGGGCTGGCTTGTTCTTATTGGGCCCTGGTGGCCCATGAGACTTAGTTAAAACAGCCACCCCGAAGGTTTCTGGCCCACTCGGCCCACCTCCTTGCTGCCTCTCACCCTCGAGCTCACTCCTCTCCTCTTTTGATATCGCCGCCGGTGATTCCCGCCGTCGTGGGCCATTCTGGTCGCCACCGTGGTGCAGTAGGAGGTTGTCGACTACGCCCATCCTTTCTATCCAACTGGATTTGAGCATGGGGCTCTCCTACGACAGATCGATGTCGTCCCGAACCCTAGGGTTTGGGGGTTGGCGTGGGTCTTAGCGTTGCCGCTGTCGTCGTGCGTCGTGGTGATTCATCTTGCCTCTAGGTGTGGTCATGGTCGCTTCCGTGGCGCTGTATGGGTCGCAGCCCCCCCCCCCCGGGTGCTCCCCGTGCCGCCATGGTCGTCGGCCACCTCTGCTTCCTCTTCTAGTCTTCAGCGAGGACCTTTGGTGAGTTATTTTTCTCACCCCTTGTGCTCTTTGTGCTTGCTCATCCTATGCTGGATGTTGGTAGTGACCTCTCTGGTTATTGTCTTGTCCTGGTTAAGATGATTTGTTCCATTTAGGGTTCATATCCTGGTGTTGATTATTTAATGGATGAATTATATCATGTGTGGATGGCTTGTAAGCATGCTAAATGATTATTAGCTTGAGGCTTGCTGCTTGAGATGAACTATAATGGTCCTGGTTACTTATTGGATGATTGTATGCTTAGAGTTCATATGATCCAGATGATATAGTTGCTCTGAAATCAATGCTTGGTATAGTCAGTGGGTTTGATAACTTACCCCTGTCCTTACTTGATTAAGGATAATGAGTATGGTGTGATGTAATCACTGTCCTAGTGAAGTTGGCTTGAGAATTCCTGTGTAATTTGAGATCATAATGATCTTAGACAGTGAGATTTACATAGGAATGTTCTAATTATGATTCCTGTAATGACGGGAAAATGATTGGTAGATTGATTGATTGAATCTGTGATGCTGGAATGCTTATTCTGATTTATGTAGAATTGTTCTTGTGACACCATCTTTGTGTGGCACACAAGATTGATTTTACTCCATTGATTGGGTTGGTTTAAGCTTAAGACAAGCTTGTCTTTAGAAGATAAGTAGAAATGTTCTTTTCTGAAATCCCTAAGACCAATGATGTTGGTCTGAGGCTTAGGGGTTAGGCTTTATCTAATTGATTTATATGGATAGTTCTGGTAGTGGTACCAGCTACTGTTTCTTGAATCAAAGATTGGAAAAAAAGATAGTAGGCTTGATCACTTATAAGGATCCAAAAGATTAACTTCTAAGGTGCTACCCTTATCTTAGGGATGTGCCTAGAAATTAAATCTTAGCTATATTTATTATTGAATTGGAATATAGCTTGATAGCCAAAATCAATGATGTTGTTCTGAGTTTTGGTTGGATCCTTGTATTTTGCTGTTTGCTCTTAGAGTTTAAAATCTCAATGATGGATTCACCCCACTTGGGTGCTTTCTAAGAGTTTGAATATGATACAGATCATGTATGCTTGTCTAATCTTAGACAGATAGATCATATGATGGTCTATGAACTCACCACTGTCACTGGTTGTTGTGGTTTCTAGTGGTGGATCTTGTGGTAGCTTGATCTTGTGATCCCCTGGTATACTTAGCTCCTGGCTTGTCCTTGATCTAGCCCATCATCTCCTGATCATGATGGCTTGACCTTGGTCTTGCTATCCCCTGATCTTCCCCCTCCTTATGTCACCATCCTGGTGATGTGATCTTGGGCTTTGATTGATTTGGCTGTTGGTTGTTGTGCTTGGTTTAGCTGATGGCTGCTAAGCTTGATGTGTAGGAGCAAAAGATTGATGTGGTTGTGTGCTTGCCCACGGCTGTGTTGATGGTTTTGTGTTGCTCGGCTGTTGCTAAGGTGCTAAAAGCATACACCATGCAATCTGTTGTGTGTGCTGCCTGTGTGCTTGCCGTGCACTTGGGGATATGTTCATAATTTTGAAATTGACTGTTATCTGGTTACTTTTACCTGGCTGGTGAAACTTGCCCCTCTTTGTTGTCATTTGACTTCTGGCTAAAAAAATATGAAAGATACATTCTTTCAATTTGGTGAAACTTGCCCCTTTTTAATAGAATTACTCAATGATGAACCTTGATCAGTGCATTTCACTAACAAGTCTAAGAGTAAAACATTACTAACCCTATATTTCTTTATTTTTTATTAGTGTTTATTTTGTAGGTACAGATTTGAAGATGAAGATTTTAGTTTAGGTTTCTTTTATAGAATAGTTAATGTAATCTTCTTTATTCTTTTGTAATTTTCATTTTATTATTTTGTAATCTTCATTTTATTTTTTTGTAATAAAGATTATATTATTAACAATAAATAAATATTCTTATTCTTTATTTATTTGCTATTGTGAAGTTTGTGGATAATTTCAATAAGTTACATTTTTGTAACTTATTTATTGAATGAAAATATGAAATAAATATTCATATTCTTAATTGTTTTCTTTAGATAAAGTTTGAGTTATATTGATTAACTCCTAATTAAATCAAGATTCAAAAATCATTTGAATTATAATTCAAACACTCATGTTCTAAATTCAAATTTCATTTCCCAAAACACATAATTTCACAAAGATAAAGTCACTAGCAAACATTATTTAAGACTAAATCTAATCTCAAAGTATGAAAGTAACCTTGATCACTTTAGGTTTTTATTTGGCGAAAAATTTACCCACATTTCCCCAGATGAATGCATGCAACATTTCAATTTCCTAAATCTGCCCTTCGTTGGTTCCTAAATGGTGGGATGTTACAGACTTCCCCCCTTAAATTAAACTTTGTCCCAAAGTTTGTTGTGATGTACCTGAATAGTTCTGGATAGGCTTTCCTTAAATCCTCCTCTTTATCCCAGGTAGCTTCTCTTTCAGGGTGATGTTCCCATTGTACTTTGCAGTATTTGATTTCTCTGTTCCTCAACCTTTTCCAGTTTTCTTCCAAAATTTTACAGGGCTTTTCAATATAGGTCAAGTCTGCTTGTAGTTCTATTTCCTGATGTGTGATTGCATCATCTGGAACTTTCAAACATTTACGAAGTTGTGACACATGGAAAACATTATGCACTTGAGCCAATCTTGATGGTAACTCTAAAGCATACGCTATAGTTCTGTTTTGACTCAATATCTTGAATGGTCCGATGTATCTTGGACTCAATTTTCCTTTAACTCCAAACCTTTTCACCCCTTTCATTGGACTTACATTCAAATATACCATATCTCCCACTTCTGGATGCCATGATCTTCGACTTTGATCCGCATAACTTTTCTGCCTACTCTGGATATTTTTAGTCTATCCCTGATCTTATCGATGATATCTTGTCTTTCCTTGATATAATCTAGCGCAAATTCTTTGCTGCTTCCCGGCTCATACCAACATATTGGTGATGTACACTTCCTTCCATATAGAACTTGGTATGGAGATGCCTTCAGACTACTCTGATAGCTATTGTTATAAGAAAATTCTGCCAATGGTAGATGATCTTCCCATGTTCCTTCAAAATCTAGTGCACAAGATCTTAACATGTCTTCTAGTATTTGATTTGTTCTTTCCGTCTGACCTCCTGTCTCAGGATGATATGATGTGCTGAAATCTAACTTTGAACCAAGTGTTTCATGCAATTGCTTCCAAAATGCGGAAGTAAACACTGATCCCCTATCAGTTACGATCTTTTTGGGTACTCCATGTTTACTTACTATCTCTTTGACATATACTTCAACTAACTTCTTGGCATTATCTTTTTGATTCACCGGAATAAAATGTGCACTCTTAGTGAGTGTGTCCACAATTACCCATATCATATCCTTCCTTTTTGGTGTCATGGGCAATCCTGTGATGAAGTCCATACCTATTTCCTCCCACTTCCATTTAGGAATTTCCAAGGGTTGTAATGGTCCTGCTGGACTTTGATGTTCAGCTTTCACCCTTTGGCAAGTATGGCATTTAGATACATATTTAGCAATATCTCTTTTCATGTTATTCCACCAAAATAGTTCTTTCAAATCCATATACATCTTAGTACTCACTGGATGTATAGAATATGGTGTTTCATGTGCTTCTCTGAGTATGACATCTCTAATCTCATTCACATCTGGAACACATAGACGGTCTTGAAACCATAAAGACTCATAATCCCCAAGGCGAAAAACTGATTTTTACCCTTGAGATATCCTCCGAATTTCCTCAGCAATAAAAGGATCTTCTGCTTGATGTCTAAAAATTTCTTGCTTAAGATCATCCCGCCTCGCAACTACCTGCATAGTAGCTAATCCTCCAAGAACCTCTATTCTAATGAATTGAAGCTCTAATCTTTCCAAGTCCATTTGTAACTCTTTTGGTAACTCCCGATTACTAGGATGAATATCTGCACTCTTTCTGCTTAAAGCATCAGCTACAACATTTGCTTTCCTTAGAGTATAGTTGATTGTTAAATCATAATCCTTGATTAGTTCCAACCAACGCTTATTTCTCATATTCAATTACTTTTGAGTGAAGAAATATTTGAGACTTTTATGGTTAGTGTATAACTCACATCTGGCTCCATATAGGAAATTCCTCCATCCTTTTAGCGCAAAAACTACGGCTGCTAACTCTAAATCATGAGTTGGATAAGACTTCATGTGGTTTCAGTTGTCTTGAACCATAAGCAATCACTTTCCGATCTTGCATTAATACACAACCCAAACCTTCTTTAGATGCATCACAGTATACTGTGAAGTCCTTCCCTGTTTCAGGAACTGCTAAGATTGGAGCTGTGGTTAACCTAGTCTTCAACTCTTGAAAACTTGCTTCACATTTCTCATCCCACTTAAATGGTGTATTATTCCTTAATAATTTGGTCATTGGTCCGACTATTTTGGAGAAACCTTCAATGAATCTCCGATAATAACCAGTCATTCCTAAGAAACCTCGAATTTGCTTCACATTGGTTGGCGCAGTCCACTCCAGTACTGACTGAACCTTAGATGGATTTACAGCAATTCCATATTTACAGATCACATGACCGAGGAATTCTACCTCATCTAGCCAAAATTCACACTTACTAAACTTAGCATAAAGTTTGTGTTCCCTTAGAGTCTGCAATGCTATTTTCAAATGATCAGCATGCTCTTCCTTATCCTTGGAATATATCAGAATATCATCAATAAAGACTATGACGAACTTGTCTAAATATGGGATGAAGATCTTATTCATCAGATTCGTGAATATTGCCAGTGCATTGGTCAAACCAAATGGTACTACCAGATACTCATGGTGTCCATATCTTGAGACAAATGTTGTCTTTGGAACATCTTTCGGTTTGATTTTTATTTGATGGTATCCAGATCTTAAATCAATCTTTGAAAATACTCCATCTCCTTTCACTTGATCAAACAAATCTTGAATTCTTGGTAAAGGATACTTATTCTTGATAGTAACGTTGTTTAAGTTTCTATAATCTCCACACATTCTTCTTCCACCATCTCTCTTATCCACAAAGATTACTGGTGTTCCCCATGGAGATACACTTTCCTGAATAAATCCTTTTCTAGCTAACTCATCAATTTGCTCTTTGAGTTCTTTTAACTCTTTGGGTCCCATTTTATATGGTGCTTGAGCTATTGGTGCTGTACCAGGTATTAGGTCAATAGTGAACTCTATCTCCCGGTCTGGTGGAATTCCCGGTAGCTCAGCTGGAAAAACATCTTGGAATTCATTAACTACAGGAATCTCTTCCAATTTGACCTCTTTCATTGAGTTCAACTGCAGATCTACCATGATATGACTGTGATTATCTGCTTGGTAAACTATCCTTGCTCCACTTGGAGTTTTAATTGAGACAGTTTTCTCCTCACAATTTATCTGAGCTCCGTGTTCCATCATCCAATCCATTCCCAGCACTACTGCAATTCCCTTCAAAGGAATCACATAAAGGTCTGTGAAATATGTACAACCACAGATCGAGATAACCTGATCTTGTTTTATGTGGCATACAATCACATTCCCTCCTGCCGTAACTACGATCATAGGACTTTCTAACGTTGCCCTTCTAATCCCGAACTTATCACAAAATTCTTCAGAAATGAATAAAGTAGTTGCACCAGTATCAAATAGAACTTTGCCGGGATTGGTAAGGATATTGAGCGTACCTATCACTGCATGCTCCGAATTATCCACCTCCTCGAGGGTTGCACAATTCAGTTTCCTAGTAGGTCGGTTCCTCTTGCCATTATTTCCTCCTTTATTGGCCTGTCCATTTCCTCCACTGGCTTTTCCTCCTCCCTAGGTAGGCCAACCTCCTGGTGGTTTGCTCGGAAAATCTGGCTTGATATGTCCCTTCTGACCACAACCGTAACAGATCACTACAGGCTTTTTGCATTCCCTCTGGAAATGCCCTGGAATTCCACAATTGTTACAAATAACATTCCTTCTCGGATTGGATTGATTTCCACCACTGCCCTTGTTATTGTTATTTGTTGTTGTTGCCATAGTTCTTGTTCCGAGGTTTGAACTCCAGGTTGGGTTTAGGTTTGCTTGCCTGAATTCTCTTGGTTTCCTTCTTGGCTCTCTTCCTCCTATCCTCTTGGACATTCTTGTAATCATCTTCGAAAGTAATGGCTGCATCCAGCAACTGCTGATAAGTTTGCTTATTAGCTAACCTTATCCGCATTTTCACAAATGGGTTTAACCCACGCAGAAAACGTTTCTTCCGTTTCTCTTCAGTGTTAACATCCTCCTCAGCATAACGAGACAATTAACTAAACTCCCGGATGTACTTCATGACACTAGTATATCCCTGTTGAAGCTCCTCAAATTCTCTCTGCTTCAACTCCATAACACTTTCCGGAACATGATATTCACGGAATCTCTGCTTAAACTCTTCCCAGGTAAACTCTCTTCCTGGTGATTGCATGGACAACTGATTCTCCCACCATGATGCTGTAGGTCCAGTCACAAGATGAGTTGCATACCTAAATTTCTCCTCATCATTGCAACCTATAGTTTTCATCTTCCTTTCAGTATCTGCTAGCCAATCTTCTGCATCCATTGGTTCAGGAGCTGATGCAAAAGGTAACGGTCTTGCATTCTGGAAATCAGAGAGACTCACGCCTCCACCTTCAGGTGCCCTCTGATTTTCTCGTCCCAGCATCTCTTCCATGAACTTATTCTGGGTCTCTTGCATCATTTGCATGCATTACATAAAGTTCTGCTCCATTAACGGCCTCATTGGTGGTGGTGGTAATGCTCCTTGATTTGCTGCATCTGCATCGGCCTTCTCCTTGGCCTATCGCTCCATCCGCTGCTGCTCAGTTTCCATTTCTACACCCGTATCCATGACCCTCTAGTCCTGTAACATAAAGCGAATACTCATAATTGCATCATGCACATGTGTTCTGAGCTCGACTTTAAGCATAGAACTAGTCACACAATGAAGATCCAAAGAAAATCCAAATATGCATTTCACATATTATACATAATATCATAATGATACAAAGTTATTACAACATATACCATATAATAATCACAAAACTACCATATTCATCTCACTACCTTATTACTTGGAGTACAGTACACGGTACTTGATATCACTAACTAGTTGCCTCTTTCTAGTAGTAACTACGCTCATCATACATGCCTGATGTCCAACCGTGATGACGTGTTGTTCGTCGCACAATTTGTGGAACAAATGGCCTTCCAGAAGGAACATACTCTGTATCTGAAGTGTCAGGACTTGAGTCATTACTCAACCTGAGCGCATTGAATCCCTCCAGCTCAGCTGAAAAGTCTTTAGAAACATATTCAACATTATCTCCAGCCTGCATCTCCTGAGCTTCATTCCTTGAGTTGTCAATAGGATACGCAGATCTTGCTGCTTCCCAGGTGCTCCCTTGGGCAAGATAGTTAAACACTGGATAATGTATATTCCCTGGGTTTTGAGAAGATGTTGATGATTCAAACACTCTCTCCTCAGGATCTTCTTCTTCATCCTGATTATCTATTTTGACATGGTATTTCTACTACTGTTACTAGGGTTAATTCTTGCACCCATCCAGCTAGATTGTCCAACATTTCTGTCAGAACCATCTATGGACATCTGGTGTTCTTGAGATATTTCATACGATCCCATTCTCCAACCATCCGAATTCTCAATAGGAAGTTCTGAGTTAGAACCCTCCTCTAAGCCCTGTGGTACTGCATACCTCATATCCATAGTAGGATCATGTAAAGGTTCATGTCTTGGTGAATAAGGATATGGTATAAAAGATTCAGGATCTATAGGTATATCCTTAAATATAGGTGTTGCGCTACTACCTGCTTCCTTCTCTAACTAGAATGCTAACTGCTTCCTCCTTTCTGGATCAGTTAGATCCTCTAACATATCATTTTTCTCTTCAACAATCAATTGATGTGTCTTGTAAAAAGACGCAACGAGTATTCGATATCAATCCATAAACTTGGAAGCTAACTTAGGATGCTTCTTAACCAAAGTAAGATGATCCGGTATAGGCTCCGAGTCTATAGAATCATGAGGTATCACAGAGAATGTTCTACCTTCTAACTCCTTGGCTTTATGCTCCCGGATATTAGCTATCGCCTCCACAACCGCAACATGATATGCTGCTAAATGACTCCTACCTTCTCCTATAGGTAGATCATGATATAATCCAAGCTCCTCTAGGAGTTGGATACTCACACGATGCTTGGATAACATCCGACCATCGGTAAGTGATAGTGTTCACTGGAATTCTAGTTGGACAACTAAAGATCTTTCAAAGTTGACGAAGTTGGTCTATGAATGATCCTTGATAATCATCAAGAGTCTCTTCTTTCCTTACCAAAGTCTGTTTTGGAAACTTTGGTGCCATATCTCTGTATATCAGAAAAATATTTTTGATTAGCATTCAATAATATATTGCATCATAACAAAGAATTATCGCACTAAAATATATAACGAAATATTCTCATTTGAATACCCATTATATTACTTTTAGAGAATTCTTTATCATTGCTACACTTTCCTACAGGTAATACCCTTTACTAGGTTTCCAACCTAAGGTCAAAGCAATTTGCTCTAATACCAACTGCGGTGACCCAGCATACCACTGCATGTGTAGTACACTATAGTCGTTGACATGACATCCACAAAACATTGTTCCGTAAATATCACATCCCTCAGAGTGGTACAACAGAAACATTGCGGGTCCATATTACAAATACACACACATTATTATTATTACAATTCCGGAAGTTCAAGACTTCCTAAAGATTCAACTTACAAACCAAAATATAAAGTGTTTCAGCGGAATTTAAAAGTAGCAACTCCAACTAGGAGTTGAGCTCAGCAGCTTATTCTATAGAGTTCATGCTGCTCGGCTCCATTCGTTACTACTAACTAGGGATACTTAGTTGGCTTCGTTATCATCGACACCGTAGCGGATTTCGTAATCCACTCCTTCAACACCTCCAAACAGATCAGGTTCCTCATAGAACACTAATTCTTGACATTCGGCTGCATACATTGGCACTTCTTCGGGATCCTAAGATTCTAAGAAAGGGATCAAAGGAAAGGATGAGTAACAGCGTTACCCAACAAGTTCATTATATGCACGGTGGGAAGTTTGATGCTCTAGATACCACCTCAGATTATAAATCTTTGGCACTATGCAATATTTGTAAATCTTTCTTCAAAGAATGATTTTATTATGAAAATCTATGACCATCAGCCTTCACAGGTTGACCAGAACTTTCATGGAGTTCCTTTCCTGCCGCGCGTAGCTCCTTCCCGGAACAGGGAGTAACAAGTTACAATTCTTACACTCTGCAGAGCTGCATTACTTTACCCATGAGAGATCAAATCCTTGTTGCAAAACCGGGCATACTTTCCCGTCCACAATTCCATGATGTGGGGCCTAGTAGTTGGTCCAAGCCAATCACTGCCCCCTTCGCGACCTTGCATGCCTCCTTGGTGTACACCATGCCCACATAATGAATTACGGCAATGGTTTGTACAAACCATTAGATGCCAGAACTATCATGGGACGTTGAGGGTTCCCACCCATATGTTGCATATCCTCTATGAATTACCAATTAATATGCACGCTACGAGGATAACAGCCACGACCTGCACATCTGGCTTCATGCGAGAGGAAGAAGATACAGCTGACTTCTCTGTCCCATTCCAAATCTCATGGCTAACACGTAATTTACGGCGCTAGAATTACTGATGTCAGGGGTTATTAAGTCCCTAATTGATTATCATTGTTGCAAATAGAACCCTAAGTTCTATTGCTCCATTATATCATCACTTAGGATGATATCTATGATTTCTTTATTTGTGAAAATAATATTTTCTTTCTTTTATAGTATATATGATAACACACAATTTGCAAATACTTTGATAAAGACTCTTCAAAGGACATGAGAAAGTGATGAACTTGCCTTGTGATGGCAAGGTAGTGAAGTCTGATGCTTGCACTGGACCTTGAGCTTCTATGTCTACAAAAACATCATTATTTCCCGGTTAGGACAATATTTAAAGAAGCCAAATGATTATGCAAGTAATGTAATGCATCATTTAATTTGATGTGCATTCTCCCCATTATTAATAAAATTATTTATAATAATAAAGGATTTATAAATATTACCTTTTAATATTTATAATATATATTGAATTATTCTCTTCTATTTGACTTTTATTGATTTAATAATTCTTTTAAGAATTATCATTTAAATATCAAAAATTGTTATTAAATATTTGTTTAGATGTTTCTTAATACTACAATATTAATATATGATGAAAGTGAATTTTAATTAATTTTATCACCTTTCAATAATTTTGTAAAATTCCATAAGGGTTATAAAAATTACAAAATTCTTAATAAAATTTATGTGTATAAATTTTTATTTGTTAATTTATTTGCATAGTGTGGATTATTGTGAATCCAAAAATATTTTATTTATAATTTTTGGACTTTTATTTTATTTTCTAGAATTTAATTAAATTCAGGGGTATTTTGGTCTTTTCCTATTTATTAAAACAAGCCTTAAAGGTTTCTGGGATGGCTTGTTCTTATTGGGCCCTGGTGGCCCATGAGACTTAGTTAAAATAGCCACCCCGAAGGGTTCTGGCCCACTCGGCCCACCTCCTCGCCGCCTCTCACCCTCGAGCTCACTCCTCTCCTCTTCTGCCCCCGACCCCGTGGTCGGTGATATCGCCGCCGGTGATTCCCGCCGTCGTGGGCCATTCTGGTCACCGTCATGGTGCAGTAGGAGGTTATCGACTACGTCCATCCTTTCTATCCAACTGGATTTGAGCATGGGTCTCTCCTGCGACGGATCGATGCCGTCCCGAACCCTAGGGTTTGGGGGTTGGCGTGGATCTTAGCGCTTCCGCTGCCGTCGTGCGTCGTGGTGATTCACCTCGCCTCTATGCGTGGTCATGGTCGCCACCGTGGTGCTGTATGGGTCGCAGCGCCCCCCTGGGGGTGCTCCCTGTGCCGCCATGGTCGCCAGCCACCTCTGCCTCTTCTGGTCTTCGGCGAGGACCTTTGGTGAGTTCTTTTCCTCTCCCGTTGTGCTCTCTGTGCTTTCTCATCCTATGTTGTATGTTGGTAGTGACCTCTCTGGTTACTGTCTTGTCCTGGTTAAGATGATTTGTTCCATTTAGGGTTCATATCCTGGTGTTGATTATTTACTGGATGAATTATATCATGTGTGGATGGCCTGTAAGCATGCTAAATGATTATTAGCTTGAGGCTTGCTGCTTGAGATGAACTATAATGGTCTTGGTTACTTATTGGATGATTTTATGCTTAGAGTTCATATGATCCAGATGATATAGTTTCTCTGAAATCAATGCTTGGTATAGTCAGTGGGTTTGATAACTTACCCCTGTCCTTACTTGATTAAGGATAATGAGTATGGTGTGATGTAAACACTGTCCTAGTGATGTTGGCTTGAGAATTCCTGTGTGATTTGAGATCACAATGATCTTAGACAGTGAAGATTTACATAGGAATGTTCTAATTATGATTCCTGTAATGACAGGAAAATGATTGGTAGATTGATTGATTGAATCTATGATGCTGGAATGCTTATTCTGATTTATGTAGAATTGTTCTTATGACACCATCTTTGTGTGGCACACAAGATTTATTTTACTCCATTGATTGGGTTGGTTTAAGCTTAAGACAAGCTTGGCTTTAGAAGATAAGTAGAAATGTTCTTTTCTGAAATCCCCAAGACCAATGATGTTGGTATGAGGCTTAGGGGTTAGGATTTATCTAATTGATTTATATGGATAGCTCTGGTAGTGGTACCAGCTACCGTTTCTTGAATCAAAGATTGAAAAAAAAATGATAGTAAACATGATCACTTATATGGATCCAAAAGATTAACTTCTAAGGTTCTACCCTTATCTTAGGGATGTGCCTAGAAATTAAATATTAGCTATATTTATTATTGAATTGGAAGATAGCTTGATAGCCAAAATCAATGATGTTGTTCTGAGTTTTGGTTGGATCCTTGTATTTTGCTGTTTGCTCTTAGAGTTTAAAATCTCAATGATGGATTCACCCCACTTGGGTGCTTTCTGAGAGTTTGAATATGATACAGATCATGTATGCTTGTCTAATCTTAGACAGATAGATCATATGATGGTCTATGAACTCACCACTGTCACTGGTTGTTGTGGTTGCTAGTGGTGGATCTTGTGGTAGCTTGATCTTGTGATCCCCTGGTATACTTAGCTCCTGGCTTGTCCTTGATCTAGCCCATCATCTCCTGATCATGATGGCTTGACCTTGGTCTTGCTATCCCCTGATCTTCCCCCTCCTTATGTCACCATCCTGGTGATGTGATCTTGGGCTTTGATTGATTTGGCTGTTGGTTGTTGTGCTTGGTTTAGCTGCTGGCTGCTAAGCTTGATGTGTAGGAGCAAAAGATTGATGTGGTTGTGTGCTTTCCCACGCCCGTGTTGATGGTTTTGTGTTGCTGGGCTGTTGCTAAGGTGCTGACAGCACACACCATGCAATCTGGTGTGTGTGCTGCCTGTGTGCTTGCTGTGCACTTGTGGATATGTTCAGAATTTTGAAATTGACTGTTATCTGGTTACTTTTACCTGGCTGGTGAAACTTGCCCCTCTTTGCTATCATTTGACTTCTGGCTAAAAAATATGAAAGATACATTCTTTCAATTTGGTGAAACTTGCCCCTTTTTAATAGAATTACTCAATGATGAATCTTGATCAGTGCATTTCACTGATAAGTCTAAGAGTAAAACATTACTAACCCTATATTTCTTTAATTTGTTATTAGTGTTTGTTTTGTAGGTACATATTTGAAGATGAAGATTTTTAGTTTAGGTTTCTTTTATAGAATAGTTAATGTAATCTTCTTTATTCTTTTGTAATTTTCATTTTATTATTTTGTAATCTTCATTTATTTTGTAATAAAGATTATATTATTATCAATAAAGAAATATTCTTATTCTTTATTTATTTGCTATTGTGAAGTTTGTGGATAATTTCAATAAGTTACATTTTTGTAACTTATTTATTGAATGAAAATATGAAATAAATATTCATATTCTTAATTGTTTTCTTTATATAAAGTTTGAGTTATATTGATTAACTCCTAATTAATCAATATTCAAAAATCATTTGAATTATAATTCAAACACTCATGTTCTAAATTCAAATTTCATTTCCCAAAACACATAATTTCACAAAGATCATATCAAAGTCACTAGCAAACATTCTTTAAGGCTAAATCTAATCTCAAAGTATGAAAATAACCTTGATCACTTTAGGTTTTTATTTGGCAAAAAATTTACCCAAATTTTCAAGACGAATGCATGCAACATTTCAATTTCCTAAATCTACCCTCCGTTAGTTCCTAAATGCTAGGATGTTACAGTCTAGGAGATCCCATTTAACTTCTTCCTTAATACGTGTGAATTGTCCAGCACAAGTGACATCTAATAAATCTTTATCATGAAGAGAAAGCCTTGCATAAAATTTATTAATAGTAATATTGTTAGGGAGTTCATGAATAGGACATTTAAGCATTAGTAATTTCAATCTCCCCCAAGCTTGAGTTGTACTCTCTCCATCATGAGGCCCAAAGTTATATATTAGATTCCTATCCTTATGAATCTCACCGGGAGGATATAATTTAGAATAAAAGAGAGGTATTATTTCCTCCCATTTCATAGATTGTCCATTCTTCAACAGCTTATACCATTCTTTAGATATTACTTTCAATGATATAGAGAGCAACTTCTTATTCACCTGTTCAGTTGTGATACATGCACACTTAAACAACCCGCATAATTCATGGATAAAGAGCAAATGGTCTCCAAGATGGACAGTCCCATCCCCTAAATAATAATTATCCATAACACGATCAACAATACTTGTAGGTATCTTAAAAGGATCTATCTCAATAGGTGGTGGTTCATCTACTACCCTATCAGTGGTAGTAGTTTTCCCAAATAGAAAACCAAGTGGGTTATCCATATTGGAAACAAAGTAACAAACAGAAATAAAAAACAATACTCACATTAGAAGTTTCCTTTACCAGTTCCACTCTTCAATAGCGCTTCACTCCCCGGCAAATACGCCAAAAAATAGTCTTAATGACCCACAAGTATAGGGGGTGTATCGTAGTACTTTCGATAAATAGGAGTGTCGATACGAACAAGGAGCAGAAGGTGTTGACTAGTGGTATGGAGCAGGAAATCTCTGTAAATACTTAGCAGGCGGATTTTTAGGGTTTTTGATAAAGCAAGGAAATAAAGTGCAAGTAATAAAGACAGCAAATAATTGCAGCAAGTGGCCCAATCCTTTCTTAGCAAAGGACAAGCCGGTGGAAATACTAATGAGGACCAAACATTCTCGAGGACACATGTAACATCCTAGCATTTAGGACCTAACGAAGGGTATATTAAGGAATATGGAATGTTGCATGCATCTATTTGTGAAAATGTGGGTAAAATTTTCGCCAAATAAAAACTCAAGTAATCAATGTTTCTTTCATACTTTGAGATTAGGTTTAGTCTTAAAGGATGATTGTTTTAAACTTTGAGATGATCTTAAGGAGTTATGTGTTTTCAAATGGATTTGAAATATTAGACTTGAGTGTTTGAATTATAATTCAAATGAATTAGATATAAGTTTTGAATCTTAATTCAATTAAGAGATAAATATTACAACTTGAATTCTCCAAAGAAAAACAATAATGAATATAAAGTTTATTTCTTATCATCAATATATATAAACAAGTTATAAAATTATAACTTATTTGAATCATCCACATAACTTACAAAAGTAAATATACAAATAATAGAAATATTCTTTATTAATAATAATATAATCTTTATTACAATTGTATAAAATAAAGATTAGAAGAATAATAAAAGAAAATACAAAAGAATAAGAAAAATTACATTGGAATATTTACTAACTATCCTATATCTAAATCTAAACTAAATCTTCATCTTTATCTTTGTACCTGCAAAACAAAGACTAAATAAAAACAAAAGAAGATTAGTGTTAGTATTATTTCTCTTAGACATGTCAGTGAAATGCACTTGACAAATTCATCATTGAGACATTTAAAAAAGGGGGAACTTTCACCAATATGAAAGAATTCATCTCTCATAAATTCAAATCCATAAGTCAAATGACAGTCAAGAGGGACAAATTCACCAGCCAGGGGAAAGTAATCTGGTAAGAGTAAGTTCAAAAATTCTGAACATATCCACAAGTGCATAGCAAGCACACAGGCAGGACACACACCAGCATGCATGTGGTGTATTTTCAAGCTCACAGAGCAACTCAATCTCACAAAACCACAAGCACAGTCGTGGAGGAGCACACTAGTGCATCTCTCCACTACACAGCACACAAGAACAACAAGTGTAGACAGCGGCTAAACCAAGAACAACAGCCAAACCAAACCACCCCAGATCAACCAAACATCACCAGGATGGTGACATAAGGAGGAGGAAGAATCAGGTGGAAAGCAAGGCCAAGCCCAGGAGCTAGGAGGAGCAGTCTAGCTCAAGAGCAAGCTCAGGAATCCAGCAGATCAAGATCAAGATCATCACCAACTTATTCCACACACAGCAAGATTCTGTGGTGAGTTTCATAAAACCTTCACATGATCTAATCATCTTATTCAGAGAGAAGCATGTGTTGTTTTATAAAACAAAACCTCAGAAAACACCCAAGTGGGGTGAATCCATCATAGGGATTTTTAGAAACTCTAAAGGCAAACAACATAATACCAGGATACAACCAGAGCTCAGAGCAACATCCTTGCTCTGGTTGTCAAACTTTATTTTACCATTCAATCATGCATATACCTATGATCTATTCCTAGTCACATCCCTAAAGAAAGGTTAGCACCTTAGGAACAAATCCTTAGGGTCCATAACATGATCAAGCTCACTATCATTTTTCCAAGCATTGATTCAACCCAGGGGCACTGCAACCTGCACCAGCTACGGCGGCGGCCACAACAGCACATGAATCCACCACACCACCACAGGCGAGACCACGATGGCGGCAGCAGCACTTGAACACATGCCAAACCCCAAACCCTAGAGTTCAGAGAGGCATCGATCCATTGCAGGAGAGCCCCAGGCTCAAATCCAATTGGATTGAACGAACGAGCATTGTCGACAACCCCCAATTGCACCACAGCGGCGACCAGAACGGCCGACGGCGGCGGGAATCGACGGTGGCAGCATCGCGACCACGGGGTCGCGGTCAAATGAGGAGAGGATAAGGTCGAAGGAGAGAGAGAGGTAGTGAGGAGTGGGTCGAGCTGGGCCAAACCCTTCGGGGTGGTCCTTTTGTCTAAAGCTAAATGGGACACTAGGGCACAATAAGAATAATCAGCACAGAAACAGTTCCAGGCCTGTTTTAATAAACAGGAAAAGACCAAAATACCCCTAGACTTAAATAAATTGTAGAAAATAAAATATAAGTCCAAAAATTATAAATTAAATACTTTTAGATTCACAATAATCCACTCTATCCAAATAAAATAAGATATAAATTTTTGGACATTTAAATTTTTATAAGAATTTTGTAATTTATATATTCCTTATGGAATTTTACAAAATTATTGAAAGATGATAAAAATAAATAAAAATCCCTTTCATTATGTATTAATATTGTAGTATTTTAGAAAAATACTAAATAAATATTAATCACCATTTTTAATGTATAGTTGATAATCCCTAAAAGAATTATTAAATCAATAAAAGTCAAATAAAAAGGAATTAAAATAAACTAATTCAATATATGTTATAAATATTATAAAGTAATATTTATAAATACTTTATTAAAAGGCACCTTATATAGGGAAAATGCATATAGAATTAAATAATGCATTACATTAATTGCATAATCATTTTGCTTCTTTAAATATTGTCCTTACCGGGCAATAATGATGTTTTGTAGAACTAGAAGCTCAAGGTCATGTGCAAGCATCAGACTTCACTACCTTGCGATCACAAGGCAAGTTCATCACTTGCTCATGTCCTTTGAAGAGTATTTATCAAAGTATATGCAAATTGTGTGTTATCATATATGCTATAAAAGAAAGAAAATATTATTTTCACAAATAAAGAAATTATAGATATCATCCTAAGTGGTGATATGATGGAGCAATAGAACTTAGAGTTCTAATTGCAACAATGATGATCAAGTAGGGACTTAATAACCCCTGACATCAGTGATTATAGCGCCATATATTATGCGTTAGCCATGAGATTTGGAATGGGACAGAGAAGTCAGATGTATCTTCTTCCTCTCGCATGAAGCCGGATGTGCAGGTCGTGGTTGTTATCCTCATAGCATGCATATTAATTGGTAATTCGTAGAGGATATGCGGCATATGGGTGGGAACCCTCATCGTCCCACGATAGTTCTGGCATCTAACGGTTTGTACAAACCATTGCCGTAATTCATTATGTGGGCATGGTGTACACCAAAGAGGCATCTTGAGGTCATGAAGGCGATGATTGGCTTGGATCAACTACTGGGCCCCACATCATGAAATTGTGGACGAGAAAGTACGCTCGGTTGTGCAACAAGGAGTTGATCTCTCATGGGTAAAGTAACGCACCTCTGTAGAGTGTAAGAACTGTAACTTGTTACTCCATGTTCCGGGAAGGAGCTACGAACGCGGTATGAAAGGAACTCCATGAAAGTTCTGGTAAACCTGTGAAGGCTGATGGTCATAGGTTTTCATAATAAAATCAATCTTTGAAGAAATATTTACAAAAACTACATAGTGTCAAGGATTTATAATCCGGAGGTGGTAGTTAGAGCATCAAACTTCCCACCTTGCATATAATGAACTTGTTGGGTAGCGCTGTTACTCATTCTTTCCTTTGATCCTTGCTTAGACTCTGAGGATCCCGAAGACGTGCAAATATATGCAGCCGAGTGCCAAGAAGATGTGTTCTACGAGGAACCTGATCTGTCCGGAGGAGTTGAAGGAGTGGATTACGAGATCCGCTGCAGTGTCAATGAGAACGAATCCAAATAAGTACCTAGTTAGTAGTAACTAATGGAGCCGAGGAGCATGAACTCTATAGAATAAGCTGCTGAGCTCAACTCCTAGTCGGAGTTGATACTTTTAAATTCCACTGAACACTTTATATTTTGGTTTGTAAGTTGGATCTTTTGGAAGTCTTGAACTTCCGGTATTGTAATAATAATAATGTGTGTACTTTTCTAATATGGACCCGCAATGTTTCTATTGTACCACTCTGAGGGATGTGATATTTACGGAACGGTGTTCTATGGATGTCATGTCAACGACTATAGTGTACTACACATGCAGTGGTATGTTGGGTCACCGCAGTTGGTATCAGAGCAAATTGCTTTGACCTTAGGTTGGAAACCTATTAAAGGGTATTACCTGTAGGATAATTAGCAACAATAAATAATTCTCTAAAAGTAATATAATGGGTATTCAAATGAGAATATTTCGTTATATATTTTAGTGCGATAATTCTTTGTTATGATGCAATATATCACTGGATACTAATCAAAATTATTTTTCTGATATACAGAGATATGGCACCAAAGTTTCCAAAACAGACTTTGGTAAGGAAAGAGGAGACTCTTGATGATTATCAAGGATCATTTACAGACCAAATTCGTCAACTTTTAAAGCTCTTTAGTTGTCCAACTAGAATTCCAGTGAACACTATCACTTACCTTGATGGCCGGATGTTATCCAAGTATCGTGTGAGTATCCAACTTCCAGAGAAGCTTGGATTATATCACGATCTACCTATAGGAGAAGGTAGGAGTCATTTAGCAGCCTATCATGTTGTTGTTGTGGAGGCGATAGCTAATATCCGGGAGCATAAAACCAAGGAGCTAGAAGGTAGCACATTCTCTGTGATACCTCATGATTCTATAGACTCGAAGTCTATACCGGATCATCTTAGTTTGGTTAAGAAGCATCCTAAGTTAGCTTCCAAGTTTATGGATAGATACCGAACACTCGTTGCATCTTTTTATAAGACCCATCAAGTGATTGTTGAAGACAAAAATGACATGTTAGAGGATCTAACTGATCCGGAAAGGAGGAAGCAGTTAGCATTCCAGCTAGAGAAAGAAGCAAGTAGTAGTGCAACACCTATCTTTAAGGATATACCTATAGATCCTAAATCTTTTATGCCATATCCTTATTCACCAAGACCTGAACCTATACATGATCCTACTATGGATATGCGGTATGCAGTACCACAGGGCTCAGAGGATGGTTCTGACTTAGAACTTCCTATTGAGAATTCGGATGGTTGGAGAATGGGATTGTATGAAATATCTCAAGAACACCAGATGTCCACAGATGGTTCTGACAGAAATGTTGGACAATCTAGCTGGATGGGTGCAAGAATTAACCCTAGTAACAGTAGTAGAAATACCATGTCAATAGATAATCAGGATGAAGAAGAAGATCCTGAGGAGAGAGTGTTTGAATCATCAACATCTTCTCAAAACCCAGGGAATATACATTATCCAGTGTTTAACTATCTTGCCCAAGGGAGCACCTAGGAGCAGCAGGATCTGCGTATCCTGTTGACAACTCAAGGAATGAAGCTCAGGAGATGCAGGCTGGAGATAATGTTGAATATGTTTCTGAAGACTTTTCAGCTGAGCTGAGGGAGTCAATATGCTCAGGTTGAGTAATGACTCAAGTCCTGATACTTCAGATACAGAGTACATTCCTTCTGGAAGGCCATATGTTCCACAAACTGTTCGACGAACAACACGTCATCATGGTTGGACATCACGCATGTATGATGAGCATAGTTAATATTAGAAGAAGACAATTAGTTAGAAGTATCAAGTACCGTGTATTGTACCCCAAGTAATAAGTTAGCTTTGTAATGATACGCATATGGTATATGTTGTAAGGACTTTGTATCATTATGGTAGTATGTAAAATATGTGAAATGCATATTTGGATTTTCTTTGGATCTTCATTGTGTGACTAGTTCTGTGTGTAAAGTCGAGCTCAGAACAGATGTGCATGATATAATTATGAGTATTCGCTTTATGTTGCACGACTAGAGGGTCATGGATACGGGTGTAGGAATGGAAACTGAGCAGCAGCGGATGGAGCGAGAGGCCAAGGAAAAGGCCGATGCAGATACAGCAAACCAAGAAGCATTACCACCACCAGTGAGGCCGTTAATGGAGAAGAACTTTATGCAATGCATGCAAATGATGCAAGAGACCCAGAACAAGTTCATGGAAGAGTTGCTGGGGCAAGCAAATCTAAGGGCACCTCAAGGTGGAGGAGTGAGTCTATCGGATTTCCAGAATGCAAGACCGTTACCTTTTGCATCAGCTCTTGAACCAATGGATGCATAAGACTGGCTAGCAGATACTAAAAGGAAGATGAAAACTGTAGATTGCAATGATGAGGAGAAATTGAGGTATGCAACTCATCTTCTGACTGGACCTTCAGCATCATGGTGGGAAAATCAGTTAGCCATGCAACAACCAGGAAGAGAGTTTACCTGGGAAGAGTTAAAGCAGAGATTCTGTGAATATCATGTTCCAGAAAGTGTTATGGAATTGAAGCGGAGAGAATTTGAGGAGCTTCAGCAAGGATATACTAGTGTCATGAAGTACATCCGGGAGTTTAGTCAACTGTCTCGCTATGCTGAGGAGGATGTCAACACGGAAGAGAAGCGGAAGAAGCATTTCCTGCATGGATTAAATCCATTTGTGAGGATGCAGCTAAGGTTAGCCAATAAGCAAACTTATAAGCAGTTGTTGGATGCAGCCATTACTTTTGAAGATGACTACAAAAATGTCCAAGAGGACCGGAGGAAGAGAGCCAAGAAGGAAACTAAGAGAATTCAGGCAAGCAAACCTAAACCCAACCTGGAGTTTAAACCTCGGAATAGGAATTATGGCAACAATAATAATAACAATAACAAGGGCAATGGTGGAAATCAACCCAATCCGAGAAGGAATGTTATCTGTAACAATTGTGGAATTCCAGGGCATTTCCAGAGGGAATGCAAAAAGCACTAGTGATACTATTACGGTTGTGGTCGAAGGGCATATCAAGCGGTGTCGAGCAAACCACCTGGAGGATGGCCTACCAAGGGAGGAGGACAAGTCAGTGGAGGAAATGGATAGCCCAATAAAGGAGGAAATAATGGCAAGAACAACAATGGCAAGAGGAACCGACCTCTTAGGAACTGAATTGTGCAACCCTCGAGGAGGTGGATAATTTGGAGCATGCAGTGATAGGTACGCTCAATATCCTTACCAATCCTGGCAAAGTTCTATTTGATACTGGTGCAACTACTTCATTCATTTCTGAAGAATTTTGTGATAAGTTCGGGATTAGAAGGGAAACATTAGAAAGTCCTATGACTGTAGTTACGGCAGGAGGGAATGTGATTGTACGCCACATCAAACAAGATCAGGTTATCTCGATCTGTGGTTGTACATATTTTGCAGACCTTTATGTGATTCCTTTGAAGGGAATTGCAGTAGTACTGGGGATGGATTGGATGATGGAACACGGAGCTCAGATAAATTGTGAGGAGAAAACTGTCTCAATCAAAACTCCGAGTGGAGCAAGGATAGTTTATCAAGCAGATAAGCACTGTCATATCATGGTGGATCTACAGTTGAACTCAATGAAAGAGGTCAAATTGGAAGAGATTCCTGTAGTTAATGAATTCCAAGATGTTTTTCCAACAGAGTTACCGGGAATGCCACCAGACCGGGAGATAGAGTTCACCATTGACCTAATACCTGGTACACCACCAATAGCTCAAGCACCATATAAGATGGGACCCAAAGAGTTGAAAGAACTCAAGGAGCAAATTGATGAGTTAGTTAGAAAAGGATTTATTCAGGAAAGTGTATCTCCATGGGGAACACCAGTAATCTTTGTGGATAAAAGAGATGGTGGAAGACGGATGTGTGGTGATTATAGAAATCTAAACAATGTGACTATTAAGAATAAGTATCCTTTACCAAGAATTCAAGATTTGATTGATCAAGTGAAAGGAGCTGGAATATTTTCCAACATCGATTTAAGATCTAGATACCATCAAATAAAAATCAAGCCGGAAGATGTTCCAAAAACAGCATTTGTCTCATTTGGGTTGACCAATGCACCGGCAATATTCATGAATCTGATGAACAAGATCTTCATGCCATATTTGGACTAGTTCGTCAAAGTCTTTATTGATGATATTTTGATATATTCCAAGGATAAGGAAGAGCATGCTGATCATTTGAGAATAGCATTGCAGACTTTAAGAGAACACAAACTCTATGCTAAGTTCAGTAAATGTGAATTTTGGCTTGATGAGGTAGAATTCCTCAGTCATGTGATCAGTAAAGATGGAATTGTTGTGAATCCATTTAAAGTTCAATCGGTACTAGAGTGGACTGTGCCGACCAATGTGAAGCAAATTCGAGGTTTCTTAGGAAAGGCGGGTTATTATCGGATATTCATTGAAGGTTTCTCCAAAATAGCCGGACCAATGACCAAATTATTAAGGAAGAATACACCATTCAAGTGGGATGAGAAATGTGAAGCAAGTTTCCAAGAGCCGAAGACTAGATTAACCACAGCTCCAATCTTAGCAGTCCTTGAAATCGGGAAGGACTTCACAGTATACTATGATGCATCTAAAGAAGGTTTGGGTTGTGTATTAATGCAAGATCAGAAAGTGATTGCTTATGGTTCAAGACAATTGAAACTGCATGAAGTCAACTATCCAACTCATGATTTAGAGTTAGCAGCAGTAGTCTTTGCACTGAAAGGATGGAGGCATTTTCTTTGTGGAGCCAGATGTGAGTTATACAATGACCATAAAAGTCTCAAATATTTCTTCACTCAAAAGGAATTGAACATGAGGCAGAAGAGTTGGTTGGAACTAATCAAGGATTATGATTTAACAATCAATTACACCCCAGGAAAAACAAATGTTGTAGCAGATGCTTTAAGCATAAAAAGTGCAGATATCCAGCCAAGCAATAGGGAGTTACCGAAAGAGTTACAAATGGACTTGGAAAGATTAGAACTTCAATTCATCAGAACAAAGGTTCTTGGAGGATTAGCTACTATGCAGGTAGTTGCAGAGCAGGACAGTGATCTTAAGCAAGAAATTTTTAGACATTAAGAAGAAGATCCTTTTATTGCTGAGGAAATTCGGAGGATATCTCAAGGGAAAAAAATTAGTTTTTTGCCTTGGAGATTATGGGTCTTTATGGTTTCAAGACCGTCTATGTGTTCCAGATGTGACTGAGATTAGAAATTTCATACTCAAAGAAGCACAAGATGCACCATATTCTATACATCCAGGGAGTACCAAGATGTATATGGACTTGAAAGAACTATTCTAGTGGAATAACATGAAAAGAGATATTGCTAAATATGTATCTGAATGCCATACTTGTCAAAGGGTGAAAGCTGAACATCAAAGTCCAGCAGGACCATTACAACCCTTGGAAATTCCTGAATGGAAATGGGAGGAAATAGGTATGGACTTCATTACAGAGTTACCTATGACACCAAAAAGGAAGGATATGATATGGGTAATTGTGGACCGACTCACTAAGAGTGCACATTTTATTCCAGTGAATCAAAAGGATAATGCCGAGAAGTTAGTTGAAGTATATGTCAAAGAGATAGTAAGTAAGCATGGAGTACCCAAAAAGATCATAACTGATAGGGGATCAATGTTTACTTTAGCATTTTGGAAGCAATTGCATGAAGCACTTGGTTCGAAGCTAGATTTCAGCACGACATATCATCCTGAGACCGGAGGTCAAACTGAAAGAACAAATCAAATACTAGAAGACATGTTAAGGGCTTGTGCACTAGATTTTGGAGGAACATGGGAAGATCATCTACCATTAGCAGAATTTTCTTATAATAATAGCTATCAGAGTAGTCTGAAGGCAGCTCCATATGAGGTTCTGTATGGAAGGAAGTGTAGATCAGCAATATGTTGGTATGAACCTGGAAGCAGCAAAGAATTTGCGCCAGATTATATCAACGAGAGACAAGACATCATTGATAAGATCAGGGATAGACTGAAAATAGCCCAGAGCAGGCAGAAAAGTTATGCGGATCAAAGTCGAAGATCATGGCATCCAGAAGTGGGAGATATGGTCTATTCGAAAGTAAGTCCAATGAAAGGAGTAAAAAGATTCGGAGTTATAGGGAAATTGAGTCCAAGATATATTGGACCATTCAAGATACTGAGTCAAAACAGAACTATAGCTTATGCTTTAGAGTTACCATCAAGATTGTCTCAAGTGCATAATGTTTTCCATGTGTCACAACTTCGTAAATGTTTAAAAGTTCCAGATGATGCAATCACACATCAAGAGATAGAATTACAAGCAGACCTGACCTATATTGAAAATCCTTGTAAGATTCTAGAAGAAAACTAGAAAAGATTAAGGAATAGAGCAATCAAATATTGCAAGGTATAGTGGGAACATCACCCTGAGAGGGAAGCCACATGGGAGAAGGAAGAGGATTTAAGAAAAGCTTATCCAGAACTATTCAGGTATATCTCCACAAACTTCGGGACGAAGTTTAATTTAAGGGGGGAAGTTTGTAACCAGCATTTAGGACCTAACGAAGGGTAGATTAAGGAATATGGAATGTTGCATGCATCTATTTGTGAAAATGTGGGTAAAATTTTCGCCAAATAAAAACCCAAGTGATCAATGTTTCTTTCATACTTTGAGATTAGGTTTAGTCTTAAAGGAAGATTGTTATAAACTTTGAGATGATCTTAAGGAGTTATGTGTTTTCAAATGGATTTGAAATATTAGACTTGAGTGTTTGAATTATAATTCAAATGAATTAGATATAAGTTTTGAATCTTAATTCAATTAAGAGATAAATATTACAACTTGAATTCTATCCAAAGAAAAACAATAATGAATATGAAGTTTATTTCTTATCATCATTATATATAATCAAGTTATAAAATTATAACTTATTTGAATCATCCACATAACTTACAAAAGTAAATATACAAAGAATAGATATATTCTTTATTAATAATGATATAATTTTTATACAATTGAATAAAATAAAGATTACAAGAATAATAAAATAAGATTACAAAAGAATAAGAAAAATTACATTGGAATATTTACTAACTATCCTATATCTAAATCTAAACTAAATCTTCATCTTTATCTTTGTACCTACAAAACAAAGACTAAATAAAAACAAATAAGAAGATTAGTGTTAGTATTATTTCTCTCAAACATGTCAGTGAAATGCACTTGACAAATTCATCATTGAGACATTTAAAAAAGGGTCAAGTTTCACCAATATGAAAGAATTCATCTTTCATAAATTCAAAGCCAGAAGTCAAATGACAGCCAAGAGGGACAAATTCACCAGCCAGGTGAAAGTAATCTGGTAAGAGTAAGTTCAAAAATTCTGAACATATCCACAAGTGCATAGCAAGCACACAGGCAGGAAACACACCAGCATGCATGTGGTGTGTTTTCAAGCTCACAGAGCAACTCAATCTCACAAAACCACAAGCACAGCCGTGGAGGAGCACACTAGTGCATCTCTCCACTACACAGCACACAAGAACAACAAGTGTAGACATCGGCTAAACTAAGAACAGTAGCCAAACCAATACACCCCAGATCAACCAAACATCACAAGGATGGTGACATAAGGAGGGGGAAGAATCAGGTGGACAGTAAGGCCAAGCCCAGGAGCTAGGAGGAGCAGTCTAGCTCAAGAGCAAGCACAGGAATCCAGCAGATCAAGATCAAGATCATCACCAACTTATTCCACACACAGCAAGATTCTATGGTGAGTTTCATAAAGCCTTCACATGATCTAATCATCTTATTCAGAGAGAAGCATGTGTTGTTTTATAAAACAAAACCTCGGAAAACACCCAAGTGGGGTGAATCCATCATAGGGATTTTTGAAAACTCTAAAGGCAAACAACACAATACCAGGATACAACCAGAGCTCAGAGCAACATCCTTGCTCTGGTTGTCAAACTTTATTTTACCATTCAATCATGCATATATCTATGATCTATTCCTAGGCACATCCCTAAAGGAAGGGTAGCACCTTAGGAACAAATCCTTAGGGTCCATAACATGATCAAGCTCACTATCATTTTTCCAAGCTTTGATTCAATCAAGAATAACTGGTACCACTACCAGGACTATCTAGATGAACCAATTAGATAAGATCTAAATCCCTAAGCCTCAGACCAACATCATTGGTCTTAGGGAATTCAGATAATAACATTTCTATTTATCTTTCAAAGCCAAGATTGTCTTAAACATAAACTAACCAAATCCATGGTTTAGAATCAAACTTGTGTGCCATACCATGATGGTGTCACAAGAACAGTCAAATATGAATCAGGAAAGACAGTAAATCATCATAGATTCAGACAATCAACTAACTAATCATCTTCCTGTTAGCACAGGAATCATAACTAGGAGATTCCTATGTTACACTTCACTGAACCACATGTTAATTCCCAAGCTAACAACACTAAGACAGTAGTTGTATCTTATCATAATCATGACCACGAATCAAATAAACAGTGGAAAGCTATCAAGTCATTGGCTTTACCAAGCATATTTCCAAAACAACTAAATCATTTGAATCAGATGCCATCGAAGCATCAAATCATCTAGTAAGCCACCAGAAACATCATCTATCATTTTAAACAACAAGCCTCGGGCCAATAATCATTTAGCATGAATATAGATTAACCAAACATGATTCCACAGAAACAGTTCCAGGCCTGTTTTAATAAACAGGAAAAGACCAAAATACCCCTAGACTTAAATAAATTCTAGAAAATAAAATATAAGTCCAAAAATTATAAATTAAATACGTTTAGATTCACAATAATCCACTCTATCCAAATAAAATAAGATATAAAATTTTGGACATTTAAATTTTTATAATAATTTTGTAATTTATATATTCCTTATGGAATTTTACAAAATTACTGAAAGATGATAAAAATAAATAAAAAACACTTTCATTATGTATTAATATTGCAGTATTTTAGAAAAATACTAAATAAATATTAATCACCATTTTTAATGTATAGTTAATAATTCCTATCAATAAAAGTCAAATAAAAAGGAAATAAAATAAACTAATTCAATATATGTTCTAAATATTATAAAGTAATATTTATAAATACTTTATTAGAATGCACCTTATATAGGGAAAATGCATATAGAATTAAATAATGCATTACATTACTTGCATAATCATTTTGCTTCTTTAAATATTGTCCTTGCCGAGCAATAATGATGTTTTGTAGAACTAGAAGCTCAAGGTCCAGTGCAAGCATCAGACTTCACTACCTTGACATCACAAGGCAAGTTCATCACTTGCTCATGTCCTTTGAAGAGTCTTTATCAAAGTATTTGCAAATTGTGTTTATCATATATGCTATAAAAGAAAGAAAATATTATTTTCACAAATAAAGAAATTATAGATATCATCCTAAGTGGTGATATGATGGAGCAATAGAACTTAGAGTTCTAATTGCAACAATGATGATCAAGTAGGGACTTAATAACCCCTGACATCAATGGTAAACCTGTGAAGGCTGATGGTCATAGGTTTTCATAATAAAATCAATCTTTGAAGAAATATTTACAAAAACTGCATAGTGCCAAAGATTTATAATCCGAGGTGGTAGTTACAGCATCAAACTTCCCACCTTGCATATCATGAACTTGTTGGGTAACGTTGTTACTCATTCTTTCCTTCGATCCCTTGCTTAGACTCTGAGGATCCCGAAGACGTGCAAATGTATGCAGCCGAATGCCAAGAAGATGTGTTCTACGAGGAACCTGATCTGTCCGAAGGAGTTGAAGGAGTGGATTACGAGATCCGCTACGGTGTCGATGAGAATGAATCCAACTAAGTACCTAGTTAGTAGTAACTAATGGAGCCGAGCAGCATGAACTCCATAGAATAAGCTGCTGAGATCAACTCCTAGTCGGAGTTGCTACTTTTAAATTCCGATGAACACTTTATATTTTGGTTTGTAAGTTGGATATTTTGGAAGTCTTGAACTTCCGGTATTGTAATAGTAATGTGTGTACTTTTGTAATATGGACCCGCAATGTTTCTGTTGTACCACTCTGAGGGATGTGATATTTACGGAACGGTGTTCCGTGGATGTCATGTCAACGACTATAGTGTACTACTCATGCAGTGGTATGCTGGGTCACCGCAACACATGGGAATACTGTCAAGTGCTTTTGTTTCATATAGCTGATTAATCTTCTTTGGTTTTATAAGTGTTGTGTGGGTGAACCTGTGCTAATGTACTGACCTTACTTTGACTAGTACATACTTGTGGTTAAACCCCTTGTAAGCATCCACAACTACAAGAAAGCAAATAAGATAAAAACCTAACCACAACCTTAAACTCTAAGATCCTACATTCCCTTGTGCAATGGTTTCCTAACGGGGTTTTAGGTTTCTGTCACTCCGGCAACCCCACAATTAGTAGCCAAATACACAATGCATTCCCCTAGGCCCATAAATGGTGAAGTATCATGTAGCCGACGTTCACATGACACCACTAGAAGAATATCACCACAACTTAAATATTAAACCATTGAATAATAACTCAACACAATTCCACTACTAACAACATGACTTCTCCCATGTCCTCAAGAACTAAACGAACTACTCACGAGACATCATATGGATCAAGATCAGAGATTATATGATGATGGATAACAACCTGAACATAAACAATAATTCAATGGTTCCATTCACAAGCATCAACTACAATAGTAATCAAAGCCGGGAAAGTTTCCCCTAAGAACTATGCAAGATTCAACACAATTGTTGCAGCGGGATGGACTGGTGAAGATGGTGCTGGTGGAGATGATGGTGTGGATTATGGTGATGATACCGATGAAGTCTAGCTTGATGATGGTGTTGATGGCGACGATCTCCCCTCTCCGGGAAGGAATTTCCTCGATAGAAATCTGTTTGCCGGAGAGCTCTTTTCTCTCGGTGTTTTCCACCCTGCAGAGGCAGCGAAATCTTTTTTTGTCGCTCTCTCCGACTTTAGGGTTTTAAGGAGAAGATATAGGCGAGAGGGCGGAGCCAGAGGTGGGCCAGGGTGGCCACACCCCTTGTAGGCGCTGCCTAGGATGGCCCGCGCCTGGGGGTGTGGGCCCCCTATGGCCCAACTCCGCCTCCCCTTCTGGCATCCTTCGTGTTCTGGGAAAATATAATTTTCTGTATTTTTCTGGTATTTTTACGATCTTCGCGAAATTGCATCAGAACACCGCTTTTTCCATCAGAATCCTGACTCCAGCAGTTCATCCTCCAAGAATCATCCAACATGCAAAAGTAGATGAAAAGTCATAAGTAACACCTCTTAATATGAAATATATCAATGAATAGAGGCCAATTATGATATAGAATGGTGATGCAAATCGGACATATCACTATCCTGCAGACTAGTCATTACTCACACTCCCTATACCTGGATCAATCCTTGGGGTCTTGGGTACCTCACAAGTCCTTAGATTGAGGCAAGAGAGGGTACAATAATCATCATGTAATACAAACTAATACATGGTCACGTCTATGATAAATAACATGCACATACTACATGGCTAGGCCGAAGCCCTTAGCCCAAAGGAGAATTGCGCACACATACAGATGAAATCAACAATCATAAACATTGGAATCGAAATCATGAGATTGATAGTAATAGTCTTACAATGTCGCTAATTGGAGATGAGATCTACTATTACAAGTGGTGGAATATGGCTATGGTGGAGGAGAAGGGTTTGGAGATTAGATTTAGATCTATACCTCCAACAGTGTGGTTTCTGATGGCTTGGTGTAATCTGGTGGAGTCGGGGGCGGATTTTCTCGTTGCCTGAGGCCTCTTTATATAGGGGTCCCTTCATGAAACTTGTTCCGTTTGACCTACCGGTGTCGGTGGAAACTATACAGCCAGAATTTTATTCCCGTCGTATAGTTGGTCGTTAAAGCTTCTGTCTCCACCTCCCAACCCCTGGTTTCTTTGGGTTGTTGGAAATCTCGTATCTTTCACTTTAATGTTGTGATTCCCATCATCAAACGTCATTATCTATGCAACAAAAAATAGAAAGAAAGGATTGCAAACCCCCTTTGATCATTAGGCATTAGTGGCAGGTTTTAGAGATATTTCATCAAAAATATGAATAATATCTAGTTTAAATGTGGATGTGGATGTGGATGTCTATATCTCACAGCCATCAACCTCCCCAAGCTTAAACTTGATCGTCCTCGAGCAAGAAAAGCAAAATCAAAAAGGAACTCGGCATTTAAACTAAAATAATGAGATAATTATCTTACTCATGATTGGTAGTCTCATGTTTCCTCCACTTTATTAACCTAAAAAACTTTAGCATAGATAGAGTAATGGCAAGCATATCATATTGGTTTTAATGTATCCTTATAGTGCATCAAGATTATTGTTAGCATGGATGATTCAAATGAGTAAACTTTATTCCATGTCATGTAATCAACTCATAAGCTTGCCTTTGAACAATAAAGTATAATCATGTAAAATTGAGAGTGTGAGAGTTTATCATGAAAAGCATATACACTAAAGTATCTCAATTCTGCCACATCAATAAGTCAAGAATTTTGAAACACTACTTTTCTATTCATTATCCTTTAAGAATTTTAGTTCTCAAGTAATTGAGAGCATTCCAAAAAAATTAATTAGTTTATCGGGTTGTGATGGACACTCGTGGCATCACCAAGGTTTTTGTTCCTTTTGCATAATGATTACTCATATCAGCCAGTGGAGTGATTCCATCATGAACACAGCTACACGAGAATGCCAAAAATCTTACCCATTATTGTTATCGCCATATTTTGGCCAAAGGAGGAGATGGGCCGTAATCAAGGTGGGCTTGGAGGATACATATATGCAACGTATTGCTGGATCGGCCTTGTGCGTGGATTTGGGCTAAATTGCCCGTGTATCTGTATATTATAGTAGGTTACGTTTCGGTTTAAGTAAGAGATAGAGTTGTTAGGGTTATTCCAAAGATAGAAAGTCTCCGGACTATAAATATGTACCTAGGGTTATTGAGAAAAGAGGACGATCACGTTCACACCAAACACAATCTCGGCGCATCGCCACCCCTTGTTTCTAGGGTTTCTTTCGGGTAAGTGTCATGCCGCCTAGATCGCATCTTGCGGTCTAGGCAGTATCTGCTTATGCGTTATTTAGTGTTACTCGTACTGAAGCCTTGTTGATGGCGAGTAATACTGTTATCATAGATTTGTTTGGGCTAGCATCGGTACCTTTTTCGTTGTGATTGCTTAGTTATGCTGCCTTTAGTTATCTCGCTGCCTTTGTACCTTTTTCGGGTGTAAAGGGCAGCATCTTGCTTGATCTTTATTCAGTTGATTTGATCTGTTATAGTTATGCATTGTTTTCCAAGGTTTAGTTTGATATCCACATGGTCAGGCCTTGCAAACGGGTTGAACGATCCAGTAGTATGTAAGGATATGGTTTGCCGATTCGAGAGGAGTTGTTCCGGGAATTGACTTTGCGTCGGTTGTTAGGCCTTCTCTAGGGTTAGTTTTCTATCATCTTTTGTATCTACCAGGCTCAATTACGTGTAGGATGTTCCAATTATGTGGTGAAAACGTTAAATTGTCGTAGGTCGATTTAACTTGTATTGATGAAGCAAAACCCCATGTTATCGTAGATCTAATGCGAACCATGGGATAATCGGCTCCGAGGCCGATTCACGAGAAACCGGGAGCGGTCGGCTCGAATTTTACGATACTTGTTTGCCATGCAGAAACTAATCGAAGCAATCCATCACCTTCGACCAGGTATAGGTCGTGGCACGCCTTGCATCATCCAGACGTGTCTTGGAGTTTTGCGGCCGTTGCCCGAGGGACCGAGGCCCACCAGCAGTTCAGGAGCCTCCGGCTCTTCGTGTTGCTCGTCGCTGCTCGCCGGTGGGTTTTGACACAACACATTCGCACCGGTGGGACATTCAACAACATCTGCATCAACATCCGACTGCGATGGGGGATGCACCGGTCACGTCTGACGATCTGCCCGAGGAGCACAAGGCGATATGATGATATCAAAGCTCTCTTGAGCCGATCTCATCGGCTCTTTTGAGAGGACCCGTAAGCATGGCATCGGTGGAAAGGGTTCTCACCGAAGGTGCTCTTGATGAGGTGGATCTGTCTGTTCCTTCCGGAGGCGCACTGCAGCTCTGCGAGAAGTCAATTACATGGTGGCTCATTCTCTTCACCGCCATTCTCGAGAGCCTAGTGAACGCTTTTGAGCGCGGTTCGCGTAGTTCAGAGATCATGAAACATCGACTCTCCGTGGGGCCTCTAGGGACTCACCAGGAGAAAGGCTGCTCCGGACCAGGCCACAGTGCCATTCACGCTTGCTCCGGAGCCAGGGGGCACCGGCGTCGTCTACAAGGTTGGAGGTGACCACGATTGCCAATTCTGTTTGAACCACCTAAAGAAATCCCACATGGATATGTGTGCACCTACGTGCGGATCGCAATAGCTGACGCGACGAACCAGATTGCAACCGCAGGGATTTCGGCGGGAGTTTGGGCAGGGCCGGAGCGGTATTTCGAGCAGGATGTGCAGGATGGGCCGATAAACAGGCATGGCTAGCCAAACGCCACCGAACGAGTCATGAGAATTTAGCCCTAGCTCAAGCGGTGGAGCAAATCCGTACCATCTTGAGAGACCAGTTCGGCCGTGCGTCAAGAGAAGGACAATCGGCTATTCCAAGCCATTCAACGAAGTTTGATCTCGATTCCACGCCACCCAAGTATCGGCTCCACAGTTCTCAAGGTTTAGTGGATCGGAAGGGTCGAGCTCGATCGAGCATGTGAGCCGATACCGCACGATTAGGCATGATTTCAGATCGGATCGATTCTGCGTAAGGTTCTTTGCGCAATCTCCGAGACCAGCTTTTGGGTGGTACACCTCGTTGCCACGGATTCGATCCGCACTGGAAGCAACCGGAAGAGCAGTTCCATATTCGGTATCATTCGAAGCTACCAGGGCTGGCATTGCGGTCTGGCGCAGTGCGAAAAGCGGGAGAAAGCGGTGGCGAGTACATTCAGCGTTTCAGATCGTCAAGAACCGATGTTATTCGCTCGTTTAATCGAGAAAGAAGCGATCGGCTGGCGGTGTTGGGTCTCTCGGACCTATCAAGGATCTGGCTTTCCAAGTAGAATACAATTCATTGGCGCATGGCCCGACAATGTATGAACAGCGCCACCACAGGTTGTACCAAGACAAGTTCAACGTCCGATAGGCCTGGTCGTCTGAGAAGAAGAGGATCCGTAAGACCGGGAGGTGGCCGTGGCTGAATGGGCTCGAGGGGCGATCATGTGTCCTGCAAATGGGTAAAACAGCAAGGGCACTAAAAGGGTTCGACTGATGTGAGCAAAGCTGAGCAGATATTCGATTCTTCTGAAAGAAAAGCGGTGAAGTTACCGAAGGCCATAAAATCCCTGACTCAAGAGATGAACGGATACCATCGCAAGTGGCATCACTCGTTCACCCACACCACCAATGATTGCAAAGAGCTACGTCGCCAGATCCAAACGGCGATAGAACAGGGCCGTCTGATCCTTGGGCAATTCGCCATGAAAGTAGACACAAACCCGTTTCCCGGCGTCAACATGGTAGAACACAGCCACTCCACGAGGCGTCAGTTAGATTTCTCGTTCGATGTTAATATGGCAGGGCCTGTGTACCACCATGGCACATATAAGGAGGAAGGCGGTCGCTCTCGGGGCAAAGAAAGAGAGGAGGCTGGCCCACGTGACCGGCCCCGTTATGACGATAGGCGGTATTTAACCGAGGAGCAAGTGAGAAGCGTGCGATATCAGAAGCCACACTCCACGCATCTCCTTAACAAGTATGAGCGTCAGTATGACCAACGTCGCGGGCACGATGGAGATGATGAAGGATATGAGCACCTCGCTAGGAGAAAGTCAAAGGAAAAGGAAGGCGTGGATAGACATTGGGATTGTCCTTTCTTCAAGTATTGCTGGGATGCGGGAATGAGCCGATTGCCTACAATCGACAACTGCCCGGAATGTGGACAGCAGAAGGATGACACGGGTCCAGTTTCAGTGTTCAAGCGTCTAGGGCCTCTCCCGCCTCAGAACAGACAAGAGGAGTCATCTCGAGCAAAAGATCTCGAGGAGCCAAAGGGTGAAGAAGAAGAAGACAGATATCACCGGCCAAGGTGGTGCCCGATGGACTCGCACACACCCAAAAGCGTGAGTTCATGACTGCGTAGCTTGGAGGAAGCGAGCCTTTACCTCACGCTTTAGGAAAGCACGGCCCGATCTGGCGTGAAAATTAACAAACCTTGGAAAGCGGAGGCTCGTCCGAAAAGGAAAGAGTGGCGCCCCAACCGTAAAAGCCGATGCGAAGACATCGGCACAAACATGGTGTTCATACTCCGTCGGAGTTTTGCGCTCCAAGAACTAAAGAACTACCAAACGGTTTGATCGCGGCCCACGGCCGTTATCTTTGAAAAGCCACGAGAGAAGGGCTACAAACATCGAAAGCCACTGCACTGCGGGTTATATCAATGGGCAGCCTGTCCGCAAGATGTTGGTTGACAACGAGCGATCAATATAATGCCATACTCCATCCCTACGGCGTTTGGGACGCTCACCGCAGACCGATCAAAACCAACGTCACGTTAAGCGACTTCAACGGCCAAACTTCGAAACGCATGGCGTTACGAACGTGGATCGACCGTGGGCAGAAAAACCATCCTCGTCATTCTTCATCGTTGTGACAAAAGCACCTCTGCTGTCTTGCTAGGGAGGGATTGGATTCACGCTAATCGCCGCATTCCGTCCACGATGCACCGATTACCCTGTCTGATGGGATGGAGATGAAGTGGAGGTCATTCATGCGAGATGATTCGATCGAGATCTCCATAGTGGCATGAACATCCGGGAGGCGAAGACCAAGAGACGATCTCTGGAATCGATCTAGACGGTGAGCGCATTGAGGCTACAAAAAGCGGGGTGAGGCTGGTCTTATCCATCGGCACAGAGTAGCAAAATCCACGATCGTCGTGGTATGGCCGATCCTGCGATCGGCCACAAAAATAAGCGATAACCTTACGACAAACAGGTCATGCAGTCGTAGTAGGGAGATTCCCTGCCATTGTAGAGCACAAATAAGTTGTAAACCTTCCTTGACTAATGCAATCAAAAAGGGGGCCGATTCCGGAAATCGGCCCAAATTATCTTTGTTATCCTCACCAACTGTTTGCCCCGTGTTTAGCATCGATTTAGCAGGTGACGGAAAGCTAGGGTATGGGTTTACCTCCACAGATGAGCTAGAGGAGATTGACATCGGTCCTGGGGATAAGCCGCGACCAACATTTATCAGCAAGAAGTTAGATCCGAATCTGCGGGGTCCGATGATATCTCTGTTGAAAGAATATCCAGATTTCTTTGCCTAGGACTATACAGAGATGCCCGGGTTAGACAGGAGCATCATTGAGCATCGACTCCCGCTTAAAAAAGGGTTTCGGCCATTCCAAAGCAATGACGGATGAAGGCGAAATTTTGGAATAAGTCAAGAAAGAGATCTAGAAAATGTTGACAGCTAGGTTAATCGGGCCATGCGGTATCTTTGAGTGGATTTCTAGTATCGCACTGTAGAAAAAGGATGGCCGGGCGTGTTGCCATAGATTTTCGGGATCTCAATAGAGCCACTCAAAGGATGAGTATCCGATGCCGATGAGAGACATTAATCAATGCATTCTTTGGTCATAAGGTCTTGAGCTTCATGGATGGCAATGCGGTTACAACCAAATTTTATGGCTCCGGAAGATATACACAAGACTGCATTCGAGTCCCGTGTTGTGGGGTTGTTTGAATATGTAGTCATGACGTTTGGACTGAAGAATGCCGCGCCACATACCAAAGAGCCATGAATTACATTTTCCATGATCGATCGGTAGGTGGTGGAAATTTATATCGATGACGTGGTGGTCAAGTCTTCGCCAGACAAGGACACTTGGGCGATCTGCAATGCGTCTGGACCGAACAAGAAAATTCGACTCGGATGAATCCAAAGAAGTGTGCCTTGGTGTGACGGCGGTCAGTTCTTGGGTTTCTTGGTCCATGAACGCGAATTGAGATCGGCTGAAAAGTCGAGGCGGTGCGAACAATGAAGCCACCTACCACGAATAAAGAACTGCAGTCTCTCATCGGCAAGATCAACTTCCGTCGGAAGATTCATCTCCAATCATCGGGAAGAATAGAGCCGTTCATGGGGTGGACCGTGAAAATTAAATCTGATGAGGAGTTCCGCTGGGGGACAGAACAACAACGAGCCTTCGACGAGATCAAAGAATATCTAACGAAGCCGCCAGTGTTGGTTCCGCCCCAGCCGGATAGGCCGTTCTACATTTACTTGTCAGTAGCTGACACGTTCATCGCCTCGGTGGTGGTGCAAGTTTATGATGGTCTGGAGCGAGTTGTGTTTTACATCAGCAGAAGGATGATGGATGCAAAGACAAGGTATCCTGAGATCGATAAGTTGTGCCTCTGCCTGTTTTTCACCTGCACCAAGTTGCGCCACATCTTGCTCTCAGCGGAGATTATCATTATATGCAAATCATATGTCATAAAACATATGCTGTCGGCTCCTATGTTGAAAGGCCGACTCGGCAAATGGATGTTTGCATTATCGGAATTTGATATCCGGTATCAACCCGAAAGCGGTTAAGGGTCGGCGTTGGACCTTATTCGAAAGAATCAGCATTGATATAGCAGCGCCTATCTGGCGTGGGCTATGTTTTTGATGGATCGGTTTGTGATGATGGTTGCGGTATCGGCATTCTACTCGTGTCGCCTGGGGCCAACATATTCCTTCTCCATCAGGCTATCTACCCTCGCACCAACAACGTCACGAGTATGAGGCGATACGCAAGGGAATGGAGTTGCTCATCGGCTGGAGCGTAAGCGGTGGAATTTTTGGAGACTCCAAATTGGTGATTTCCCAACTCACGGAGGAATACAAGTGCGAGCGAGTCGCTCTTCCCATTATGGTTGCAATGCCGTGAGTGATGGCCCGTTCGTACATAAACTTTAATGGATCCCGATCGCAGAATACCGAGGCGAATGATCTCGCACAAATGGCTTCAGCTACAAGGGCGTGAGCAGGCGATGAGCTGATGTTCACGGAGGCGGACGACTGGAGAGCCGATATCTTCAATTACTTGAAATATTCGGCTCGGGGGGCACCTAAACGGGTAAGGTACAAGGCCATGAAGTATGTGCTTATTGGGGACGACATGTTCTATAGGACTCTGGAAGGGTTACTGCTCAAATGTCTGGGGCCAACCGAGGCCAATCGGCTCCTACACGAGGTACACGAAGGCGCCTGTGGAACTCACCAATCGGCTCACAAGATGAAATGGTTGATCAGGCGATCAGGGTTTTATTGGCCCACCATGCTTGAGGACTGTTTCAAGTACTACAAAGGGTGTCAAGCATGTCAGAAATTTGGAAAAATTCAGACGGTACAGCGTCGAGAATGAACCCCATCATCAAGCCTTGGCCATTCCGAGGTTGGGGCATGGATATGGTTGGCAAGATCAATCCTCCATCAAGCAAAGGCCACATGTGGATTTTGGCCATTACGGATTATTTCACTAAATGGGTGGAAGCCGTCCCTATGAAGTCAGTGAACTCGAAGGATGTTATCGATTTTGTGAAAGAACATGTCATTCATAGATTCGGGATTCCCCAAACTATCACGACCGATGGAGGTTCGGTCTTCATTTCTCACGAGTTTAGAAAGTTCTGTGAGGACACGGGAATTAAGCTGATCCGATCATCTTCATACTATGCTCAAGAAAATGGGCAAGCTGAAGCGTCCAACCAGAGCCTTATCAAGCTGATCAAGAGGAAAGTCGATGAGCACCCTAGGCGTTGGCACGAGGTTTTGTCAGAGGCTTTATGGGCTTATCGCATGTCATGTCATGGAGCGATAAAAACCTCGCCATACCATCTAGTCTATGGACAAGAAGCCGTGTTGCCACAGGAGATTACGGTGGATCGAGACGTGTCACTTTTCGAGCGATCTAACAAATCAAGAATATGCGTACGATGAGTGACAGTGTTGAGGATTTAACTGAGCTTAGGCTGTGGTCGCTTGAGAAAATCAAAGAGAACAAGGCCAAGGTAGCTCGTGCATATAATAAGAAGGTGAGACCAAAGGAGTTCCACGTTGGCGATCTGGTATGGGAAGTTGTATTGCCATTGGGGACTAAGGATGCAGCATATGGTAAATGGTATCCAAATTGGCACGGGCCATACAGGGTCGATCAAGTTTTAAGGGGGAACGCGTACATGCTTGAGGAGCGGGCGTGAAATTCCCGATGGTCATCAGCGAAGATCTCAAGAAATATTTCCCAAGCACGTGGGATGATGGACAGTGAAATATGGGGGCCGATACATGAAATCGGCCAATAAAAAAAATATAGCCGATGCACAGCCATCGACTCTAGAGGTTCAAACTGTTACGAGCAGGTGTCAGTTTACATGAATAAGCTACTGAAGGAATTCCTCGAAGGCGTGGAGGGCGTCAGCACGGACACGATCCACCTCGGCGATCTCGGCTTCATCATATTCGTCTTTGCCCATCACTAGATGCTTGTTCAGGGCACGTATTTCCGCCAGATCAGTCTTCAGTTGAGCTTTGAGGCCTTCTGCTTCGTCTTGGGAGCGGGCGATGAATGCTTCCTTGTCACGAATGAGCCCGGACCTTCTCTTCAAGATCTCCCAATTCCTTTTTCAGGGATGCAAGCTCGGCGGTGCTGACAGAGGTGTCAGTTTTGGCATCCAGAGACGCCTTTTTCTCGTTGAGCTGCTGACATTTGTCTGCAATATTGGCCTTCAGCGGGAGTTGGGCGCGGCGCAGATTAATCCTCTCACGAGCCAACTTCACCCTTGACCCGTAGAAAGACAGAGTTACTGGCCAAAGCTTCACCCGCAATGCTCTTTGGAGTTGGTCCTTGATTTCGGCAAGAACACTCTTCACCTCTTCGTAACCCTCGATCAACTTCTCAATCGGGAGGACAACAAGGCTTTGAGACGCTGAAATTGAGGTAGAACAGCCCCTTGCTCGTGGTTCATCGTTGGCGGCGAGAGAGTTGGTTCGATGGATTCGAGTCGAACGTCAGCCTGAGATATCACAACCTGGCAGGCGAAATGGCGTCGATATCGTCCAACATGGAAGGATGAGCCGAGCGGATAACGTACCTCTCCTAAGATCAAGGGATAGCGGATGACGAGACAATCGCTTGTGTGTTGTTGCTTGGGGCTTGGCCAAAGTGGTAACGTTTCATCTACACCTTCAAGGATTACTAGATCCACCTTGCGAAGGCATCGGCACTTCCGGCTTTCCCACTAGAAGTGTCGATCGTGCATGGGAGGTGCTTAGCGATGTAAATAGTGATGGATCGGATAAAAACAATTGGTAAGAGCATGGAGGGTGACTTTGACTAAACCTCCTGGCTCGATGAAGAAGTTTGCGATCCCTTGCGAGCCCTCTTGGGGCTCACGGTACCGCCCCGGTCGTGATGCTCGGGGCGATGGGGTTCAGAACCGGCCTTTTCACGGAGCCGATGGTGGCAAATCTGGTGGCTCGGTGTAGTGGTCCTCTCAGTCTGTTGGGCCCGATTCTCCTCGATTGGATTGTGTGTCCCCGGAGGTGTCTTGATGGAAACACAGAAGAAAGGAGAGCTAGTAAGCACGAGCATGTTTGCAAGGATGAAAGAGATCAACCAAGGCATGGATCATCGTACATGCGAACTTTCTGGAGAAGGGCTCCGGCGCCTCAAAGTCTTCCTGGCAGCTACCTTCCTCACCGCCGTTTTGTTTTAGTTGGAACTCGAGAGGCGGCTGACCCAGAAGTTGCTTGGCTCTTGGAAGCCGATTGTGGTGATATCGGCTGGTTCTGCATCACGACCTTTTTCAAAGGTGGCGAGTTTTTGCAGAAAAGGACCACAGGAGCTGGTGGGAAGAATTCAAAGGGGGAGCCATCACCGTGTGTAGGTTCAGGACCATCTTGTTGCTGCAAGGAGACAGAGCGGGTTATTAGAAGAATCATTTGTGAGATGCATCAAGAAAATTTACAAGTAGTGGTACCTGTTCTACGGGGATATCATATTCAGCATCAAGCTGTTTCAGCAACGGTCCCAGGGCTCTCCTGAAGGCATGAGTCTTCCACATCGACCACCAGTTCTCAAAACCATCGGTTGATGAAGCGAATGTGAGGTTGTTAGGAATTGGGATGGTCAGAGCATCGAAGAAGGAATAACACCTTTGACTGGTGAGAGGATCGGGCAGGTCAGCTCTGCTCTCTGTAAGATGGTGGAGAAAGAAATGGGGAGGTACTTGTCCAAGGCCAAATTGCCGAGCCACTACGACCGGCTGATGGAATTCGTATCCAGGCTTGATTATTCTGTTGGATGTGCTCATGCCAACTGGAAGGAAGCAGGGACGGATCACAGTGGAAAATAGCTGCCAGTCTTTGGTGTCATCGGCAAAGTTGTCTAGCCTAAAGGAGATTGGATTTTCAAAATGTTCTGATTCTTCCGTGTAAGGAAAGAAGATAGGATTGTCCAGGCCTTGGAAGAAAGTGCTGAACCACTTGGATGCTTCCTGAGGGATCAGTTTGCTACCTGGCAGTCTATACAGAGCTTGGCCGTAGCTGGTGCATCGGATCTGCTTCCCTTTGGCATCTGGGAAGGTGCAACTCGCCAAAAGGGGGAAGTTTGGGACATGGTTTTGAAAATACAGCTGAGACCATAGCTGGATGAACCACCAAGGACCTCTTGTTTTGACTGCTATGCCGGAGAATAGTTTGACAGACATCAACTGGAGATATCGATATACTTCTCCAAGGAACAGTTTGCGATGCCAAGTTGAGTGCCTCTGGCAAGTTCAGTGCCAAGGAGAGATAATTCTTGGTTGGAGCAAGGAAGGGCCACGAATATGAAATGTTCGGCGGAAGTTGAGGAAAGCCGTGTGTTCTTTCTCTATGACAGGCCTTTAGTTTTCATGTGGCTTTGAAGATAGGCACCCCATTACGTGCGATCTGTTTTGGAAGAAAGCTTGTAGGGACCTTTGTCGACTTAAAATCGGAGGGGTGGGTGATGTAACATCCGGACCGAGAATCATCACCACATCTAACAGTAGTTGGTGTCATGGGGCCATGACCGAACATGAAGCGATTCGAGCATCGGACCAGAAATAGCCGATGGTTTTAGAAGATTTTCATGTTTCTCAAGGAGACAATGACAAGTACAAGGCATCGGCTATTCCGTGGTTTCCCATTGGGATTGGTAAGTTTTGGCTATCTGCTGTACCAAGAGACCCAATGTTCGGGAGGATTAGGCCAGCTCTGGCAGTTGGCCCAAGAATTCAAATCTAGGTTTTGGCTTACGAAGGGATTCTGTTTGCCTCGTAAGAGATCAGATGGGCAGGACTAGATTACATGCAGGGCCAAGACAGAGAATTTGGGAGAGAAGGATGCGGCGTAGAATGTACGAAACCTAAAAATTTAACGGTGGAATAAAGCATTAATTGGTGTTTGCTATTAATTCTAGCACCGTGTTCGAATCAGAGGCAGCGTACCTTGAACCGAGACCGTGTTGGTATTGGACGATTCCGCCATCTAGTTTGCCGGCGGAGATGGATCTATGCGATTGGGGATCAAGGGTTCTTGTCGCTGTAAGCTTGATCTATTCGGTGAGGCAATTGGAGATCTGGGTTAGCCTTTTTGAAGAGGGTCACAGGCTACCGTTTGAAATTGGAAAGTGGCCGCTCAGATTTATCTAAATATGCGACCAAATTTGACCTTGTCAACGTTTGTGGGGAAAGTCGATGTGTTACCATCGGCTCTTTGGGCCTTGACTTGGTTGACCATGTGAGCGTAGTATGGTGAAAGCCGATACATTACTATCGGCTTCTGGAACGTTGACCTATTTTGACTATCGGCAAAATCAAATTGGGAAAGCAATCTTTGTTGATTCAAAAGACGGTTGTTTACAATGAGCCGATTGCTTACAGATGGAAAACTACTACTAGTACTACTACTACTAGTTCCTAATCTAGAAGCCGGTGTCGTCGCCGCTGTCCTCGCCGTCGTCGTATTCATTTGTCATCGGCCGCCTTGCGTAGTCTTCGCCATCTTGTTGAAGTTGTCGTGAGGACCTCCTCGTCCTCGTCGTCGCCATCGGTGTCCGCATTTGGACCCGGAAGCGCCTTCACGGGTATTAAATCGGAGGAGGTGTCCTCCTCCGCTTCCTCCTCCTCGTCGGAGGATTCGACGTCCTCGTCCCAGGACACGGCGTCGTCGACGCTCTCCGCCTCCAGTTCCCCGTCGACAAGGAACTAGAGAACCTCCTCGCCGTCGAGGACTCGTCCTCGACCAGCGGCGGCGAAATCCCTCTCGTCCCACCATTGTGGGGCGAGAGCCTCGTACGCCGCCATTGGCGGGTGCTCCGGCGTCGGCTCCTAGTCGCTCATTGTGTTGGAGGATTGGAAGGAAAGGCCGGATGATTTGGAGGAAGAAGAGGAGGCCATGGCGGAGAAAGAGGGTTTTTTGGCTAATGGAAGAGGATGGGGGTGCAAACTGCTCAGATGAATTTAAATAAGGGGAATAGTGGGAGGTGATTCAATGCCATAGCGGTTTTCCAGAATGTGGTGCCAAAACTGTCAAATCATGCACTGCGGAGAAGTTGAGAAGACAAGGCATCATGATGAGGGGGCGGCGTGACGATTCTGCTCTGCAACGCATAACCCGATAAAAAAAAGGGAAAAAAACAGAGTGGTTTTGGAATTATTATTGCCAAAACCAGGGGGGCATGTGTTATCGCCATATTTTGGCCAAAGGAGGAGATGGGCCGTAATCAAGATGGGCTTGGAGGATACATATATGCAACGTATTGCTGGATCGGCCTTGTGCGTGGATTTGGGCTAAATTGCCCGTGTATCTGTATATTATAGTAGGTTACGTTTCGGTTTAAGTAAGAGATAGAGTTGTTAGGGTTATTCCAAAGATAGAAAGTCTCCGGACTATAAATATGTACCTATGGTTATTGAGAAAAGAGGACGATCACGTTCACAACAAACACAATCTCGGCGCATCGCCACCCCTTGTTTCTAGGGTTTCTTTCGGGTAAGTGTCATGCCACCTAGATCGCATCTTGCGGTCTAGGCAGTATCTGCTTATGCGTTATTTAGTGTTACTCGTACTAAAGCCTTGTTGATGGCGAGTAATACTGTTATCATAGATTTGTTTGGGCTAGCATCGGTACCTTTTTCGTTGTGATTGCTTAGTTATGCTGCCTTTAGTTATCTCGCTGCCTTTGCACCTTTTTCGGGTGTAAAGGGCAGCATCTTGCTTGATCTTTATTCAGTTGATTTGATCTGTTATAGTTATGCCTTGTTTTCCAAGGTTTAGTTTGATATCCACATGGTCAGGCCTTGCAAACGGGTTGAACGATCCAGTAGTATGTAAGGATATGGTTTGCCGATTCGAGAGGAGTTGTTCCGGGAATTGACTTTGCGTCGGTTGTTAGGCCTTCTCTAGGGTTAGTTTTCTATCATCTTTTGTATCTACCAGGCTCAATTACGTGTAGGATGTTCCAATTATGTGGTGAAAACGTTAAATTGTCGTAGGTCGATTTAACTTGTATTGATGAAGCAAAACCCCATGTTATCGTAGATCTAATGCAGAACCATGGGATAATCGGCTCCAGGAGCCGATTCACAGGGAAACCCGGAGCCTCGCGGCTCGAATTTTACGTATACTTGTTTGCCATGCAGAAACTAATCGAAGCAATCCATCACCTTCGACCGGTATAGGTCGGTGTACGCTGCATCGGCCGGGGCGTGTCTTGGAGTTTTGCGGGCCGTTGCCCGAGGGACCAGGGCCCACCAGCAGTTCTGGGAGCCTCCCGGCTCTTCGTGTTGCTCGTCGCTGCTCGCCGGTGGGTTTTGACAGGCAACAATTATAGCATTGCTGCTACATATGTTTAATCAACTCATAGCCGTAATCTAGGAGTTTCCTCCATGAAGATTGTTCGTAGGCTAGTAGAGTTGTTGGCATCCCATGAAGTTTGACACGCATAAAGCTATATCATTCTTATGATTCACACGTCAAACTTTGGCATGCTCATAAAAACCGCTAAACATTAATTCAATCGAACAAATCCTTTCAAATAGAGCTATCAAGTCAATCATTATTTTCTGTGGTGTTGAGTGTATCTAAGAATAAGCTTTCAAGACTAAACACTACAACACCCAAGCCTTCAATTGTGAGACTTTTTCTTATTACAATTGTTTAGCAAATTTTTAGTCAATACTTGGTTAACTACTAGAGCTGGAACAAAACATACTCAACTAAATACACATGCAAACAAATTTTTTACTCCAATATAAAGCCTCACTCCACTAGTATAATATCTTAACATTTACTACTAAATAGCATGGGTTTATCAAACTTCAAAAGGGGGGAATCATAAGGCATACCTCTCATGATTGGTTCCACTTCTCTCTTCCCTTTTGATTCATTTCTTGGACCTCGAAGTCAATCACTCTCCTGCAAATATGTGAGAGCCACAAAGAGAATAGAAAGAATAAATAGGGAAAATAAAGATAAATGGACAAATATTTTTTTTAAGAGAAGGAATTGAAGAATATAAAATTGGCGGGAAAGCTCGGCTTGAAAATCTCGAAAACAAATTAAAAATAACTAAAAGGTAAAGTGTTGGGGAAACCAACACGAGTGCTTATAAACTCAAATTAAAAGCATAACCTCGGAATAAATAAAAACAAATGAATGCCAAATAAAGATAATGAGGAAACTTCCCCGAGCTTAGGCTTTAGCAAGCCCTTCAAATCATTGTGGTGGCGGAAAAAAGTTGTAACTCCAGTTTACAAATTGAGTTGATAAGTTACTAGTGGTTTCTCGGAGGTTCAGGGAGAGATTATGCATCCTCTCCATAGTTCCTCCAAGTTCTTAGAAGTCTTGATATGAAGCAAACCGGTTTGGTGGTTGCTCCTCTGGATCAGGAACTTCTTGCTCCTCTTCTTGGTCCTCATCCAGAATCTCCTCCTCGGGTTGGTGTTGTTCAACCTGCACATCATATAGAAAATGTATTTCCTCGATAGAGAAAATACCATTAGTAAAAGGAGAGGGGTAGAGACGCTCATCTCCTTCAATATGCAAGTAATAACCACCACATCTCCTAGTGAGCATTCCACAAGATTTTAAAGTAGAGAAACAGACACGTCGCTGATGCGTTCACCCAGTGTTGACGTGGGACACTTCGTTGGAACCCCAAGAGCAAGGTGTGATGAGCACAGCAGCAAGTTTCCCTCAGTAGAGATCGAGGTTATCGAACCTGAAGGAGGAAGGAAACGTCTCAAAGGTGTTGCAAGCAACGCGGAGACCTGCACAACACAAACTCAAGACTTTGCCCCAACGAATCAGTGAGGTTGTCAAGCTCACCGGTTTGCTGTAACAAAGGATTAAACGTATGATGTGGAAGGTAATGGTTTACAACAAGTAAACAAGTAATAGTGGAAGATGTAACAATGGTAAAGATTGGACTGGGGTCCATAGTTCACTAGAGGTGCTCTCCTTAGATAAACAACATGGCATGAAGGGTAAACAAATTACAATGGGCAATTGGCGAACTGAGCAAGGCATAACAATGCAATTACTAGCCAGAAAGATCCTATGAGGTTGATTGGGCAATACAACAATATACATAGACCGTCATCCAACTGCATTTATGACTAGAAGTCCACCTTCAGGTTATCATCCGAACCCCCTCCAGTATTAAGTTGCAAGCAAGCATAACCCGCTTTAAGCAAAGTGTGTAAGGTAAACAGTCCACATGTTCCATGAACAAGAGACCATTGTTTTCTCCCTAGTAGCAACAACACATCTACAACCGAAGAGATTATTGTCAAACCCTTGGAAACTAGAGGCATGAACCCACTATCGATCATAAATACCCCCTCTTGGAGTCACTAGCAACTACTTGGCCAAGATAACCACTAGAAACGGAGAGCATGCAAGATCACAAACAACACATACATGATAGAATCATAAAGATAAAACCATTAATCAAACCAACATAATAATCTCAATATCCATCGGATCCCTGCAAACACAACATGCATGATTACAAATAGATTAGATATTGATCATGAACGGAGCTCATAAGATCTATACATGAAAGCAAAAAGGAGGAGATACAACCATCTAGCTACTACATGGACCCATAGTCCAAGGTGGAACTACTCACAAATCATACCGGAGAGAAGGCCTCCAGGATGATCTCCCCTCCGGCAGGGTACCGGGAAGAACTTTAGATCCCCCCGATCTAGGGACGATGGTGGCGGCGGCTACAGACTGTTTCGTGGATTTCTAATCGAGTACTCAGGGTTTCTGCATCGGGGGCTTATTATAGGTGAATGGGCGAGACCGGGAGGCGGCCAGGGCCACCAAACCCTAGCCAGGCGCGGGCCCACCTATGGTCGCGCCTAGGGGGGTTTGGCCCCTTTGGCCGGCCCCTCCGGTTCTCCTCTGGACTTCTTGTTCCCCATAGAAAGTAATTGACTTTGTCCTTTGTCCCGTCCAATTCCGAGAATATTTCTTTACTAACTTTTCTGAAATAAAAAACAGCAGAAAATAGGCAACTGGCACTGTGGCAACTTGTTAATAGGTTAGTACCAGAAAACATGTAAAAAGCACCTCAAAGTGTGGACAAGTGAAGCAAATTAGATACTAAACAAGCATGGAGCATCAAAAATTATTGATATGTTTCCAACGTATCAGTCGCTCACCTAGAAATGGTTGCAACTCACCTAGGTCGATGCCAAGGCAATGGCAACAACGGTAATGATGCATCCACCTGTGATTGGTCCTTGGCTTTGGGAGGATTGGTGCTCCAAGTAGCGCACAAGAATTGCGCCCAAGTTGAGTGACAAGTCGATGTTGTTGAAAGAAGCTTTTGTCAGGACCAAGATTTCCTCCTTATTGAGTCTTGTAAACTCATTTTGTGTCTGCAATGTGTTATCAATAATATAGAAAAAATAGCAAATAGCAGGATACAAAATATTCTTCCCCTCGTTGACTCTATAAGTGAAACTCATTCCATTATAATAGTGGTCTGGGAAAGGGTGCATGTTAGCAAAAGATGTGCGTAAAGCATTAACATCATTGTTTGGTAAACTAAGACAATTGCACCATTCATCAAGTGATAATGTATAATTGTTGTTCATAAGTCGGAAAGAAATCATGTCCTCTTTATTACATGTTTTAATGGTGCTTTTTAAAGAACTTAAAAATTCAAGAGTTAACCAGGGATAAGTAGGCGCATCATGGAATACAAAATTTTGCAGGACAACTCTATTCCAAAGTAAACTGAAGTAATTAGAAATACTGAGTTGATTAAATATAACATGGCAAGCCCACTTGGTTGTCTTCACTTATCGGTTTTTGATCTTGTTGAAGCGATCACGTTGGAGCTCATTCCTAAACCGTATCCCCATGCGGTCTTGAGCTGCAGCGGCAGCCTAAGAAGAACTCGCAGCGGCATGAGCATGTGTTTGGATCCTTGTGTTCATCTTCTAAAATTATAAGAGAGACAAAAAAATAAAACTTTTTGATCCAATAGTAACAAGAATAACATATTTCTCATCATAGCACACTAAATAATTTCCTCAAAATAATAATCTAGGCAAGAGAAACATGGAAATTAGTTCATAGTATGTCTCACCCTAGCTTGATAATGACAAAAGATCAGAGATGAGTTTGCAAAAGGTAATTGGAGGATCGGAGGAGAAACATACCGTAGATCACTTGTGTGCGAGGAAATCAAACGGAATTGAGTAGAGATGAAGATCCCTCGAGGTTTTGAGAGAGTTTAGAGGTAGAAGAGAGATAAATGATTGAAGTTTTGGTGTTGGGGTACCTTCCCGTGGCGTTTTTGTGGTCGGACGGAACTATATGGACGGAACATTTTGTTCTTGCCGTATAGTTGGTCTGACGGCAAAATTTTGGGGTTCCTAGGGTTTCTTTCTAGCGGCGATATCTATACGGCCGGAACTATATGGCCGGGATTTTTATCCCCGCTGTATAGTTGGTAGTTAAACCTTATGTACCTGGGGAAGAAAATTTGATGATGGCATAGATATTTATACGACCCAAACTATACGGCTGGAATTTTTATTCCCGTAGTATAGTTGGTCGTTAAACCTACTGGATTCGTTAAAAAATTCGGTTTCTTTGAGAATTGTTTCTTAACCTGAAACTTAGCGAAACACCATGTTTTGACAGAAAAATGATAGTCTAAATTGTCGACCAACATCATCATGTATAAAACATGATTTTTAGTATCACCGAACTTCTCCTCCTCAAGTGGAGTTTTCCAGCACTCTTTATTCAACATAAAACTTCAACTAAAATTTAATAACTTCACTCAAACCTTTATTTCACATAGGTTGCCTCCCATGAAGCGCTCTTTTATGGTCAATAGCTTTACCTTGATGTTGCTCACTTAGGCCAAATGAGTGGAACACCCACTCCAAAATAGTTGACCTTCAAAGTGATGGCCCCCTTCTCATCATGCTTGGCTTTCTTCTTCCTGGGATAACGAATAACAAAAGGATCCCGCGAAGGCAATTGAAGCTTCACGTTCCCTTCATGCAGATTAACCAAATCCTTAATAGTTCTTAAGAATGGACTGACTAATATGATAGGGGCAGTAGCATCTGCTGGCATGTCAACAAATAACAAAATCAATAAGAGCAGTACAACCTTTAGTGTATACTAAAATATTCTCCTTAATTCTACAGCTTGTTTATAGGTACAATCTGCTAGATGTAATTTTAACTCAGTGATTTCAAAAGAGCCAAGATTTAACTTATTAAAAAGACTTTTTGGAATTATTGAAACACTTGCACCTAAATCACAAATTTCAGCTATCTCATTAGTCCTAATTTTAATTTTAATAGTAGGCTCAAATATATCATCAAGCTTAACGGGTAGTTTTTCCAGCAATTTTATTATATTCTTCCTCAAGCTTACATACCTTTATTGCTACTTGATTAATGAAGTATTGATACATAGCTTCCTCATTTCCTTCACTTACGGGAATCTTGATATTGATCCTTTTCACAAGATCCTCAACTATGTAATTTGGTGAAGGAGCATTGCTATAGTCAAGTTCTTCGGGCTCCTCCCTTTGGATTCTTATCATCTTGAGGTCTTCAACTAGATTGGGCTCAGATTTACCTGCAAATTTAGCTAGAATGAGGGTTTGACTCTCGATTATCTTACCTAGCTATGCCTTAACAATCCTTGTTCTTTCTTGGAGGGCCTGCAAATCATTCCTCAAACTCATAGCTTGGTTAGACAATTTACCAAGCATATTATCATGGTTCTCCGTTATCTTAACTAGGATATTGTTTTGCTCATTTTGTGAGTCCATAAAGTACTTAAGTGTTTCTTGGATACTACCATTACTTGATCCCGTATTATTATTCGAGTTACCTGCAGGACTAGGATAATGTTTCTGGAAATTAAGATTATAGTTCTTCTTCCAGGCAGGGTTATAATCATTACGAGCTATGAAGTGTATTTCTTCAATATTTGATTTTGGGATAGCTCTTACCTGGGTTTCCTTACCTTTGACGGCTAATATGAGCTCATTCATCTTAGCATTGAGTTCTTCATTTTCCTGAGGTGTGACAGAGTTCACCTTCTTTGTGTTTGATCTATCCACATGCCATTGGGCATGGTTGTCTTGCATATTGTCTACCAGCTGCTTTGCTTCGGTAATTTGTTTGGCCATAAATGTTCCTCCAGCTGCAGTATCAAGCATAGAATTAGATACATGGTTAAGAGCATTATAAAATAGATGGATAATTAACCAATCTTCCATCCCATGGCTGGGTGATACGTCGGAAACGTATTTATAATTTTTGATGTTCCATGCTTGTTTAGTATCTACTTTGCTTTGCATTGTCTACACTTTGAGGTGTTTTTATATATTTTCTGGAACTAACCTATTAACAAGTTGCCACAGTGCCAGTTGCCTCTTTTCTTCTGTTTTTGGTTCCATAAAGGCAAAAAATCAATATTCACGAAATTAGACGGGACAAAAGCAAAAGTCAATATTTTACCGTGGGCAACACGAAGCCAGAAGACAAGATGGAGGAGGGCCTCGAGGGGGCCACACCCCCTGGCCGCGGGTGGGCCCACCCCGTGCCTAGGGGTGCAGCCGTCTTGGGCACCCCCTCGGCCTCCCTCTTCACCTATAAGAAGCCCCCGATGCAAAAACTGTAGGTACCCGATCAAAACTCCACGAAACCGTCTGTAGCCGCCACCACCATCGTCCCTAGATCGGGGGGATCTAAAGTTCTTCCCGACACCCTGCCAGAGGGGAGATCATCCCGAAGGCCTTCTTCTCCGGTATGAAGCATGAGTAGTTACACCTTGGACTACGGATCCATGTAGTAGATAGATGGTTGTGTCTCCTCCTTGTGCTTTCATGTATACATCTTGTGAGCTCCGTTCATGATCAAGATCTAATCTATTTGTAATCATGCATGTTGTGTTTGCGGGGATCCGATGGATATTGAGATTAATATGTCAGATTGATTAATTGTTTTGTCTATTTGATTCTATCATGTCTGTGTTGTTTGTGATCTTGCATGCTCTCCGTTGTTAGTAGCTATCTTGGCCAAGTAGTTGCTAGTGGCTCCAAGAGGGGGTATTTATGCTCGATAGTGGGTTCATGCCTCTAGTTTCCAAGGGAAGTGATAGAAATCTCTTCGGTTGTAGATGTGGTGTTGCTACTAGGGAGAAAACAACGTTCTCTTATTCATGGAACAAGTGGATTGTTTACCTTACACACTTTTGTTAAAGCGGTTGTCTTTTGCTTGCAGCTTAATACTGGAGGGGGTTCGGATGATAACCTGAAGGTGGACTTCTAGTCATAGATGCAGTTGGATGGCGGTCTATGTATATTTTTGTATTGCCCAATCGAATCTCATAGGATCTTTTTGTCTAGTATTGCATTGTTATGCCTTGCTCAGTTCCTGTCAATTTCCCTACTGTAATTTGTTTACCCTTCATGCCATGTTGTTTATCTAAGGAGAACACCTCTAGTGAACTATGGACCCCGGTCCAATCTTTACCATTGATACATCTTCCACTGTTTACTTGCTGCGAACCATTCATCACCTTCCACATCATACAGTTAATCCTTTGTTACAGCAACCGATGAGATTGACAACCTCACTGTTCGTTGGGTCAAAGTCTTGAGTTTGTGTTGTGCAGGTTTCCACGTTTCTTGCAACACTTGTGTGATGTTTCCTTCCTCCTACTGGTTCGATAACCTCGGTTTCTTACTGAGGGAAGACTTGCTGCTGTGTTGCATCACACCTTGCTCTTGGGGTTTCCCGATGAAGCTCTCCTACATCAACCAAGCGCATCATTGGGACAGTTCCTTATGCATTCTTTAATTCTCTCCCATGCAAGAGCTAGTGGCTCACGCTCTTCCTGTCTAAAACCAGTAATATTAGATCTTAGTTGCATAGTCTTTGTAGGCAGAAAAAATTTAGTCATTAATAAATAAGTACACTCCACCCATGATGCAATAGTATTTCTAGGCAAAGATAGCAACCATTCTTTTTCTCTTCCTCTAAGAGAGAAGGAAATAAGCGCATCTTGACCGCATCAGGGTCAACATCTTTAATGCGCACCATATCACATATTTCAGTGAAATTATTCAAGTGCATACCTGCCTCCTCAACAGTAGAACCTCCAAATTGATTCTATTGAACCAAACTTAAATAGTGGGGCTTAATTTCATAGTCCTCAGCAGTAATTGTTGGCTGGGTAATAGGAGTACACAAATAATCATTGTTGGGAGTTGCAAACTTCCCAAGCTTCTTTACAGCCATATTTCCTATGTTTTTGGGTTTTCTTTAAACAAAGACTTATGATAGTAAAAACAATAATTTAAAGACTAGCTAATTTTTTGGGGTTTTCAAATAAATACTAAAAGAAAACTAAAAAAATAAAATAAGAATTAAAACTAGCAAGGTTCCTACTAACCTTACTAGGGTAGCTATTGCTTCCCGGGCAATGGCGCCCAAAAAAGGGTTGATACCTTCGATCCGGATTACGGATGTAGTATAGCTCTTTTTTCCTAGTAGACCTAGGTTATCGAATCCTTGGGAAGCAGAAAGCGTAGTAAAGTTACTTTAACGGACCTTCGAGAGTTTTAGAATTCTTTTTGTGTTTTACGGACCAAGAGTTTGCGATCTTTTGTTGTTGTCGATGGTAGAGAGATGCCTGGGGCTTCCGATTTCACCTATATCTATGCATAACATCTGATAGGAATAAAACATAGTAATAAAGTACGTATGTAATTATTAGAGCAAAATAATTATATATGGGCAGTGCATCCATAATTTCTATTGCCTCAGCAACCGCTTATAACAATAACCCACCCCTTCTCATCCATAGAAGAAAGATAACTAATGATATGCATAGTAATGTCACTGTTAATCCCAAGTAAATCCCTCACATACAGCCGTACTACCCTTTCTGTCACTGGGGTTCCCATCCTGTAGATTAGTCATTACTCATACTTCCTATACCTGGATCAATTCTTGGGGTCTTGGGTACCTAACAAGTCCTTAGATTGAGGCAAGAGATGGTACAATAATCATCATGTCATATAAACTAATATATGATCCCATCTATAATAAATAACATGCACATACTACATGGCTATGCCAAATCCCTTAGCCCAAAGGAGAATTACTCACACATAGAGATGAAATCAACAATCATAAACATTATAATGGAAATCATGAGATTGATAGTAATAGTCTTACAATGTCGCCAATTGGAGATGAGATCTACTATTACAAGTGGTGGAATATGGCTATGGTGGAGAAGAAGGGTTTAGAGATTAGATCTAGATCTATACCTCCGGCGGTGTGGTTTCTGATGGCTTGGTGTAATCTGGTGGAGTCGGGGGCGGCTTTTCTCATCGCTGAGGCCTCTTTATATAGGGGTCCCTTCATGAAAGTTGTTTTGTTTGACCTAGCGGTATCGGTGGAAACAATACAGCCAGAATTTTATTTCCGCCGTATAGTTGGCCGTTAAAACTTCTGTCTCCACCTCATGACCCCTAGTTTCTTTGGGTTGTTGGAAATCTCGTATCTTTGACTTTAATGTTGTGATTCCCATCATCAAACGTCATTATCTGCGCAGGGGAAAATAGAAAGAAAGGATTGCATACCCCTTTGATCATTAGGCATTAGTGGCAGGGTTTAGAGAGATATTTCATAAAAAATATAAATAATATTCAGTTTAAATGTGGATGTGGATGGCTATATTTTATATCCATCATCGCTCGAGGGGGGCGGGGCACCCCTCTCTCCCGCACCATCGAATGACCTTCTCCTCCCTTCTTCCTCCTCTCGCCATTGTTGGTGTTGCCGCCGGGCATTGCTCATACGGGGCCATGGTAGAGCGGAAGGTGGTGGGATTCTGTAGTCCCTGCAAGAAGAAGGCGAGACGCGGGCATACGTTCGGGCGGCGGTGTAGCTCGGTCTTAAGTGGCTCCGTAAGTGCTCTGGGTGGTGAAGTGGCAGGGGCACAACCCTTGACTGTGGGGTAGCGTGTGGCCTGCAGTGGTGCCCTCACGGCTCATATGTGGGACCTTTTGGGCTCCATTTGGGTCTACACAAGGGCCTAGGCCTGACAGTACTCTCTGGCGGTCCGAGGAGCGTGTTATGCTAGGGGTGGAGTCTACGGTGGCATGCCTACTGCAGCGCATCAAATGGATCTTCATCCGGGCCTAGGGGTCCTGGTTTCCTCTTGATGTTGTGTTCGGTCGATTACCGCCAATGGTAGTGGAGGTTTTGCCCTCCCACGTGTTTGTTGTGTTGTAGCTACTCATTCTCGTCTGCTTTATCTTGGTCCTGTCGGTCTCGTAATGTTGTCCATGGTGATACGGCGATGATGATTGCAATATCATGGTGGCGCGTGTTGGTGGGCGACAAGTTTGGTGGAGCATGATGGATCGTTCGGGATCTTGTTTTTTTGGAGATCATGAGAAATCCCTGTCAGCTTGGTTGGTATCAACGCGGTGATGCCCGAGGGCGCCACCACTCCTTCATGAAGGGCATTAGTGTACCCTTTCCTGACTCCCCCCATGTACCAGGGGAAACCTTAGGACCAGTCCGGGCAAAAACTCGTGATCGTCGTATTCCTTCCTGAAGGTTTTGTTTGGTATGCGGTGATTTAGAGTGCTAGGAATATGGTGATAATTCTTTGGAGGGTGCGACGGTTTCACTTCGTTTAGGCTACAGCTCAAAAGCACCATAGAAACGTGGCACATAAGCGACATAGCACCAAACAGCCATATCGGCATAACAAATCCCAATCTACTACTGTAGATTGTATAGGGGTGCTCCTCCTCCCCATCCCCTCTAGGTAGCACAGCCACTATGTAACAACCCGTCCAACAAAAGGCCCCGAGGGTGTCACTCCTGGCGGTTTACTAGGATCTCTAGACTGGCCCCATAAACCAACACTCGTGCGCACCCAGTACCCATTTTCCGGTCGGTCACCCATCCCCAAATTTCTCTAGGCCAATCACGCTTAACCTCAGAGTTCTTTTCTGATGAGCTTCCGAAAAAGAAGTTACGAATTATTTGTATGAGTATCCTATCAATCTTATTAAGCCATGTGCCCGGATCTTATACACACTAGAGGTAGGAGGGGGAGCCAGGGTTGTCTCAGGCGACTCTCAAAGGGAGGGTGAAGGGACATGTCGAGGAAGCAAATGAGAGTTAGCTCCTCTCTTGGGTGTAACGGGCAGTGAAAAAATTCGTCAAAATTTGCGAAATAAGCGATTTTCTGTAAAGGACGGGAATGTTTAATCTTAGCTGAATCAGCCAAATTTGAATTCATCCACGAGATTACATTTCAATTATTAATGGAGCACAATCTTGTCAGAAAACAATGGCTGCACTATAGTGGTTCAATGCCTAGGTAGTTATTTGATAGGTTGTTAGTTTGATTCTTCATCACTTGGATCTTTATTTTCAAAAATAGTTTGAATGCCAGATTCTGAATCTGGTCGAAAATTTTGAATTTTTTCTTCAAAAATTCATTATTTTCTGGAATTCTCGAATTTCTGCGAGGGACGATTTTTTTGTTGCAAATCAAAATGTAGAACCCTGGTCAAGGACTCTCCTAATTAGGGTTTTACCTAAACATCAAGATACTCTTAGAGGTGGTGCACTACCAAAGAGATCTAATTTTATTTCAGGTAAGTACCCAACAATAAGAAATAGCATTGGTTGTGAAGATCATCGATCTGATTTTTCACAGCTATCACTAATCCCTAGGGGATTATGCTAGCTATGCATTTCTCATCTGATTATAGATGTTAATGGAATCTATCTACGGAAAACTCAAAGCTCCTCATACGGTAGATCTTTCTGGACATGTTTGCTTCATGTCTTGACGCGCCGGTACGTTGGCTCCACCGACCGAGTCCTGACGAAATCTTTCACACACGCACATGTAGCCATCGTCGTCCGGAACGTTGCCATAGCACAATCCCACCTTGTACCCACGGTTGACGCAGCCGTGGAGGCGAGGGGAGGCAGAGTGGAAGGGATTTGTTCTGCAGAGGAGCCCGGGATTTCTGCTGCAACCTGATGATCTTCATCATGCGGAGGCCAATGTTTGCCGATGCGTTCTCTGGCTGAGATGGCAGCCATGGTTGATGCCAACGAGGGCATCTCTTCAACCTCCAAGAAGGAGGTCTTTCTCAGATGCTACAACGGCGCGCAGCGCCCACTCTCTCCCAAGTGGTAGCGTCCTCGGCGAGAGGAAGGGTGGCCGTTGGTGGCTTCCTGCTAGCGGCCGTGAGAAGAGGATAAGAGACCTGATTGCTTTTTTCACCTTTTTCCCAGGGTCCTCTGTGTAATTTGCTTGGTCTTTTGTACAATTTCTCTCTTTATAGGACCTTGGTGCCTATTTGTAACCCACCGACAGTTTTAACGAAGCAGCTCTAGGCTATTCTGGGCCTTCCCATAAAAAAACAGCTCGTGCACCGCTGATTGGGTCTCGGGTGCTCGCTGCAGAGGACCTTCCTATCCATCGAGACCTGGTACACATCGCATATCTTGCCTTCCGCTCTGCCTGTTCAAAAGAAAATTAGATCTTAATCTCAACTATCACCAACTTACCATTACAAGCTATAAACTTCCAACCGGGAGATATACAAGAGATAGATGTCACCTTTTGTGTGCGGTTCACCTACCAGTAAAGGACAAGAGGAGTGGTAGAGTACCAACTGCGTCGGCTTGCAGCGGCAGCCGGGTGGGCCGCCACCCGCGAGCGGCCTAGCAGCACGGGGCGGTGGCAAGTGGCCCGAGGTGGGCCGGCCAGCGCGCGTGGCCCGCTAGTGATGCGGCAGCAGTGGCCTGGGTGGTCCGATGTGCCCCCCGTGGCTTAGCTCGCGCGCATCATCCTGCTTCCCTGAGTGGCAAGTAGTGCGAGCCGCTCGCCTCTCTGCCTGGACCGGTCAGAAACGGCCTTGTCCGCTCGTAGTGCTATTTTCTGTCCCTTTTTCAGGGTGGCTTTTTCCTGGACCAATTTTCTCTGGGGTTTTGGCCTATTGAAAAGGTTGCTTTATAACTTTTAATTTAAATATTTATTTACTATATATTAACTCATAATTAACATATTATAAATTTTTATTTATCTGAAACACTTTTGGGTTTTTTCTTTCTTTCTTCGAACAATTTTGGATCTCTCTTCAGAATGATTCCGGTTCTCTACCGTGGTTCTAACTTATAAATGATATCTAGATCATTGTACCCTTAAGTCCAATTCTCTTCAGAACGACACATACATGATCTCTATCAATGATCCATAGCTGTACCGGATGTCCATAATGACTCATGTACATTCCACGATGACACTGTCGTTTGAATCGTAAACTTCAAGTCCAATTCTCTTTGTTTCTTTGATACGACTTGTTCGAGATCTAATCATCGATATCGCATACCTTGTTCAATATCGTTACCGATAAACTCTATTTCACTTTTTCCCATGATATTCCATCCCCGTGATTTGGTCACATGTTGCAATATTATGGATGTAATCTCACCAAGTCGGCCGTGTATATCTTCCTGTCCCGATCTTGATACATAGGCCTCAACTGTTCCTCTGGAATACCTAACGTACACATTTATAGTCACGCGGTTACGAACATGACGCTTGATGCAGTCAAAGTAGTCTTGGAAGACAGTGATTAATATGATCTCACGGTCTAAAGGAGAAGGAGACTATGTTTCTAACTATTACAATGATAAACTTTGTGACTTGACCGTGTCGCAATCTTTGGGTCATCATTCACTAATGATATGACCTCGTTGTCAACTGGCATAATAGTTTTATGATCAGAAAACCTTGATCATATGTTACTCAACGAACTAGTATGAATAGAGGCTACTAGGGACTTGGTTTGTTTCATATCACACCTGTATAAAAGTTTTCGTTTGATACAGTTATAGTATAATATAAACCTATTGCAAACTAATTAAGATATGATAATAAAATCTATTTATTATTTACCTCTAGGGCATATCTCTTTCAAGTCATGTTACACATAGCAGTGCCACATTAGCATAATCATGCACAAGATAATGTAAGCATGACCTGCATGGCCAGTGCCACGGTGATCACCGGCATTGGCACTGAAAAACACACAAATGCTCGCTTTGAAGTCAGACCCAAAACATGGTTATCATCATACATTGCATTGACCAACAACGACGACCACAAAAGCGTTTCAGCACTAGGAAAAGAGCGGGCATTGCCATTGTTTGCTCTCAAATGCCGATGATCACCATAGCATTGGGCAAAACTTTTTGCGCCAAGTGCCCAGGATTGGAGGCAACAACTAATGGTCAACTTGCATTTGATCTTGGCGCTTCCTCATAAGCATCGTGTTGTGGATGCTCTTAGATGATCACTCTTATGTGAAGTTGGAGTCACTAAGGAGTAATGACACTGCCATGTGTGTGCAACCTCTTAACGACAAAGTTTGTGTCGGTGCCGGGTTGGTTATATGCTCTTTCGAGGCTGTCGTGTTCTTGCAAGAGATGACTTATTGTAAGAGCACCTCCACTCGTTGGACGTTTTTATGCCGAAATCCGGACCTAAATAGTGTGTCGGACGGACATAACTTTCGTCCTGGGAATGCCGAGTTTCCCACTCGCGTTTCCGGGCCGAGATCCTAGGCGAAGCAGAAATGGTGAGATATTTGAATATTTTTCATTTCCTCCGGCAAAATCTTCGGACCAAGGTGTTCGACAAAAGTACGCGGAAAAAGTTTAGCGGAGAATTATTATAGAACTATATAAAATGGATCAACATGGGGATGACCTCCTTCGACATGTCCGGTGCGATGGGGATGGGTGTATCGGCGGCATGGCCGGCCAATTGGTTGGAGGAGGTGGAAGCAGAGCTCGGCGTATCCATGGGGTCGGCGCAGAGCTTGGCGTTCTAGAGGCGATGTCCTCCTGGAGAATGGCGTTGCGGCGCGCTATGTGAAGGAAATATGCTCTGAGAGGCAATAATAAAGTGGTTATTATGTATATTCCAAGTATATGATAGATGTTTATTTTGCATGCTATAATTGTATTAATACGGAAACGTTAATACATGTGTGTTTAATAAACAAACAGAAAGTTTCTGGTTATGCCTCTCTCATAAACTAGCTCGTTGATTAATAAGATGATCAAGGTTTCCTGATCATGGACATTGGATGTTGTTAATAACGAGGTCACGACATTATTGAAGGGATACAGGTAGGCTACACTAGCCCAAATCAAAATTTTCTACCGCGTAAACCAGGATTACTGTTGTCATGGATCACTGGATTACCACTAGACGCGCAGTTGCGGAACTTGATAAAGCGTGTCGAGGCAGTGCAGACGATCTATGTCTCCTCCTCGTTCTCGTCCCACGAGCAACTCCCCTTGCGTGGCTTGTCCAAGCGCTACAGATGCAGCGCCTCCGAGGTATCCACACGTGCAGGGTGGAAGCGTCAGACGCCGGGCTGCTAGGTCCGTGCGCACAACATAGGAGTGAGGAGTGGCGGCTGGGAGGAATGGTCTAACCCTGGTCAGCACACCCCACCCTCTCTTATATAGGCATCCCTAGTGGGCTTCTACATTAGCAGAGCATTAGTAGCCTAAGTCTGGTCTAATTCGGATCCAATCCTCATTAGGCTTCTAGCCCCTTAAGTATGTGACCCTATAGGTTCATATACGTATAGACATGACACGAATACACTTATTATGTCAATAGTTGGTAGCGGCCTCTAGCAAGACGTGCCAACTCCTAAACGCATACAAAGATCATATTAGACGAACCATCACAAGGTTTAGTACATGTCTTTCCATTTGCCTCACGGTATTTGGTCTAGCTCCAAGATGACCTCCCTTTCTCGATACTGTGATTCAGAATCCCTTTACTAGGTTAACTCTTAACCATATGTATCACGGCCATGCATTTCTGGATCCGATCACTCGAGTGGCCCAGAGATATCTCTCTCAACTAGAGAGGGGCAAATCCCATCTTGATTGACCATGCCTTGCAGCATGCTTCAGGACAAACCCGAAAGCTACCTTTATAGCTACCCAGTTACGGAGTAGCGTCTGATAGCCCCAAAGTAGGTCGATCCACATCTCAAGTACATGCGATAATCTCAGGTCTAAGGACAAAATGTACACGATGTGTATATATATATAGAGAGAGCTGCAACTAATTGCCAGTCTCAAGTTGGGTCAGTCCAATCCCATGTTTATAACATGTGTCCACATCATTGGTTTGACATCTCCATGTCTATGACTTGAAACATAGTCATCAACCAATCGATGTGCTAGTCTAATATTCACGTGTGTCCTCACATGAACTTCGACTAGAGACAACTCTTAAATAACCATACAAGTATAGAGTTTCACAAACAATTCACATAATTGCCAATCAATACAAGTTGTCTTATATGAATATTCAAGGAACATTACAACAACTCATGGATACATAAGAAATATAATCATCTCTATGATTGCCTCTAGGGCATATTTCCTTCAGTTATTGGAATGGTGTGATGAACATTCATCCGAAGTATAGCATTACGATCAAATTCATTGAGTTTATATTGCTATAACATTATAGGAAGTGATCCTAATCCTTAGACCATGAGATCATATCAATCACTAACACTGGAAGAGTATCTTGATAACATCAAACGTCACACCGTAACAGGGTGATTATAAAGATGGGTTCAGTACTACTAAAGTGTTATGTTGAGGCCCATGGATTGAGAGTGAAATTTGTTCATCCCGATGACGGATAGATATGCTCTGGACCCTCTCGGTGATATCACATTGATTAGCTTGCAAGCAAGTGATTTGATCACTAGAATGTTATATCATGGGAACAAGAAAAGAGTACATGTCAGTAACGAGATCAAATTAGGTATGGAGATACCGATGATCGAATCTCGGACATATAATATATCGTGAAACACAGGGATTAAGATACTAATATAAAATGTTCTCACGATCACAAGAAAGTCATCGTTGAATGTGTGGGAGTCAGTATGGATCTCCAGGTCCCGCTTCTGATTATTGATCTGAGAGGGGTCTCAATCATGTCCGCATTATTTGCGAACCATAGGGTGACACACTTAAGAGACACCGACACCATTTGGAGCAAATAGTTTTATGCTGAAAAGAATAACAAAGCGGGAATTTATTTCACTAGATACGAAAACTGGTTTCGGGTGAAATTGCAGAAAGTGTTTCTGCATGTGAAATAAAATACTAGCAAGGGGTTATATATAAATGTCTGTCATCAAAGTAATTGACAGAATTTTAAATAAATAAAAGGAGTTTTATTTAATGAGAGTTTGCATTAAATTTGGTGAAAATTTAATGGAAATTTGACTGGGTTTTTGAGTGGAGAAAATTAAAGGGGCATTTTGTGAGTGGAGTGTCCACCCACATGAATGAAGGAGGGGAAGGGGCATCCCCCATGGCTGGCGCCACACCCTTGGGGTTCCCCTTCTCCTATAAAAGGAGCCCCACTCCCTCACTTCTCACTCACACCTTCTCGTGAAGGATATCTCTCCCCCTCTAGTATTTATCCCTCATGGTCTCGGACTAGCGAGATACATGTTCCTAGTGCTTTTCGGCAAGAAAGAGTTGTGCTTCCGCTGCATCGCTGGAGCGAGGAGGCGGAAACTGGCTTTTTGGAAACGCGACTAGGTGAAAATCGCCGTTCGGACAAAAAAAACTCATTGGAAAGGCGTGTGGAGGTGCTCTAAAGCTTTTGAATCCGTTTTGAAAAAATACAAATAAAAAAGTAAAGGATTGTCAAAAACAAAATTGAAAAACAGAAAGTGACCGGATCCGCGGATGCGCCACTTGTTGACAGAGGTTGACACGGACGAGCCACACCAACCACACACACACACACACACACACTTCTTCCCCTCGCCGCGCTCCAGTCCAGTCTTCACGCGCTTCCTCCGCCTCCTCGACCCGATCCCACCGCCACCGCCAGCATCCTCCGCCGCCGCGCAGCCAGCGATGGCAGGCCGCGCCCCTTACTTCGCCCCGGAAGAAGGCACCCGAGGCATCCGCCCAGGGGAGTCGCCGGCCGCGGCGCTCCGGCGGATCCTGGCGTCTCCGGGCGCTCACCAAGCGCCCTGCTGCTTCGACGCGCTCGGCGCCCGCCTCGTCGAGCGCGCGGGTTTCCCGATCTGCTTCATGGGCGGTGCGTGATTGCCTTTGCTCGCCCGCACGCTTCCCGCGTGGTCTCTGTTGCTACGATTGTGTTCGTGCGCGGTCCTATGTAAAACCATCGTGGGGTTTAAGCTTAGTTAAGAGGATCTGTAGGTGAATAGCTGACTAGCTGAGTAGTAGTAGATCTAATTGCATTTTGAGCACTCTAATCAACACGGCACTGGTTTAGTTCAAGTGTTCAAATCAACTCACAGTTTGACATTTCCTGTTCGGAAGGTAAGAATCATCCTTTTGATTGTTCAAAAACTGTGTACACTCCAGGGAGGAATATTCCACATCTCTCCCTCGATTACCAGCACAAAAACATAATATGAGCTAAAGTTTATATGAATATAACTTTCATTTCGCTAATGATAAGCAAACTAGCTATTTTTCGGCATGACAATTGACAAAACAATGTACATAACTATATATACAGTTAAAAATGGACGGAGAGCTGACTTGAAGAGTAACCTTCTAGCAACATTCTAACTCAGAAAGTTAGAATATAAATGTTATTCTGAGGAGAATTGTTCTGATTAGATGCTGCAATAGTATTTGGTATTTAACTAGAATTTATAAAACTTAAAATGCAGTTAACATCTGTTGTGTTTTTTTTGCAACAAAATCTATTATGTTGAATTGGTTGATGAAAATAACCAGTATGTAAATTACCTGGCAATGGCATTTTGCTTACTGAACTTTTCCAGGGCTCCGTTAGAATAACTTTTGGTTGTTGCTGAAGGTACTTCATGCATTGCAGTCCTAATATATATAATCTTCATTCAGGTTTCTGTGTTTCTGCCGCACGACTTGGATTGCCAGATGTTGGTCTAATCTCCTATGGAGAAATGGTTGATCAAGGGCGTCTAATCACTGAAGCAGTATCAGTCCCAGTGATCGGTGATGGAGACAATGGTTACGGAAATTCTATGAACATCAAGAGAACTGTAAAAGGATATATTAACGCTGGGTTGGCTGGAATTATGCTTGAAGATCAGGTATTAATTAATCTTTCCATACGTTTGTTGCTCATTTATCAAAGTCACTGCTCTTATTTGGCAGATTAAGTGATTTTTTTGATTGTTTTAGTGAGTAATGTTATGAATCTCTCGTAACAGGGAGTAACTGCCTTGACTTAAAACTGAAGTAACTTTGATCTTATTTTTGCAAGCAAAAGCTGCACCAATTTCTCAATCCTTCATTATTATTTTTGTTTAATAAGATATTTAATGTGGGTCTGTACGATGTATAAAACTAAATATATACAATTGCTGAAGGTAGTGAGTGCTTAGGTTTTGAATTCCCACCTCTTGGTGCTGCATTATGAGAATCTATTTGTAGGATGCATCCTTAATCCTTGAACATTTAAAAGGACAACTCTAAATCAATTCATTGGATACAATCTGGATAGCGCAGGTCCTTTTTGGCACATTTGGGTGGTGCAAGCTAAGATGATTTCAGTATTCTATGTCATAATGGAGGGTGGAAGGCAACAAAGTAATGCTGGAATAGTCCTGATTTTCTTTAGAACTACAAATGAATCATATGATCCAGTGATAGATACTTCAAGTCACCTATCTCAGATACATTCATATGACAAGTTCCCACCAAATTGTTTCAGCTATATATCACAACATAGATATGCGCCTGCCATTTCCTGATATTCAATCTGCTGGGCACTACATAATGCAAAATACTACTGTCTTAATATTTTGTGTGTATGAATCAAATTATACACTTTAAGCAGACACGTTGATTATATAAGAAGACTTGTGTGATTTATCTTTCCTGTTTTGACCAGTTCATTGAATGATATGATGCATAACATTTTGAAGGTGGCACCAAAAGCATGTGGGCACACTGAAGGAAGGAAAGTCATCTCAAGGGAGGAAGCGGTCATGCACATAAAAGCTGCAATTGATGCTAGGAAGGAGAGTGCCTCTGACATTGTTATTATAGCGAGAACAGATTCTCGTCAAGCAGTTTCTCTTGATGAAGCATTATGGAGAGTACAGGCTTTTGCTGATGCTGGAGCAGATGTTCTATTTATTGATGCCCTAGCTTCAATAGAAGAGATGAAGGCATTCTGTGCAATTGCACCTGGAGTACCAAAGATGGTTAGATGTTCTACCTGTGCTTTTTTGAGATACTTGATAACCATCATTGTACCGACATCCATCTTCTTGTGCTAACCGATAAATCCATTTTGGTATGCCAATGAATTTTATTAGGATACCCAGAAAAAGAAGGAATATTTGTTAAAATGAAGTCATGACTTACTGACTTACACCCTACATGCATGAGCAGAAACTAAACTGTGAATACAAGGCGACTTGCATAATCTTTTATGTTGTGTCTAGTGAAATGGCTTGTTCACATCATCACTATTTTTGTGCTTTCTTATATTTACCAATTATGCAAATGCCTATGTCATGCGTAGCTCTGGTGCATGTTTGGTTGCTTTTCTTGCTAATACTATATTTTTGCACGAAAGATGGCTGCTTGTGAATGTTCTATTTTCTGTTTTCCTGTAAATTTGCTTATTTTCTCTAGCAGTAAGTTGTGGACATTACATTTTATAACCCTGTGCTTTGTTCTGTAGGCAAACATGTTAGAAGGTGGTGGTAAAACTCCCATATTGACCCCTGCTGAACTTGAGGAGATTGGTTTTAGCCTTGTAGTGTACCCATTGTCCCTAATTGGAGTAGCAATGCGCGCAATGGAGGTTTGTTGTTTATATATGTGAAGCACTGAAACGTGTTACATGATTTATTATTACTGATCTTATTCTGTTCACCGCTGAATGCTTGAAATCGCGTGTGTTAGATACCTCAACCTCCTACACTTCATAGCTAACAGCCAGTTAAAAAATCATGGGGTTCAGTAATTGCTTTTTTCAGTCATTTTCTGAAATATCCTCTATGGTTTCTCAATTGTTGTCTGATCTGTAATGTGAACCCATGAAGTATGATAAATAATACTCTAGCTCGTTATGTGCAAAGTCTGGATTGTCCACATCTTTTACCAATTCTATCCTGAACAATCCATATTTGTATTGATATTTGGTCCCTAAATCCAAGAATAGATATGGGATTTGGTGTGAGAAACCAATATCCGACCCTCTTCCACTACTGTCTACTACTAACTCAAACTTGCCAATGCATCTGTTATATTAATGTTTGATGAACTGTCAACCTTCATTTACGATAAGAATCATTGTTGGTATTTTAGGTTATTGCTCTTCCTTTGTTTCCTCCTCCCATGCCTCCTATCCAACTTGCACAAACCCTTGGGTTGATGTTTATACACATCAAAGTTTTTTTTTTGTATTCCAGCCGATTCTAAATGCATGATACTGTGATGGGTAATGCCCTCTAATCTTGCCTTGAAGATTTTTCATTTTACAACTACTACAATTCTATCCAGTAATTTAGAGATTTAACATTGTATACAACAATACAATGTTCCTTATAGAACTGCACAACACAGAAGGGAAAGAAAGTGTTCATGACGTCTTTATTGAAATGCTGTATGCAGATCTTCTATAGCATTTATAAGGAGAAAAACATCAGGGAGGAACATAACATCATTCAATGCATGTAGATATTCATGTGACATTGTGTATGAGTGCCAGCAGTTGCCATAGGTAGCTGCTGTTCAGTTTGAGTGTGAAGCTCAATTTTCATTCGTAATGCATGAATCTCTGATATGCAGGATGCTCTACTTGCGATAAAAGGTGGTGGCGTACCCCCACCTAGCAGCCTGCCATCATTTCAGGAGATCAAGGATACTCTAGGGTTCAACCGCTATTACGAGGAAGACAAACAGTACAGCGTGTCACAAGCCCAGCCATCGTTGCCAAGTGGTGAGTCATGCTGATTTGTACCATTACTTTGATGAATGTGAACATGCTTAACTCCCAAATGGCGAGCAGCTCATGAACATGGAAATACACTATCTGTGATTTATAATGTTTTTTCCTGTCGCATTTCACAGGTAACCCGTAAAAAGAGAGGTTCCTAGGATTCGGATGGAAATGGGACCAGGGTGTCCATCGAATAATCAGTACCCATTTGCTTTCAAAGCATTGAGATTAGTACCGCTTGGCAGTGATGTAGAGCAATCACATTTTATCTTGAAGCAGACTATTTTAGCAAAAATGTGAATGTAGCTGTGTAGGTGAAATACTCTGTAAAATATTCCCTGCTTTGGCTCCGACAACACTGGATCCTGGTGTTAATTCCAATAAAACAAACCCATTTTGAGTAAGTTCAAAAGTGTTCTCACAAGTGTTTCTTGAGTAATTGCATTAGAAGAGTAAAACATGCCAATATGAAAGATTGATCTGCAGCAAGACTCGAGAAATGTATTGAGAATTTGGGAGCATTACACTGCCATGGATACATGTTCCGTACATGTTCCCACAAATTACAAAAACTATAAGATGCATCTTTAAACATACGTAGGGAGTAAACATGATCACTACACTGTAATGGGAAACATTCAGTTCTGTCACAGGGCATGCATGATCTGGAGTCTGGAATGGAGCAATTCCGCTTTGGGCTAAAGTGTCACAAAAATGTTCTTGCCATTCCTCTTCAGTTTACACGAGCTACAGAAGATCCAGCCTGCAGGGAGAAAACTTCATGTCACAAGGGGTCAAAGATCGGAAATCAGCACAATTTTCTCAATTGGTGCAGTTACTTACAAGTACAGTAAGCATAACAGGACGCTGGTGTTACAAGAAAAGAACTATGGAACATACAGGTGTTAAGGAATGTGTAACTGTAGCTCATAAGAAGTATTTCATCCTGTTATCTCTTCTCATGGCGCGGTAGACAGCCTGGACCTGAACAACATTTAATGCCTCATCACATATCATGTACATGCGACACAGAAATAACTATCCAGAATTGGACATTTCTCATCTATTTTGGAACAGAGGTAGTATGATAGGAGTATATATGATCATAAGGAAACATGCTGCTACCTGCTCACTAGAAACCACACGAATTGGTCCGATCTTTACAGAAACATATTTCCCCCTCGAAGATATTTTCTGAGTTACTTGGCCCTGTACAAACCAAGTTGATCCATATTAAGAGAAAGGAAAAATAGCACAAGATATATCCAATGAATTTAAGTGTCGATGCCATCTAAGCAATGAAGTTTGCCAGCCCCTAAAGCATGCTATAAATATTAGTCCACCATAAAAGAAACGTCTGAATCTAGGTCAGCGTAATATTTTCATTAATAAATCATTTTATTTTATCAGTGAATAATCATTACTTTTACTTGATGGATTTCTTCAACAAATGCAAACACCAACCTTGGGAATTGGCTCTTGAAGAACTGATTCAACAGCATCTACCATTGCGTGAACAAAATCTTCACCTCCAATACCAATTGCTGTAAATCCTCTGTCTGTGGGATATGAATTCACCTATGAAATAGAACAGTAGAGTATTATGGATGCCTAAGGTAAGATCCAAAATTTTGGGTCTTTCATGGTTCCTTACAAAAATTAGTTGGAAAACTGAGAGACCAAAGCAGTTCATTTTAAATTTTTATGCACCTACATAATTAGCATTGTCATGGAGTACTCATTAAAATGATATATGCATATAGAAATGATTTATGGGACATTCTCTAATATGGCTTCCGCAAATATACAATACTATTAAAGCAGGAGCAAACCTAAAGATCTAACATTGGCACAAATATGATTTATGGGACATTCTCTGGACAAAATTTAGTACACAGCGGATTTCAATACAGCTGTTCGCTGTAAAAGCTACGGCAGATCATCTAGCACCAAAACCACAACAACCAAAATGACATGTTGGATATTAAGAGGATTACCTTCTGATCCAAATTAAGCCATTCATCACCTGAATCATCTTTGACAGTACCACCTATGACCATATTTGTGGTGAGTGCAACCCTTCCTTTAGACATTGCCACCTCTGTTTAACAAATAAAAATTAGTAATGAACGGAAACAAGGCAATAATGTCATAATCATGACAATAACTTATGGGCTCACTGTAATTCACCCCTTAAGAAGCAAACAGTAAGGGGCAAAGTATATCGCAACGATCTTAGGATGCAATGCAGCCACACAAAATAGTCTATTATGTAAACTGAGAATGTGACCACTCGTAGCCTTGACCAGTGGAAGATAAAACCATCTCAGTCCATCAATTTCATTTTGGTGTCAAGCATGGCCTTATTGTATATAGATGAGAACCGCAGTCAACCTCTATATCTAATTAAATTATTCTATCAAACTGTCATTGAGTTTTCCTTTTGTGTAAAATGAAGTTATCCTCTCAAAGGAGGTACCACATGGGTGACAAATAATCCATTGCAGCCAATGATTAGAATCTGTGTTACTCGATACTCCAGCAACATACAGGCATCACAAGACGATATGGCACCAACATGGTACCGATATCAAAAGAAGATATGACACCAACATGGTATTAGCAAGTATCGGTAGATTGTAACTCCTAACTAAATAGCAAAATTCATCTACTCCACTGATACTTCCAGGCTCAAAACCACTCAAATCGAAGAAGGCTAACAGCGCAATCCAAATCTACCTCTCCTAAATCAAATAACTTCTCCATATCTTTTCTCAGCTCAGACTCCATCACATGCCGCTGCGTCTTTCTTGCTCAAGCATGCCCACATGGCGGCCCTCTCTCATCGTATGTATGCTTCTCCTCCCTCGCGCCACCATCTACACCTTCCTATGCCCGTATGCTGGATGCAAGTACATACCATGTAAACAAATAGAGAAACTAGTACGCAAATTGCTAGCATATCACTAAGTCACTAAAGTGAATCACACATTGCCCCTGCCGTAAAATAACATCCTATATTCATCCGATTCCATCAGGAACAATACTCAATAACCCCCAAGGATAATATGCATCCAAATTCGGCTAACTATAGCACTAGCAATTCCCGGGCATTCCAACACTGTCGAGGATAAGCCCGCAAGCACCGCAGCGAAACGACGGCAGACAGCAAAGCCATTATTTCATTAACTAGGAGAAGATACTAGTACCGAGGAACGAAAAATGTGAGGAGAGGGTTGGGGAGCTCCTCACTTGAGATGGCCTCGAGCACGGCCTCCTGCGGCGGCTGTCCCGGGTCCCCACCCCCGCTCCCACTGGAGCTGGTGGAGCAGCAGCGGAGGCTGCGGCGGCGGCGGCGACAGGCAGACCGCGCCGCCGGAGCCGACGCGGCCGCGCGGAGGCTCAGGTGGTGGAGGGGGTCGGGGAGGAGCAGGGAGCGGAGCGCAAGGGCTCGGCACGCCATCGTCGCCTTGGATTCCTTCCCTACCTCCGGTCGCCGCGGCCGCGAGCAGCACAAGAGATTCGGTGGATATTTTTCGCTTGGTTTGGGTTTGCGTCTGGAGTCAGAGTACTCCTTTTTTCGTGGAAGGCCGACGAGCCGTTAAAACTTCCTTTTTCTTCACGGCTTTTCGTTCATTAACAAATTAGCAGTTATCTTTTCTCGGCTTCGCTGGATTAAAGATGGCCCAGCCGAATTGGGCTCGGTCGTAGTACACAGCCCACAGCAACGTGATGGACTAGTTTTCTGTAAATGGATAAACACGTAGGGCTAGATTGGCCCAAAATAAGTTGTTTTTCTTGTTTAGATTTTGAGGAAATTTGAGTGTGGACAATGCTAATCAGTTTGCCTTCTTTTTTCATCCTGGAGATGATTTCGAAGTTTAGGATTCGGATTTGCACCATTGACCATCGACCATCACGGCTATATCATGACTTCACTGTAGACCATCGCTGCACCATTAACATGTCAATGCTAAGACTGCTATAGCTGCTCGATATTTTTATTATCACAAAACTATCTATAAGTAGTGTTATTCCTAGTAAGAAGAAATGGACCGAATAAGAAGTTTTTTCGATTGTAACTATAAACTAAACCCATAATGACTATGATATAAATATATGAGTAAATAATTTCGAACATAAGAAAAAACTAGTACGATGTCATCCAAAATCTTGCCGCGATGATTTCTTTACTGGTTTTAATACTTCTTTGACAGATTCGATGCTTCACAAATGATGCTATGGAGATGTATTAATACATCTATATTACTGCATTTTCTTAATTTTGGGGTCACTTTTTGTTACATTTATATCTTAGACTCTATATTTAATGTTCAAACATGATATCTTATATCTTTTTTCGTGGAATCCTCAAAATTGGAACCCACATTGTCGAGAAGAGAACCAGAGAACCCCCAAAATTGGCGGGGTTGCATACAAGGTCATCACTCCTCCTCGAGCAAGCTACTGTCACTACCACTGAGGCCTTCACCGCAAAAGAAGCATGAAGGCTCCATCATTGGATTCTCAACCTGATTTGATCTATTTCGTTTCGTTATTGCCTGGGCATGGAATGAATTCCCAGTGTATCCGAAGCTGACTAGCCAAACCGGCAAAACCGGATAAGAAAATTCATTTTATTTTGAAAATGGGCGCTTTTATTACTAAGAAGTAAAGTATACCCGGCCTCTACACAACTAGAATGCACACAACCGATCAATCCATATGACTAGACAACAAAATATATAGACCAACATTACATAATGCACTAACAAAAATAAACGGCCTCGAGCTATGGAGGATCTATCCGCAAATCACGCGGCCATCCATGTCGAGAGAAAATATCCCTTGCCTTGTCCTCCAATCGCGTACACCCCTCTGCAAACAAGTCGTGAAACTCCATATGCTGTAGAGTAGTCCATGAGCAAAGAGTAGTCGTGGTCCGATAGATAACCTCCAAGTTAGAAGACACAATGTTATTAAAAATCTTGTTATTTCTACATAGACATAGCAACCAAATAATGACAAGCGCTCTCACCCTAAGCAAAGTCCTGTATTTATCATCTATCTCATTCAACCAGTTACCAAATACATTGGCAGCCGAACGTGGAGGGGATAAACCAGAGGCTACTTAGATGATTGGCCATATAGAGCGAGCAAATTTACAACGAAAGAATAAATGTCGAATTATCTCGTCATAATGACAAAAAACGTATTGTGTACTTCCATACCATTTCCTCTTTACAAGATTATCTTCTGTAAGAATTACTCCCTTACGAAGGTACCAAGCGAGTATATTCATCTTTAGGGGTATTTTCATCTTCCAAATTTTACTATTATCATCTATCCGAATATTAGGTTGTATCAAAGCTCTATACATTAAGTCAACTGAAAATTTACCATTCTCTAGTAATTTCTATTTTGAACTCGTCCACACCATCCGACAACTGTATCGTGGATAATCATAATAAAATATTGTTTCAACATAACAGTCGAGGGACAATGAGGTTTCTTCTGAAAGACACATTCGGAGGATTAGATTCCATTACTATAAAAAGTGTATACCATTCATGCCTAGCAATCAAATATAAATATGGATATTGTTCATGAAGATAAGTTTGGCCAAGACACTTCTTCCGAGAATCTAATTTGTGATTCATCATTGATATTAAGAAAACCAAAACGGAAGAAATGCTTTTTGGACGCCATTAGTCCATCCCAAAAGTGTGAATCACCGGGTTTCTAAACCACTTGAGACACATCTTTGAATCCAACATAATTGCTCCATAGAATGGTCTGCCAAACACCATCTTTTGTAAGTAGTTTGAAAATTCATTTACCCAGAAACGCGGTATTTTTGACTTGCAAATCATATATGCTAAGTCCACCGTATTCTTTCGGTCGGCAAACCACATTCCATCTGGCAATTCAATATCTCTTCTTTTCACTATCCTCCTGTCAAAAGATCTCTTGATCGAAAATAATCCACTTTATTCAAGACATGTTTTGGTAATTGGAAAATGGAGATTATATACAATACCATGTTGGTAAGTACTGAATCTTGAGTACAAGTCTTCCCCCAAGGGATAATAACTTACCTTTCCAACTATTAAGACGGTTTTGGAGTCTTTCCTCTAGGAGTTTTCATTCAGTAATTGTGAGACGTCGATAGTGAATCGGTATTCCTAGATAGTTGATTGGAGATTTCCCCTATCCATAGCCGAATAGTTTAGGTGGGCCTCATTTTGAGCCTCACCAAAACAATACAAATCACTCTTATTAAAGTTAATTTTCTATCCAGAAAGTTGGTCGAATGTTGATAGTATTAATTTCAGATTCTTTGCTTTCTCCAGATCATGTTCCATAAATAGAATTATATCGTCATCGTATTGAATAATAGAAAGTTTGTCATCAATAAGATGGGGAACTAATCCTTCAATTTGGCCATCAGCCTTAGCTCTCTCGATAAGGATAGTCAACATATCAGCCACTATATTAAATAGTATAGACGATAGTGGAGCCCCCTGTCTTAGTCCCTTCTTGGTCTGAAAGCAATTGCCCAGGTCATCCTTTACTTTTATGGCAACACTACCATCATACACAAAATACTGCATGAGAGCATGCCACTCCTCAGAGAAACCTTTCATGCGAAGTGTTTGCTGAAGAAAAGATCAATTAATTTTATCATATGCCTTCTCAAAGTCAATCTTGAATAGTACACCATTTAATTCTTTTTGAGTCTAGTTCGTGATTGTTTCATGCATGATTACTACACCATCTATGATGTTTCTTCCTTGCATGAAAGAAATTTGAGAAAGACGGACAACATGGCCATCCACTGAATTTAGTCTAATCGTGGCAACTTTAGTAAAAATTTGAAAACTATCGTTAAGAAGTCAAATTAAACGATTGTATGTGTTCTTCATTAGTAACCTTAGATAGTAAAATTGCCAAAATTTAGTCTAAAAAGATCAAGTTGACTGACCTTCAAAAACCCAAACAAATTCATCAGGTCCTTCTTGATGACTTCCCAGAATTTTGGATAAAATTTCACTGGGAAATCTCGGGTTCTGGTGCTTTGTTATGTTCCATTTAAAAACAGCTTTCTTGAACCCCTCCTCTGTATAAGGAGTGGTTAGGAAGTTATTTTCCTCAACAGAAACTTGTGATATATCCGCCATTTGGAACTCATCCATAGAAAAAGAGTTTTCTGGTGATGCCTCAAACAAGGATTTGTAATAACTTATAATATAAGACTTTAGTTGCTCATGTCCCTCAATCGTATCGTCATCCTGATTCAGAGAGTGGATAAATTTCTTCTTATGCTTGCCATTGGCAACAACATGGAAGTATCTTGTATTCATATCTCCTTCTAGAATAAATTTTTCTTTAGAGGGTTGGTACCACTTGAGTTCCTTTTCACGTAGCTGTCGGACGATCTCCGCATTGGATTGGCTTTTAAGCTCAGTCTCTTGTGCAGATAATGACTTGACTTTGGCATAAGCCTCTAAGTCATTAATAATAGATAAAAGGCATATTTTTTTAGAATTCCAGCAGTATGTCTAGCCCAACCTTCAAGAAACTTGTGTAGAGCACGCATTTTATTATTCCATCACCGTATAGGCGATTGACCGCTAACAGATTTCTCCCGAATGGCCTTCACCATGTCATGAAAATCATCACGAATCATCCAACCAAGTTTAAATTTAAACTCATGTTTAGATTTTCATGATGACAGTCCAACAAATAAAATTAAAGGAGCAATGATCTAACAAAGCCTCAATACGCTCGAGAGCGCGAATGGTTACCATAGGGAATCTCTTCCCACTCGGCATTCATAAGCACTATATCTAATTTTTCGTATGTTGACTTCGAAAGACTATTTGCTCAAATAAACCGTCTTTCTAACATGGTAATCTCTCTTAAGTCCAAGCTGCCTATGACAACATTAGACAAGAAAGACCAATGCTTGTCGAAACGGCCTCGACTTTTCTCACGAGAAATATATCACGTACAGATGCTACTGCCCATGGCCAGTTCTAGCTATATATGTTGATAGATATGCACGAGAAGCTCGAGACAGTGTAAGGTCGGCGACTCTCGATCCGTTTGTATGACATAAGCGAGCACTATATAACTCAAACTGGAGCCCTCGAAACATTGACAACACACCACCCCTGCACATGAACCTATACAGGAAATTTGCTGTGGATGTGCCCAAAGCGGTGCCTTTGAAGCAGTGATTTCCATGAAAGGGGCAAAAGCAAAGCGGAGAGAGGTGAAAGGAAAAGGAAACGAAGGAAACAGTCCAAGATGGAAGTGGGCAAACCCCCTTTTTGTCTTAAGAGAGGGGTTGATCATGCGTGCATGGGTGTGGCCAAGGGCCTCTGTTTCTCTTCTTCTAGCTAGGGCTGCTGCCGGAAGAAGATGGCCGATGACCATCATGCACGGATCATTGCCCAAAAGGAGAGAGAGTCTTTGCATGCATGCATGTTGACCCCGGCCCAGCTCACACCAAATGACCAAATGTGCTAGCTATTCCTCGAGATGCTGATGATTAGATGGCAGCATTGTCATTTGGATTTGGAGTATACTGCTACTAGTATAGTATAGTAGTAGTCGTAGGAGTATTGTGGTGGTAGTTAGTGGAGAGCACAAGGACCCAAAAAAGCTGACCTAGGTAGAGCTTGCATACATGGTGTGGGCAGGCCTCTGCTCTGTGCCCTGACATGCTCCATGTCTCCCAGCCTTTTTTCTCCCCGCATAAAGCAAACCCACACACTCCATGTAGCACTTGGATGCACTTGTTGGATCTTGCGCCATCTCTCTTTCTTTTACACTTCCAATTTTTTTTAACCTTGGCGCAGCAAAAGCTAACACTGCATAAAAGTCTGATTTTGCATGCTACTCTCAGTTATCCCCCATGACTTTGTCCAGCACAGGGTACCCCCTTGCTTAACTAATTGGGTTAGGACCATTGGTGGTCAGTGTAAAACGCATTTCAATTCGATCATGTAGCTTTCGGGAAGAGTCGTGCGAAAAGTGTGTCACTGGACCTGGCCGAGAGCACCGGCCACCGGTTGCACACTTGCATGTCATCAACATCTCAGTAGCTGCACCAAAACGCCGGTGAACACTGTAGTTGGAAACACCAGTCCACCCTTTGAGAACGTGTACGATAGAATTTATAGATAGATTAGGATTTTAAAGACCGTTTACTCCAAGTCTCCCCCTCCTTATACCTTTTTTCTATATACCCCATGAGATTCATGGCAATATAATAACAAAATATTAGGGTTCTATATTTCCTAGTACATGATATCATAGCAGCGTCTCTACAACTACACATCGGTAACAATTCCAGTCATCAGCTTGCGCGTCATCACTTGCATCCATGACAATCTTGTGTGTGACTGCGGAAGGGAGAGAGGCACCAAGAATGCAATCGCCGCCCTAGGTGCCAGATCATGATCATCACAGACGCAATTGATGATGATAAGGCGGAGGAGAGACGACAGTAAAAGGCTTTAAATTCAGTTTCAATCGTTCGCTTCACTACCACAACGACTAAGGGTGAATGTTAGATACGTGTATAGTACAACTTAAAGATAGACTAGAATTTTAAAGATCTTTACTCTAAGTCTCTCCCCTCATTGTATCTCTTTATATACCACATGCATGGGCCATGGCAATACAACAACAAAATATTAGGACTCTATATTTTACTTATGTGCTAGTAGTTATAGCCACTATTGATTTGACATGAAAGGATAATCTGGCACTTGCACATATACAAGTATTAGAGCCCATTTGGTTCAAAATACTACTACTAGTTTTTTCAAACTTTGGGTATATTTCAACTTCTAAGGATCTAACTCTAAGTTTTCTAAAGTGTTTTTTCCTAATACTCCCTCCGTTTAGAAATATAAGATGTTTTAGATTTGTGAAGCAAATGTATCTAGACAACTTTTATCACGTAGATTCATTTGAATCTAGACATAAAAAAAATATCTAGATACATTAGCTTTACAGACCTAATTTTTTTTAATATTTTCAAAGCGGAGAGAGTATCTTTTCTGTGTTTTCAAAATCCTACGGATCAAAAGGCCCTTTTCTGCTACGCATGCAAACGTTGACACGCGAGGAAAGAAAGAAAGAAAAGAAGCCTGAAGCAGCGTGCATGGGCGACGTCGCCTGCGAGCCGCACATCCTCACTGCGACGAACACGTGCGGTGCGCGCATGACTCCTAACATCAGGATCTCCCCAGATATCCGATGGCTGACAAAGGCCTGCATATGGTGATGTCATCTCCTCCCCGAAAGCGGGCATGCAGCTTTAGGCCTTTACCCCATCCTATGCATGCAGCATGCAGCAGCAGACTGCTGGGCTGCAGACGACGCGCTGGCGAGGCGATGATCTCCTCCTCATGCGGTGGTGCCGCAGTCCGGCCGTTAGCTAGCGATTCTTTCGGCCGGCCTGCCAGCTGGGCCGGGTCACCTCACGGCTCGCCTCACCACGAAGTAGTAGAGGAGTAGTAGTCCACATCCTTTTTCTCGCCACTATGGTATGTTTCTCTGGGAGAACGCAAGCCCCAGCGCCAGCGAGCAGAGATCCCCAGGAAACATCAAAATCATGCGTCTTCCTTTTGCTCTGCCCTCTGCTCTTCTCTGCCCCTGCGAGGGGTCAATTTTTGCCGCTTCGATCGATGCGAAGCTAGCTAGCTAGATGATGACTGTGAGTGTGAGTGAGTGAGGGAGCGGCTGAGTTAACAGCTTGGGGCAATGTAATCTCTACCAGTTTGGGCAACCATGAAACCATAATATACACTACCATATGCATCCTCAGAGTGTATTCATTTGAAATGCTTAATGAACACCAAAGTATAACGGGGTACATGACTTGTTTAAGTAGTATAAGAAAATAAGGTTAACTCACATTTTTTTAGTTTTTCTAAATGTAAATAAGCCATTCATCAAAGACCCAATGAAGTCAAAGTAATATCTCTATCTAAATGTAGATACCCACTGCCTTGTGCATCCTGATATGCAGAGGCTGACCATAAACTTTCTAGACTTGTATCGCCTGCGAGGTAAAACCGTAATTTATAAGAAATATAGATACCCGTTATTATTTATGGCAATCCGAAGCATATTATACTCTTACTGAAGTTGTCTACTACTACCTCGGTTTCAAAGTTTAAGGCTTATATTTTTTTCAAAAGTCAAACTACGTAAAGTTTGACCAAATTTTTAGAGAAAAATATAAATATTTATAATACAAAGTTCATACCCTTCAATACATGATGAAGCATATTTTCATACGGTATCTATATAATATTATAATTCTGGATAATTTTTTCTAAAAGTTTGATCAAACATTCCGTAGGTTGACTTTTAAAAAAAAAGCCTTAAGCTTTAAAACGGAGGAACTATTAAATAAAATGCAAGTTAAACGGTGTTCAATGACTCAGGCGCTGACCGCCATATCGCGTCAATGTAGTCCGCGATAGTCCCATAAGCGTAGATGATTTGGCCGTCGACGTTGGACGTAGCGGTTGCGGGCCCACATCAGTGGTTGACGGTCATTTGGTCTGGCGATAGCTTTCAATTTTTTTAAGTTTTTTTTGAATTGTTTGACTCGTTAATCTTATAAGCATCTTTTTTTAAAATTGTTTAACTCGTTAATCTCACAAGCGTCTTTTTTAACTCTAAGTACGATTAATCTTCGAACAATTTGTACTCATGGTCAAACTTTCCTATCGGTCACTCATTCTCACACTACTTCAGCATCAGCACGCTTAACTTTTCTGTTTCTTCCAGATAAGCTCCTGGTAAGGAAATTAGACCTTATTGATAATACTACCATATCAATCCTATTAACCCTTGGACCACAGTGTCACATGTATTTATTTTAAAATTTGAAAAAATATTTAGTTAAACAAAAAATAAATAAGTAATAATAATCTTGAATTCTAAAATGAATATTTTTTGCCCTTTTCTATTTAATATAGAATAATTAATATCTTTAAATTCGTAAATCGAAATTCGATAAATAATATGTCTAAATGGGTCAGAAAAATGAGAATAATCCAAACATGACATCCATATCATCTTTCTAATCATCCATCATGTATTTTTAAATAAAATTTATTTAATAGTGTTCAAATCTTCAGAAAATCATATCAAAATTTCACTTTTAAAGTTGAGGAATCTAAAAAATCCTTAGCTCGGGGCTGAGCCTCTATAAAACCTTTAGTAGATCTTTGATGAAATAACATATTATGAACCTAAAAATGATTTTTCCGAAAATATCATGAGCATTAGATCATGTACCTATCGTTCAAATCTGACTCGCTTCCTACCGATTTGTCAAAAATTTGCCATTGTCACGAGGGGTTGAAGAAAAGGTTTAAGATAGCCCGGTTGGGACATTGTCCATTCAAAGTGGCCTAGTATTTTTGAAAATAGAGTGGTACCATTTTGAAACTTTTATTTGGTAGTTACTTCACAAAAAACCCTGTTTTTGGCACTCAGAAAATGGATTTTGGTGCAATAAAAAGGAAAACTTTCTCCTGCAACATCGTTCGACATCCCATGATGCACATGTGTGCACGATATGGGAACATTATCATAAACTATGCCGCGATTCTAGCCATAACATTGTGAAAGAACAGGTGTGCCCCCATGTGTGGTTTTGGTAATTAATGAAAATGTTTTATGGACTTATGTTTGCATTGAGTTTTACTTGTAGGATTTGTCCATAGACAATGCTTGAACCATATGGTGGCTTCAAGGTTGGAATAAGAATAAAGTGAAGAAGATCAAGTGTTGATCAAGGTTTCTTAAGATGATCTCAAGTGTATCGTGCCATCCTTATGGTGATCATGGATATGTGAAGATATGCCTAAAAGAGAGGCTCTTCCATAGTGGAGTATGGGGGAGCATCTTCACCAAGCTAGTGCAATCAAGAAAGGTGCTCCATCCTGAGATGTGGAATATACAAGGCAAAGGTTTGATATTGATAGGGTTTCTTTCTAACTGGTCTCATGGTGTTAGTTGGAGAGACCGGTTTATAGGATAGATAACCGTACTATCAAGATGGGCTCTCAAGTGAGTAACTTGATCATATCCCTCGGTGAGAGCTTAAACCTTTGCGTACTTGGCATCATATTTCTTGGTTCTTATCCATGAGAGGTTTTAGATATTGTGTCAATCTCTATGACAAGACTAAGTTCATCGAAAACGGATTCCATATGCATTCTCTATTGTGTTTTCGATATTGGAGGTTTTACCAGTTTGTCTTTTATAGATAGGTTAAAGCTTTCATCATTTGGTTCTATACTCCCTTTCTAGACTATGATGGTTCCCTGCATGATCTTGTAGAGCTCGTTACTATCTTCGAAACAATCCCAAGATCATCAAAATTGGAGTCCGAATGAAAAAGTTATGATGGTTTCAGTTTTGCTGTTCTGCCCAGTTTCGCGGATTATCCGGCCATGGGGGCGGATTATCCGGCCCAAATTTTGGAAAACGGCTAGGACTTTGAGGCGTGGCTCCCAGTAATGGGGGCGGATTTTCTGGTCCTTTGGGGGCGGATTATCCGCCCCTATACTGAGAGTCGCGCCGCGAAGTCCTTAGCCATTTTTTTGGCACGGGGAACCCGGAATATCCGGGGGAGGGGCGGATTATCCAGCCTGGAAGGTCCCAAACGGTCATATTTCGTTGGGGAGGGGTATAAATAGACCCCTTCTTCCTCCTTAGGCTTGTTGCTTGCATTCTCTCTCCTCCATTGTTTTGACCTTCAAGAGCTTGCAAATACTCTTAATCCCTCCCATATTTCTTGAATCTTTTTGGGGGATTCGAAAGGGGAGATCTAGATCTACAACTCCACCAATCCATCTCTCCTCTATGTGAGGGGAACATATTAGGATCTAGATCTTGGGGTTTCTTTTGTGGATTTCCTCGTGTGTTCTTCCTCTCTTATTCTCCCACTAGCTTTTGTAGCTTTTGTGGAATTTGGGAGAGAAGTACTTGAGCACTTCTTGTGTTCTTGCCATTGCATTTGGTGCATCGGTTTGAGTTCTCCTCGGAGGATTTGGTGAGTGAAAGTTGAGAAGCTTTTTACTCTTGGGTTCTTGGAACCCTAGACGGTTTGTTGGTGTTGTAGGTTGTGACCTTGGTGGCGTTTGTTGGGAGCCTCCGATTAAGTTGTCGAGAAGTGCCCCAACCTTGTGAGAGGTTCCGGTTGCCAACGACAAGTGCACCGATTGTGGAAGTGTGGATCGATCCCGTTTGGGTGAGATTCACCGGAGAATAAGGGAGGCCTTTTGTGGCGTAGGTGGTTTGATACCACCCCCTCTCCAATGATACGTACTCTCTTTATGGGAGTAACTCGGTAATAAATCATCGTCTCCGCGTGCCTCGGTTATCTCTATACCCGAACTATTTACTTATGCACTTTACTTTGTGATAGCCTTCGTGCTTGAATTATTATATCTAGCTATCACATAGTTGCTTGTTTTGCTTAGCATAAGTTGTTGGTGCACATAGGTGAACCATAGTTTATATAGGTTTTGTGCTTGACAAAGTAAATGCTAGTTTTATTCCGCCTTTGTTAAGCCCATCTCGTAAAAGTTTTAAACCGCCTATTCACCCCCCTCTAGGCGGCATCTGTATCCTTTTCACATTGGTCGTTTGTCCTGAAAGCCATGAAACCTCGAACATGATAGCTCATCTCTGAGAAGGTTTTTTTCTTGCAACTATGTCACATTATATGACACTATGTGAAGGTTTTATATTGTTTGGATCGTTTTTGAATTTCTTATGCCCATTTCAAACTAAGGTCAAAATAACGGGCATGAAGATTCTCAGCTCGGGGTTGAGCCTAATTGAAATTGTAGTGGATCTAATAAAATAGCATATGTTGAACCTAAAAATGATTTTTCCAAAAAATTATGAGCATCATATCATTTACCTGTAGTTCAAATCTGACCCACTTCCTATCGATTTCACATGAATTTGTCTTTTTCACAAGGGGTGGAAGAAAAGGTTTATGATACCTGGGTTGGGACATTGTACATTCAAGATGGCCTAGTATTTTTAAAAATGGGATGGTACTATTTTGAAACTTTCATTTGGTAGTTGCTTCACAAAACACCCTGTTTTTTGACGCTCGGAAAATGGAAAATGGTTTTTTGGTGCGACAAAAAGGAAAACCTCCTCCTGCAACATTGTTCGCCATCCCATGATGCGCATGTATGCATAATATGGGCACATTATCACAAACTATGCCGAGATTCTAGCCATAACATTGGTCGTTTGGCCTGAAAGCCATAAAACCTTGAACATGATAGCTTATTTTTTAGAAGTTTTTGAGATGCAATCAATATACCAAGTTTGATATTTTTACATGAAACTATGTCACTATAACACCCCGTACTCTCCATGACAGCAGTTGTCACTCCTGGTAGCTCAATAGAATCTCTAGACTAACCTCACAGATCAACACTAATCTTTTCTGCATACTTTGTCCTCATTCGTGCGCATCCGGTACACAGTTCCCAGTCGGTCACCCATCCTCAAATTGCTCTAGGCCAAGCATGCTTAACCTTAGAATTTTTTTAAATGAGCTTCCGTAAAAAGAGGTTGCAACTTGTTGGTATGGGTATATTATCAATCATATTAAGCCATGCGTCAGGGTCTCACATACACCCACCCTTATAAGCTCGACGCCCTCGTCGATCAACCACAAGCCAGGAACGTCCCCTCTTGTCATACGTCTATACGTCCAGTGCCGGTACATGTGTCATGTCGTGTCCACTCTGGGCCACACGCTCCATGCGTGCATGTCCGCCACTGACCCGCACATACCCGTGTAACCGCGAGGATCGGCTCTGATATTATTTGTAACACTCCGTCCTCTCCGTACCAGTGGTTGTCACTCCTGGTAGCTCAATAGGATCTCTAGACTAACCCACAAACCAACACTAGTATTTTCTGCATACTTTGTCCTCACTCGTGCACATCCGGTATCTAGTTCCTAGTCGGTCATCCATATTCAAATTACTCTAGGCCAAGCACGCTTAATCTTAGAGTTTTTTTAGATAAGCTTCCGGAAAATAAGTTGCAACTTGTTGGTATGTGTATACGATCAATCCTATTAAGCCATGCGCCAGGGTCTCATAGTCACATAATGTGACACCAAGTGAAGGTTTTATATTGTTTGGATCGTTTTTTAATTTCTTATGCCCGTTTCAAACTATGGTCAAAACGGCGGGCATGAAGATCCTTAGCTCGGGGCTGAGCCTCGCTAAAACTTATATTGGATTTCTGATGAAATAGCATATTGTGAACCTAAAAATAATTTTCCAAAAAAGTCACGAGCATCAGATCATGTACCTATTATTCAAATCTGACCCACTTCCTACCGATTCGTTAGGAATTTGTATTTTTCACGAGGGGTGGAAGGAAAGGTTTAAGATAACCCGGTTGGTACACTATCCATTCAAGGTGGCCTAGTATTTTTGAAAAATGGGGTAGTACCATTTTGAAACTTTCATTTAGTGGTTGCTTCACAAAACACCCCGTTTTTTGACACTCAGAAAATGGAAAATGGCTATTTGGTGCGACAAAAATGAAAACTTCCTCCTATAATATTGTTCGACATACCATGATGGACATTTCTTCATAATATGGGCATATTATCACAAACTATGCCGCGATTCTAGCCATAACATTGGTCATTTGGCCTAAAAACCATAAAACTTCGAATATGATAGCTCATTTCCAAGAAGGTTTTTTGAGATGCAATCAATTACCAAGTTTGATATTTTCCTGTAACTATGTCACATAATATGACACTATGCGAAGGTTTTGCATTGTTTGGATCGTCTTTGAATTTCTTATGCCCGTTTCAAACTATGATCAAAATGGCAGGCATGAAGATTTTTAGCTCGGGGACGAGCCTCGCTAAACTTGAAGTGGATCTCTGATGAAATAGCATATTGTGAACCTAAAATGATTTTTCTAAAAAATCATGAACATTAGATCATGTACCTGTAGTTCAATTCTGACACACTTCATGTCGATTTGGCATGAATTTGTCTTTTTCACGGGGGGTGGAAGGACAGGTTTAAGATACCCCGCTTGGGGCATTGTCCATTTAAGGTGGACTAGTATTTTTGAAAAATGGGGTGGTACCATTTTAAAACTTTCATTTGGTGGTTGCTTTATAAAACACCCCTTTTTTGACACTCGGAAAATGGAAAATGGCTTTTTGGTGCAACAAAAATGAAAATATCCTCCTACAACATTGTTCGTCATCCCATGATGCACATGTGTGCACAATATGGGCACATTATCATAAACTATGCCACGATTCTATCCACAACATTGGTCGTTTGGCCTGAAAGCCATGAAACCTCGAGCATGATAGCTCATTTTTTAGAAGATTTTTTTGAGATGCAATCAATATACCAAGTTTGATATTTTTCCTTGTAACTATGTGACATAATATTACAGCACGTGAAGGTTTTACATTATTTGGATCTTTTTTTGAATTTCTTATGCCCATTTCAAAATATGGTCAAAACGGCGGGCATGAAGATTCTTTGCTCGGGGCTAATCCTCGCTAAACTTGTAGAGTGATATCTTTAATCCGGATTATGCATGTAGTATAATAGCTTTTTACCTAGTAGACCTAGGTTTATCGAATCCTTTGGAAACAACGTTAATAGGAATAAAAATAAGACACGTCTATATGACTTTGTTTTTTTTTTCGATTTTACCTTTGTTTATGAGACCAATCTAGTTTACTTTATATTGTGGTTGAATCAATGGATGGAGATAGGCCAGGATTGAAGATCCACCTACATGTGCATATCATATGGGATAAATGATACAAATAAGCAGAATCATGTGTAAGGTTCCAATAGATATAATCTTTTTTGGCAACACATCCTAATATACTAGAACCCCTGAGAGGCCACAGACATAGCAATAGTCTTTTGATCCAACCGAGTGTACCACGAAGCACCGGGTTATAAATGATTATTAAGTGCAAAACACATATCAAAGAATTAAGTGTGTGGCGATGTTTTTATGATCCCGAATGGGTCACTAAGTGAAAACTGTACTACCCTTTCTATCACTGAGGTTCCTATAAGATCGTCGCTTGCCAAGCATCTCACATTAAGCCTTGATCAATCTCCGGGATCTTTGGTACCTACAACTCCAAAGATCGAGGCAAGAGACAAAGAAACAAATTATACAAATCTCTCTTACAAACCAATACACAATTCTCCCATAGATTAGATACACATAAATGCTGCGAGGTTTCTCCCCAACCCGCAACTCGTGAGGACTACCCACTCATAACAATAAGATCAAGGATAGAAAATATTGTGCAATACTTAGATTGAAATCAAATATTCTTACAATGGTCGCCGAATCACAAGGAGATCTTAAGTACGAAGTAATGGCTATGGCTAATGGAGAGGATGGGGGATGGAAGGGATGAACTATGGTGCGGATCTCCTTTGGTGGTGTTGTGATGTAATCTGATAATGGAGGCTCTCTGTGCGGCGGCAGTGATCTCAAAATATATAGGCGTCTTCATGAGTATTGTAGGGTTTGACGAGACGAAGCCACCGCCACCCCGTACGGTCGGCGGTACAGGCGGGACATGCCCGTACCAGTGGTCGTTACACTAGCTGGAGCTTGGCTTCAGCTCCAGGAATACTTGGTCGTCAATACTTCCTCAAAATCATCATTTATGACTCTAGATTTCGCAATAAAATTGTGATTTCCTACACAACAAAAATCAAAGGAAGGATTCATATATCTTTGCAATAATTAGTCATGAGTGACAAATCAAGAAAGAATAATGACAATTGCTTGACGAAAAACAATGCTTAAACACAAAGAAATATGGAGCTTCTTGGAGACATCACAATGGATCTATAATGAAATAGCATATTGTGAATCTAAATATTATTTTTTCCCAAAAAGCATGAGTATCAAATCATAAACCTATAGTTCAAATCTGACCCAATTTCTACCGATTTGGCAGAAATTTGTATTTTTATGGGGGGTGGATAAAAAGGTTTATGATAACCCGGTTGGGACATTGTCCATGCAAGGTGGACTAGTATTTTGTAAAAATGGAGTGGTACCATTTTGAAACTTTTATTTGGTGGTTTCTTCACAAAACACCCTATTTTTACATTTGGAAAATGGAAAATGGCTTTTTGGTGCGACAAAAAAGAAAACTTCCTCCTGCAACATTATTCGCCATCCCATGATTCACGTGTGTGCACAATATGTGCATATTATCACAAACTATGCCGCGATTCTAGCCATAACATTGGTCATTTGGCCTGAAAACCATAAAACCTCGAACATGATAGCTCATTTCTTAGAAGGTTTTTTTAGATGCAATCAATATATCAAGTTTTATATTTTTCCTTGTAACTTTTTCACATAATATGACATGATGTGAATGTTTTACATTGTTTGGATCGTTTTTGAATTTCTTATACTCATTTCAAACTATGATCAAAATGGCGGACATGAAGATTCTTAGCGTGGGGCAGAGGCTCGTTAAACTTGTAGTGGATCTCTTATGAAATAGCATATTTTTAACCTAAAAATGATTTTTCCAGAATTCATGAGGATCAAATCATGTACATGTAGTTCAAATCTGACCCACTTCCTACCGATTCTACAGAAATTTGTCTTTTTCATGAGGGGTTAACAGAAAGGTTTAAGATATCCCTGTTGGGACATGGTCTATGCAAGGTGTCCTAGTATTTTGGAAAAATGTGGTGGTACTATTTTGAAACTTTCATTTGGTGCTTGATTCACAAAACACCCCTTTTTGATACTCGGAAAATGGAAAATGTGTTATACGAAAGTATATGTAATGTTGTTTATAGTTTATTCAACAAAAATATATAATATTTTAGTTTAGATAGATAGATTTTATTTTTCTACAAATGTTTATATCTTATATGTATTTTTATGAATTAGAATGATTTACTTATGATTTTTCTAGGATTAGTGTGGCAAAAAGGGAAAATAGCTATGCTAACGACATAGATGTGAAACCTAGGCCGACAGCTGCCGTCGGCCTATCCCGCCCTACGCCGGTGGCAAACCTGGGCCGACGGCGGGTTTGCTCGGTTTCCCGCCTTGGGGCCTACACCGACGGCCCCGACAGATATCCATCGGCGTAGCCTTTAGTCATCGGTGCCGTCATCTTCTCCCTTAGTGGATGCATTTCCCATTTTTTGCTCTTCAATACCATATGGATCCAGCCGAATACAATTGCACATAGGTTAGGCAATTATTGCCTCAGATTTTGGCAAAAAAAATCTTTCTAAAATCGCGTAGCTGCCAATTTTGTGGATGCTATTTGGATAAAATGCGATGTGTTCATCCTCTATTTCCCTATCATCTCTACCCTAGATATCTTCCACCCCTCCCCTATCCTCCCTTGGGAACTCACTTTTGTAGATCAACCGTCTCTATATGTGCATCTTCAAGGAAATGAGAAGATTTTTCTCCAACATAAGCTCCTCTGATGTAAAATTATGCTTTGCCACAAGGAAGATACCAATGATGTAGCTCAAATAGGACTAAGAACAACTTGACCCCCTCTGGAATCAGGCAAGAGCATGACACGTCTATAGGATGATCTGTCCAACGTCGCATGAGTTACAAAGGTCCCGACTTTGGTGATGTATTGTAGTCAACAATTGGCCCTGGCATGTATTTTTTACTTTTTCGTTCACCGATATTTCATCTTTGTAATGAAGTGGTTGAATGCATCCTTAGTTAGTGAAGAGGCCTAGGGTAATTTTGTTCCACTTTACAAAAAGAAACATAAGCATGATGAGGATATGGGAGTGGTGCATGAGTGAGCACCCATGGTTAGGGTGAGGTGGAGATGAGGTTGACTTTTGTTGAACCTAGGGAAACTATGATTCATAAATAGCAGAGCATCCATGAGGAAAGAGGTTAAGGAAGAACAATTGGATATGGCACTAGTACGAAAAATGCCTAGTGGCGGTGTTAAGGAAAGTGGGTTAGTTGTGTTCAACCCACACACGACTAATTTGGCGCCAGTGATAACTTCTAGTGGTGGTGTGTGTGGCCTAAACGTCACCAATAGAATTCATAGCGGTGAAGTTCAAGGAGAGCGCCACCAGTACGTTTTGAAAAGTGGCGTTCGTAATAGTTTAGACGCCAATAACATATTTTAGATTTTATTTTTTAAAAATACGGGAATTACTAAATATAAAAACTATCACCATAATAGTAACATCGATGATATAACATAACCGTTACATGCAAGAATCACCAATAAAATGTCTTCAAAGTTTCAGATTCCTAGTTGCTAAACCATTACTGAAATAAGTAGATAGAGAGATAGCTAACTAATAATCTTCAAAGTCCGAAGATCCCAAGTTGTCGGGAATCTTGTATGATAAATAGATGGTCGCCATAAGCATTGTCGAGGTAGATCCTAAACTTTATCCCAGCATCATCCCGTACCCCTCTACAAGTTCTGTCCAATGATGGCCACCAAAGTAAGTTAGGTTCGCCTTGTTCATGACTTGAATCTTGTAGGTCTTGTCGGGCAGTATCTCTTGCACCAATGTGACCTCAAACTGTCCCACGTCATTGAGGTTTCTATTGAAATGGTCCATAAAGTCAGGGGATGACCTTAGAAAAATAAAAAAGTTACCTTTTAATACTATCATAGTTTGACACACACAAGAAGAATGATAGAAATCATAAAAGTAAAAACCACCATAGTCTCAAAGTCCTCGAGAAGAATTATGATAAACTTCTTATCATGACATCTGTGGTAGCCACAATTGACACATGGATCCATTTTATGTATGATCACTTTTTTATATATTAGCATGTTAATCAAACATAGAATCCAGAGTCACTAAAATCAACTAAAATGAACATCAAGTAGGGCCTCATACATTACACTGGACACACAAATACATGGCTGGTGTAAGTGAACCAAGTAGGTGCATATCATAAGGCTCACTTGCACCATCCCAGGATCGCATCCAAAATCAATTAAGGCACCTATAGTGGCCCAATATGTTAATCATCGACCGTTGCAAGAAATAAGAACTAAAGTGAACATCAAGTAGGGCCTAATTTATTACATTGGACGCATAAATCCTGGGATGGTGTTGTTGAAGATATGCCCAAGAGGCAATAATAAAAGGAGTTATTATTATATCTTTGTGTTTATGATAAATGTTTATATTCATGCTATAATTGTATTAACCGGAAACATTAATACTTGTGTGATTTTTCAACTTGTTAGAGTCCTTAGTAAAGCCTCTTTATAATACTACTTTGTTGGTTAATAAATGATCATGGTTTTCTGATCATGAACATTGAGATGTTATTAACAACAAGATCATATCATTAGGATAATGATTTGATGGACATACTCCTATAGATAAGTGATACGTCCAAAATGTATCTATTTTCCCGAACACTTTTGCTATTGTTTCTCCTCTAAACTTGTGTGATTTGGATACAACTAACACGTACTAACGCTGTTTTCAGCAGAATTATCTTGGTGTCTAGTTTTTGTGCAGAAAATCAACTATCAGGAAAAATCCTGGAAAATATGCCAAAAAACATATTTCACCACAAGATCCACGGAGCCAGAATACGAGACGGAGAGGAGCCCTGGGTGTCCCACCCCCCTGTCGTGTGGGTGGGACCACCCCACACCTGGGAGGGGTGTGGCAAGCCCAGGCACCCCCTCGGCCTCTCTCTTCGCCTATAAGATGCCTTCTAACCTAAAAACTCAGGGGGGTTCGAAGTTTTTCCAGAAAGAGTTTTCGCTGTGCCGCTACCACCAGAAACCGTGATTCGGAACCAGAAATATGGGGAGGATCATCGTCATCACCAACGCCTCTCCATCAACCATCAATGTTTCCCTCATCTATGAGTGAGTAATCCCCCGCTGTAGGCTATGGGGATGGTAGGGATTGGATGAGTTCTATCATGTAATCGAATAAGATTGTTAGGGCATGGTGCCTAATATCTCTATTAGTGCTATTTGACTTTGTTGCAACTTGTTGTGCTTAATGCTTGTCACTAGGGCCCGAGTGCCATGATCTCAGATCTGAACTTATTATTGAATCATTATGATAGTATTGTTTGTGATATTATCTGCAAGTTGTGTACACATATCATTGTCTGGATCCAAAGTCCCCGAAGTGACAGAAATTGGGATAACCGGAGGGGATGGTTGTGATGTGAGGATCACATGTGTTCATGGAGTGTTAATGCTTTGCTCCGGTGCTCTATTAAAAGGAGCACCTTAATTGCCAGTAGTTACCTAGAGGCCCCGCTGCCATGGGATGGCAGGACAAAAGATGTTATGCAAGTTCTCATTGCGAGCACGCATGACTATATATGGAGCACATGTCTATGATTGTTTAGTACTTGGATGCTTTATCTTATTTATCTGCAATTGCCCTAGATCTTGAAGTTACATGTTTAGACTCGTCCATGCAACACCCGTCCATCCATCCTTATGCCTACCGCACTCATATCCTACTATTTACTGCTGCTATTACTATTGCTCCTGTTTTGCTGCTGCTGCTGTTTCTACTACAAACTGTTGCTACTGATAAACTTCCGTGAGCAAGAACTATTTCCAGGTGTAGGTGAATTGATAAATCAGTTGTTAAGGCTTGCAAGTATTATTTGGCTCACCTTGTGTCGAATCAATAAATTGGGTAATACTACCCTCGAAGACTGTTGCGATCCCCTATACTTGTGGGTCATCAAGACTATTTTCTGGCGCCGTTGTTGGGGAGCATAGCTTTATTTGTAAGTTCACTTGGATCTATTTTTATTCACTGCTACTCCTTTCATCATGGGGAAGTCTCGTGATGGAAAGTTTCCTATTTTACCATCCACTACAAGAAGAGGTACAGTCCTAAACACCTCTGCTACTCTTGATTCACCGTCTGTTATAAGTAAGCTTGTTACACCACCACCACATACTCATGCTACACACACTTCTACTACTGCTGAATCTGAAACTGCTCTTGATACTCATGATGTTACTTCTAATGTGCTTGATGCGAGTGGTTCATTAGGTCCTTTCCTAGATGCTACTATGACTGGTCTAGGAAATACTGAGTTTACTGATGAATTTGTTGAAGAGTGCCGAAACACACATGGTGCTAGTGCTATTAAGAGTCTCCTTGCAAGACGTACCATTATTCCTAAACTGTCCTCTGATTCTAAGTTTGCCACCTCTTCCATAGATATTAAAGATAAATATTATGATTTTTCTCTTGATTTATCATATTTAGACATTGTTGAGAAAGAACCTTTCTGTGGGACTGAAAATGAGAGTGTTGTGGCTCATATGAACGAGCTTTCCACTATGAGTGCTTTATTCTCTGATGATTTTAAGATGCACAAGTACTTTGTTACTAAGATATTCCCTTTTTCACTAAAAGGAGAATCTAAGGCTTGGTTTAATAGATTGAATCCTGGTTCCATTGATAGCCCTGATTGCTTAATTGCCTCTTTCTTCCAGAAATATTTTCCTCCTAGTGCTAGACATGCTACTTTGTAGAGACTTTTTGATTTTAAACAGGGAGAAGAAGAGAAATTGCCCGAGTCATGGACAAGGTTCCGTGCCTTGATTCATGCGCATCCTGGATGTCCATTACCTAAAAATGAGCTTCTTGATATTTATTATAATGGACTAACTGATGATTCTAGGACATACCTAGATAGTTTTGCTGATTGTGTTTTCAGGAAAAGAACTCCTATAGATACTGAATAATTAATGGCTAAAATAAGAAAGAATTATGATGATTGGACTTCAACTGAGCTAAATACACCTGAGCCTATTACTCCTGAACCAGTTTTGCTTGAACCAGTTCCAACACCAACACCAAAGAAGAGGGGAGTTGTTGCATTAAATGATGAAGTGATGAAAGAAGCTAAGAAGTGTCTTAAGGAGAAAGGTATTAGAGCTTAAGATGTGAAGAATCTACCTCCTATAGAAGAATTATGTAAGCCAATTCCCCACTCACATACTATTGAGGTACACTCTCTCCACTTTTATGAAGGTGATATTCCCTATGGTAAGCCTCCTGGTCAATGCTTATAGGAACTTGACACATTTATTTTTAAACAAGGTAATTTTAATAAACAAGTTCAGAATCATTTATGGGAAAACTCTAGAGCTATTAAAGAGTTAAAAGATATTGTGGAAAGAACTTCTAATGATATTAAAATGCTTTGTAAACACTTTCAAATGGTTCAAACTCAAATTGATCAACTTGCTAAGGTACAAAAAGATATGCTAGTTAATGCCTCAGGAGGTAAACATGCTTATGGAATTAGAACTAGGAGTGGTATAGCTACTCAAGATCCTTTATATCCTGAAGGACACCCTAAAAGAATTGAGAAGGATTCTCAATAAGGTGAAAGTAGTGATAGTCCTCATAAGAGAAAAAAAAGAAACATAAAATAGTTGAGGAACCAGTTGAACCTGCTGTAGATCCTAATAGTATATCTGTCTCTGATGCTGAAACTGAGAGTGGTAATGATAAAAATGATGTTCCTGATAAGGAGGAAGTTGAGGAAGAACCTGAGGAGAAAAATAAGAATACTAGGTACACTAAGGAAGATTTTATTGCTAATAAACATGGTAAAGAGAGAGAACCTTGGGTGCAGAAACCTATGTCTTTTCCAGGTAAGAAACACAAGTCAAAGGAGGAAGAACACTACAACAAGTTTTGTGAGTGGATGAAACCTTTATTTTTGAAAATTCCTTTGACTGATGCCATTAAGTTGCCTCCTTATCAAAGTATATGAAGGATATTGTCTCTAATAAAAGGAAGATTCCTAATGAGGAAATTTCTACTCTGCTTGCTAATTATTCCTTCAATGGTAAGGTTCCAAAGAAACTTGGTGATCCAGGTATACCCACTATTCCTTGCTCTATTAAGAATAATTACGTTAGAACTGCTTTGTGTGATTTGGGAGCTGGAGTTAGTGTTATGCCTTTTTCTCTCTACAAGAGACTCCAGCTAGAAAAGTTGATACCAAGTGATATATCTTTGCAAATGGCTGATAAGTCAACTATTATTCATGTTGGTATATGTGAGGATGTTCCTGTTCAAGTGGCTCATAATTGCTTGGTTTTAACTGATTTTGTTGTGCTTGAAATGCCTAAAGATGATAATATGTCTATTATTCTTGGGAGACCTTTTCTTAATACTGCAGGTGCTGTCATCAATTGCAATCAAGGAAAATTAACATTTAATATTAATGACAAAGAGCATACTATCTATTTCCCAAATAAGGTTGCTAAGAGCTATTGCTTGAATTCTATTGAAAATTTTGAGAGCATCAAGGTTGGAGAAATATATTGTCCCATTCCACAAGAAAGTTTTGAAACTATTATGATTGGGACCATTGCTATTAAGTTTGAGGTAACATAATAACCTTATGAAATGCAAAGTTTTGTTTCATATAAGATTGTTTTGGTAACAAGACTTTATCAACCTTGTTAACAAAAGGATTTTAATGAACAAAACAATGTTTTCACTGTGGTTATTCTTGCTTTCTTTTACTTTTCTCCTTCCTAGTCTTTTCCTTTTCGTTTATTAGCTTTGGTTTTGTTAGTTGTTTGCTTGTTAGAGTGTCTTAGAACTTCTGTAGTTTGGTTTTGGATTCTAAAAAAATCTTTTCTGCGAGAAAATCAATTTTCATACCCTGAAAATTGGCCAAAAATAAAGTTTCCCAAAAAATTCCAAAAAATTCAAAATAAATTTTTCCTCAAAAAAGGGGCAGAGGGACACCTGGAGTGACCTAGGGGGCCACCCCAGGCCAGCACACCCCTGGGTGGCGCCTGGCAGGGGTGTGGCCCACCTGTGGCCCTCGAAGATGCCTCCTCCCAACCATCTTCTTTCTCTCTCCCGAAAAACACCGGAAAACTTTCTCAAGCTCGAGTTCTTGCTGTTCTTTCTCCCGATTTTCGATCTCCTTGCTCAGCCCATCTTTGCTGCTGATTTTTGGAGGGATTGCTCCTTGGTATGTGCCTCCTCCGCTTGTCCAATTAGATTTTGTGATTGGTAGATTGTATCTTGAGTATTTTGCTGCTATAGGTGACAAGTTGTGTGAGCTTGCATGCTTGTTCTATGCTTAGAGATTTCATTTTAATGCATGTGAAGCCCTCTAGCAAGTTCATATAGTAGTTTCTCATCATTTATCAACTTGGAAATCACTTGGTTTGATGTTTGTCTAAAAATTTCAGAAAAAAGAGGTCATGGACAACCACACCTTTGGTGAAATATTTTAGAGTGATGCACCTAGAAGGGCAAGTCCTTCAAGATCATCTTCTCGATCTAGGCCCTTATACAATCAGGATCTCATTACACCACGATTTGGTGACGAGGGAGATGAGGGGGATGCGCACCCTTCCACCTTACCTTGCCCAACCTTCTTGCGGGCTGCTGGGATTCTTGAGGATTTTCTAACCTTGGTTCGGAGGGTTGGACTAACAAGTTATATGCAGGATAAGAGTGTGCAATATTCTACGCTCACTAAAACATTTGTGGAGAGCTTCTCTTTTTCTAATAGCTTGTTCAAGCCAGATGTGTCTTTCAAAATTTATGGCAGGCCTTACACCATGACATTGAAGAAATTTTGTGAGGCCCTAGGTCTTGGTACAGCTGGGACAACAAAGAATATTCCAGCTGAACCCACTGATTTGTTGGAGCTCTACCGCAGGATAACTAATGATGATGAGTAGAGCCCAAAGGGGAAAGATAAGAAATATTCAGCTCCCAGCTATCAAGTACTTTGCTTATTATCTTGCCACTAGTGTTCTTGGTAGGGAGAACACTAGTAATATTTCCAACTATCATTTGGCCTTCATAGCTGCTGCTCTCAACAATGAAACTAGGTACAACCTTGGTTCTCTCATTGCTCATCGCTTAGCTGCCAAGGGACCCATTTATGGGAGAATTATTAATGCACGTGTTGTTGCTGCCCTGGACCTTGCTGTTGATCCAAATGATACAGTTTTGGCTACTTAGAGGCTTGATCTTGCTGCCATGAAAGCGCATCACTTTGTCACCGCTGGCTCTACCCTTGAGAGCTTGGTTTATAGAATGTTGTTTACTGACGGGGAAGAGAGAGATCCCTATACCCCAAACCACTTTGTTTAGTATTTCCCAGGGACCTTTGTCATGCTCCAAGGAGGATATGGATGAGAAGCTGCGCATTCTTGGCTTCCATGGACACTATCAGGGGGACGCACCCTCATACGACCCCTCTGTGCACTACACGGGGGAGTCCTCGAGCTCGTACCAGGACTAAGGGGCCTCCTCGTCGTATTACGGAGGTGCACCTTCTTGGTCACCATGGAGTTGAGCCCCACTTAGGACAAAATCCTAAGCTTGGGGGGAGGTATACCGACATCACACTCATCTATATATCATGTTTCGTCGGTTCTTTGTACATCCATGTTTCGCTTTCTTTTGGGGTTTTTTTCCTGCTTTCTCAAGACACAAAAATACCAAAAATATTTTCGTTGTTTCTCTTGGTTTGTTTCTTTGCTTTTTAGCTTTAGTTTGACTTAAAGAAAAATCCAAAAATATTTTGCTTTGTTTGTTTTTGCTTTGTTTGCCTATTTTTAAAAATCGAAAACACCAAAAATATTTGTTGTTCTTCTTTGGTTTTGTGAGTTCTTTGCAGGGTTCAGCCGTCCTCAGTGGTTTGTGGTTTCATGTTAATTATTCAAGTCACACAAGTGAAGGGCAATAATGAAGATTAAGACAACTCGAGGTGTGGTAAGAGGCTGGTAACAAACTCTATTTGTTTCATTTTTGTACATATACTCATCATTGTGAGCATGCTTAGCCTGTTTGTGTAAGGTGTATGTCATTATGGATGCTTAGTAGTTCTTGCATGTCTATGATTAGCTCCAGCTTGCTAATAGTTTGTAGCATGTCATATGAATGTTTGCTTGCATTGTTTTATTCATACTTTGGTAGGATATTGTGGTATCCTCCTCTGATTGTTCATGTGAATCGACTTGGCACATGCTGACGCATGCATATGACTAAACAATAGTCAGTAAGCCTCGATGATTTATTTTGCCTCAGAGTTCTTCACTTTCATGCCATAATTAGTCCCGTTTTGTTGCAAGCATGATTATGACAATTATTGCTCTCTCGTTTTTCACTCCCTCTCTATTGCTAGCCTTCACTTGCACTGAGTATGAGCTCTACTTGTGCATCCAACTCCCCAAAACCAATATTGCCAACAGTGTCTACCATACCTACCTATTAGCATCATTTGCTATTTAGTGCATATTCACTATGCCTTGTTTTCTTCCAAATAAAATGTTTGACTGTTTTGAGAAAGTTAGTTAGTAAATCTCTCACGAACTTGATGGCATACTTTATTCCTTGCACTTAATAAACCTGAACCATTGGGACTGTCCATGATAGTTATATGCTTGCAAATTATAGGCTGGGAATTAGCAGAACCGTGTTGTCACGGGAAACACTTTCAACACTTATGGATACATATCAAGCTGATACCATGCTCTTTTGTTTGCGGATGTCGTCGGTGTGAAATAAAAAGGGAGCTTGTGAGTTCATGGAGTTATATATATGTGTTAGAGAAACGCCTGGGCCGCTAGCCTAAGTCATGCCTAATCATGGTGGAAACTTGCAGCATTACCATAATGAGCATCTGTGAGGCATCCTCAATAAAAACCTATGCAAATAGCAAATAAAAAGATCGCTGAGATGCTCATTGTGTGCTTTCCTTATCATTTTGATTATGGCATAGCTCCTGTATCATGTGCAAGGGGTACCCCGTTGGTGGTTCTCTTGATATGCATGTATTTACAATGACAAGAACTTACAGGTAACTAAAGTTGAGTAGCATGAGGAGCGGCCCTTGTACTCAAGGGACATGGGATTTCCAGTTTATGGTCTGTCAAGCATATAACTCATATTGGACCTCACTTTCACCTTAACCATATAAAGATGCCTATGATAGGGGCAATGAGAGCTCAAAGCTAGTTAGTACCTTACTTTCAGCATTTGGAAGCCTTTCAAACTTTTCAAAAAAAACCTTTTCACTCCTTGTTGAGTCACCACTTATTCTATGAGCACCTTCTTGAGAGCATAGTTGTCATTCTTGTGTTTGTACCAAAACTTGGTTAATTTTTTCATGACTTTGATGCTTGTATCTCTGATATCTTTACTATTAGTCTTCACTTAAACTTCAGAGGTGCCTTGGAATTTATATTGTGCTCTACAAACAAAGGCAAGCGAGATACCACTCTATCTTACCTTATTATGAGCATTGCAATGTTGCTTATGTTTATGTTTCATGCTACTTATTATTATTGAGTTGGTTTCTCTTCATAGCTTGCAATGACTATTGAGTAGACTTAGTTGCATACTTATTATTATGAATGGTTTAAGTATCTACTCCTGTGCTGAGAATATATACATCATATGGAGCAAATGTGTTTGTGAAAGTTCTTTTATCGCACTTAGTTTTCAACTGAATTGCTTGAGGACAAGCAATAAGCTAAGCTTGGGGGAGTTGATACGTCCAAAATGGATCTACTTTCCCGAACACTTTTGCTATTGTTTCTCCTCTAAACTTGTGTGATTTGGATACAACTAACACGGACTGACGTTGTTTTCAGTAGAATTACCTTGGTGTCTAGTTTTTGTGCAGAAAATCAACTATCAGGAAAATTACCGGAAAATATGCCAAAAATCCTATTTCACCAGAAGATCCACGGAGCTAGAATACAAGACGGAGAGGAGGCCTGGGGGGCCCACACCCCCTGCCACGCGGGTGGGCCCATCCCGCGCCTAGGAGGGGTGTGGCCAGCCCAGGCACCCCCTCGGCCTCTCTCTTCTCCTATAAGATGCCTTCTGACCTAAAAACTTAGGGGGGGGGGTCGATGTTTTTCCAAAAAGAGTTTCGTTGCGCCGCTACCACCAGAAGCTGTGATTCGGAACCAGAAACTCCGTTCTGGCACCTTGCCGGGACGAGGAATTTGGGGAGGATCATCACCATCGTCATTACCAACGCTTCTCCATCAACCATCAATGTTTCCGTCATCTATGAGTGAGTAATCCCCCGCTATAGGCTATGGGGATGGTAGGGATTGGATGAGTTCTATCATGTAATCGAATAAGATTATTAGGGCATGGTGCCTAGTATATCTATTAGTGCTATTTGACTTTGTTGCAACTTGTTGTGCTTAATGCTTGTCACTAGGGACCGATTGCCATGATCTCAGATCTGAACTTATTATTGAATCATTATGATAGTATTGTTTGTGATCTTATCTGCAAGTTGTGTACACATATCATTTTCCAGATCCAAAGGCCCCGAAGTAACAGAAATTGGGATAACCGGAGGGGATGCTGCGATGTGAGGATCACATGTGTTCATGGAGTGTTAATGCTTTGGTCCGGTGCTCTATTAAAAGGAGCACCTTAATTGCCAGTAGTTCCCTAGAGGCCCTGCTGCCACAGGCTGGCAGGACAAAAGATGTCGTGCAAGTTCTCATTGCGAGCACGCATGACTATATATGGAGCACATGCCTATGATTGTTTTGTACTTGGATGCTTTATCTTATTTATTTGTAATTGCCCTAGATCTTGAAGTTACATGTTTAGACTCGTCCATGCAACGCCCGTCCATCCATCCCTATGCCTACCGCACTCATATCCTACTGTTTTCTGCTACTGTTACTATTGCTCCTGTTTTGCTACCGCTGTTGCTACTGATAAACTTCCGTGAGCAAGAACTATTTCCAGGTGCAGCTGAATTGACAACTCAGTTGTTAAGGCTTGCAAGTATTCTTTGGCTCCCTTGTGTCAAATCAATAAATTGGGTAATACTACCCTCTAAGACTGTTGCGATCCCCTATACTTGTGGGTCATCAATAAGCGTAGCATAAAGATTAAGTCATTTCAATAGTTTGTTTGCTATAAGCTTTCAGATACATAGTAACCTAAATCCTTCGACCATGAGATCATGCTAATCACCATCACCGGATGGATGCTTTGATGACATCAAACACCACTTCATAACTGGGTGGTTATAAAGGTGGCATTGAGTGTTCGGAAAGTATGTGTTGAGGCACATGTATCAAGAATGGGATTTGTCCATCCATATGACAGATAGATATACTCTGGGCCCTCTTGGTGGAATGTCATCCAATTAGCTTGAAAGCATGTGACTGGCTCAAAATGGATCACATATCACAGGAACGAGTAAAGAGTACTTATCGGTAACGAGGTTGAACTAGGTATGCAGAGATACTAACGATCAGACCTCAGATAAGTAAAGTATCATGAGACAAAGGGAAATTGGTATCGTATGTAAATGGTTCATTCGATCACAAAGTAATCATAGAAATATGTGGGAACCATATGAATTTCTAGATTCCTCTATTGGTTATTGATCGTAGAACAGTCTCGATCATGTCTGCATAATTCACGAACCGTAGGGAGACACACTTAATGATTCAATGTTGTTTAGTAGATATGGAATGTGAGTAAAGAGAACAAATGATATTCGGAGTCTCGGATGTGATCCAGGATATCACGAGGAGATCCGGAATGGTCTGAAGAATAATATTCATTTAAGGAAAGTACAATTATGGATTTTAGGAATGGTTTAAGTGTTTTCACCAGAATGTTCTAGAAGGGTCTAGAAGGTCCACCGATATGGAAGAGGAAGGGTACATGGATGTGTCATGACAAAGTGGAATGGTTGCATCATGTCCTAGGTCACTGATGGCTCAGATACTGTAGAGCTTCATTGGGAGACCCCAAGAGGAAGGTATGGTGAGCACAGCAGTAAGCTTCCCCTCAGTTATGAAACCAAGGTTATCGAACCAGTTGGAGTAAGGAAACAACTCCAAGGGGTTGCTAACAACTTGGAACCTGCACAACACAAACTCAAAACTTTGCCCCAACTTATAGTGAGGTTATCAATCTCACCAAGATAGTAGTTGCTTGTAGAAAGTAAACGGTAACAGTAGATGATGTATCAATGATAAAGATTGGACCGGGGTCCACAGTTCACTAGAGGTGTTCTCCTTAACATAGATAACATGTTGGGTGAACAAATTACAGCGGGGCAATTGACAGATTGAGGAAGCACAATAATGCATATACTAGACATCTTGACTCCTATGAGATTTTATTGCATTACAACAATATACATAGACTGTAATCCAACTGCATCTATGACTAATAATCCACCTTCAGGTTATCAGCCAAACCCCTTCCAGTATTAAGTTGCAAGCAACATATAACTGCATTAAGAAATGTGTGTAAAGTAAACAATACAATTGTTCCATGAACAAAAGATTGTTATTTTCTCCCTAGTAGCAACAACACATCTACAACCTTAGAGATTTCTGTCACTTCCCTAGATTACTAGAGGCATGAACCTACTATCGAGCATAAATACTCCCTCTTGGAGTCACAATCATCTACTTCGCCAAGATAGCTACTAGCAACGGAGAGCATGCAAGATCACAAATAACACAGACATGATATAATCAATAATCAATCTAACATAGTATCTCAATATCCATCGGATCCCCGAAAACACAACATGTATGATTACAAATAGATGATCTTGATCATGAAAGGAGCTCACAAGATCTAAACATGATAGCACAAAGGAGGAGAAACAACCATCTAGCTACTGTATGGACCCATAGTCCAAGGGTGAACTACTCACGCATCAGTCCGGAGGCTGGGATGATGATGAAGAAGGCCTCCAAGATGATCTCTCCCCTCCGGCAGGGTGCCGGGAAGAGCTTTAGATCCCCCGATCAAGGGACGATGGTGGCGGTGGCTACAAACTGTTTCGTGGAGATTTGATCGGGTACTTAGCGTTTTTTTTCATAGGGCTTCTTTTATAGGTGAAAGGGCAAGGTCGGTGGGCGCCCCAGGGGCCAACACCAGGTGGCAGCGCGCCCCCTAGGCCGCGCGGCCCTAGGGTGTGGCCACCTCGTGGCTCCCCTTCGGCTGCCTTTCGGACTCCGTGTTCCTTATGGTAAAATATCGACTTTGGATTTTGTTCCGTCCAATTCCGAGAATATTTCCATACTAGCTTTTCTGAAACCAAAAATAGAAAAAACAGGCAACTGGCACAGCGGCATCTTGTTAATAGGTTAGTCCCAGTAAATGTATAAAAATACCTCAAAGTGTAGACAAAACATAGCAAAGTTGATACTAAACAAGCATGGAGCATAAAAAATATAGATATGTTTACGACGTATCAAGCATCCCCAAGCTTAACTCCTGCTCTTCCTCGAGTAGGGAAGTGATAAAAATAATAATTTTTGAGGTGACATGCACCATCACAATCTTGATCAAACCATTTGCAAAACATTGATAGCTGGGATCAAAGTACTCTAAACATGAGCATGAAAGATGTAGTTCTAACAATAAGACATAGCTACTATGTTGTAACATTCAAAGGTACAAACAAAGGATCATGAATAACAATGCATTGAAAGACGTTTGTTTGTTTGTTTCACATATAGAAAACATAGCATGTGTGGTATTCAGCTTGTCCCTCATGGAGTAGCAAAACATAAATGCATAGGACACCTTCAAACTTCATAAGGGTGACTAGATATAAATAGTTCAAGAACAAGCAATATCGACATTATGAATCAATCAATAAGTTTTGGGACAATGCACATAAAATAAGAATGACAACTATGCTCTCTTAATTGGTGCATAAATATAGGAGGTGGAGACTCAATATAAAAGTGAGAAGAAAGGCCCTTCACAGAGGGAAGTGGGGATTTCAAGTTGCATAAAGAGCTTCCAAAAATTATGGTACTTATTAGCTTTCATCTCTCATTGACCCTATCATAAGAATCTTGAAGTGATTAAGGTTAAAGTGAAACAAATATGAAGTATATGCTTGACAAATCATAAGTTGGCCATCTCATGTCCCTTGAGTACGAGGGTCGTTCCACATGCTACTCAACTTTAGTCACAAGCAAGTTCTTGTCATTGTAAGTACATGTGTATCATAGAGAACCGCCAACGGGGTACCCCTTGCCCCATGACACAAGAGCTATCCCATATCAAAATGACAAGGCAAGAGACAATGATCATCTCAGCGATCTTTTTATTTGCTATTTGCATAGGTTTTTATTAAGGATGCTTCACAAATTTCTCACTATGGTTATGCTGCAAGTTTCCACCATGATTAGGCATGGCTTAGGCTAGCCGCCAAGGTGTTTATCTAACACATATACAATACTCCATGGAGTTACAAGCTCCCCTTTTATTTCACACCGCCGACATTCGCAAACAAAAGATCATGATATCAACTGGGTAATATGTACAGGTGTTGAAAGCGTTCCCCATGACAGCATGCTTCTGCTAATTCCCAACTTATAAGTGCAAGCATATACAACATAGATGACACAATGGTTCAAGCTTATTAGGTGCAAGAAAGTAAAGTGTGCCATCAAGTTTTTGAGAGCTTTAATCACTAATTTTATCATAACAAGTTTAGTTTGGAAGATAGATAAAAACATGAATATACTTGGAATGTTGTAACACACCATGCATAGGAATTTATAGTGGAATCTTTGGAATATATTGGTTTCTTGGGAGTTGGATGCATGAGTAGATCTTACTCAGTACAAGTGGAGACTAGCAAAAGAATGGGAGTGACCAACTAAGGGAGCAATAATGGCCATAATGATGGAGAGAGACAAAACATTATCAATTAAAGCATAAAGTGGTATCACAAGTCAAAAACTAAATGATCATAGAGGTTAGGGTGACTGGTTTATAGTCATAACATGGTGTGAGCATGTGCAAGTCAACCCAAACAAAGCATCAAAGGAGAATACCACAGTATTATGCTTTTGTATGCTAAAACAATGCATGATTATTTCAAGGCACATTAAGCAATATTAATTGTTTGGAACAAGTCATGCTACAGCAGTAATCACTAAGAATAAGGTCAAGGCAACAAACATCATGACATGATAAAGTCTAAGCCACTGTCAAAACAAGCTCCCTTTTGTACCACTATAAGCATGAAACTTTCTACACTTTTCCAACACCAATAAACTTATTTGAAACAAAAGTGCGAAAGCGGGGGTACAAATACTTTATTCAAGCAAACTAAACAAACGAAAACCAAAAATGAAAGCTAAGACGCTCCAAGAACAACACAATAGTGCATGCAATAAAAACGAAGTGTCTAGAGAAAGAGACCTAAGATTTTTATTGATGAAGAAGGGGATGCCTTAGGCATCCCCAAGCTTTGATGCTTGTACCTCTTGAATATTTCTTGGGGTCACACGGTATGACATCCCCAAGCTTGAGCTTTTTTCCATTCTTCATCTTATTACATCATTCTCCCCTACACTTGAAAATTTCCTTCATACAAAACTTCAGACAATCTTCATTAGCAACATTAGTATATTCAAGATAATAGTCCTTTGGGTTTAGTTTCAACACAAGTAAAACTTTAATTAGAACACAAGCTACTGTAAAAATTCCTTTTAAAAGCTCAAGTGATCAAGGATAACTCAAAAATAAACCGATTAAGAGGCAAATGCAAATAATGGCAAAAATCTGTGAAAACAGACCAGCAGGTAAAAATAGATTTTTTGAAGATCTTCTGTGGCTCAAATCAAAAAGTATTGAACTAAAAAAGTTAGATAACAGCCTGGGGCATAAGCTCAAAAAATTATAACTCAATCCGACATATAGGGATTTTTCAAAAAAAAATTACAGTGAAGCACAAAAATCTGTTTCGAGACAACAACTTTCCCAAATCTTACTTCTCTCTCATTAGACGTTATTCTTGGCACAAAAACCACACAAAAAGGATAAGGAGAGGTTATTACAGAAGTAATAACTTCGAAGACTCAACAAAATAAAATCCTAATGAAATTTGGGCTATCTCCCAACAAGTACTTTTCTTTAACGCCTTTAAGTTAGGCACAAGACGCAAGAAATCAAGTGTTTTCAAATGAAGAAGCATTAACATCAATACTTTCAAACTCTTAAACTATGAAGTGTATCTCATCCAAATGAGTTTTGGAGGATCCCTTCTCATCTCTCCTTTGTTCACTACTATCATCAAAAGGATTTTCAGGAACAATCCAATCAAAATTATTTTCAAAGGCTTCATGCATTCCAACAAGCTTAAAGGGTATGGGTATCTTAATTTCCTCTCTAGGTTTGGTTTTATATAAAGTACCCACAACATCTACACATGAGCCTAGCATATTAAATAACCCAAATATTTTTTTGGCTTCCTTAGCAACATCATGGAACTCTTTTAGTAAAATTTCAAGGATAAATTCTCTCTTTTCAGTATTCCTTTCTTCTTTTAGTTTAAGGAACAAAATTTGCATCATGGGGTTAAGGATAACAAACCTAGCCTCCAACATATGAACTAAAGAAGCTGCAACAATTTCATAATTGGGAGCAAGTTCTGCTATAGATCTATTCTTAATATCCTCATGCTTGCTAACATGATTAAAGAATTCTTCAATATTTTCTTTCCAAATTATGGATCCACTACCTATTGGAAGGTATTTCAGGGTGAACTTGGGGAACAACATGGTGAGCTAGAGCAAGGCGACAACTAGAGTGGGAACTATTTTTTTTTTGTTTTTGATAAGAGAAAGCAAACCAAACTATACTATTTTTTTGGAGTTTTTGATAAAAAGAGGCAAACAAAAACAAGCAAAAGAAACTAAGAAAAAAACAAAGTAAAGAGAAAGGTTGAGAACGACTCCCCTTGTGAATACGTCCTTAGCCTCCCCGGCAACGGCGCCATAAAAAGGCTTGATGAGTGCAGCAGCACTTCGTTGGGAGACCCCAAGAGGAAGGTATGATGAGCACAACAACAAGTTTTACCTCAATAAGAAACCGAGGTTATAGAACCAGTAGGAGTAAGGAAACGACTCAAAGGTGTTGCTAGCAACTTGGAGACCTACACAACACAAACTCAAGACTTTGCCCCAACGAACAGTGAGGTTGTCAATCTCACCAGTTTGCTGTAACAAAGTATTAACTGTATGGTGTGGAAGGTAATGGTGGTTTGCAATAAGTAAACGGTAACAGTGGAAGATGTATCAATGGTAAAGATTGGACCAGGGTCCATAGTTCACTAGAGGTGTTCTCCTTAGATAAACAAACATGGCATGCTAGGTAAACAAATTACAGCAGGGAAATTGACATGACTTAGCAAGTTATAACAATGCAATACTAGACATCAAGATCCTATGAGATTCTATTGGGCAATACAACAAGATACATAGACCGCCATCCAACTGCATCTATGACTAGAAGTCCACCTTTGGGCTATCATCCGAACCCCCTCCAGTATTAAGTTGCAAGCAACAGACAACTGCTTTAAGAAAAGTGTGTAAGGTAAATAATCCACTTGTTCCATGAACAAGAGACCGTTGTTTTCTCCCTAGTGGAAACAACACATATACAACCTTAGATATTTCTGTCACTTCCCTTAGATTAAATAGAGGCATGAACCCACTATCGAGCATAAATACCCCCTCTTGGAGTCACTAGCAACTACTTGGCCAAGATAGCTGCTAACAACGAAGAGCATGCAAGATCACAAACAACACAGACATGCTAGAATCAATAAGACAAAACCATTAATCAATCTGACATAGTAATCTCAATATCCATCGGATCCCCGCAAACACAACATGCATGATTACAAATAGATGAGATCTTGATCATGAACGGAGCTCACAAGATCTAGACATGAAAGCACAAAGGAGGAGATACAACCATCTAGCTACTACATGGACCCGTAGTCCAAGCTGGAACTACTCACTCTTCATACCGGAGGCTGGCATGATAAAGAAGAAGGCCTCCGGGATGATCTCCCCTCCGGCAGGGTGCCGGGAAGAGCTTCAGATCCCCTCGATCTAGGGACGATGGTGGCGGCGGCTATAGACGGTTTCGTGGAATATTGATCGGGTGCTTAGGGTTTAGGCATCGGGGGCTTCTTATAGTAGAAGAGGCGAGGAAGGAGGGCGGGCAGCGGGCCCACACCCTACCCATGCGCGTCCTAGGGTGGGCCCCGCCTGGGGGGTGCAGCCGCTCTGTGGATCCACTCCGTCTCTCCTCTAGACTCCGTGTTCTCCTCGGTGAAATATTGAATTTGAATTTTGTGTAACATCCCAACATTATAGCTTAGAAATAAGCTGAACCCAGATGTGTGCATTGCATTCATGCATAGAAAATCCGAATAATTTTCGCGCCTTTAAAATAGAACTTGTCAAAGTGATTGGAGCTTCTCTTAATTTGATGGAATTGAAGTAGATCATCAAGTTAACTGCGATAAGTTTCAATATGACCTTTGCTAAAACCTTATTTGGTTAAACATGATCTGGTCTAAGGGTAGACCAGATATAATAAAATGTCACTCTTAATACATTACTTAAATGATTCATATATGATCCTTAAGGGATAATCTTATACTACTCATCATATAAACCTATGAATACTGAGTTAAGATTACCACTAAAATAATAAAATGCAATGATTAATCCTGACTTATCTTATTCTTATCTATTCTTACTATGAGTATCATAGTAATACCTAACCTCAAACTCTTTAATGAGTTGGAGTTGGAAAGAGACTAAGTCAAGATCATCCACTATATATCTTTATTTCTATAGCAACCTTTATGGAACTTATCTTAATATAAGTTGTTCATCAATGTTGGGTACACTACAAGAAATGTGTTTACTTGTGACCTTCTCATAGTGACGGGGAATGAAATCGTCATAGATCTATGACGATTTCACACAAGATGGTCGTAGACCATTTGAAGAGGTCAAAACCCTTTAGAATTACGACGTTTTGGGTCCAAATCGTCATAATTTTATCAGATAAAATCGTCATAATCTATGTAATACAGCTTAGGATTTTATTTTTAGCCTAATATGACCAATCTAAATCGTCATATTGCTAAATTTAATCATATTGATATGACTGGACGGCCACATAAGCACTTGGACCTATTTCTTTCATACGTGGCTTGCACATGTGTCAATATAGGCTCACCAGATAAGTAGGCCCACAATGTCACGTGGTATACCAACACGCGTGTCGGCCGAACCAAACCCCCCACGCCCCCCCCCCCCCCAGCGAATGCTTCTCCCCAACCCTAAATCACCGCCGCCCCTCCTTCTCCAGCGAGAAACCCCCTCCTTCTCCAGCGAGATTCGCCCACCGCTGCTCCTCCTTCTCCAGTGAGATCCGCGCCGCCGCCTCCTTCTCCGAGAAACCCTTTCCCGCTCGCTCCAGCCGCTCCCCTCCTTCTCCAGTGAGATCCCTAACTCTAGATTGCGCCGCCACTGCCCTCTGTTCGAGAGCCTCTTACACAAGCCCACCGACGACGACTCAAATGATGCCCGAGGAGGACGACGACGGTGATGGTTTGAGCCCCTAACAAATCCCCATCTCCGCCATGACCCCACTGTTGGCGCCTCTTGCCCTCTCCTCGTCGCAGATCTCCGCCTCCCAGTGCTCCCTCCTCTACCTGCGTGTACAAGGTAGAGAGGTGGCGCCGGAGCGGCGGAAAGCTGAGTAGAAGCGGGCGGCGATGGAGGTGGCGCGCGGGACCAAGACGCAAAACATGGTGGCGCGGTCGCGGAGGAAAGCTAAGAAGAAGCGGTCGATGGTGGAGGCGGCGCGCGCTCATCGACGCCGAGAACCTCGCCGCCCATCTCGTCGACGTCTCGAAGAAAATAGCCTCCCATCCTTCTCCTCAGCGTGAAATGCGTGGTCTAGAGCGGATCTCGCGAGTCTTTGTCTCGGATCTCGCGAGTTCGATGGATCTCATGGGCTCATCCCAATTCCAGTAGAACGTTCGGTTTTACCAAGTTTTAGTATTGAGTACACGGATAAGGTTTTCTGCCTTGTCCCTTCCCCTATACTCGCATGTTCTAGGGTTTCTTGGTCTTCTTTGACTGCCGCTGGATGTGATTGGCTGTGAATAAGAGCTGATCACATGGGATTTTGGTATATATCTTGTTGTATGTACAAGTTCTTTACACACTAGATCTTGTTGTATGATGCCTACTAATTATAGTTTTGTTCACGTCTGAGTTTTCCTTTGCTCATTCAAACTTCACCACATGTCGTGTGTCAAAATTTAATTGTTTTTCATAATTTTCCTCTCTATATGTCCCAAAAATAACTTCAGCTTGAAACCATATACTTCTATGTATTTCCCCAAAATAACTTAATATTGAAACCATATACTTCTGTATGTCCCAAAATAAATCTTAGACAATAATTGGTTGTCTATGCTCAAGACCGCCAAATGGTACATGTCCCAAAAATAAATCTTTGTAGGAAGCAAACTAAGCATTCAGACTCGCTTTTTAAGGCTGTACCTCATCCATTCTCCCCGCTTGTATTGGTGCTATTTGTTTGTGTGTAGGTTACGATTGCGATCTAGATGCTATCTCCTTGGTGTTTTTCCATTGGCCCCATTATTACTTGCAATAGGCCCTAGATTATTACTTGCGTAGTATTTCTGTTTTTTATGACACACCTACACAACCAAAGTGAAAAGACTTCACCATGCAACGTGGTACTTTTATGACTTCTCTCATAAATCTCTTTCATCTGCAATGATCTTATTTCTACACCTGCCTGAACTATACATCTATTCAAATTTCTACTCTAGTGCACATGACTTATATTTTAAGTACTTGTTGTTTGCGGTTATGCATGTCACATAGAACTAGATTACTTCTCAGTTTATTACTATGTATTTAAATGTTAGATTCAATTGGAATACCAGACTACCTTTCTAATGCAGTTTCATTGATTCCATGCAAGTAGACTTGAAGATTTTTTTTGCTTACTCTTTCCAACCAGTTAATTCATTTCTCTGATATTAAAATCTGGTATTTGTAATGTAGCACTGTGCAGGGATGGCTTACCACCGCTCCAGGTTCCCCTACGACTTACTAGTACCAGTTGCGATGCGTACTTGCGCAGCCACCCTATGTTATGGCTGGCCAAGAAATAACAGTCGCCTTTATCTGGTTGTCCACAGCGTGCAAAGTTATACAATATATTTAACATTGTTAGGTTGGACACCCTTATCTTTTGATATCACAGAATATCTTCCTTTACTTCTAAAATTTTGAAGCTCATTGTTCTTGTGTTTTTTGATTCTTTCTTGAAGCTAAAATGTGGGGTGTAGATGCGGAGCAAGGCAACATTCTGTAGACATTCACGGCCAAACTTGTCTCAACCACAACAATATATGCCACAAGACCAACAGCATCCATTGTCATCTTTGCATGCGCAAGTAAGTGACTGTTTTTTCTATTCCTGTAGCCAATTTATCCATGGTACAGTAGTATTGTATTCATTCTCTGACCATACTATGACTCTATGCAAATAGCCTTGGTACTTAAACTGATTATAATCCAATGCGTACTCATGTCCTAGGCAAACCCTTGTGATCCTCTTTTACTTTGCAAAATTCTCAAGTGGAGGTGTGTTCTGTAGCCAGGGACTGGTTCTAGTGCCTACTAATTGGAGCAATATGAATAGGAAAATTGTGAGTAGGAGTAGGAAACATATTCTTTTCTAAGCAATATACTCCAAGTTAATTTACTCTCTACCATGATGTGAAAGTTTGAGAACACTTGCTTGCTGCCAACATTCAGTTATTGATAGCAGTGTCAATATTTTTGTAATATGTATTCTACATATCAAAGTAGAGTAGACATTGTACTGTCATTGTACCCTCTGAGCATGATTTTGTACCACAATAACACTAGCACTTGACAATTATTTTCTACCCTAATTATTATAACTTTAAGTTAGTGCAGCTTCTTGTTAACAATCCTGGCATGTATTGGTTACTGTATCATGTGTAAAAAGTCAGTCAATTTATTAGCTACTGTGCTGATGTATTGGTTACGCCTGCACGCAGCTCCTTTCCTCTCTCTCTCTCCCCTCGCTCACCTAGGAGTATTAGCTAGCTCGCTTAGCTACTGACGCCTTTGTTGCTGTGTGCTAATTGCTCGCAGCCAGGATCATGCCCGTCGTCAAGAACAAGCACCTGCTGCTCTGCACGCTCCTCATCGGAAACTCCCTCGCCATGGAGGTATGCTTCGTGTACACAACCGCCTGTCCAATCATCTATTTCCCCTGATTCATGGAGGTTGTTGTGGGCTCGAATGCTATAATCTATCTCCCCAGCTAGCTACCTGATTTTGTGCCTGTAATCTGTCGCAGATCATGTCGCAGGCCATTTTCTTGTATTTTAGTTAGTATGCAAGCTTGTGCTGTTATAGTGGACTAATGAACTATCTGACTGCTGATGTTATAGTAGACTAAGATTTTCCCTTGAACCGTTAAGGTTTCTAGCCTGTAAGGTCCATGCTAGCTTGTAAGGTCCATGTATTGCTTGTATTTGGTTGCTTTGGTAGCCAAAAAATTGTTTATTTTCTAGCAGTTTAGTTAGTATGCAAGATAAACCTGGGTGCTTTTCTTATACTTTATCTACCATTATTTTATATAGCATCGCCAAGAATCATGAACTGTTGTAAGTGTCCTAAAATGAGGATAGCTATTTACTTGTACTCAACAAACATGATCTATTATGCCCACATCTAGGGACAATGACCTCCGAGTACGACCATTGGATTACAACGAACATGGAGTAGTAATATAATAATTTGAGTAGCTAGTAATTGGACTATAAGGAACCCATTGCTTACGCTTACTTGCATCGATTTACTTGTAACATCATCGGTATTACTCCTAGACTGAGTATTGTAACCTGTATCGTCACATTTGATCATGCAACATATACTGCATGGTTTTTTAGATCCTATTATCTTTGTCTTACTTAGTGGAACTGAAATGATTTTGGAACTTGGATATGTGCAACTGTGGTTATATCCGTGATAAGGGGGAAATGGTTCTTGAATCTGGTATTTCACTAGCAAGCAGATTTTCAAGTTATTAAAGAACACTTTGAACAGGTAAAGCTTCCATGTTTGATTCTTTAAACATGCATGTACCTTGCACTGTTCTGCCCCTTTATTTGTGCTCACAAATGCTCAGATATGTTAATAAAATAATGTGTTGTTTACACATCCTGTTTAGATAGTATTTAATGTATGCATAGTGCCATTGAGATCTTCAATCAGTTCAGTTACCATACCAGTTGGTTACCTTGATATATGTATTTGTTTACTAGCAAGCCATTGAGATCTTCAATGTTGTTGTTTATGCTTGCTTTTAGCGTGTACCATGTGAGATGTAGTTGTATAGGCCGATCTAGTACCTGGTACCAGCAGCGGTAGACTTTTATGTCACACTCAGTAGCAACTCTGTGGTCAGTTGCTTGGTTTATGTACTCAACAAACATGATCTATTGCTTGGTTTCTGAATTTCATAAGTCGTGCTACATTTTATAGTTCTATGGCACTTAAATCTTGTGCAATTCTGTGGTCAGTTAGTTTACTAAATGTACTGATGTTCTAAATTCATTGTGTATTACTTGTGCAACTAGTTTTATTGCAGATAGTTGTTTATCCTTGCTATTTTTTAAAATTCTTTGGGTTATTGTAAAATTTTGTTTAATCGCAGGCCCGAGGGAGATAGCGTTGATTCTGTCGGTCCAGCGAAGTGGGGAAGCCACGACGGAGCTTGACCTTGCACATTGTGGATGTGATCGTAGTGTAATAGAGTTACTTTTATGTTCCTGTGTATGATTTGATGTATTACAATATTGAAAATTGATGTTTTGTTCCTATGTATGTTATAAAATATTGATGTAACTTGTTGAAGTTGTGTAAATGGATCTGAAAAGGTTTTGGACTGGAATAAAATTCAAATTTAAATAAAACACAACTAAATGACTGAATAAAAAAGGAAGAGCCTGTAATAAGGCCGCATCCCATAGAAAAAATAGACTTTAAAAGGCTAGGGCCCAAAACAAAATGCATCGTTAAAAAGCCATGTCTGAGAAAATAAAGGCTACAAATATTGGGTCTAGCCCATCTAAATGAAAAGAAAAAGCCCATCTAATTAAAATGAAAAAGCCAGAATTGTTGGGCTTGGCCTACATAGACGACCGAATGGACTGGGCTGAATTCACACCACGACGATTTAATTTCGTCACAATTTTGCCACGTAGGATCGGCCACGTAGGATCTGACTTGGCCAGGCTAGAAGGCTCGTGACGATATTGGATCGTCATAGACGTTATGACGATCCAATATCGTCATAGACGGTTATGACGATTTTGCAAGAAACGTCGTTATAGTTCATTTGCGACGCCCAGCTTTTGACGATCTCAAAATCGTCATAGAATCGTCATAAACAGACTACTATGACGATTCTGTGACGAAAATGGAGGGTCATATATAGCCATATTCCTTGTAGTGGTAATTCCCCATTGATTCACAAATTCTTTAACTATCGATCCTTGATCTACTATTTCTTGATCTTATCATAATATATACTTAAATATTTTAAAGAGGGCATAGTCCATTAATAACCTTAATCCAACATGAGACACTAAGATAATAATTTCAAGACAATGAAAAGTAGGATTGATAAAGCCTTGCTTAGCCAACTAAGAACCTAAGCAATAAATGATTAAAGTATTATAATGGTAATGCTTTAGCCACCAATATTGAATGCTTATATAAGTAATACTGGTGGGTAGAACATAATTAGAACCTTAGTAGAGGTAAGTGATCCTATAATAATCATTGCAAACCACATAAATATAATTTAGGGATTGAAGTGTGAGTCATTAGAGTTAAGTGAAAGTAGGATGATATTCTTCAATTAAAGCTAGTATAGCATAGAGTTATAGAAGTGCTAATTTTTTAAATAATACATTTTTTTATTCATTTTCACAAATAATACGCAAATTTGGCAATTTGCAACTCTGTCGGTCCGTCGTCCGTTCAACGGACGACACAGAGGGTTCGTCGGTTGAGGAGACGACCAACATGTCGTCTTTTGATCAAAAGACGACCAAGTTGTCTTCTTTTCTTCAAAAGACGACCAACATGTCAGGTGACAGGGGGTCGGCCTCGTTGAGCTGATGACGACGACGCTTACGTCAGTTGAGCAGACGACGCGCCTTGACTATATAAGCGCTCTCTGCCGTCTCCTTCCCAGCTAGCTCCTTCCCAGCTCGCGCGCCTCCTCTCTGGTTCTTCTTCCTCTCTCGCTTGCTCTCATTTTCTCAGCTGTTGCACCGATTTGTAGCCTAGATTTCTATCCAAACTCGCTGCTCTAACACATTAGCAATCTAGTAGAGTCCCGATCTGGTGTAGTGATTTGAGGCGTTTTGGTGGAGGGATCTGGTGGTGTTCTTATTGAGCAATGGCCATGGTGGAGGCTGGTGCTGGGACTTGAGGAAGGTGCATGGTGGAGGTGCTGATCCGTTGACTCGAGGCAGACGGTAGGACTTGACGCTTCAAGGGTAAACCCTAATTTCTTTATAATTGCATCATGTGTGTATGTTTATAGGTAGCCTTTGATGGGGTCCATTAGATGCAAGATATTTGTAGAGTATTATGTGTCAATGTACCTGTTTTGACTATTTTTGGTATTTTTAGGTCGAAAATCATGTCAAATAATGTAGTGTTTAGGTTCTTGTATGGTCTGGTTCCGTCGAATAAACCACAGAGTTGATTTGAGAGAGTTTAGATTTATGGATGAAGTGCTTGAATCCTACAAAGCTCTGCCGTTACTCAGTTGAAGGATTGGTTATGTGTTCGTTTAGGGCTCCCTCCTACCCATACTGTCAGTGTGCATGCTTTATGGACTAAGTCAAGTCAAACCCCTAATTTTTATTTAAGGCCAATAGAAGCGCAACAGAAATGGGTCAGATTTGTGCAATCTTGCCAGAAAAGAGAAGTTAACCCTAGTCTCTTAGTGTTACCTGTGGCGAAAGAGGCTGGGTATGATCATGGCCATAGTAGTCAGACCGGTCATGCTGGAGGTAGTTATGATCATGGCCAGAGTAGTCAGACCGGTCATGCTGGAGGTAGTTATGATCATGGCCAGAGTAGTCAGACCGGTCATGCTGGAGGTAGTTATGATCATGGCCAGAGTAGTCAGACCGGTCATGCTGGAGGTAGTTATGATCATGGCCAGAGTAGTCAGGGCCAAGAGGGTGGCGGCGGATATGAATCAGGTCACAGTAGCTATGCACACACTATGGGTGATGGTTATGTATCAGAGGACGGTGGTGAAGGATTAGGGGAAGACATATTGATGCGGTGAGGCGATGAGGACGAGATATATGATGGTTTGTTGCAACATCAAATGGAAGCCGACGACTCAGAAGGCAACAGTGATACGGCTGATGATTCTGTCGAGTCTGGTCAAGAAGAGATCGGCCAACCTATTCCAGCATCATAGAATAATGACAACACAACAACAATGACTGTGAACGATGGGCATGATTCGGCGTGGCATTATCACGCGAACATCATCTCTCTGGGTGCATTATATCCTAGCAAGAGACATCTGCAGGAAGCAATTGTTGAGTGGTCAATGTCCATGCAACGGGTCTTGAAAATGAAGGTGTCATCACAAAAATATTTGACATTGGTTTGCGAGGAAGCTGGATGTCCTGCAAGGGTGCATGCCCATGTCCCTAGGTATGACACAAACTGGAGGGTCACCGATGTTGTGATGCACACATGCACACTTGAAAGTGTCCTTCAGGACCATCGTATCCTCACGTCAACCCTCCTGGCTAGACTGTTGTACACAGAGATAGTGGAGGGCAAAGCCATGGGGGTGAAAGCTATCATTAACAAAGTTTCTGTCAGATTCTGCTACAATATTTCATACGGGAAGGCTTGGAGGACTAAGCAAAGGGAACTGGAGGCAAGGTTTGGTTCGTTTCGAGACGGGTATGACTGTGTTGTTAGGATGCTCCAGACACTGCAGGCTAGGAATCCAGGCACCTACGTGGACATCCAACAGTTTACATTGCCACATGAACCTAATTTGAGGGTACTTCATCGAGTGTTCTTCTCATTTGCTATATGCATATAAGCTTTCACTCACTGTCGACCAATCATCTGTGTGGATGGTACATTTCTCACTGGCAAGTATAGGGGTCAAATATTGACTGCCATAGGCCAAGATGGAAACAATCAAGTTGTTCCACTTTCTTTTGCTTTCGTGGAGAGCGAGAACACCGAGAGTTGGGTATGGTTTTTCAGGCAGCTGAAGATAGCAATTGTGAGAGATACACCGAATGTATGCGTGCTTCATGATAGGCATATAGGTATACTAAGCGCGATAAAGAAGCTCACATAGCCCACTCCTGATGAAGTAACTCAATGGCTGGACATGCAGAGTCGTTGGTGCATGCAGCATCTAGGGGCCAATTTTTTCTCACAGTTCAGGAACAAGGCTCTTATGAACCTATTCAAGAAGCTTTGCAAGCAGAACCAAGAGTGGAAGTATATCAAGTGTTGTGGCTATCTTGATGAATTCACTAAAAAACATGTGACTCAGAGGAGAGCAGCTAGAGCAGCAGCGGTCGCGGCTCATGCATCGGCGTTAGCTGCACAGGCAACAACAGGAGCAGCACCACCGGAGGAAGAACCCATTGCCCTTTGTGACTTGCCAGGATCTGACCAACCCGGTACTAGAAGGCCTGGCAGAAGGATTAAAAATTTTCAGGAATGGATACAACACGAGCCTGTAGAGAGGTGGTCTCTGCTGCATGACACTCATGGTGCTAGGTTTGGCTTCATGACTACAAATCTAGCTGAAACTTACAACTTTGTCTTGAGAGGAAGTAGGGCTCTACCATTAACAGCCATTGTGGAGTGTATTTTCACTGGAACTCTGAAGTATTTCAGAGACAGACTCCAGATGGCTCAGATGCATATCATGAACAACCCAAACACGAGGTATTGTTCAAAGATCATGCATTACATGGATGCCAAGATGGAGAAGGCTCGGTCCATGCATGTCATCGCCATCGGTAATCAGGAAAGAAGGTTCGAGGTACGCCTCCCTTCCAACCGGATTGGAACAGGAGAAGAGGTAAAGACACAGGAGGTGAGGATAGGCAATGAAGCTTGGCCAACGTGTGAGTGCACGTGCAATAAACCGAAGTTGTTGCATCTGCCTTGCTCTCATGTACTAGCTGCATGCGGGCTGATGGGTATGGATGCGATCTCGTTTGTGTCTCCTTATTTCCTTAAAGACGCGGTGGTCAATATGTGGACATGCGAGATGATGGGATATAGGGCATGGGGAAATTTCAATAAAGTAAATCCAGGTGAAAGGGTTTACATCCCAGATCCTGAACTTATGCGGACAGGAAGAGGAAGGCGACAATGTGTCCGCATCCGTAATGATATGGATGAATCTGAAGCCGGAGGCCCTACTAGGCAATGTTTTCGGTGTAAGAAATTTGGTCATATAGACACCAGTTGCCACATCTTCGGGACTGGTGAAGCTGCTCCTCGTGGACGTGGCAGCCGAGGAAGAAGAGGCAGAGGAAGAAACTAGATGTGTGGAACTTTGTCTTAAATTTGTAATATGTGTGGAACTATGTATTAAATTTGTAATATGTGTGGAACTATGTCTTAAATTCGTAATATGTGTGGAACTATGTCTTAAATTTGTAATATGGGTGGAACTATGTCTTAAATTTGCAATATGTGTGGAACTTTGTCTTAAATTTGCAATATGTGTGGAATTAATGTGCAGATGGCGGGATCTTTGCTGAATGCGGACATAGATAGAAAGCACCGGTCGACGGTACTGGATGCTAACCCGGGGTCCTTGAAGCACCTAGTGACTCGCACTCCCATTTCGAACTGGTGCATACATCCTGATTGGCTTCAGAGGCATGTGACATTTATTTCTCTTGCTGTTGGGATATTTATGGGCCAATGTGACTAAACTGTTCTGCTTTCTTCTTATGTAGATTGAAGTGGGCTGGGCTCTTACCCTTCGTTCGTTTGGTTGAGGCCACTCGTATGGAGGAGATAGAAGGGCGACAACTTGGGTTCCAGACTAGTCGCTTACAGTACGACTCGTCTTTGCTCACGTGCTTGGTGGATCGATGGAGGCCCGAGACTCACACTTTCCATTTTCGATGGGGAGAGATGGCTCCTACCCTTCAGGACGTCTCGTACTTGCTGGGACTTCCATTGGCTGGCGTGCCCATAGGCCCAGTGGATCCACCGGCAAATTGGGCCCAAGACATGGCCCAACGATTCTTTGGCATCCGTGATGGAGCTCTGGCCTTTGGCCATGACAATCATGGGCCAAAATTTGGATGGTTGGAGCAGTATCAGGTGTGTTTCATTTATTTGTTCTATTTTGTTGGAGAAGTATCATGTACTGAAAATTGTTCTATTTGCCAATGCAGATACAGAGGTTTGGGTTCCCGGCCACTCCGATGCGCCCAGATTACGCACCGGAGGCATACATTATGTGGCTGCTCGGGAAGGTGATGTTCACTAAGAACCACGTGTCGACCATTAGTGCGCGATACATCCATTTTGCTAGAGGGATCGCGGAGGCGACGTGCCAGGAAAAATGCACACAGTGGAGTTGGGGTTCAGCTGTCTTAGCAGCTACGTACCGAGGTATGTGCAATGCTTGCCAGTTAACCAAGGACAGTTCTGCCTTGCTAGGATGCCCATTGTTATTGCAATTGTGGTCATGGGAGAGGTTCCCTATCGGCCGTCCAGAAGTAAGTGTCAACCAAATAGTCGGCAACCAGGAACATCAAACAATTGTCTACCACTCTGACCTGCTGTTCGACGAAGAGCAAATTGACTTGCCTACATTTGGCACTCACTGGACCCGTCGCAAGGTCAGTGTAATGTCTTAATAAATTGCACTTCTGGTACTACAATATGAAAGTTACTAACAACTATTTTGTCATGCAGTGTCGTTTCGCGGGAGAGCAAGTCTTTAGATGCTATCCATCGTCCAATGAAAGCGATTCGACACTCGATAGAGGATGTCGTGATTTGGGAGCCGTACACCTGCAGACATTTACACGCACGATATCCCGGCGGGTTATCTATTATGTGCACTAGAGATCGAGAGTATTGGCTGACTACATCGAATATCATCTTTGATTGCCAAGTTGAGGAGATGTCTCAACAGAGGGTCATGCGGCAGTTCGGTCTTTGCCACATGGTAGATCCCCCGCGTCCGGATGTTCCCCTTCCAGATGTCGTGCACGCGTAAGTAAATATATGTACATAAGGAATGTGTCTTATACTTCATCTATGTTCTTTAATGATGGTCTAACAAATTCTAATGACAGGTACTCTCGGAAAAGTAGCAAGACCGCCACTCAATGGCTCCAACGGGTGGGGATTTACGTCAACGAGTGGCAGAATGCACCAACACAAGTGTGGCACGCTGGCCCGTTTGATATGGAGCTATTCCATGGATACTTACAGAGGTACATGTCGATGACACGGCTACGTCCCATTCCACATGCACATGACGATGAGATATACCCTAGCCAGTCAACACTGGAGTCCAGACAGTTAGCGGTAAGTACTTTATTTAGAGCATAATCAACATGAGTGCCTATGTAGTGCATACCTAACTATGAGACAAATGCAGGCCGATATGACATGGGAGCTACAGACTGAGGTGGCTCAGTACGGACGATCGCTTTCGACCGTTCCTCTTGTGCCCCGTCAGCAGGCTCAGTCCTTTGCCCGACGGGTCGAGGAGAAGCTATGGCGTATCTATGCGGACATCACGTGCACCAACGCCTCGCGACGTCGATCCACGCAGCAGCGCCCACCGCATCACTCGGTGGAGGAGCGCGCCCCACGTCGATCCATGGAGCAATCACCTTCTCTAGACCATGCTGGAGGCTCAGGATGGCACGAGGAACATATTTCTCCACCACTCCGCCACGGGCCTCGTCCACGACTCTCACAGCAGGCGCCGCCGAGAGCACCACCTCCAGACCAGGCTGGAGGCTCGGGGTGGCAGCAATCACAGTTTACTTCTGACCCGTGGCAGCAATCGCAGTTTAATATCGACCAGTTGCAGCAGAACTAGATTACTTTCGAACAATGGCAGCATCAGCAGCCGATACCCTACATGGACTTCGCTTATCGACCACAATCTTATCCTCATGGTAAGCGTGTCCCTTCCTACTATAGTTAGGTGCAGTATGCCATTGTTCAATACTTAATTTCTTGTACACTAGCAGGAGACTCCGTTACATGAGACAGTACTGATGACCGTCATCAGCAGACACAACACGAGCAGGTAGACTGGTTTAGCCAGTATCAGCCAGGTACTCCACCACCTATCCCCACACAGGATACACAGGATCAAGGTGAAGGGTCAACTGCACCTCGCCGTGATGTGATGCCACCCCATAGATATGGATGGAGTACACCGAGGCCTCCGCCACCTCGTCGTCGACACCAGTGATATCTACTTATGTATCAGTCATTTACCTATCTATGTATGAGACATCATTCTATTATTTCATGATTTTATTCGACAAACTACTCAACATAACTTGCGGTACATAAATAAGGGTCCTATCTATCCCTAGCATGATGCCTTTCCCTTTCCCTTCGATGATGCCTCGCCCTTTCCCTTGGACCATCCCTCGCACTTGCTCTTCTTGGCCTGCGCTTTCTTCTTCTCCTACCTCTTGTCCCACTCAGCTCTCGCCTTGCTTCCAACGGGTGGCGGCATGAAGATATCATCCTCATCTTCGCTCTCTTCTATCCAGGCCCTGCGTGCCACAACCTGCTACGTCATGTCAGCTTGACTCTTCTTGGCCTGCTCTTTCTTCTTCTCCAGTCTCTTGTCCCACTTAGCTCTTGCCTTGCTTCCAACGGGTGGCGGAATGAAGATATCATCCTCATCTTCGCGATCTTCTATCCAGGACCAAGGTGCATTAGCCCGCTCCATCATGCGAGCTTCACTCTTGAAGGTGAGCTTGTCCCACCTTGCCTGGATCCTGAGAAGCTCTGCTCGTACCTGATTTGGGGTCTTCAGTTTCCACCCTCTTCGATGAAGTGACTTACCAAGAATAACGAGAGCATCATGGTTCGATACCAACGTATCCCAGTCGGCTAGTTTATCGCCTATCTCAACAGTTCTGGCTATGAAGAAAATCCCAATGGACATATCTACATGCCAGGTAGACACGTCGGTCATAGTGGAGAGGAGTGGAGGGAAATGCGAGAGCAAGAGGAGAGGAGGGAAATGAGAGAGTAAGAGGAGGAAGAGATGAACTGGGTTAAAGGATACATCGTGTTGCCCGGATTTATAGAGGCACCGAACCGAATAGGCGGGAAAAAAGGGCGGGAAGTCGTGGCGGGAAAAAGGGCGGGGAGTACTGGCGGGAAAAATTGGCGGAAGTATCAAGCGGAAAAATCGGGGAGTACTCGCGGGAAAATTCGGCGGGAAGGATTGGCGAGGAAAACAGCGGTGGACGATTATTTAGCGGCAGTACTGCCGACCAGTGCAATTTTGCATGAGCAATGCACCCTTCGTCCTTCCAACAGACGAACTGTGCTATCGTCTCCTCAATGGACGAAGCACTGAGTCGTCGTCTCCTCAATGGACGAAGCACTGAGTCGTCGTCTCCTCAACGGACGACACCTCCTGTCGTCTCTTCAACCAACAAACGTGCTCTGTCGTCCCTTCAACGGACGACGGACCGACAGAGTTGCAAATTGCCAAATTTGCGTATTATTTGTGAAAATGAATAAAAAAATGTATTATTTAAAAAAATTAGCTATAGAAGTGGTGTTATTCATCTTAAAGGATAGTCAAATTTAGAGAAAGGTAGTTGGATGCATACAACTATTAGAGATACATTATTAATGAATGATTAAGGAAGATCATGAGTAGATATTGAAGGAACTATTTGTTGGATGGAAAGTTATCAATAGTAGAGTAGTAAATACAACCAAACAAGGATATGAAGAAGTTATTAAATTGTTTAGTATCAAACTCATTGGATTCATCCATGAGTTTAGAAGGTTAATCAGTGAATAAGAATATTTCTATGAAGTAAACCTCATCAGAATAACCATGATGATAGATAGGAAAAGGTAGTATATCTAGGAAAGAAATTCCTTAATAAGAAGTCTAGAATTATGAAAGAAAGTAATTCTTGCTAATCAACCAACTATAAATCTTAAGAATATACATAATATCCATTTCAGGTTATTGACCCATCATCTTATATCTATCACACTTCATAGGAATATTTTCCTATAGCAAATCCTATAAGAATATCTTTACCAAATCCTTTCTATAAAACATTCTAATTATAACTCCCTATTATAAAAGGTGATGTCATCAAATATCACAAACAGAAGACAATATGCTTAGTTATTAATTCTTTACTCATATCCAAAAAGGAATCTAAGTAGATTAAAAACCCTAAACCCTAGGGTAGATATTCATAATTCAAAACCTTAAACTTCTTTATTTATCATAAAAGAATAGATACAATTGCCATTTTCCAAATTAATGGGAGTAGTAATAACCATATCAATGTCTTTTATATTTCATGCATAAAATAATGATATAGGATCATTATACATATAAAAGTTTCTATTCAAACTATGAGCCAACTAGAGTTAAGTTTATACAAATAAGAATATATCATTCAATAAATCCCTAACTAAAATGGGAGAGAAAAATAATAAGAAAAGTTTCTACAAACTATTAAAAAGGGGTTCATATTGAGTAAATAAAAGAAATACAAAAAGATGATATAATAAAAGTTCACAAAGGATACCAAATATATTTTTGTATTGTTGCAAATATACAGAAAATAAATCATACAAAGAAAGGTTCAAAATATAAATCAAATTCAATTCTGAATAGGAAAACAGAAAATAGAAAAAAGTAAAACAAATAAAAAACATTACCTGGTCGTGGCCCAACACCCCCATACTTATGTGACGCCATATGCAGCCCAACACCGAGCCTAGCTCGTTTCCATCTGTGACTGACAAGTGGGGTTAGGAGAGGACCGCGGGTTGAGCTGAAAGAATTCTAGGGGGTTATCTGCAAAACAGCCATCGTCGTCATCCTCACGCACACAGACATCTCGCTGGCGGAGCTCGCCGCCGCCCGATGCCGTCATTGTCGTTGCTGCGCCAAGATCAACGCCGCCGCCGCTAGGAGAGGATAAGAAGGCCATCGCGACATCCCTGCTCATCCTCATCCCCAATCTCGCTCTCTAGACTCATTTCCCTTCCGCACCCAAAAACCTAGCTCGTCGGAGTTCATCGTTCCGGCCAACTCCGACCATCCCTCGCCTCGTAGTAGCCACCGCTGGACGTGCCATCGTGGACTGAACCAACTAGGACCAAGCACGGAGGCCCACTCGCTGGGAATCATGTGAAATCGAGCATTCCTTTTCCTCGGCCGCCGTGGCCTTTACCGTCGATTCGTCGTCGTCACGCTGCCCCAAGCCTCCTCGACCGCTCTATCATCACCAGGATGAGTTCCTGAACGTTCCAACATCCTTGAATCGCTTTATCTCGATGTAAATCGCCGTCTCATCGTATGTCACCGTCGGAGCTCGTCGGAGCTGAGGCTCCGATGACCATTTCCGAGCGGCGCCGCCACTTTAGGACTCAACACGATGCACTGATTCGAACTAGGCTTATTTCGCTTGCTAGGGCGCAGTAGATCGTCGTCGGCGACCAACTACTGGCGGCGGTGGTGGTGCTGACGCCATCGTTACGTTATGCTCACCTCAGGATCGAACCACGTCAGCTCATTTGACTAGTCTTGCCTCGCGTGGCTGATGACATGGCCTAGGGCCCATATGTCATTGACTGGGGGTAGCTAACCAATCGGTAACAAATGTAGTTTCTTTAACCTGTGAGCTGAGGTAGACAATGGCCCACTAGTCAGTGACTGAAGCTAGATTGAGGTGCGGTGTAAAACTTATTTCCTCTTTAAAAAATAAATAAAATGTTATAAACCTAATTATTAATATTCCAGATATCAAACAAATAATTAAACCTTGTTTAATTAATAAATTTTGATTTACAATTCAGAAAAATATGTATAATATATGAAAATTTGGAGAAAAATAAAATCTACAACTTAAACTTATTATCAAATATTGTTATGTTGAGTATTTAAATAAATATTATTTAATAAAGGTTTTACAAGTAATAAAGCATTGATAATTCATATTCTAATAATGGTAAATATTAAAAATATAAATAAATTACCAAAAATCTTAGAAAAATAAGAAGTATAATTTAAAACTATAATCATGTATTATTATTTCACTTAAGTAAATATTTATTAAGTAATTATAAAGTAATAAGAATTGTATAAAATCATATCTTATTATTTTTAAATCACAAAAATAAATGTAATATACCAAAATGATCACAAAAATAATATTTACATATTAAAAATATAAAATTCCACTTTTGAGATGAATAAAAATTCAAATACTTTAATAACTCAAATCTGAACTTATTGACTTCATTAATAATTCATATAAGGATATATAAAATATGTTAATATTTCTAAAATGACTAAATTAAATATAATAAATAGTATTAGTCTTAAATATTAATAATATGAAGCCATATAATTTAAAACATTAAAAATACCTTTTTATTTAATTATCTTCAACCTTAAATGAAGATCATATTCTAAAAAGAATTCCACTTATAATAAAAACCTTAAAGAACAATTTATGAATACACCAAACCTTTTCTAAACCATGTTAACCACCAAATTACAAAAACTACCACAACACTATAAAAGTTCAAAAGTAGTTAGGTAATATTATATTTTGGATTATAAAGCCCAACCACTCCTTTATAAAAGATAAATGATAATACTCAATTATAAAATCAAGAAACCACTACACTAAATAAAAGAATCACTACTATTAAGTAACCTAAAGGAAAAAATCCAGATACACAAGACACAAATGTTATAAATATTAAACCTTCAAAACTATCTATATTTTAAAGTTAACTTTAGTCTCCAAGAATCTAATATAACACAATAAACATTACTATATGTTTTATAGTTAACTTTGGTCTGAAGTAGTTAAGTTATAAAGCATCTCAAACCCAAACCATTCGAGCAGACATAAATAACATCTACCCAACTCAACTAACCAGTAACCACAAGGCTTGTCTAGACCTTAGAAGAGAAACCTTTTCTTCGAAGGTTATCCTTTTTGCCACTTCAAACAAGAACTCTTATATGAGCAATTTCGACTAACATTTCATAAGTATATATACCGATTACTACTTATGTGTTGTCCACAACCACTCATAAGCTCCAATAAGAAGCACAGATGTGAAACTTATCTAAAAGAGCCAAACATCCCAAAATAACCATTTACAAGATCCAAACCCTAGGACAACGTTATTCCCGGGATTTGCGTTTAGAACGTGCATCACATTACTTACATATAAAGGCATATTGCTTCTTTAAACATTAGTCCTTACCGGACCAATGATGTTGATTTCAGATTTTGGATCTTATACTGACTCGAAGACCGTGAGTGCATAATCTTTCAATCACAAAAGGCAAGTTCACACTTGCTCATGTCCTTTGTTTATTTTTTGTAAAGTATTTTACAAATCCAGTGTTGTTATCACCTGCATTTGAAAAATGTCTTAAAACCCTATTTTTGATAAAAATGTGAACTATTGGTTACTGATACAGGGTGATCAGTTAATCTATTAAATCTGACAGTTGGAATACCACTGTTCAGAACTATATCACCTAGGACTTAACAACCCATGTCGCCAGTGATTCTTGCGCCGTATATTACGCGTTGACCATGAGATTTGGAATGGGACAGAGAAGTCAGCTGTATCTTCTTCCTCTCGCATGAAGCCGGATGTGCATGTCATGGCTGTTATCCTCGAAACATGCATATTAATTGGTAATTCGTAGAGGATATGCAACATATGGGTGGGAACCCTCATCGTCCCATGATAGTTCTGGCATCTAACGGTTTGTACAAACCATTGCCGTAATTCATTATGTGGTCATGGTGTACACCAAGGAGGCATGCGAGGTCGCGAAGGGGGATTGGCTTGGATCATATTCTGGGCCCCACATCATGGAATTGTGGATGGGCATAAGCTGCCCGGTTGTGCAACAAAGAGTTGATCTCTCATGGGTAAAGTAACGCACCTCTGCAGAGTGTAAGAACTGTAACTTGTTACTCCCTGTTCCGGGAAGGAGCTACGAACGCGGCGGGAAAGGAACTCCATGAAAGTTCTGGTAAACCCGTGAAGGCTGACGGACATAGCTTTTCAGAATAAAAGCAACCTTTGAAGAAATGTTTATGAAAACTTGCATTGACTACGACCTACGGTCTGTGGCTGTAGTTATAGTGCATCAAACACTCCTTTTCTAGTGAATTTGCTGAGTATGCTCGTACTCAAAATATCATCTTAACCTTTGCTAGATTCTGAAGTTGGAATAACAGCAACCACATCAAGTTATGCTCCAAGGACTTATCATGCCCAGCTAAAAGCTCTTCAATGAAGACAAGGAAGTCAACATATACCTCAACTCAAGTGAAGACGAAGTTACTGATTAAATAGGAATATAATTTTTAGCCAAAGAACCTAATTCTGTAGTGTATTGCAATAGCAGCAATGCCAATTCCTTAGTTAAATACTAGTTTTACTAGTATAATAGTTTTGCATTATTATTCTTTGATTCTTCTTCGTAAGAAGTTCTTTCTCTCTCTTTAACCTAGAGTGTTCTCTAGATCTTATGTAAAGAGTGATTTGTAACCTTTAGCCATGTATTGCACCCGCTGTGTTTCTGTTGTGCCATTCTGAGGGATGTAATACTAGTGAACGGTGTTTCATTGGTGTTATGTCACCGACTATAGTATACTACATCATGCAGTGGTAAGCTGGGTCACCGCATTTTGTCCCGTCCAATTCCGAGAATATTTCCTTACTAGATTTTCTAGAACAAAAAATAGAAGAAAACATGCAACTGGCACTGTGGCATATTGTTAATAGGTTAGTACCAGAAAACATATAAAAACACCTCAAAAGTGTAGACAAAGCAAAGTAAAATAGATACTAAACAAGCATGGAACATCAAAAATTATAGATACTTTTCTGACGTATCACTCTTTACCTCTTATATTATTTGATTGTCCCCCATGCTTACCAAAGGAGGATGAATGCTATTTTCCTATGGATTCTTTTGAGATATCTACTATGGGTAAAACTTGTGATGATAATTATGCTCCTATTATCTATGATAATCATATATTTGTGCCTAACTTTGAAATGCATGGTACTAAAGAGTTTTTGCTTAGAAAATATTTATGATAAAGCTCTAGATGATGGTCCTATATTGAATGATCAGTCACCTTGTTATAAAATTGTTAAAAGTGGGTTTGAAGGTTTTAATCCCACTATTTTTGAGCTTGATAGAAATTATGTGTTTGTAGATCATGAAAAGCATGCTTTATGTGATAGTTATATTGTTGAGTTTATTCATGAGTCTACTGAAAATTATTATGAGAGAGGAAAATATGGTTGTAGAAGTTTTCATGGTACTGAAACACTTCTCTATGTGCTAAAAGTTTTGAAGTTACTCTTGTTTTATCTTCCTATAGCTATCACTTTGTTCTTTGTGAGTTTATTTGCGTACAAGATTCCTATGCACAGGAAGTGGGTTATACTTAATTGTGTTTTGAATTTGCTTCTTGATGCTCTCTTTTACTTCAATTCATATTTCTTATGTGAGCATATTCTCAAACTATCAAGCCTAACTTAAAGGCGTGAAAGAAAAGTACTTGTTGGGAGATAACCAAAGAGTTTTCTTGAGTCTTGGAAGTCAATACTTTAGTAATGACCTCTCCTTATCCGTTTTTGTTTGCTTTTTGTGCCAAGAATGACATCTAATGAGAGGGAAGTAAGATTTGGGAGTTGCTGTCCTGAAACAGATTTTTGTGCTCCACCATAAAAATTCGTGAGGAATCTCAAGTCGGATTGAGCTGATAATTACGAATAAATCCCCCCAGTATGTTAGCTAACTTCTGTTAGTTCAACACTTTTTTATTTGAGCAACAGAAGGTCTTCGAAAAAAAACCGGTTTCTACCTGTTGGTCTGTTTTGATAGATTTCTGCCATTATTTGCATTTGCTTCTTATTGATTCCTTTTTGGATTCTTTTTGGGAAATTGAGATTTTTGAGGGAATTGCTATAGTAGCTTGTGTTTTTATTGAAAGTTTTGCTGTTCTAGAGCTAAACCCAAGGGTCTATTATCTTTTGAATACACTAATGTTGCTAATGAAGATTGTGTAAAGTTTTGTATGAAGGAAAAAAATTCAGGTGTAGAGAGAGAATGAAGTAATGAGATGAAGAATGGACAAAAGATCAAGCTTGGGGATGCCACCCCGGTGTCACCCCAAGAAATATCCTAGAGGTACAAGCGTCAAAGCTTGGGGATGCCCAAGGCATCCCCTTCTTCATCAATAAAAAGCTCAGGTCTTTCTAGGCACTTTGTTTTTATTGTTTCATGCACTGTTATGTTGTTCTTGGAGCGTCTTAGTTTTTGTTTTCTTTGCTTAGTTTTCTTGAATAAAGTAGTTTGGACCACCGATCTCGCTGTGTTGTTTCAAATAAGTTGATTGTTGTTAGAAAGGAGTAGAAAGTTCTTGCTTGAAATAGTACAAGGGGAGCTTGCTTTGACTATGACTTAGACTTTAGCATGTCATGCTAGGTGTTTTTTGACCTTATGCTTAGTGATTATTGTTGTAGCATGACTTGTTCCAAATAATTGGGATTGCTTAGTGTGCCTTAAAAGAATCATGCATTGTTTTAGCATGCAAAAGCATAGTATTGTGGTATTCTCCTTTGATGCTTTGTTTGGGTTGACTTGGCACATTCTCACACCATGTTATGACTATGAACAAGTCACCATAGCCTCTATGATCATTTAGTCCTTGACTTGTAGTACCACTCTATGCTTTGATTAGTAATGTTTTGTCGCTCTACATGATTATGGCCATTATTGCTCTCTTAGTTGGTTGCTCCCAGTCTTTTGCTAGCCTCCATTTGTCTGAGTAAGCTCTACTCATGCTTCCAACTCCCAAGAAACCAATTTATTCCAAAGTGTCCACTATAAATTCCTATACATGGTGTGTTACACCATTCCAAGTATATTCTTGTTTTCATCTATCTTCCAATTAAAAAGTATTTTGTTATGTGAAAACTTAGTGATTAAAACTCTCACAAACTTGATGGCACACTTTATTTTCCTTGCCCCTAATAAACTTGAAGCATTGTGTCATCTATGTTGTATATGCTTGCACTTATACGTTGGAATTAGCAGAACCGTGCTGTCACGGGGAACGCTTTCAACATTGCACTTGTACTTTGAAAACAGTTGATATCATGCTCTTTTGTCTATGGATGTCGTCGTTGTGAAATAAAAGGGGAGCTTGGAAGTCCATGGAGTTATGTATTTTGTGTTAGAGAAATGCCTGGGCTGCTAGCCTAAGCCATGCCTAATCATGGTGGAAACTTGTAGCATCACCATAATGAGCAATCTGTGAAGCATCCTCAATAAAAACCTATGAAAATAGAAAATAAAAAGATTGCTGAGATGCTCATTGTTTGCTTGCCTTGTCATTTTGGTTATGTGATAGCTCCTGTACCATGTGCAAGGGGTACCCCGTTGGTGGTTCTCTATGATACACATATACTTGCTATGACAAGAACTTACAGGTGACTAAAGTTGAGTAGCATGAGGAGCGTCCCTCATATTCAAGGGACATGAGATTTCCAACTTATACTTTGCCAAGCATATACTCCATAGTTTGTTCACTTTAACCTTAATCACTTCAAGATGCTTATGATAGGGGCAATGAGGGCTGAAAGCTAACAAGTACCATAATTTTTGGAAGCTCTTTTTGAGACTTGAAATCCCTGCTTCCCTTTATGAAGGTCCTTTCTTCCACTATTATATTGAGTCTCCACCTTCTACCTTTAGGCACCAGTTAAGAGAGCATAGTTGTCATTCTTAGTTTTATGTGCATTGTCCCAGAACTTATTGATTGATGCATATTATTGATATTACTTATTCTTGTGCTATTTGTATCTAGTCACTCTTATGAACTTTGAAGGTGTCCTATGCATCTATTTGCTACTATATGAGGGACAAGATGATTGCCACTATGCTATGTGTTCTATATGTGAAACAAACAAACGTTTTTCAATTCATGTTATTCATGATATTTGTTTGTAGACTTTCATGTTGCATGCATAGTTACTTTGTCTTACTGTTAGAACTCTATCTTTCATACTCATGTTTAGAGTTCTTTGATCCCATCTTTCAATGCTTGCAAATGGTTTGATCTTGGTTTTGATGGTGCATGTCACCTCGAAAATTATTCTTTTTATAACTTACCTACTCGAAGACGAGCAGGAGTTAAGCTTGGGGATGCTTGATACGTCGGAAACGTATCTATAATTTTTGATGTTCCATGCTTGTTTAGTATCTACTTTGCTTTGCTTTGTCTACACTTTGAGGTGTTTTTATATGTTTTCTGGTACTAACCTATTAACAAGATGCCATAGTGCCAGTTGCCTGTTTTCTTCTGTTTTTGGTTCCAGAAAGGCAGAAAATCAATATTCTCGGAATTGGACGGGACAAAAGCCAAAGTCAATATTTCACTGAGGAGAACACGGAGTCCGGAGGAGAGATAGAGGGGAGCCACAGGGTGTCCGTACCCCCCAGGTGTGGGTCCACCCTAGGCCACGCCTGGGCAGGGTGTGGGCCCCCTGTCCGCCCCCCGCGTCGCCTCTTCGCCTATAAGAATCCTCCGATGCTGAAACCCTAAGGACCCGATCAATATTCCACAAAACCGTATGTAGCCGCCGCCACCATCGTCCCTAGATCGGGGGGGGGGGATCTGAAGCTCTTCCCGACATCCTGCCAGAGGGGAGATCATCCCAGAGGCCTTCTTCTTCATCATGCCAGCCTCCGGTATGAAGCGTCAGTAGTTCCACCTTGGACTACAGGTCCATGTAGTAGCTAGATGGTTGTATCTCCTCCTTTGTGCTTTCATGTCTAGATCTTGTGAGCTCCGTTCATGATCAAGATCTCATCTATTTGTAATCATGCATGTTGTGTTTGCGGAGATCCGATGGATATTGAGATTACTATGTCAGATTGATTAATGGTTTTGTCTTATTGATTCTATCATGTCCGTGTTGTTTGTGATCTTGCATGCTCTCCGTTGTTAGTAGCTATCTTGGCCAAGTAGTTGCTAGTGACTCCAAGAGGGGGTATTTATGCTCGATAGTGGGTCCATGCCTCTATTTAATCTAAGGGAAATAATATAAATCTCTAAGTTTGTAGATGTGCTACTGCCACTAGGGAGAAAACAACGGTCTCTTGTTCATGGAACAAGTGGATTGTTTACCTTACACACTTCGCTTAAAGTAGTTGTCTGTTGCTTGCAACTTAATACTGGAGGGGGTTCGGATAATAACCCAAAGGTGGAATTCTAGTCATAGCTAGAGTTGGACGGCGGTCTATGTATCTTGTTGTATTGCCCAATCGAATCTCATAGGATCATGAATGCCTAGTATTGCATTGTTATGCCTTGCTCAGTCTTGTCAACTTCCCTGCTATAATTTGTTTACCCAGCATGCCATGTTTGTTTAACTAAGGAGAACACCTTTAGTGAACTATGGACCTGTAAGGTTCCCAACCTTTAATAAGGTAGAGATCCCTGTGATTGCAATGCTAGTCCCTGGATCAATAGCTAGCATCCACAGTTAAGATGTAATATCAAGAAACAAAGGTCATAATACAACTTTATAACTAGGAATAACATAATTTATTACATCTTACTTATCTCATTTGGCTATTACATTACATTGCAGCAGAAAATCTATAAACATGGGGTCCTTCATCTTCAAAGTGCCACATGCAGACATGTTGGTTGTAGACTTGTAATCCCAATCATTTAACTTCACTAATATCAATCAAACCTGCAACATAACAAGTTACAACCACAAGGGTCAATACATTTGAATTGTATTGGCAAGTGATACTATGGTGGTATGGTGGAGTCTATCATCTATATGCATTTGGCTAAGTGGATCTTAGGCTTGCTTTGCTCAAAAATAGATTTTCCTTGTCATTTGAAAACACTAAGTTTTTGCTTGACAAAAATATCACCCAAGGAACCACCAATAGAAATTGGTGAACCTTAAACCCTTGTTCAACCACAAGTTTTTAACTTAGAAATTTGGATGATGAGATTCTTGATAGCTTCCATGTCTTGATGCTCAAATTGTCCTTTGCCAGGGACATGGCTAAGTACTTAGATTTTACACTCTGCAGAGGTGGTGCACTTTCCCCACAAGACTTGGTTTCCCAAGACAAGATCTTTCAGAAGCCTTCCCTTAGACCAAAATGGACGCGCTCCAACCTATCAATCCCCTACCACCAACTGCCCATTTGGCTAAGTTATTGCAACCTATATGATCCAGGCAGAGCCCATAATGCCAAGTGGTTGCACTTGAAGCTTCTCAACATTTGACATCTCAAATATCTTTGTTCCTGGGTGGCCATCCACAAGTGAGATACACAAGGTTCACCAGTCCCCTGGCCTTGTGTAACCACTCAACATAAACCATTCCTTCCATTCCACCCAGGTGATTCATTCACTTAGTTGTTTTATTAAACAAAACACAAGTCCTCAGACTTAGAAATTTTTCCATAGTATGAATATACATTCCACCCTTGTTTTCTATAAGCTAAGCTAAGCATGATGGTAGTAGGAATCTTAACTTAGGAATTTCTACTAAGGTTTCATCTACTAGGATTTCCCATAGCATGGTTTATACTTAGCAAAAATTCCATGCAAATCTTACTTAGAAATATCACTAATGCATAGTGAAAATAGTAGGACAAAGTATGAAGCATCACTTACCTTTTTGGTAGAGGGTATAAGTTCACTCCTTGATCTTTGCAATGTTCACACACTTCAAGTCACTACAATTCAATCAAGCAAACAACATTTCAAACTACCATTCAAGCAATTCATCACATAAAATAATAAAACAAAACAATGCATGAAAGCATGCAAAAGGGTTGTTTTATTTGCAAAAGTGGTTTCTAGTAAGTTATGAACATTTGGAAACACCATTTGGTCATTTTGTAAAGTGGCAAAACCATTTGCAAAATATTCTACCTCTAAACATTTTTAAACCAAATCATTATTTCATGTGATTGAAATTGCCTTTAGCAAAGTAATAATTTTTATAGGGTTTACCAAATACATTTTCAAGTCATAAAACTTGGTGTTTGGGGTCAGAGAGTTTATTCCAAAACATTTCTCAAAGGTTTTCTTCCAAAACCATTTTTAACAATTAAACCATATTTTTATTTGACTAGAAATGGTTTAAATCCAAAGTTTATTCTTTTGATTCACCAAATACATTTTTGAAACCACAATTTGTTTCCTATGGTCAGTAGGTTCAAAACACACCATTTGTAAAAAAAATTATCCTCAAAATCATTTTAGAACAATTTCTATACTCTAAACACAAACATTTTACCAGAAGCTTTTTACTAAACAAAGTGCATGATTGGCTAGGTCTTGTTTTTCTGAATCCATTGATATAAAGTTTGCAAAATTTGGACGTGTAGATTTAAAGTTATGGAATTTACAAAATCACATATCTAATAGATTCAAATCTGTTTTTAAAACCAGAGTCTGGCCACGTGGAATGTTTTCATTGGCTCATACCGTTTCGTTCGGATCAGGCAACGTGGACCTAAGGATTTAAAGGGCATCACACGGATCAGATCAGCCCATAACGCTTCGTTTAACGATTCTATCGTGGCCGTGGGATCAAGATCTAACGGGCAGCCTTGCCTGGACCAAAGACTGGCGGCGCTAGGTCAACGGCGAGCGGCGACGCGCTCGGACGAGGGTGGTGCTGGCGATGTAGGGAGCTAGAGGAGGAGTGGGGTATCTCATCGAGTTCGCGGGGCGTTGCTGATGCTCAATGTCATCGTGGGGAGGTCAGGGGCGCACGAGGTCACCGTGGATTGCTCACCGAAGTTCACAACTGCGTCGGGCATGCTCTGTCTGTCTTTGCTGGCGAGGATACATGCAACGCCAAGGCACAAAAATGGTTGCGTTAGCTGCGCACAGAAGCAGCGAGTACGGGTGCATCCAGAAGAGGGGTAGGCGCAATCGAACTTTACCTGGGAGCGTCGTCGAGGCGGATGCGACGGCATGGCGTCATCTTTGCGTCGAGGTTGCCGATGTTACGTGGCACGCGGCTAACGGCGGCTGGGAGATGCAGTGGGCTGGAGAGTGATCTCGAGGGGTCGAGGGAACAAGGGGAGGCGAGACTTGGTCGGAATTGTCACCGGAGGGCGTCTGAGACAGCGATGGTGTAAGCAGAAATGGGGACGGCCTGGGGGCTCTCTTGTAGCGGTGTCTGAGGGGAAAGGAAGGGGAGAGGGAGGTGGTTAAACGAGCGTGATCGCGGGGGATTTTAATTCGTAGAATAACTCATATTGATTCAAATTAAAACGCGGAAGAAACAGTCAGAGGGAAGGCAAGTTCATCGTGGGGTGAAGACGATGATGACCTGGTTGTGGGGCCCGACGTCAGTGAGAGAGAGATGTTTCAGGTGGGGTCCAATGGTAAGTGAGGGTGCGGGTGAGTTCATTGGTGCAAAGAGTTTTCTCGCGGGGAGAGAGGGAGTGGGCTGGTTGGGCCAGTGGGCTGGGCTTGCTGGGATGGGTCGTCTCTTCCATTTTTTTTGTACTGTTTCTGTTTTTCTTTTTCTGTTTCTTTAATTCTGTTTTGATTTTGAATAAGCAATTCAAACACTCTTGAATTCAATCCTTTGCCAAAATTTGTGTAGCTTCAAACACTGATTAATAAAACATTCTGAAATCATTTTAGAATAATTTATTTATTCTTTTTAAGGTCTTTTAATTATTCCAAATAGGCTCTAGTTTTTAATTAGATAGGATTTAATAATATTTTTAAATCTCCATTTAAAATCTTTAACTTTCCAAATCCTTTCAGTAGGTTTTTATTTGATTAATTGGGTGTCAAATAATCCATCTTGAATTATTTGGAATAATTTAATATGATTTATTAATCATTTAAGATTGGGTATTTGTTTTAATTCCAATGGACTTGGTTTATGCCATTTTATTTTATTTTGGAAATTCTTTATCCTTTCATTCTATTTGGATTTGGATTCTAATCATTCCATTTGTTTAAAGGATTGGGCCAAGATTTATCTGGTCTTTCAAATATTCTTTATTTAATATTTCTTTCTTTATCTTATAAAATCCATATCTTTTTATTTAGAGGTCCAAACTTGGTGATTCCAATTTGTAAAATCTTATTTGATATTTATTTAACTTTTTAAATATCTTTAGGATTATTTGTTCACCATTTGGTATGGATTTGCAGATAGGTTCTTTATTAGCTTTGGAAATTACTTTTCCTTATCTTATTAAATTCATAAGATTTTTATTTATGGCTCCAAATTAAGTGAAACCAATTTATATGATTTTAAAATATTTCTATTTGTCTTTATTGATCATTTGAAAATGTTTGTTGACAAATTTTTATATGGATCAAATCCATAGACTTGGAGATAACTTGGAAATTATTTTTATTCCATTAGGGTTTAGGGTTTGGATTTATTTTCCAAGTGTTTAATTTCTAGATACATTCATTGAGGAATGCATTTTCTTTTGATTTGGATTTTGTTGAATTCAAACTTTACCAAAGGTTGTTCAAGATGGGATTTTAAGTTTTCATTTAGAAACAAAAGTTTCTTTTCACCCTGATTTTCAACAAGAATTTATTTTGTTTATTTTATTTTTCACATAACAAGATTTGGAAAATCTTGGGATGGGACAGGCTACCACCCTTAAAATAAATCTCATCCCGAGATTTGGGGAGGATAGGGATTACAAGTTGGCTCAAAAACAACTAGGGTACTACCACCCTTAAAAATTTTCCAACTAGACTACATCTTGGCTTGCTTGGGATCTTGTTGAAACTTCTCTGGGCAAACATCTGCATAGTGTCCTTTGTTTCCACACTTGAAACATGTGACAAGGATGAGATCCTTCATAGGCTTGTTTATCTTGTGCTTCATCTTTTCTGGACAATTGCTTGCATAATGTCCTTGATTACCACAATTGTAACAGGTGATAAGATTGAGTTCATCACGTATCTTCTGTGGGCAAGTTGCTACATAATGGCCTAGATCTTTGCGGTTGTTGCACCACACTTGGCTAATCTCCTTATACTTCTGTTTCTCTGGACATTCACTGGCACAGTGTCCCATTTATTTGCAATGACTACATTGCACATGGCTTTTGTCATTTTTTTTCTTGGGTTTCTCCAAAGCTAGGAGTGCTTCTAGTTCATGTTCTTCATATGTTATCTCATAGGTAGGAATGTCTACTGGTCTCCTTGACCTTTTATTACTTCTTGGATAATACATATGTCTCCTCTTTGGTCCTTTAAATTGGGTCATATTGCTGGGAGGTACAAGTTGAGATTTTCCTTTGTCTTCATCCTTCTTGGTAGACTTGGCTCTCTCATGGTAGTCTGCAATCAGTTGTTGCACTCCACCTTGTTTCCTTTGTTCAACTATGGAATAGACGGGGCATTGGATAGGGACATGATTGTTTCCTTCACATAGGTAACAAGTAGCTTGGGATGTGGGGCATTGGTTAGCTGGATGTTTCTCTTCACAGTTGGGGCATTGATCTCCATGCTCCTTGGAAGTGTGATCCTTGTATCCACAAATATTGCAAGCTTGGGTTCATTCTAGAATAACATCTTTGTCATCCTTGTTGTCATAAGCTCCTTGGGAAGAGTTTTCTCCCATGTTGATCATTTGAGTAGCCAACCCTTGCAACAATTGGGATTGAGTTTTCAAAATTTCTTGCATGGCTGGGTCTATCTCATTGTTGTTGGCTAAAAACTGAGTTGTCACTTGGTTCAACTGGGTTTGTCTTGCAAGAAGTTGGTCTCTCATGTTGTTCTCTTGGTTGTTGTTGTTGTCACCATCCTTGATGTTGGGGTTTCTTGGAGAAGTCATCTGTTTGGGTTGGATTGGGATTAGAATAGGCAAACTATTTCTAAGGAGATAATTCTAATCACACACATCACAATTCACACAAGCAATGTGCAAGCAATCACAAACAAACATTCCACTCAAACAACAAGTTTCAAGCATATTTTTAGGCAACCAAAAATATTTTTGTTACACCACATAAGTTGGTGGGTTTGTCTTAAACTAAATATGGTGGTCCATCTATATGGTTCACTTGTGATCTTTCCATCCTTCTTGGTTGATTCCTCTTGAACAAGATTTTTGTATCCTTAGAGAATTTCTTGCATCTTGATCTCAAACTTCAAGGTGATGATGGTTCCTTCTAAGTTGTGTTTCCTTAGTCTTCAAGTCTTGAGTAACATTTCTTGTCTCACTTTTAGTCCTTAGTGATATCCAAGATTAAAGTCCTTGGTGAAATTGTTGAAGATGTTGAAGTCATTAGAGTTGAAGATGTTGAAGTCATTAGAGTTGAAGATGTTGAAGTCATTAGAGTTGATGAAGTCCTTTGCTCATGGTGAAGTCTTTGGCCATGGGGTAGGCTTTATCCATCAAGTTTGAAATAGAAGAGATGTAGAATCAAAACCAAAATGGTTGAGGAAAGAGTTTTACAAGATTGTTTGTAAATAAGTTTTGGAACAAATACAACTCCTATTTTCCTAAGGGGTTTGTCCAATCCTAGGTTTACAAATCCTACAGGAAACACAATGCTCTGATACCATCTGTAAGGTTCCCAACCTTTAATAAGGTAGAGATCCCTGTGATTGCAATGCTAGTCCCTGGATCAATAGCTAGCATCCACAGTTAATATGTAATATCAAGAAACAAAGGTCATAATACAACTTTATAACCAGGAATAACATAATTTATTACATCTTACTTAGCTCATTTGGCTATTACATTACATTGCAGCAGAAAATCTATAAACATGGGGTCCTTCATCTTCAAAGTGCCACAGGCAGACATGTTGGTTGTAGACTTGTAATCCTAATCATTTAACTTCACTAATATCAATCAAACCTGCAACATAACAAGTTACAGCCACAAGGGTCAATTCATTTGAATTGTATTGGCAAGTGATACTATGGTGGTATAATGGAGTCTATCATCTATATGCATTTGGCTAAGTGAAGCTTAGGCTTGCTTTGCTCAAAAATAGATTTTCCTTATCATTTGAAAACACTAAGTTTTTAACTTAGAAATTTGGATGATGAGATTCTTGATAGCTTCCATGTCTTGATGCTCAAATTGTCCTTTGCCAGGGACATGGCTAAGTACTTAGATTTTACACTCTGCAGAGGTGGTGCACTTTCCCCACAAGACTTGGTTTCCCAAGACAAGATATTTTAGAAGCCTTCCCTTAGACCAAAATGGACGCGCTCCAACCTATCAATCCCCTACCACCAACTGTCCATTTGGCTAAGTTATTGCAACCTATATGATCCAAGCAGAGCCCATAATGCCAAGTGGTTGCACTTGAAGCTTCTCAACATTTGACATCTCAAATCTCTTTGTTCCTGGGTGGCCATACACAAGGTTCACCAGTCCCCTGGCCTTGTGTAACCACTCAACATAAACCATTCCTTCCATTCCACCTAGGTGATTCATTCACTTAGTTGTTTTATTAAACAAAACACAAGTCCTCAGACTTAAATTTTTTTCCATAGTATGAATATAAATTCCACCCTTGTTTTCTATAAGCTAATCTAAGCATGATGGTAGTAGGAATCTTAACTTAGGAATTTCTACTAAGGTTTCATCTACTAGGATTTCCCATAGCATGGTTTATACTTAGCAAAAATTCCATGCAAATCTTACTTAGAAATATCACTAATGCATAGTGAAAATAGTAGGACAAAGTATGAAGCATCACTTGCCTTTTTGGTAGAGGGTATAAGTTCACTCCTTGATCTTTGCAATGTTCACACACTTCAAGTCACTACAATTCAATCAAGCAAACAACATTTCAAACTACCATTCAAGCAATTCATCACATAAAATAATAAAACAAAACAATGCATGGAAGCATGCAAAAGGGTTGTTTTATTTGTAAAAGTGGTTTCTAGTAAGTTATGAACATTTGGTAACACCATTTGGTCATTTTATAAAGTGGCAAAACCATTTACAAAAGATTCTACCTCTAAACATTTTTAATCCAAATCATTATTTCATGTGATTGAAATTGCCTTTAGCAAAGTAATAATTTTTATAGGGTTTACCAAATACATTTTCAAGTCATAAAACTTGGTATTTGGGGTCAGAGAGTTTATTCCAAAACATTTCTCAAAGGTTTTCTTCCAAAACCATTTTTAACAATTAAACCATATTTTTATTTGACTAGAAATGGTTTAAATCCAAAGTTTATTCTTTTGATTCACCAAATACATTTTTGAAACCACAATTTGTTTCCTATGGTCAGTAGGTTCAAAACACACCATTTTCCAAAGATTTATCCTCAAAATCATTTTAGAACAATTTCTATACTCTAAACATGCATACACAAGTTTCTGCAAAAACAAACATTTTACCAGAAGCTTTTTACTAAACAAAGTGCATGATTGGCTAGGGCTTGTTTTTCTGAATCCATTGATATAAAGTTTGCAAAATTTGGACGTGTAGATTTAAAGTTATGGAATTTACAAAATCACATATCTAATAGATTCAAATCTGTTTTTAAAACCAGAGTCTGGCCACGTGGAATGTTTTCATTGGCTCATACCGTTTCGTTCGGATCAGGCAACATGGACCTCAGGATTTAAAGGGTATCGCACGGATCATATCAGCCCATAACGCTTCGTTTAATGATTCTATCGTGGCCGTGGGATCAAGATCTAACGGGCAGCCTTGCCTGGACCAAAGACTGGCGGCGCTAGGTCAACGGCGAGCGGCGGCGCGCTCGGACGAGGGTGGTGCTGGCGATGCAGGGAGCTAGAGTAGGAGTGGGGTATCTCACCGAGTTCGTGGGGCGTTGATGATGCTCAACGTCATCGTGGGGAGGTCAGGGGCGCACGAGGTCACCGTGGATTGCTCACCGGAGTTCACAACTGCGTCGGGCATGCCCTGTCTGTCTTTGCTGGCGAGGATACAAGCAACACCAAGGCACAAAAATGGTTGCATTAGCTGCGCGCAGAAGCGGAGAGTACGGGTGCATCCAGAAGAGGGGTAGGCGCGGTCGAACTTTACCTGGGTGCATCGCCGGAGCGGATGAGCGCAGCGTCATCTTTGCCGTCGAGGTTGCCGATGTTACAGGGCACGCGCGGCTAAACGAGCGGCACTGGGAGATACGCAGGTGGCTGGAGAGTGATCTCGAGGGGTCGAGGGAACAAGGGGAGGCGAGACTTGGTCGGAATTGTCGCCGGAGGGCGTCAGAGACAGCGACGGTGTAAGCAGACATGGGGACGGCCTGGGGGATCTCTTGTAGCGGTGTCTGAGGGGAAAGGAAGGGAGAGGGAGGTGGTTAAACGAGCGTGATCGCGGGGGATTTTAATTCGTAGAATAACTCGTATTGATTCAAATTAAAACGCGGAAGAAACAGTCAGAGGGAAGGCGAGTTCATCGCGGGATGAAGACGATGATGACCTGGCTGTGGGGCCCCGCGTCAGTGAGAGAGAGATGTTTCAGGTGGGGCCAACGGTCAGTGAGGGTGCGGGTGAGTTCACTGGTGCGAAGCGTTTTCTCGCAGGGAGAGAGGGAGTGGGCTGGTTGGGTCAGTGGGCTGGGCTTGCTGGGTTGGGTCGTCTCTTCCATTTTTTTGTACTGTTTCTGTTTTTTCTTTTTCTGTTTCTTTAATTCTGTTTTGATTTTGAATAAGCAATTCAAACACTCACTTGAATTCAATCCTTTGCCAAAATTTGTGTAGCTTCAAACATTGATTAATAAAACATTCTGAAATCATTTTAGAATAATTTATTTATTCTTTTTAAGGTCTTTTAATTATTCCAAATAGGCTCTAATTTTTAATTAGATAGGATTTAATAATATTTTTAAATCTCCATTTAAAATCTTTAACTTTCCAAATCCTTTCAGTAGGTTTTTATTTGATTAATTGGGTGTCAAATAATCCATCTTGAATTATTTGGAATAATTTAATATGATTTATTAATCATTTAAGATTGGGTATTTGTTTTAATTCCAATGGATTTGGTTTATGCCATTTTATTTTATTTTGGAAATTCTTTATCCTTTCATTCTATTTGGATTTGGATTCTAATCATTCCATTTGTTTAAAGGATTGGGCCAAGATTTATCTGGTCTTTCAAATATTCTTTATTTAATATTTCTTTCTTTATCTTATAAAATCCATATCTTTTTATTTAGAGGTCCAAACTTGGTGATTCCAATTTGTAAAATATTATTTGATATTTATTTAACTTTTTAAATATCTTTAGGATTATTTGTTCACCATTTGGTATGGATTTGCAGATAAGTTCTTTATTAGCTTTGGAAATTACTTTTCCTTATCTTATTAAATTCATAAGATTTTTATTTATGGCTCCAAATTAAGTGAAACCAATTTATATGATTTTAAAATATTTCTATTTGTCTTTATTGATCATTTGTAAATGTTTGTTGACAAATTTTTATATGGATCAAATCCATAGACTTGGAGATAACTTGGAAATGATTTTTATTCCATTAGGGTTTAGGGTTTGGATTTATTTTCCAAGTGTTTAATTTCCAGATACATTCATTGAGGAATGCATTTTCTTTTGATTTGGATTTTGTTGAATTCAAACTTTACCAAAGGTTGTTCAAGATGGGATTTTAAGTTTTCATTTAGAAACAAAAGTTTCTTTTCACCCTGATTTTCAAGAAAAATTTATTTTGTTTATTTTGTTTTTCACATAACAACATTTGGAAAATCTTGGGATGTGACAGGCTACCACCCTTAAAATAAATCTCGTCCCGAGATTTGGGGAGGCTAGGGGTTACAAGTTGGCTCAAAAACAACTAGGGTACTACCACCCTTAAAAATTTTCCAACTAGACTACATCTTGGCTTGCTTGGGATCTTGTTGAAACTTCTTTGGGCAAACATCTGCATAGTGTCCTTTGTTTCCACACTTGAAACATGTGACAAGGCTGAGATCCTTCATAGGCTTGTTTATCTTGTGCTTCATCTTTTCTGGACAATTGCTTGCATAATGTCCTTGATTACCACAATTGTAACAGGTGATAAGATTGAGTTCATCACGTATCTTCTGTGGGCAAGTTTCTACATAATGGCCTAGCTCTTTGCGGTTGTTACACCACACTTGGCTAATCTCCTTATACTTCTGTTTCTCTAGACATTCACTGGCATAGTGTCCCATTTATTTGCAATGACTACATTGCACATGGCTTTTGTCCTTTTTTTCTTGGGTTTCTCCAAAGCTAGGAGTGCTTCTAGTTCATGTTTTTCATATGTTATCTCATAGGTAGGAATGTCTATTGGTCTCCTTGACCTTTTATTACTTCTTGGATAATACATATGTCTCCTCTTTGGTCCTTTAAATTGGGTCATATTGCTGGGAGGTACAAGCTGAGATTTTCCTTTGTCTTCATCCTTCTTGGTAGACTTGGCTCTCTCATGGTAGTCTGCAATCAGTTTTTACACTCCACCTTGTTTCCTTTGTTCAACTATGGAATAGATGGGGCATTGGATAGGGACATGATTGTTTCCTTCACATAGGTAACAAGTAGCTTGGGATGTGGGGCATTGGTTAGCTGGATGTTTCTCTTCACAGTTGGGGCATTGATCTCCATGCTCCTTGGAAGTGTGATCCTTGTCTCCACAAATATTGCAAGCTTGGGTTCCTTCTATAATAACATCTTTGTCATCCTTGTTGTCATAAGCTCCTTGGGAAGAGTTTTCTCCCATGTTGATCATTTGAGTAGCCAACCCTTGCAACAATTGGGATTGAGTTTTCAAAATTTCTTGCATGGTTGGGTCTATCTCATTGTTGTTGGCTAAAAACTGAGTTGTCACTTGGTTCAACTGGGTTTGTCTTGCAAGCAGTTGGTCTCTCATGTTGTTCTCTTGGTTGTTGTTGTTGTCACCATCCTTGATGTTGGGGTTTCTTGGAGAAGTCATCTGTTTGGGTTGGATTGGGATTAGAATAGGCAAAATATTTCTAAGGAGATAATTCTAATCACACACATCACAATTCACACAAGAAATGTGCAAGCAATCACAAACAAACATTCCACTCAAACAACAAGTTTCAAGCATATTTTTAGGCAACCAAAAATATTTTTGTTACACCACATAAGTTGGTGGGTTTGTCTTAAACTAAATATGGTGGTCCATCTATATGGTTCACTTGTGATCTTTCCATCCTTCTTGGTTGATTCCTCTTGAACAAGATGTTTGTATCCTTAGAGAATTTCTTGCATCTTGATCTCAAACTTCAAGGTGATGATGGTTCCTTCTAAGTTGTGTTTCCTTAGTCTTCAAGTCTTGAGTAACATTTCTTGTCTCACTTGTAGTCCTTAGTGATATCCAAGATTGAAGTCCTTGGTGAAAATGTTGAAGATGTTGAAGTCATTAGAGTTGAAGATGTTGAAGTCATTAGAGTTGATGAAGTCCTTTGCTCATGGTGAAGTCTTTGGACATGGGGTAGGCTTTATACATCAAGTTTGAAATAGAAGAGATGTAGAATCAAAACCAAAATGTTTGAGGAAAGAGTTTTACAAGATTGTTTGTAAATAAGTTTTGGAACAAATACAACTCCTATTTTTCTAAGGGGTTTGTCCAATCCTAGGTTTACAAATCCTACAGGCAACACAATGCTCTGATACCATCTGTAAGGTTCCCAACCTTTAATAAGGTAGAGATCCCTGTGATTGCAATGCTAGTCCCTGGATCAATATCTAGCATCCACAGTTAGCTACTAGCATTACAGATAGCTACTAGCAACAGAGAGCATGCAAGATCACAAATAACTCAAACATGATAGAATCAATAATCAATCTGACATAGTATCTCAATATCCATCGGATCCTGCAAACACAACAAGTATGATTACAAATAGATGATCTTGATCATGAACAGAGCTCATAAGATATAAACATGATAACACAAAGGAGGAGAAACAACCATCTAGCTACTGTATGGACCCATATTCCAAGGGTGAACTACTCACGCATCACTCCGGAGGCTGGCATGGTGATGAATAAGTCCTCCGGGATGATCTCTCCCCTCCGGCAGGATGCCGGGAAGAGCTTCAGATCCCCCCGATATAGGGACAATGGTGGCGGCGGCTACAGACTGTTTTGTGGAGATTTGATCGGGTACTTAGGGTTTCTGCATTGAGGTGCTTTTATAGGAGAAAGGGCAAGGTGAGTGGACACCCGAGGGGCCCACACAAGATGGCGACGCCCCACTGGGCCGCGTGGCCCTAGGGTGTGACCACCTCGTGGCCCCCCTTCGGCTGCCCTTCAGACTCCGCGTTCCTTCTGGTAAAATATTGACTTTGGCTTTTGTCCCGTCCAATTCTGAGAATATTTCCTTACTAGCTTTCCTGAAACCAAAAACAGTAGAAAGCGGGCAACTGGCACTACGGCATCTTATTAATAGGTTAGTCCTAGAAATGTATAAAAATACCTCAAAGTGTAGACAAAACATAGCAAAGTTGATACTAAACAAGAATGTAGCATAAAAAATTATAGATATATTTACGACGTATTAGTCACTTGGCTGGGCAATTGGAAGAGAGAAATCAAACTCTAGTTTGAAAAGTCAAACGCCAACATTGATTGCCTAGTGGAGGGAGCGAAGGAATCCTTCCTAAGGGAGGATTCCTCCCTCTCCTTGGCGCCAGCCACATGAAGTGGAGTTGGGGGAGGTTTCCCTCCCCCTTGACGTCTCCCCACCTATAAAAGGAGGGGTAGGGCCCCCTACCCCTCACAACAAACCCTAGATTAGCGCCACCACCACTCAAAGTCACTGCCTCCTAGGGATCTCCTCTAGTCGATGACTTGGGGCAAACCCTAGCCCATAGCCGCCGGCCACCACCCCCTTGGCCCTATAAACCCTAGATCGCCAAGGCCTCTCTTATACTCCACCATACCCGCTCCGGCTTAGGCGAAGCCCTACGGGATTTCCCCTCTAAATTCTGACACCACGCCGTCGTGCTATCGGAATCGTGAGGAGAGATCTACAACCTCCGCTGCCTGCTGGAACAAGGGAGAGGAAGGTCTTCATAGAGTACCGAACGTGTGACCGACTGCGGGAGCTCTGCCGGAACACGGCGCCAGAAGGATCGTCTACGCGATCTTGAGATCGGCAAGTGAACGACTACATCACCCACGAGAATCTGCTCTCATTAACCGCTTTGGAATCTTTGAGGGTGAGTACTCCATGGACTCGTCGCTACAATCTAGTAGATAGATCTTGGCTTTTGTGTGTTCATGCGGTAGATTTTTTTTGTTTCCCATGCTATGAACCCCTACAGGTGTGAGCGATCCAAGTAGTATGCACACGATTTTTTATTTATGCATATCACAAGGCTTGCTAACACCATCCCCTGCATCGCATGTAAACATTTTAATCATCGGCCATATGGAAGTACAATAAACAAAGCATAAAATGCAAACATTAACTTCATACACATATTTTTGCCGCCCACATTAAACATAAATAATTCTAGACTACAAAAAACCTAAATCATGTTCAAATATGTAGACTAAACACATGAAATTCAACCTAAGATCATCTAACTAGAACCTATGTTATAACCTAAATCCACCTACAACCAAAGTAAATACAAAAAATATTGGATCGGGAGGCTCACCGCACGGGGTCAGGGACAAGGTGGGGAGGGGGTAGGGGTACAGGCGTCGGGACGAGCTGTGGAGGGCGGCTCTCCTCTGCTTGAGGTCAGCACATGCACAAAGCAGAGGGAACAGGCGCGGGCTTGCTATTCCTCCTCTTCTCGAGGTCGACGCATCGTAGGGGCACGGGCATGGGCGAGGCACTGGCAGGGGTGAGAGAGGAGGCGCGGATGGGGGAGAGGCAATGGTGGATGCAGGCGAAGGGGGAGAGGAGACGACGGATGCGGGCGGAGGGGGAGAGAAATAATTAAGGAGTGAGTGAGCCACGAGAGAGTGAAGGAGTGGACACGGCTGGTCCGACATAGCGGCTTACCTGTGGCGTTTCATAACATTAAATGTCACGAGTGCGTGATGGCATTTGATATACGTGAACTTCATCATTCGGTATGCCCCGGTTCTGTTTGTGGGTCCAACGATGCAGTGGCGTGTGTGTTTTCTTCAACGTCACCATTAATACTTAGTAGTGGCGTTCCAGAATTTTGAAGCGCCGGCTTTAGGTTGTCTCGTGATCGTGCTGCAAAGTTTGCATTGTAGATCAGTCTTTGTAATGCCAACTTAATATAATGACACGCAGATCTCCTGTACGTTCTCGAAAAAGAATTTTGAAGCGCCATGAGCATTTTTCCTTGTAGTGGTGGTATTTATTTATTTTTGCGCACCACTGGAAAAATAACTGCTATAAGACTTTTCATACTAGTGTGGGCATATTGGCATTTCCATGGATTGTAACATTTTAAGAAATTTGAGTTTGTAACATGGTCTTTGAGTGGACATATCACTTTAGGGTGGTTTGTGTATATTTGTTTTTTCTTATAGTCCAGCCTCGATATGCACATTTTAACACCTTAGATATTTCTAGCATACCAAAATAGTAAAATTTGAAATAGAAAGAAGCACAAGAGGACTACACATTAATCGTCCGTTGATTAATCACAAGTGAAAAGAAACAATTACTACACACATGTATACTCTAGAAATATCTAATATGTTGACCTAAGTTTATATCTTTGTGCACTAACCATCCATTATATATTTTATTTGAAGGCTACTAAAGTGGATACTATCTACATATATAAGACACCAATATATTAAATAATTAAAGCAATTAATAGAGCAAAGTAAGTTTGTATTAACAATCAATTGGAATATTATGCTTACATGCCATGTAAAGGTGATTCATAAGTAAAACACCTCCTTTGTATCTCCATCACCTCCACATGGTTAAGCTCACACATCTTTCTATTCAACCACTTATTTTGTTAGAAAATTTTACACAGTAAAAGGACGTGCATATTAAGTGTATTTTGAGTGTAAATTTACAAATACAATTTTGAATGTAAATTTACAAATACAAACAACCCAGTGTATTTTTTTTATAAAGACACAAGGTAAATTTAGATGTTGCTAACATTTTGAAGCCTTTGCGTGACTAGGAGGTACTTCTAATATGCCGATCTCAGTTTGATTGAGATAATATGTTTTTTCTAATACCTATGACTATTTAGGAATAAATAAATAAAATCAGAAGCAAGAGCATTTATTTAACCGAACATGTGAATAGTACACCAGAATAAATGAAAACATATAAGTGGTTGACCCAATATGTTGTTTGCAATAATAACTAGCATCTATTTCTAGGCCATAGATCGGTGCAAGATAGAAGATATATAACTTCGTATATATTAGAACAAGCCCAAACAAACATGGTTTCTTGATTAAGTTCATCCATACAAATAATGTTGATACTAAAAATAACGTCATCCCGGATTGAACTGTTACTCTAGTAACATAATACACGTCGGACTTCTTTTATCCTTTATACCTTATCTGCTCTGCCAACATTTACTTATGTAATCACATGCCATTATATGTTGATGCAAAGACGATCCACTGATTGCACGATCTCACAAGAGGCTCTTATCTGGACAACCATCATTGTAATAAACCAACGAGACATACCTCATCCCACTGCGCCTCCGGCCATATTCACTCCACCACCGTGGAGTTTGAGCGCCTCCCTCCAAGAAAGCCCACCGTGGTTGTTTCTTAACTACCATAAAACCTTAAACCAACAAAACATAAATGGTCATAGGGTATACGAACTCACTGTACCACATTGTTGTTACCGCGCCTTTCACCGCTACTGTAATCGCCCTGCTAGGCACCGCCACGATGTTTTTCGCCATGGAACCGGTTGTGGTGGCCCACACTCACACTCGGGGTGGGCGCCTCCCCCGTGGCGTATCCGCTCCTTTCTCACTACACGTTTGTCCTGATAAGCGTGCGATCTGACCCAGGATCAAATTCAACTCATACTTGTGGGTCATCTGATAGGAATTAACAACTGATGTTTATGACTTATTTTCCCCTAAGTGTCTCCACATGACTTTAACACAATTTTGGATTAAGAGCCTTGCGATGGCAAGGGACTACGGTGGTCGGTTGTTTCGAGCTTCTAGATATTCGGGAAATCTAACTATCACTCGACCTAAACGAGCGCTACAGTCAGTTCATGCTTCGGAGCCATGGGATCGCGATCGGACGTATCTGACGAGCCTACACCCCCTAGTGTTTCTCGTGTGTATGTTTCACGGGGTACACGTAGCAGGGCGTTTTCAAACTTCGGTTACCGTGTCGATTAAGACACGCATCCGGGAGGTGCGGTGTCCGATCCCCATTCCTCTGCCGACCACCTCGACAACGCCGGCGAGCGCGGCGATTTTGCTCGCGCGAGGTGGCCGCGCCGTCCACCTGCGGGATACCATCGCTCGCTGCACCTCCGATCCCCATTCCTCTGCCGACCACCTCGACAACGCCGGCGAGAGCGGCGATTTTTCTCGCGCGAGGTGGCCGCGCCGTCCACCTGCGGATACCACCGCTCGCCGCGCCTTCCAGCTGCGGAGACCACCACTCACCGCGCCGTCCACCGCACCAACCCCGCGGCTTGCTATTTCGGTGCTCCGGCGAACGACATCACGCGCAGATCCCCTGTCTCCGGTGAGTATCTACGCCCCCCCTCCCGGCTCGTTTTTCGACAGATTTCGACAGGTTTTGGGGCGGATGTTAGTTCATCGTTTGTGGTAGATGATCCGGGGGGAAACTCCATCGGTTGTGGTAGGATGGTAGCCCTTTTCCCCCGTTGATCTGGTTGATTTTGTGAGATGGTAGATCCCCCACTGTGGGCTGGTAGATCCACTGGAAGAGGATGGTAGATTTTTGATAGGGATGGTAGTTTTTCGATGGGGGTATGGTAGTTTCTTGCATCCCATGGATAGCATATGCTTCTGATGGAGGATGGAAGTTTTTAGAGAATGGTAGTTCCTTTTTTGCATGCCCAGGTATAGCATATGCTTCTGATGTAGGATGGTAGTTTTTTAGATAGGGGATGGTAGTCTTTTCTGATAGCATATCCTTCTGATGGATGATGGCAGTTTTTAGGGAATGGTAGTTCTTTTTTCACGCCCATGGATAACATATGCTTTCTGATGGAGGATGGTAGTTTTTTACATAGGTGATGGTAGTATTTTCTGATAGCATATCCTTCTGATGGATGATGGTAGATTTTTTGATAGGGGATGGTAGTCTTTCTGATAGGGAATGGTAGTTCCTTTTTGCATGACCGTGGATAGTATATCCTTCTAATTGAGGATGGTATAGTTTTTTGTTGTTATGATGATAATGTTTGGATAGTAGATTATTTTTCACTTTTGTATGATGAGCAGTTCCTTCCTACTATGATGGTAGTTCTTTTTTCCTGTTCTGATGATATAGTTTAGATAGTAGATTTTTGCTGTTTACGGTAGTATATTTCTGAATCATATCAAGGAACTGCAGTAGCTTTTTATGCTTTTTTGGATGTCCTGGCACGGCGAGGCTGATGTCGAAGGACGGGGTGGAGGTGGCAGGAGGCGTCGGGCAGAAGCAGGAGAAGGAAGGCCGGACGGCGCAGGGCACGGTCGACCATGGCAGGTGGTCGCGCGACCCTGGCAACAGGAGGAGCTCCGGGCGGGGAGGCGGACGCGGGCAAGGGCGGGCCTCACAGGCTCGGCAAGCACGGCGCGTCAGAGCTGCGTTCGGCCAGGAGGAGGGCGCCCGCGGCGGCGCTAGGGCAGCAGACGCCATGGCCTGTCGAGCTTGAATGCAGGAGGGGAGGCGCAGAGAGCAACGACGGGGGACCGGCCGGAGGCGGCCGAGGCAGGGCGCGCTACAGGACGGGCCGGTACCGCAGCAGAGGGAGACGGCCCTGGCAGGAGCTTGCGGGGAAGGACGATGGCGACGAGAGACGCACGGCCGCCGTCGGTGGCGAGGTTCGTGGGTGCAGGCACCACAGCGACGGGGTCGGCCGGCGATGCGACGAAGGCGGAGGCTGGCCGGAGGAGGATCGGGAGGCAGGCGCATGGCAGGGGCTCGCGAGGAGGTCCTGGCGGCGGGGATCAATCGAGGGGGAGCGGGGCTCGCATCGAGAGAGGAGGCAGCGGGACCTGCGGGGTGGGGCCAGGGAACGTGACGGGGAGGCGTCGGTGTGCCTGGGTGCGTTTGGGTAGCGTGCTGTGTGCGAGTGTGTGTGTATGGTAGCGTGTGCGTGCGTGGTGAGCGTTGTGCCTAGCGGCGGCTGGGTGGAGGGAGGGTGACGACGGGGTGGGGTGTTGGGGTTTGGGGTAGAGTTAGGGTTTGATTAGACGGGTGGTCGGTGGCTGTGGGCTGGGATTTTGGGCCTAGCCTGCGGCTGCCTTCCCCGTACAATTTTTTTTATATTTTATTATAAAAATATTATAGGTTTACTTTAAAAGCTTTTATAAATAGGTTTTAGACAAACAAAATAATCGGACGAGCCCGGTTTTGATTTGAGATAAAAGAAGGGAACATTTAGAAAAGAAAGATAGGTTTTCAGAAAATAGTTTCAGGCAACCGATGCATCATGACATGATGATGCACAAAGTATTATTTAACACGCGATTTTCTAGTAGTGGATTTTAACCGGGGTCCTACAAGTCGCCAAGGGTACTACCTTCTGCTCAAAGAATGTCAACAGGTTGAACATTGAAGGGTATGCAACAACTACACTGTCAACCAAAGTGCCTAGCTCTGCAAGAGAAGACTCGTTGAACATGAAATTAAACTTTGACAGCAGCACATAGTCGAATAGGCAGATACAGAGGTTTTAACAAGCATTGAAATGAGCCCCTGATTCCCCTTCATTTGACCTGGAAACACAAGAAGAGGATAACCAGCAAGAGGAAGCAGAAGATATGGGACAGGTACAAAACAATCAAGTGAACACTGATAATAATAGAAGATATGAGGCAGGTGGAAGCATTACACCTGTGCCACTTGAGCTTGACAAGAGGATTGTGAAGAAGGGAAGATTTGCAAGGTCACCATTTGTAAACTTCGAAACACATAAGAACTACAACATCACAAAATCACAAGAAGAGTTCTACAATATGGTGATTCAGCATGGTTTAGGGACTGGGTCCATAGAAAATGAAGGCATTATTTTCGATGATGGAATTCTATTCGCAAATCTTGGACACCTGGCAGATTCAGTGAAACCAGGACACAAACTGATAAACACAATCGCTGAGGTAGGAATCCATATAATCGCAATGGAGAATGAAAACCCAAAAAAGTACATCATGCCGCTATGCGTAGCGGTAGGTTCCTCTCTTTTTATTTATCTTTTCAATTCACATTGGAAGAATATGTAGTTCTAACTTTCTGACATCTTCCATTCTTGTTTTTCTAAGAAGTACCTAATCGATTGCCGGTACCATTTAAAAGATGTCAAAAGATGCTTCCAAAGAACCCCTGGAAACAGGCTCGACCACAAGGAAATAGTGAGTTCCTCTTTTTTTACTTTTTCCAGTGTATAAAAAGCAAATGCACAAAGACTATTTAAATTTCTTGTACCTTTTTTTCCATTTTTAGGTTTGTAAAGTAGCATTTTTTGATTGTTCACTATCCTTTTTTTTGCCACATCAAACGCAGATTTGTTTCCCCACCTTAGATAAGTTCCCTCAATTACTGAATGATTCATCCGGACACTAGTGGTTGGTTATCCTAAACATAAAGGCAGAAAGGTTTGAGGTCATCGATTCCCTCGCAAGCAGAGGCCGCGCACTATTGATGGAGTCTTGCCACTTAGTTATTGTAAATATAAAAGTTATGTGGGGCAAGGAGTATGCAGATTCAAAAGTTGATATTGCTGATTGGCCAATTGAAGTAATTGACAGCCCTAAGCAAACCAATGGGTGAGTTCTCCTCTTACCTTTCTACATACATATCTCTCCTGTTCATTTTGCTTTATTTGCATAGGCGTTTATCATCTTGTTTTTCTTCATCCAAGGTATGACTGTGGATTCTTCACTCTCCAAAATCTGGAAGTGAAACATGGAAGGACGACCGCATCTTTCACGCAGAAAGATCTAACCAAGATTAGAATACTATTCACAGATCGGGTGATTCGCTTTGTGGACAACAAAGCGTCATGGTCACTATTTGTTTAAGCAGATCTTCTACAGGTATATTTTTTAGAGAACAAAACCATACATGCTCAATTTTTATGTGTTAACTAGTTTCTTTACATCTTATAAGTTCCATTCTTCGCACAAGATACCAAACTTTCTGTAGTAACAGATAACACACTTTATTTCTTCAAGTAACTTAAAAACAGACAACATATATATAGTACCAGGAAATTACACGTTCATATTTTTTCCAAAAACAAAATAACTATTGAAATAGACCTAGGAGAGGAAATTTCTCAGGATTTGCCATCCTAATAGGACAGTTGCGTGCATCGTGATCCGTCTTATTGCATGCACTGCATTTTTTAGCGCGAGGTTTCTTCAATTGCAGCCCACTTTTATTCCTTTTAAAACTTTGCCTCCCTTTAGTTATCACCACAGGGGGGTCTCTTGCAATTTCATCATGAGCAGAATTACGGTTTTCTTCAAGAGTTTCTGTGTCGGGACTTGCTACAGCTTTACTTCTCTTCTTTATCTTTGCAGCTTCTGCAACATTTCTTTTCAGTTTAGCCATTTCTTTCTCCATCGCCTTCATGTGCTTTTCAACAATCTCAACTGTCTTCTCTGAAGATGCTAGACCTACAACTAGCTTGGCAAAATTATTGTAGAGGTTGCCATAGCGCAGCAATCGCATATCTTTCCTAGAAAGCTTGCAATCTACAGGCTTCACCAATGTCTCTACATCTGGTACAACTATATCAGGAGGTGGAATCGACCACCTAGCTAGGATGTAGCATTTTGTAATTTCAATGACTGTACCTAGGTAGCTCATCACTTTCATCACATGGCAGCATAGAATCCCATCTCTATTGAATTTGCCGCACTGACAATTATACGTTTCATTTTCGGGATCAACATCAACAAAGTAACTTCTCCTTCCATACCCAAACACAGAACCCTGAACTGGGAAAACTTCAAACCTGTTAGGATTATCGTTACAAGCCCGGGCATTGTAGGATGTTATCTTGCTAAGCTCTAGCTGAAAAATGTTGTAGATAGGTAGAGTGTAAGTCTTTAACATCTGTTTCTCCATTGGAAAATCAGACCACACTCTCACTGTCTTCTCCTCGCCTACAAACTCATGCGCATCTTCAGCAACTTCTATCTTCTCTTGCAATTTCATGTATTGCTTAAATAAACATAGAAGGCTGGAATGCGGATCAATATATTTTTTGAGAACTGCATTAAATCCCTCACTTCTAGCAGTAGTTTGCAAGAATGGGAAGAATCTATCCTGGAAATAAGCTGAAAAAAGGAAGTCCTCAAGTCATAAAGATCAAGGAAATGCGGGTGATCTGCAACCCCATGTCTCTGAATCATTTCTATCCACCTTAACTCAAATTCTTCAATAGTGACACTGTGATCAATCACATCATTGAACTCAATCCTCAAATCTTCATGTTGTTCAACAAAAGGACCTAGTTTCTCCTGCATGTTTTGCATAATGTGCCATCTACAATTTCTGTGAACACTATACACCAACACCGCAAGGAACTACTAGGAAAATGGCTATAGGTAATCAGCACATCCGTGGCTCACATGGTTGAAGTGCACCACGGCTAAAACAGGCGTGGCTCACCTATGGGCAGTGCCCTACTAGTAACTAGAACAACCGTGGCGCACATGACCATAGTGCGCCACAGATATGTGTGGGCCAAGGCCCTGTTGGCCGCACGCCAAACATCTGTAGCGCACATATGGTAGGTGCGCTACGGTTGTTAGTGCCAACCGTGGTGCACATGGAGGGGGTGCGCTACGCCTAAGCGCATTCCCCCCTCTGCTGTGAAACGGCCAGACACATCCGTGGCGCACTATGGCATGTGCGCCACGGATGTTACTCCTCCCTGTGGCGCACTAGGGCAGAGTGCGCCACGGATGTGTCGATTTTTTTGACAGCACTTTATGTGCACATGTGTGACCACATCCACCACCCCACACTTCACTTTCCCCTTCTTCTTCCTCCTTAGATCTAGTCGGGATCTTCTCCTTCCCACCTCAATTTCTCCACCCATTCACCATTTTTAGCATGTAGAACTTGCCTTGGATGTTACATAAGTAATAGAGGAAGGTCTCCGGTCTCTCATCTCCTTCTCCGGTCTCGCGCGCACCTCTCCTTTCCATCTTTCTCGCGATTGGTCTCTCATCTCGGTAAGTTGTCCATGTAAGGATGTGTTCATGTGTATATGGTATGCTCATATGTATGTAGATGATCGATGCTCATGATGTGTGTATGGAGAGGATCGATGGTCATATGTGTGTGTATATGGAGAGTATCGATGATGCTCATGCATGTGTGTATGGAGAGGATAATGATATGTTCATGTGTGTATGGATCGGTCTCTCTCTCTTGTGTTTGTATGTGAACAAGTTGCCATTTGTTTTGCCAAAATGTTGATTCATTTCCATTTTGGCAAGACTTTGGCATTTCGCAAAGGTCCTAATTTTAGGATAGGTCATGCCGAAATTTTCTATCAACCATTGCATGCATGCATGCATTCATATATGTGGTTATAATAGACTTATAATTGTATCGTGTACACCGTGCAGGCAAAAATGGTCCGCATAATGAGCGAAGGCATTGTGGCTAGATTTTTGAAATGTGCGACGGCCGACATGATACGAAATAACAAGACGGATATAAGATGTCCGTGCATAAGATGCAAACTCAACTGGGTGATCGACCCAGATTCTGGGAATCTGCAGGCGCACCTGCTCCGCCATGGTTTCATGGATGGATACACTCGTTGGATAAGCGATGACGAAGACGATGGAGACGGTGAAGGTGGCCAACATGACGATGATCATCATCACGGCGAGAACGGGCGAGATGATGAAGAGTCTCCTGGAGATGGTGAAGGTGCGGAAGCAGACCAGGATGATGCTGATCTAGATGTCGGAGGCGACGGCGATGGAACAACGCTGTCAGTGCGGGACCCTTATGTGCAAGAGCTGCTTCTCAAGCAGACGAGTAACGCCAGGGCTGCCGCTAGAGAGAACGCCAAGCTTGCGCAACTTGAGAAAGACGTGGTTACTCCATTGTATGAAGGATGCAGGCCTGATGATACCCGGTTGAATATAACGCTCAAGGCTATGGAGATGAAGGCAAAATACAAATTGAGCGACGCAAGCTTCGACGATATGATGGCATTCTGGCACGATCGTCTCCCGGAGGGGAACACATGTCCAACTAGTATCGAGGACGCCAAGAAAATCGTCTGTCCTCTCGATCTACCGCACGTTAGATATCACATATGCATCAACGATTGCATCATTTATCAGGGCGAGGACGCGGAGAAAACCACATGTCCGGTGTGCGGCGTGAGTCGATACAAGAAAGGGAAGAAAGCACCTCGAAAAGTGGTATGGTACTTTCGTATCACTCCTCGTCTGCAGCGCTATTTCGCGGACCCTAAGGAAGCGAAGCTCATGCGATGGCATGCGTAAAGGAAGAAGCCAGGAGATGATGATGATGACCCCAAAAAGGATGAGCTGCTGACGCACCCTTCAGATGCTAGCCAGTGGAAAGCATTGGACCTCGAATTCCCAGAATTCGTGGAGATTCGAGGAACATCAGCTTGGTGCGAGCACCGATGGAATCAATCCATTCGGTAGCCAGAGCAGCACGCACAGCACTTGGCCCATGTTTGTATGGATGTACAACCTCCCTCCATGGTTGTGCATGAAGAAGAATTACATACAAATGAGTATGCTAATTCAAGGGCCGAAACAATCTGGTACCGACATCAATCTGTATCTCGGGCTGTTGAAAGAGGAGCTAGCCACGTTATGGGAATCTGGAGCCAATACTTACGACGCCGTCGCACAAGATTATTTCAATATGAGAGACGCATTGGTCACTACGGTGCAAGACTATCCAGGTTGCGGGTATATCTCGGGGCAGGTTATCCAAGGATTCTGCGCATGCGTTAGGTGCATGGATAACACAAGCTATCTCCAACTAGAGAAAGATCCAGGGTCATCGAAAACCGTGTTCATGGCGCACCGGAGGTGGCTCGGCAAGAATGATCCATGGAGAAAACGTGGAGACCTGTTCGATGGCAAATTAGAGACCCGAGGAATCCCAGAGCGTAGGAGCAGCGAAGAAGTGGAAGAGTTGCTGAAAAACTGGAAAGATTGTCCTAAGCCTGGAAAGAAGCGAAAGAGGCAGCAACAAGACAAGCCGCTGATGAAGATATGGAAAACAGGGTCTGTTTTCTGAGAGTTGCCATACTGGAAGTTTCTCCGCACGCCTCATAGCCTCGACATCATGCATATCACAAAAAACGTGTGCGAGAGTCTGGTCGCCACCATAATCAACATGCCAGATAGGACGAAATATGGTCCGAAAGCAAGGCACGACCTGATATGCTTGGGTATCCGGAAGGAGCTTCACGGAGGAAGCACTACTCCTGATGATCAGGAAGATGAAGATGATCATGAGTCGGAGACGACACAAGGTCGTCGGAAGGGTAAAAATTTCAAGAAGAACGAATATTACTGCCCTCCTTCTTGCTTCACTCTAAGCCAGGATGAGATCAAACAGTTTTTCAAGTGCCTTCTAGGAGTCAAATTTCCTTACGGCTACGCGGGCAAGATAAGCAGATACCTAGACGAGGCGAAGCAGAGGTTCAGTGGCATGAAGTCTCACGACTGTGCCGTGCTAATGACGCAGGTACTTCCGGTCGCACTAAGATGGATAATGAACGAGCACGTCTGTGAAACGTTATTTGTCCTATGCAAGTTTTTCGACGTCATCTCTAGGAAGTCGATTGGCGTGAATCAGCTCGGGAGGCTACAGGAGGAGATCGTGGTGATACTATGTGAGCTTGAGGTCTACTTCCCACCCGCATTCTTCAACATTATGGTGCATCTGCTGGTCCATGTCGTGGAGGACATCGTACAACTCGGGCCGATGTTCCTCCGCAGAATGATGGCGTTCGAAAGGATGAACGGACACATCAAAGGATATGTTCGCAACAGGTCCCCTCTAGATGGAAGCATGGCCAAGGGCTTTCTGGCCGAAGAGTGCATATCTTTCTGCACTAATTATCTAGACATCGAGAACCCTGTCGGTCTTCCCATCAACATGCACCTTGGCAAGCTCGACGGATCTGGTCACCGAGAGGATCGTCGCATACTGCATGCAGACTTCGATTTTCGACGCGCAGACTTTGATCGAGCAAACCTCGTCGCGCTATAGCATTTAGAACCGGTCGATCCTTGGGTACAGAAGCACAAAAGGTTAATCGAGAAGAAGTACAATGACCGGGGCATACAGAGGACGCAGGGAGAAATAATCCTAAAAAGAATCGTATCGTGACGGCAGCTTGGGTTCCCCCGCCGAACGACGTATTGTGGCCTCGTACCTAAAAAGAATCCTCGTGGCGAACAAGACAAAGGAATACATTCTCATGTCTTGCTTTCCCGAGTAAGTCGTTATTCACTCGCCACCGTCGATTGGCTTTATTATATCATCATTCTTTTTCCAACACACTCCATTTGAATTTTTTGCGCAGAGATGAACACTGCACGCTCATATCCTTATCGCCGAAGCATTCCCACGCCACGTATTTCGACTCGGGGAGTCTAGAAAATAAGAAAAACTACGACAAGATCAAGAAAGTTCTGGATGATGCTCTCACTGGATTTGCCTCGACGGAAGGCACCACCTTCGTGCGTACGAAGGTCAAGTTTGGCAGGCACGTCTTCAACCACGTAACGGAGTTCCCCTGCGTGAAGCATCCGGAAAACAGTAAGAAGGAAGCCTACTACGCACTCCATCATATGAGTGCGTTCCTACTTGACCAGCAGAATTCTACACTGCCAGATTATCTCAAACAGTGGGCCGAAGCAAAGGCCAAGATCAATGATTCAGATATTAGACAAGAGATGTATCGCATCCAGCAGTTTGGGGTAATCATCTTTCGTGATGTCATGACTTCGGGGGGGATCTTCTACGGAGGAAATATCCCGAATAACCGTGACATAGAAGATCGCCTAGAGATGCAGGGTGACTATAGGAAGTTCATGACGAGACAAGGCGTCCTCCCGTTCCCTAAGCCGAGCCAGAAGGCTTGATGTTGGCCTAGTTGTAGTTACAAAATATAGATGACCGTTGTGTGTGTGTGTGGACAAGTGTACATGCTACTATACTTATCTTATTAGGTTTATGAATCATCACTTACTTCTTTTGCTTATTAATATTATATATCAATCAATGCTTGGTTTTTTTGCTTACACTTTGGTCCTTTGCTCACTTTGGTCCTTCTTTTTTTCCTTATTATTTTTTCGAGAATAATGCCGATAATTGAAATGTCGTGGCACACTATATATGTGAATGTGCTACGATGGGATTGTGAGCCTTGTGATATGCACAAGTCCAGGTCTTGTGCATCCTACTTGGCTCACGGTTCCATCGTAGCATATTCTTGTGTCCAACGACCTATGTATATATATGAGGCATTCTTTTCGAGTTATTTTTTGTCTTTTTCGAGAATAATGCCGATGATTGAAATGTCGTGGCACAATATATATGTGAATGTGCTATGACGGAATAGTTAGCCTTGTGATATGCACAAGTCCAGGAATTGTGCATCCTACTTGGCTAACTGTTCCGTCGTAGCATATTCCTGTGTCCAACGACCTAGCTAGTTATATATGAGGCATTCTTTTCAAGTTATTTTTGTCTTTTTCAAGAATATGCCGATGATTGAAATGTCGTGGCACAATATATATGTGAATGTGCTATGACGGGGTAGTTAGCCTTGTGATATGCACAAGTCCAGGAATTGTGCATCCTACTTGGCTAACTGTTCCGTCATAGCATATTCCTGTGTCCAACGACCTAGCTAGTTATATGTGAGGCATTCTTTTCGAGCTACTTTGGTATTTTTTGAGAATAATGCCGATGGTTGAAATCTCTTGGCACAATATATATGTGAATGTGTTACGACGGGACTGTAAGCCTTGTGTTATGCACAAGTCTAGATGTTGTGCATCCTACTTGGCTTACAGTTCCATCGTAGCATATTCCTATGTCAAATGACCTATGTATATATATGAGGCATGGTTTTCGAGTTACTTTGGTCTTTTTCGAGAATAATGCCGATGATTGAAATGTCGTGGCACACTATATGTGAATGTGCTGCGATGGGATTGTTCGCCTTGTGCTATACACATGTCCAGGTGTTGTGCATCCTACTTGGCGAACGGTTCCATCGTAGCATATTCTTGTGTCGAACAACCTAGTTATATATGAGGCATGCTTTTTGAGTTTGGTCTTTTTGATTTAGGAGTACTTTCTATAAGTGTATCTTCATATGCGACTTTAATTATATATGTTTTTTCAATCACCGGTTAATTATTATTGTAAACTTATAGATGACGTGGTACGTCGTGTACAAGGGACGGATTCCCGGAGTCTACGATGATTGGGAAGACTGCCGGAGACAGGTGCACCGTTTCAGCGGCAATAGCTACAAAGGGTACAACACTATGGCGGAGGCGGAATCTAGATACACGCTCTATCTAGCGGGAGTTAGGACAAGGAACCGGATGAAGACCTACACCTTCGTCACGGCGATGATCATGCTTATCTTCTTTGGTTGTTTATCCCGCGTTTGTGTCTAGCTAGTTTAGATGTCTAAGAGAGCTTCCGAGCTCTAACTTGTTCGATCGACACATGTATTCGCATGTCACCAACTACTTTGTAACTTGATCGAAACAATGTAACTTATACTATGTATTCATGTATGAGACTTATCTATATGTATTTGTTTCAATCTTATTTTCATATTGTGTATTTATATATATATAATTGTATATCTTGTATCTGTGTGTGTGTATCTGCTGTAATATTGTATATAATCTGTATTGTATATAACCTGGCTCGAAAATTAAAAAAAAAACATGTGGCGCACATGATCTACCTTTTGTGGCGCACTACACCTAAAGCGCACTTTACAAGCTTAGTGGCGCACTGGGAAGTGCGCCACAGAAGATCCTACGCATAGCGCACCTGCCCACATAGCCGCGATTAGTGCGCTACGCCTATCTCGACACAACCGTGGCGCACTAGGCAGTGCGCCACGGCTGGGAGATAGTCGTAGCGCAAGGCACGTGGCGCACTGCTAGTGCGCCACAGATGATCTTTTTAGGTGCGCCACTAACTACTGTTTTCCTAGTAATGAGGATAGCACTTCTCATGCCAGCATCCTGATCAGTGATGATATTCAAGGGATGCAATCCATCCATAGCGTCTAGGAACGCCTCAAACAGCCACACAAAGTTTGCAATTCTCTCATGCTTAATAAAACCACAACCCAACTGAATAGACTATCCATATCTATTGATCCCAATGAATAGTGCACATGGCATGTTGTACTTGTTCGTCATGAATGTGGTATCGAATGAAATACAATCATTATAGAACTTGTACACTTATCTTGCAGCACCATCCACCCAAAAGAGGTTCTCAACCCTGTCCTCTTTATCAAGACGAAAAGTGTAGTAGAATTTGGGGTCTTGTTTCTGGATTTCTTTGAAATAGGCCAACAAGTCAGGGATGTCCTTCACTTGTTGCGGATCACCAATAGTATCCATGTAGTTGCTCGCTGATTTAGTGTTGTAAGGCACATTTTTCTTGCTGCCATAAACCTCACCCATGATCTCCATAATTCTCCCAGCACTGAGATTCACCTCATGAAGCAAGTCAATAAATCTCTTTTCTTCCCTAGGAATCTTATTGTGAGATCTGAGGTACTTCTTGAGAGCAAATTTCTGGATAACATCATGTGTGTGCTCTTCAATAAACTGGGTCACTTCCCATCTAGCACCATTCCTCTTGACACGCATTTTTGCCTTGCAATCAGTGAGCTTGGTGATAGTACGGTTGCATTGTTTTATTGGTGTAGATTCCTCCTCAACATTTTTTCATGTTTTGTTGCACACATATACACATTTGTCTGTCTCCTCATCTTTTGCAGATCTCCTGGACGAAACAATCCTAACCGAAAAACCAACATGTTTTGCATAACGATTGTAATATGCAAGCGCTGCCTCATCAGAGTCAAATTTCACCCCAACATGCGGAGTTTTAGGAACATACCCCTCTGGCGTAGACTGGACCGCACCATCACTACCACTGTCCTCACTAGACAATGTAACACCTGTTCGCGCACCCGAGTGAGTGTCCTGTGCATGCCCTGAAGGTCCAGATGCAGAAGGTCCAGCACCTGAATGAGTTTTCATCTCTAAATCCCCTGATGGCACCCTTGTAGAAGTTCCACCCCCAGATGGTCCTATAGAAGTTCCAGCACCATCATCGCAGAAACCACGCAGAATACTGTCTCCCGCTGGCTGGTTTAGGTCTAGCTCCCCAAACCAATAAGGAAATCCTTTAGGCATTTTAAGCAAAACTCCTGCATATGACAAAAAAACAAATTACATCAACAAGTTATTTCTTTTTCATTTAGTTCTTAAACAATAATGACATCAACATTCGTATTTCTGTTCTTAACAGGGAAAAAGAAGTGGTGTGATAGTCAAGCAAAAAAAGGGAGGGACAAGTTCATGCACAAACTACAGCAAGAACTACCAGGATTTGATGTTCCATCTTCAGAAACTTTTCACTGATGGAATATTTTGTTGCATCTATAAAATCTAGCATGTTTTCTGTGTTTTGTGTTTTTTGTTAATCTTCTATGATTGCTGTCCCTTTTTAACTACTGGAAGTTATATGATGCTACTGGATCTGGGTGCTATTCCTTTTTAACTACTGGAAGTTAATGAGAAGTTTTATATGATGCTCTTCCATTCGATTTCTTCTACTGGAAGTTATATGATGGTCTTCCATCTGATTTTCTTCTACAGGGAAGTTATGTGATGGTCTTCCATCTGCTTATTTTTTTTTCATTTTACTGGTATAACTTCCTTTTTGGGCTATAACTTCCTTTTTACCAGGAGATGGGGTGGGGGAGAAGAGAGAACATACATGAGGGATTTTTGCAGGTGTCTCTGTCGAAGATTTCCTTGATGATTTCCTTGGATGGAAGATACAGGGGAGAAGTAATTAGGATTTTGGGCGAGGTGAACTTTCTTGGATGGAAGATATAGCGGGATTGGGATTCTTGGGATGGTATCGGGGGGAGTCTCTGTCGATGAAAGGGGGGAAGCAATGGCGATGGCGATGGAAGCAATGGAGGTGGCGATGGAAGCAATGGAGGTGGGGCTGTAAGAAATTGGGATCTGGGATCCAGTAAAGAGGTGGCAGCGCGACCAGGTGGGTTTCGGGGCGCTTCCCGCGCACGAAAACGGGAAAACGGGGGTTAGGTGAACTTTTCGGAATCTGTTTGTCGGAGCGACCTGGGAGCTGTCCGAGCGACCTGGGATTAGCTTAAATCCAGGTCGACCTGATGTAGTCGTGTCCCTAGATATTTTCTTTTGTCGAAGATTTTTTTCAAGAGCAAGCCAAATACATACCAAATTTTTATAGAGGGCAGCCTAACGCATGCTGTGAACAGTAGGTAGCCTTAGGTTACACCCTCCAAACTCACACAACTACTCCGTGTGAAACACGCATGCATGGAGTCGATAACCATGCATACCCGCGCATTGATTAAGGATCCCAATACACATGCATGGCAGCAATTAGAACTGCAAAAGAGAAAGGAAGAGGGCGATTAAGCGAAAGTCCAAGGAAGAAGCCGGATTTGCCTGTAGCGGAATAGTTTTTCCCTCTCCGTGCCCCTTTCCGATGGATCCCTTCGTTCCTTTCATTTTTACAGAGCGGACAAAGCTAGGCCTACCATAAAGCCCTCACAGACAGACGCACACAGGCTCAGAGTCAGACGCGCGCCCGTATGAAAAAACTTCTCCTCCTCCGAAAACATGTGCATGCACGTCGGGCATTATTGCGGCGTTTGCCAACCCGTAAAGCGCGAGGCACGCAGCATGTGGAACAAAAGCAGCCATGAAAGAACGTCCTCAGCTCCCTCCCTATGCCCCATCCCAGATTTGGCCGGCGCGCAGCATCGACCGATCCCTTCAGCCCACGGCCGGTGTACATATACTAAACTGCATACACCGGCGCGCAGCATATGTGTTAGGGCATCTTCAGCGGCACTCGTGTCCTGTCACGTTTGAACTGGTCCACGTGGTCATGCGAACCGTGCGCACCCTCGAGCGACGTGATCAAGACGCGTCCGGCTCGACTCATTGGTTTTGATAGAGTAAAACATGGTTTTATATTAGAAGAGTAGGCCACGGTTGTTATATTTGGTAGTTTATTAAAATGGATAGCATATGTTAGCATCTCCGCTAGGGTTTTCGCGGGCCAATTTTTTCATTCGGACGGTAAAAAACCACCCAGCCATATTTTCCGGCACTCAGTTTTTGCCAGATTTGGCCCATTTCACATCTAGGTTTCCCATGCCGAACTCGAGATGCTGGGAACAGTCTGAGAACGCCAGATGAAGCGAATTCAGCGACCCCCTGTGTTGGTAGCCATGCCCTGTCAGCGTGTGAAACCGAGTCATCCTCATCCCATGGAATTGGCTCCCGCGACGGCCCGCCGGGCAACTACCGCCTGTTCGGTCGACCACGTGTCATCATTATGGAGCGCCACCATCGGCCCATCTTCCCTCCGTTTCCACTTTTCCTTCCACGCCGCTACACCCCTCCCACCTTCGTCGCCCTTTCCTATTTCGGCTATAAATGCCGGTGTTTACCGTATCCCAGAGCACACAGCCTCCTCACACCTCCATTCTCCAACCACCAAGTTCCTCCGGTGACGAGAAGAACAGTTCGGCGGCAGCGATGGCCGAGCGCTACACTGGCGACCCAGCGCGACGAACGGCTTCGGTCGGCGTTCTCTGCAGCCGTGGGAGGCACGACTGCTCCGGCGCCGTCGGACTTCCGGTGCCCGCCGATCTGGAAGCTCAGCGCGGGAGGCGTGCCCATGCCACCGGTGCCGGAGGGGCATGAGCTCGTCAGGTGGCCATCGCCGCCATGGAAGATTCGGAGACCGCCGAGGACCCCGGAAACCTCGTCTACTGTGAGAACTTCTTCGCCGAGCGACGGAATCAGGAACTGACCTTCCACGAGGGAGGAGTCCTGCTGCCAACGCGGAACAATGTCGCATCACGGTGTCGGTGGTGGAGCGCGCCAGAGCACACGCTCGCCTCCTTCCTTGAGCACGTCACCGTAGGGAAAAGCTCGAGGCTTGGTTATCCCCCGTGCTTGCTACCTTCGATCGCCCGGCGCCATGCGGCGGCGATCTGGATACCGAGAAAGATAGGGGATTTTCTTCCTTGTCCTCGGCGTCGCGCTCATCTGGCTCGGCGCCAGCACAGTCGCTGCCGCGCCATGACGCCACTCCGCCTGGTGAAGCGGGAGGTGGAGTCGCCGGTGCGCTCGTCGTGGTGGATGCGCTTTTGCGGCCTCGTCATCAACGAGCGCCACACCCTGTCGCTGCCGAGTGGCCACCTTCGGTTGGCAAGGCCGAAGCTGCGCACACCGAAGACAGAGCCGGTGGACTACGCAGTGCCCGTCGACGAGGACGCCTTCGTCTTGAAGATGGCGATGGAGCGCTCCCTCAACGACGTGCCGCTGATGCAGGACCCCGACGTGTGCGCCTGGTCTAGGGCGGACTGGGAGTGGAAGGAGGCCGAGCGTGTTGGGCGTCTGCACGAGCAAGCCGAGCGCGGCTTTTGCTGGCAGCACGACTACCAAGGCGCGCCACTCATCGTCCTTTATGACGACGAGGATGAGCATGCGGGGCCCTCATCACAGTGGTGGCGCTACGGCGACGCTGGCCAGGGATGATCCTTACCATTACATCCTCCGAGCGACGACGATAGGACCCGAGACGCCGACTACACGTCGTTCTACGGCCACTTCGGCATGTGATCGGCGCGCCCGTCGTCATCGGCGTCGGTACCGGCATCGGCATCCCCTAATTTATTAGTTATCTCGATGTTTTTGTAGCCTACTGCAGTCAAAATTCGTGTATATGTTCGAATTTAACATAATATGTACGAACTCGTCTATATTTTAATGTAATCGTCTACTTAATTTCACGTGTTTGTTCAAATTTTGGTCAAAGAAGAGAACTAATATAAGCCTGAAAATGCAAGTGGGAAACTTGCAGTTCTCAGATCAAATGTTACATCCGTTGATGCTAAATAAATTTGAAATTGAGCTGGAAATGCCTGACGAGTGTTGATGTTCGTAGAGTAAGTCTAAGATCACCCTTAAAACGCTGACCCTTAAATCGCAAGTACACGTGCATGTACTCGCGATTTAGGGTTTCAAACTCGTTAGCGAAGAATAGTGCATGTAAATCTAACCTTTAAATAGCGATTTGAACTGAAATTTAAATTAACGAGGGAAGATCGTTAGCGCGTTCATCGTCCGGTACATACATATTGCAAAATTACATCTAAAAATAAAAAAAAAATAATAGTGGGAGAACGCGTGGAGGACGCCGCCACATCCTAGTATGTCCAAAATGCGAGCTCGTAGTCGGCGGCGAGCTCTAAGTCGCCGCCTGCTGTCGTCAGCGAGCTCCTAGTCGTCGAGGACGATCACGTCGACGTCCATGTCGTTGATGGATGCCAGGGCGGACTCCTCCTCCTCGCCACGGATGGCGACGACCGCCTTCTTGATCTCCTTCTGCTTCTTGGAGAGCTCGACAGCGGCGGCGAGCTCCTCCTCCCCGCGCCGCTTCTTGGCCTCGAGCTCGGCGAGGGATGCATCGAGTGTTGCACGGAGCGCCTCCTCCTCCTCCTCCTCCTCATCTCCGCGGCGCGGGCGGTAAGACGCGACAGACGAGCTCACGGAGGAAGATGCCTCCACGAGCTCGAACCGTGGAGCCGGCACTGTGCACGCACCGGCGGCGTAGGGGGCGGAGAAGTGGGGGGGTCAGCCCCCAGTTCATCCAGCGCCGGCAGGCGCGCTTTTTGGCCCCGACGGAGCGGATGCGACGCCGCTCCTCGTCGTCGCCGCCATCGGGTGCGCGACAGCCACTCCCTCCTCCTCCTCCCTAGCCGCCGCCGAGTCCGCAACTCGCTCTCCTGCTCGCCATCTCTCTCGCGCGGAATCGGGAGGAATTTCTCGCCGGAGTACGCGTGAAACGCAACGGCGGCTAGGGTTTGCAGCGGAGGGACACAGATTCTGACCCGACTCCGCTTGCTCGGACAGTAGAAATAGGGGCTGAAATGAGCCTTTTACAGCCCCTGTGAATTTTGTTTACGGGCCGAGCCGTTTACACATGCGCGATTAACTCGACGATCCGGCCACCAGCCCGTGTATCCAGCGAAAATTTAAGGGCGCGTGCGTTTTAAGGTGCTGTTAGACTTGCTCTTATTAGTTTTGCCGATACGGTCGACCGAGCTAGCTGCATCCTCCTCTCAAAAAAAAAAAAAAAAAAAGCTAGCTGCATCCATCCAGGAGATGAGCGGTGAAGCTAGCGTTTTCCTTGTGGTCCACACGAAATTAACCAGCTATCTGATAGCTGAGCTGCAGGCAGGCTGAAACCAAGGAGGCGTACGTCCTCGTGGCACGGACAAACATATGTCCCCCCCATGCGGCAGAGTACAAAGCCACACTATGGCACTAGCTAGTGCTGCCAGGGGCGTTCTGGTAAAACCGCAGGCTACCTAGCTAGATGCTCCCTCGCTCGCTCGCTTCACCGGAGGAGGAGGATGTAAACTGCGCCGAAAAAGCTCCATATATAGTATACTACACGCAGCGTAACACGCAGCACCTAACTAAGCTACGCTAGCTAAGCCAAACCACGAAGACCGGCCGGGCGAACGAGATAGCGAGAGAGACATAGGTAGCACCTCTCTAGCTGCTTGGTCTCGATCGATCTTCCATGGATGAGCATGGGGCGGAGAGGGGGCTCCAGCTGCTGCTCCCCGCGGCCGCTGCTCGAGCCCTCGCCGAAGCGCCGGACAGCGTCGCCGGAGACCACCACCAGCAGCTCGATCTCGACCTGTCCATGAGCATTGGGCCCAGGCAGCAGCAGCTGCTGCACATGCCACGGCCGGCGCCGCCGACGCCACCGGCCAACGAGAGCAGGCGAGCGGCTGCCACGGTGGCCGCCAGCACCGCCAGGCAGCTCCAGCAGCAGCAGCAGCTGGTGGTGGCGGCGGTGGACGTGCGCGCCGTGAAGCAGCAGACGGCGGAGCAGGCGCGGATGGCGTCGGCGGAGCGCGCCTACGCGGAGCGCGTGCGCGAGCTGGCCAAGCGGGAGCTGGAGCTCGCCGAGAGGGAGTTCGCGCGCGCCAGGATGATCTGGGAGCGAGCGCGGGAGGAGGTGGAGCGGGTCGAGCGGATGAAGCAGATCGCCGCCAGGCGGCTCGGGTCCGCCGCGTCGGTCGCCGCGCTGGAGATCACCTGCCACGCCTGCATGCAGCGCTTCCATCCTTAATTAGGTCGCGCCGCCGACTACACCGACATGGCCGGCGATCTGTGCTCCGCAGGGTCGCCACCGCTAGCTGTAATCTCTCTCTCTCTCTCTCTCCCTCTCTCTCTTTCGTATGTGAGTGCCAAGCCAACAGACTGCACTGTCACGTTCAGTTTGAGACGATAAGCATCCCGTTGATGCATGCATCAAGGAAACTCTTATTTCTCTCTTTAGTCTTTCCAGTGTGCATGCTTAATTTTTTAACTATGGATAGATGAGGGCGCATGCTTAATTTGCAGCCTGCCTTTCATCAGAAACAAGGGGCCAAAACAACTGATCTGTTCAGAATTAAACCACACTAAATTATATATGCTCCCAGGTTAGTTAAAGCAAACTTATATGTATATATACAAATGCTCTTCTTACAGGAAAATATATATTTATCTGTTTGCTAGACAAAATGTTCGATCCCCATTGTGTACTGGTGAGTTAGTGCAGTGCCTCCAGTACTACGTCTGACAAATTTAATATCGGACCATGAAGCTTTGATGATTTCAGCTTCTCTAGCCCTAGTATTCCCTTCGCTCTGAAGTAACTATCGAAGATTTGTCTACATATTTTATTGTGAACACACTTGCGAATCTAGCAAATCTGCAACACTTATTTTGGAACGGGGTAGCTGTGGACGAATGAAATTGATGTGGCAAAATGCCAGATTTCATCCTATATATTCAGCATGCAAAGTCGCTCCTGGATCTCGGCCACCTTAAATTGTTCACCGGACATATGTCTACACTCATAATGGATGAACAGTTGGGATCGGAGAAGAACAGAATGATGTCATACACTGCAGTTATGTCTGTTTTATGTCAGCAGAATGCAAGCTGACCGATGGACTGGACTTCAACATGAATGTAGTATACGTCTCTGTACATGTGTATATACTACAGATTTTGCAGTGCGGCAGGCGACCAGGTACCCTGCCCGAACAGTGCCAGGTAAAGGATGGGAGTTGCAGGGATTGTACCTTGCCTGCCAGTGCCCGCACAGGCGACGACGTTCAGTCATCGTCATCGATCCAAGAAATACGGTGACCACGACGGGTGAGAGCCCATGATCTCTGAGATGAAATGAAAGTGATGTAAATTTCTGAATGGAATGCAGGCGGGTGTGCAGGCAGTGGTACCAAATGATTGGGCCGAACGAATCGTATTCGATCTCGTTGGAATCAGGAACATGTGCATGCCTTTTATCTTTGATCATCTTACCTTTTGCATTTCCAGTGGCCTGCTCCATCGATCGCCTTGGTATATGGAATGGATCACCCTTGGGTGACTGCGATGCAATGCAACCGTTCCGATGATCCATGGATCATGACTGAAAGCTAGTGACCATCTTGGCTCGTACTAGGACAACTGAACAAATGCATGTAGAATTGCAAGATTCTGTCAGTGTCCATTTGGTATCTGCACAACCATGTTCAAAGAAAAATCTCCCCCCAAAAAGAAAAATCACCGGATTCATGATACGTTATCGATCGTTGGCATTTCTCCTGCATTTAGAACTAATTTGCCCTTGAAGGAGGCATTGAGCTAGGTAGCTTGCTAGGTACGTACTTGAATCATCTCTCAGCTGTCATCCCTAGGTCATTCACCATGAATCCATCTTCTTCCTGGACCAACAAACTCTAGTGTATTGCCACAAATGGAGCCCCAGACAAAAATTGTCCGTGCTCATGGCATACATAAGCTCCCTACAAGCCAGGGATACAAACTTTTTTCAGAAGGTACCTCAGTGTAACGTCAAGAAAACATCATGATGCTACTGTAAAATCACATCCATGTTATATCTCTCTTTCACCTTTTTCATCCCGGTCATCTTTTCCCTACAAAGATTGTTGAATCATGACCCCATGGCATGACAACATTATTGCTCTTATCATTGGTGCAGTGCAAGTTTCTCCACCAAGCTAACTGCATTGAGGAACCAGACTACCTACACTCCTTAGAGAGTTTGCCCTCGTTAGCCTTTTCTGTTTTTTTCAAGACCTCCTCATTTTATGGGAAAAAGTGACACGTAAAATCCCCTAAACTGTCGTGCTTGGTCCAACTTTAACCATGAACTATGAATTCATATTTACTAAATCCTATACTTTTTTAAACCATTTAACATTGAACCCTAGCTCAATTTTGAAATAGTTATTTATATTTTGAGCATTTAAAAATATGAAAAAATCACTTATTTTTGAAAGGAATGTTGTAGGTGAAGCCCTTAGGATGATTTTTTTTTTTGAAATAACAAGAACTCAGATCTATGTCCGTGAGGACTTAAACCTGGGTGACTGTGTTGTACATCCACTTCTTGAAGAAAATAGCTATGTAGAGATCATACTATCAAACATAACTTGCATAACATGTAACATAGATATGACGATCTTTGTGCCATGCAAAATTAACAAGAGAAATACATTTATATTTTGTGTTTTTTATGAACACAAATTATTATTATTATTGGTTCTTTATTCATTAAAGTCTCCAAACCTTTTGAATTATTTTGATGTTTTGGAACCTAGAAAGATAAAGTTAATTAACCACCCTATAAATTTCAACCCAGTTATATAGGGTCGTTTTGCCACTTCCAAAACCGTTCGAAAGCATGTGCATGAACCTCAATAAGTTCATCTATGAAAATTGTATTATGTACAATAATAACAAGAATAATCTAGTTATCTCATTTTTGCACATGCCACGAATGGTCATATTTTTAGACAAACTTTTGGAGGTTATAATTCGTATGAAGTTTTTAGTTTTACATCTTCCAAGATCTTGGAATGAAAAAATCACCACCCAATAGTGGGATATGGAGGAAATCAAACGGTTTAAGAAAATCTAAGGTGTTATGTATATACGACAAGGTTTTGGTTCCCAATCTGCGGAGGGATTTCCACAGACAAGAAGAATTTGAAAATAAAATTTTAAATTCAAATTCTCCTGTATGAAAAATTACAATGAATTTAGTTAAATAACAAAATAAAAAATAAATTCGAAATATTTTGTTTGGTAAACCGGTTTTCTGGGGGGTGCTCGGGATATCAGGTTACCGCCCGATAACTGGATTTCCTGACCGGTAACCAAAACAATGTTATACGGATGGTTTCATAGTTTAGGCATCCAGTAAAAAAGGGCATCAAGTTCCGGATCTCGGACGGCCTTTTTCCCCATTCAAAGTTGTGCCGAATACAAAACTTTACTTCCAATGTACTTAACATTTTCTTTGGAATTTATTAAGGCAAGTGAATCTGAAGCACCTGGGCGAGCAGGGACAATCATGACTGTGCCGCATCTCCCTCACCCCTCCCCGCGTATCGCCGGAGCGGGCTGCCGGTGCCGAATGTTGCCTTTGTGCTGACGAACATGATGGCTAGACTCCCCCCCCGTGTGTGTGGACAGTGGAGCAGCGCACGGTGGCCCACGGCGATGAGTTTTGACCAGGCGTCTGTCCGGAAAGGCCGGGTGGTGATGGTGGCGATGGAATAGCTCCTTGGGGGTGGGGTGATGTAGTAGTCTATGGGCAGTCGGTGTGGTCACGTAGTACGGCCAATGGCGCCTCCCCCGGTCTAGATCTGGGCCTTTCGGGTCTGTCATGGTATTGACACGATAGATGCTACAGGGATAGCTTACATAGAGGAGAGCAGGGCAACGCGACGTAGGAGAATCTGGGAGCGAGATTGGCACACAATGTACCTAGGTTCACGCCCCCTCGATGGAGGACCGCTACGTCCTGCTATCAATCCAGTATATGATCATAGATTGGTTTACATGGAAGTCGTCGTGCTTCATATCTTAGGCGTCGTGTGTGGGGGGTGAGAGTAGGGTTCGTTCGAGAGACTCCTTGGCAAGGTTTATATATCTGCACCTCGCTAGGGTTTACAAAGATAGGGACCGAGCTAGTTATTGACTATACTTTGTGGGCCACTCTCCGTGGGCCCAGGCGACTGGCCATGGAGACTCCGCTTCGTGGGCCACTTGCCATGGGCGACTTATTTTTGTGGGGCCACTCTCCATGGGCCATTCTCCTTGGGCGAATTGAAGGGTTTCGCGGCATAGTAAATCAAAATTTTCTACGGATGCGAACAGAGGGAAGCCAAGATCTAATCTAGGAGATGCAAACAACGAGAGAGATTGGATTAGATCTTCATACCCTTGAAGATTCGACATGAACGCTCGCGTTAACGTGGGTGATGTAGTCGTACTCGCTACTCCTCCTCGCGATCCGATCCGATCTAGCACCACAAGTGGCGGTGCCTCCGTGAGATGCACACGTGCAGCACCTCGACGTCTCCTCCTTCCTTGGTCCAGCAAGTATGGTGGAGAGATGGGTTGGATCTTCAACGCGACAGCGTGGTGCAATTGGTGGAGAATTTCTGCAGCAGGGCTTCGCCTACAAGCAGTCGGGAGGGAGAGAGGAGGGCAGCAGGGCGACTAGGGTTGGAGGGGAAGGTGTAGGGGGGTGGTGCTCCCCCACCCCTCTTTATATAGAGGGGGGGGGGCGCAGCCCTAGCCCCTCCCCAAAGCCCAAACCGGCGGCCCCAAGGAGGAGGAGTGGGGGGCAAGGAAACCCCCCCCCTTCTAGAAGGTCTATCTCGAGTTTAAACCTCTCTAGGCCGGCTGGGCCCTATGGGGCCTTGTGCCCCTGGCCCAATGTGGCCAGGGCACTACCTCATAGGCCCATGCCCCCTCCCGGAAGGTGGGGCCACGTTGGTCCCCTTCCGGAAGGTTCTAGAAGCTTCCGGTACAATACCGATTAACCCGGAACAAATCCGAACTCCAAAAACTGCACTGCCTTATATGAATATTATTCTCCGGACCACTCCGGAACCTCTCGTGATGTCCCGGATCCCATCCGAGACTCCGAACAAAAACTCTTAAACCAATTATCCAATCTATCCTAGCGTCGAGACACGTTAAGTGTGACCTGGGTTCGAGAATATGCGACATGATCTTCTATCAATAATCAACAAGGGTCGAAACCCATATTGACTCCACACATTCATCGATGATCATATCGGATGAACCACGATGCCAGGATTCAATCAATCCCATATATATATTCCCTTCGTCTCGCGATATTTTTACTTGCCCGAGATTTGATCATCGGTGCATCATACCTAGTTCAATCTCGTTCACGCAAAGTACTTTACTCGTAATCCGATATCACTTTGTGATTAACTCCTTAACCACATGCTTGCAAGCGGTGTTGATATCGACACGAGTGGGCCCGAAGTATATCTCTCCGACTTGGGAGGGACAAATCCCATCTCGATACATACAACCCAACAGATACTTTCCGATCACCTGAGAGACACCTTTATGATCACCCTCTCATAGGATGACGTTTGATGACCTCAAAACTTTCTTCCGATACCAGGGAGTTGTATTATCTCATGGTCTAAGGAATACAATATTTGACATAAAAAAAGCTTCGCAAAGACGAACACGATGACACGATCTAATTGCTTCGCTTAGTTTGGGTCTGTCCATCATATCATTCTCCCAATGATATGATCTCATTATCAATTGACAACTCATGTCTATGGTTAGGAAACCTTAACCATCATTGATCAATGAGCTAGTCCATAGAGGCGTACTAGGGACACGGTGTTGTTCACAAACCACACAAGTATTAAAGTTTCCGCTTAATACAATTCTAGCATGGAATATAAACTTTATCATGAACAAGATATATAATAATAACATCTTTATTATTGCCTCTAGGGCATAATTCCAACAGTCTCCCACTTGCACTAGAGTCAATAATCTAGTTTACATCTGGCAACAATCTCACACCCATGGCACTGAGGTGCTGATCATGTTTTACACGTGGAAGAGGTTTAGTCAATGGATCTGCGACATTCAGATATGTATGTATTTTGCTAATATTCAGATCTCCATCTGCTATATAATCTCAGATTATATTGTGGCATCCCGCAAAACCACTACTAGAAAATCGCGTTGTTTTTGTGCATTGCATCGTCATGACAGCATGCTCATGTCATCATGCCACATTGCATTTGAGTATCGTCATCATCTTGCAATTGATTGCATAAAACTATTTTTGAAAAGCCTGGTTTTGTTTTCTAAACGCCCCGTCTTTTATTCAAACGCAAACCCGGATCGCCGGAATATTTTGTTTTGATTAAATGTGTTTTGCAAACGGTCCGTTTGAATAAATAAATTATTGCATTATTTTTAGTGGGGCAGTCGAACGGGCCGAATGACCCGAACGACCACCCCAGAAATATAATCGGTCCACCTAAACCGCCCTTCTAAATCCTAAAGCTACCAAACTATCTACCCCAACCTAGCCTCCACCTCACCCCACCCTATAGCAACTTGCCACATCACCCTCTTCCCTTCCCCTAACCAATCACAGCCCGCCACTTGGCTCACCCCTCTCTCCCTCTCCCCTTCCTCTCTTCACCTGCCCAGTTTCCCACACCACCTGACCCCACAGCCCCACCCCACACGCCAAAGACGCACGACTCACGCCAGCCACCCCACCCCAGGCCCACACGCCCACCCAGCCCCCACCCAGACGGCCCTCTCCCCCTGGCCCACCTGGCCCCACCTGCCGGCGCCTCTTCCTCCCCCCCCTCCTTCCCCCTGGCCAGCGCTCCACACGACCCCCACTGGCTCCCCTTCACGTGTCCCCAGTTCTCCTCCCACCTAGGCCAGCCCTCCCCAACCCGCCCTCCTCCTTTTTCCCCCCGCCCGGCCGGCCCTCCTCACCTCGCCGAGCCCCGCCGCTGCTGCTCGCCCGCCTCCACTGTCACTGGGCCGCCTCGCCCGGTCGTGCCTCCCATTCGCACGCCGCGGCCGCCAAGCCCACCTTCTCCCTCGCCTCCTCCAACCTCATGCGCGCCGCGCCTAGCCGCCTTGGTCCTGCACCTCCTCCTCCACCGCCTGCTCTGCCCGTCCGGCTTCGCCGAGTCTCCGTCAGCCCTGCCCGCTCACAGGCGACTGCCGCCTGGTTCCCAGTGGCACCAAGGCGCCTCGATCGCCTCACCGCCTCAAGCGCTGCCCCGCCTTCCCCCCTGGCCCCACCCTCGAGCCGGGCCTCGCTTGCCGGTCCTCTTCCTCCTCGCCGAGCAACCCACGGCGAGCTCACCCGCCTGGTCGTGTTCCTCACGACCTCAAGCCGCCCGCCGGAGCCTTCTCCTCCCAAGTGCCGCCTCGAAGCCTGCCGGCACCGAGCTCGCCGACCCCGACGCCGTCTGCCCGAGCAGCACCGCGCCACAGCCTCGTCGGCCCGCCTCTCGCCGAGCCCCCTCGCCTTTGCCTCCGTGCACCACCTGTGGGGATCACGCTGCGCCACCATCTGTCCCCGTGCAAGAGTTGACGAGTGCGCCGCGGCCCGCCAAGTTCTGCAACAAGTCGGGCAAGTGTGTTGAGACGCCACGACACATCATGAGCTTCACGAGAACGACAATTATTGATAGCCGAGCACCAGGCCGATCCGATGCCGACTCAAGTTCGCCCTCCCGAAACCGTCAAGACCACCGTCACGGCCGACATGATCTCCCTCGAAGGCGACGACAAATCGGACAAGGATCACCAAATAAAACTGCCAACAAGATCTCCAGCATGGATAAGATGCTCAGACCCCGAAGACCGATCCCGGCGACCACACATGCGACAAGCACTTCACCCCGGGGCGACAAGTACTTCGTCCCGAACGCCATAACCGTCGACATGACCCGAAGACCACGGCGACGACAAGATCGGCACCGACCAGAACGAACCCGATGCGCCCCGACGACAACCAAGTTCTGCACCCCGAACACCAAGTCCGACCCGACCTGCGGAACGACAAGATCTACCCTAGTAATCCGAGGCCGATCCCGCCGAGCCCGAACCCGTCGAACCCTGGACCCTGTCGAACCCCGAACCCCCGGATCCCCAAGACCGTCGAGACCCCTCAATGTGTGAACCCCCTTCCGAGAACCCTATTTTATAAATGGTCAACTATATGAATTGTTGCATATTTAATTGACATCTCGCATGCATATCTGTGGTTTGGGGGCCTTATGCCGATTCACCTAATAATTAAATATGGGGCCCATATGCGGGCAAATCTAGCCTTATATTGGCCTCATTTAAATCTGTGTAGCGAACTCGGTGCTATCTCTTGCCATGCTAAAACAACATTTAAATTGCGGGGTAGCTAAACAACATGAACCATCTAAATAACTGTCGGGACCCCGGTTCCACTTAATATGACCTAATTGCATCGCACCTTGCCATGCCATGCATCATACATGCATCATGCCGATCTTCTGCCGTTGTATTAAATATTGCATCCGGTGTTTCTTCTAGTGTTTTGCTTCTTCGCGGATAAGGCCGTTGAGTTGATGCGAGTGTCGCCCCGATCTTCGGTTGAACCTTCGACATGTTTTCCAGGCGAGCATCTCCCCCTTTCTACCTATCTTACTTTTATAGTATTTATTCCCTCCTGTTGATCTATTGCTATCTGTGTTGCGATGCTCTAGTTTTCGTACCCGTGATATCCCCTGCAGCCTTATATTGCCTTGGACACATCCTATTACCTGTTGTTTGGTAGATAGTTGGACTTGCGCGTCGTAGTCGCTTGCTCAAGTGCTGTTGCGTGTTGTCCAGTGCCACAGTTGTTGATGAATTGCCGCATGTTGATGTTGGAGATGATCATAGTTTTACTTATCGCACACTTTAATTCCTGTTTAACAACTAAAATTGAAATAAGCAGAGGCATCGGTGGGTGATAGATAATATTTGGTTTCCGAACGCCCACTTGTGTCCCGTAGGACCCCGAGTACTTGATACCTGTTCCTTGATTTATCGCGCTATCCACATCCGGGAGGTATATGGGACCCCCCTGAGCTAGAGCTTGATTCAGTCTTATTTCTTGGGGCCACAAATTAGTTTGAGGTTTTATTACTATCCTGTACTGATGCCATGCTACTTATGTATTTACGTTTGTGCGAGGAGCACACTGTACTGTTTAGGAATTGTGACCCGTTTACGCGGTATCGACAAGCCCAGTTTTGGGTTCCCAGTCGCTTACAGCCGGCCCCACAAACCTCGGGTCCGTCTCGAAGCTAGCTTACTTCGTTGCGGGTGTACTCCAAGGGGTGGCCCCCTGAAATATTTCTGAATCCTGTGATTGTTCAGTCGTGAAAGCCTTGTTTGGTTTTGATTTGGTTTTTCCGAGGATGATCGAGCGTGTGTTGCTATTGGTGCACCCCGGCCGGGTAAAACTTTCTGAAAGCCGTGTCCGAGGATATGGACGACTTGGAGCACAGTATCTCGACCATAGACAAGCATAACTAAAGTTTATTGCTATAAATTTGACTTTATAATGACTAGTAATCAGCTTCACTATAATGGAATGGCTAAATAATACTGCCCACAATTGCTTGTTTGGATTGTCGCCATACCATTGTACCTGACTAGTAAGTATGGCAACTACAACGGAATGGCTGATTAAAAGTACCAACAACTGCTGGGTTTTGGATTTATCTCATGCTATCGGTATTTGATTAGTAATTGTTGCAACTATAACGGAATGGTTAACTAAAAGTACCCACTGCTTACTTTATCAGGATGATTATCTAAACCTGACTAGTAAAGTGCCGCAACTATAACTGAATAAGTAAAACTGCCAACTGTGTGAGTTCCTCGGTTGACTTCCTCGTTTGGTCTCGAGGGGGAAACACCAGAATGGGTTTGTTTGATGGTAGAATCAGGCTGGATCCGAATAGGCCTTTCTTACCCCTCTCTGATAACCGCCAGTGGTATCGAGTCTCTATAGGTTGTTTAGTGCATGCTGCCGCTTCAGTCCACCATACCTATGTAGGCGAGGACCGCCGAATTCTAGTCTCGCCGTGTACTGGCCTCAGTACTGACGCTCCTCTTTTTCCTTTGCCCTTTGTCGGCACCCCTTTTGTTTAAGCAGGTTTTGAGATCGACGTCGTTAGCAGGGTTACCCTTCCGGCTTGGCCTGGGCAGGGTTATGGATGCCATTGGTTATTCTTCAGGGCTCTTAGCCCCATTTGCATCTTGTCCGTAGCTGGACGCTCTATCGTTTTCAAGGTGATTTGGATCTTTGTATATTATATCTGTATTCTTGACTCATGGAGTCATGTTGTATATCTGCTCGTGGGTCCCATCGAGGACTGTTGTGTAATGTTATTACTTCATTTTCCACCCGCACGAAAGTGCCTGGTGGGCACCTTTGAATCGTTTCTATGCGGGTTTGGCGGGAATCGCTATAACTTGCATAGGTCCGATTCTGAGGGTGTTACATATATGAAACTTGCGGTTGATATGCTTGGTCTTTGGATGATATCTTGGTTCCTTAGCGAGTGCTATGGCGCCAGTGTTGTCACACAATATCTCCAGTGGGTCCAATGCACTTGGAACCACGCCAAGCTCAGTGATGAAGTTCCTGATCCAAACTCCTTCACTTGACGCTTCTGCAGCAGCCATGTATTCCGCTTCTACTGTAGATCCCGCGATCACGCTTTGCTTGCAGCTTCTCCAGCTCACAGCTCCTCCATTCAAAATATACACGTATCCTGTCTGAGATTTAGAATCATCCTTGTCGGTGTCAAAACTAGCGTCGACGTAACCTTTTACGACGAGCTGTTCATCACCCCCATAGACTAAGAACATTTCTTTAGTCCTATTTAGGTACTTTAGGATGTTCTTCATGGCTGTCCAGTGTTCCACTCCTGGATCACTTTGATACCTGCTCGTCAAACTAAGAGCATTGGACACATCCGGTCTAGTACACAGCATGGCATACATGATAGAACCTATGGCCGAGGCATAAGGCACTTTGCTCATAGCTTCCCTATCATTTCATCAGAATGGACACCGAGCCTTGCTCAATATCTTACCGACAACATAGGCATTGAACCTTTCTTTGCCTTATCCATTCGAACCTTTTCGTAACTTTGTCTAGGTATGTACTCGCTTAAAGCTATCGAGCGTCTTTGTCTATCTCTATAGATTTTGATGCCCAATATATAAGCAGCTTCACCTAGGTCTTTCATTGAAAAACACTTGTTCAAATAACTCTTCACATCGTTAAGCATTTTAATGTCATTTCCAATAATCAATATGTCATCCACATATAGTACCATAAATGTCACCGAGCTCCCACTCACTTTCTTGTAGATACAAGCTTCGTAGCAATTTGGAACAAATCCAAAGCTCTTGATCACTTGATCAAAACGAAGGTTCCAACTCCGAGATGCTTGCTTCAGTCCATAAATGGAACGGTGAAGTTTGCATACTTTATCAGCATCCTTAGGATCGACAAAACCTTCGGGTTGCATCATATACAACTCTTCATCAATGTTGCCATTGAGGAACGCAGTCTTGACATCCATCTGCCATATTTCATAATCATGAAACGCAGCAATTGCTAATAAAATCCGAATGGACTTAAACATCGCTACGGGAGAGAAAGTCTCATCGTAGTCAACTCCTTGAACTTGTCGAAAATCTTTCGCGACAAGCCGTGATTTATAGACGGTAACATTACCATCCGCGTCCGTTTTCTTCTTCAAGATCCATTTGCACTCAACGGCCTTTCGGTCGCTAGGAGGGTCCACCAAAGTCCATACTTGGTTTTCGCTCATGGATCCCAATTCGGATTTCATGGCTTCTAGCCATTTCTCAGAGTCTGGGCTCATCATCGCTTCCTCATAGTTCGTAGGTTCACTGTCTTCTACTAACAAGACAGTCAAGACAGGGTTGCCGTACCACTCAGGAGGGGCACGTGACCTTGTCGACCTGCGACGTTCAGTAGCAGCATCGTCCGAAGCTTCATGATCCTTGTCATTAGCTTCCTCTATTGTTGGTGCAGGCGACACTGGAACAATTTGAGGTGCTGCGCTACTCTCCAATTCAAGAGAAGGTTCAATAACCTCGTCTAGCTCTACTTTCCTCCCACTCACTTCTTTCGAGAGAAACTCCTTCTCAAGAAAGGAACCGTTCTTCATGACAAACACTTTGCCTTCTTACGTGATAGAAGGTATACCCAATAGTTTCCTTAGGGTATCCTATGAAGACGCATTTCTCCGCTTTGGGTTCGAGCTTGTCCCAGCATCAACTTCTTGACGAAGCTTCGCATCCCCAAACTTTAAGAAACGACAACTTAGGTTTAGCACCAAGCCACGCTCATACGGTGTCGTCTCAACGGATTTAGATGGAGCCCTATTTAAAGTGAATGCAGCGGTTTCTAATGCATAACCCCAAAATGATAACGAAATCAAGAAGAGACATCATTGATCGGACCATATCTAATAGGGTTCGATTCCTGCTCGAACACACCATTGCGCTGTAGTGTTCCGGGTGGCGTGAGTTGTGAAACGATTCCACTTGCTTTAAGATGCGTGAGAAAATCATAACTCAAATATTCACCTCCACGATTGGATCGTAGAAACTTAATCTTTCTGTTACGATGGTTCTCCACTTCATTCTGAAATTCTTTGAACTTTTCAAATGTTTCAGATTTATGTTTCATTAAATAGATATACCCATATCTACTTAAGTCATCGGTAAAAGTGAGAAAATAGCAATATCCACCACGCGTCGAAACACTCATCGGTCCGCATACATCGGTATGTATGATTTCCAACAAGTCCGTTGCTCGCTCCATCATACCGGAGAACGGGGTTTTGATCATCTTGCCCATGAGGCATGGTTCGCATGTGTCAAATGATTCAAAATCAAGAGACTCCAAAAGTCCATCAGAATGGAGTTTCTTCATGCGCTTTACACCAATATTACCTAGACGACAATGCCACAAATAAGTAGTATTATTACTATCTACTTTGCATTTCTTAGCCTCAATGTTATGGATGTGTGTTTCATCCCTTTCGAGATTTAGAAGAAATAAACCATTCACAATAGGTGCATGTCCATAAAAGATGTTACTCATATAAATAGAACAACCATTATTCTCCGATTTAAATGAATAACCGTCTTGCAATAAACAAGATCCAGAAATAATGTTCATGCTCAACGCAGGCACATAATAACACTTATTAAGGTTTAAAACTAATCCCGAAGGTAAAACTAAGAGAGGCGTCGACGCCATCACATCAACTCTTGATCCGTTGCAACGCCGCATCGTCACCTCATCCTCGCAGTCAGCCGTTTATTCCGTAGCTCTGCTTCGAGTTACAAATATTAGCAACGAACCGTATCAAATACCCGTGCACTACAACGAGGGCTAGTAAGGAAAACATCAATAACATGTATATCAAATATACCTTTGATGGTGCCAGCCTTCTTGTCCGCTAAGTACTTGGACGATTGCGCCCAAAGGACCCTTGTCCTTGCAATAGAAGCACTCGAAGGTCCGGCTTAGGACCGGACTTGAGCTTCTTCTCAGGGCAAGGCTTGTCGCCGCCTTCTTGAAGGGCTTCTTTGCTCCCCTTACCTTTCTTAAAGGTGGGATTGTTGACCATCAACACATGATTATCCTTTTGATGTCCACTCGGCCTTCACTTTGCGAAGAGCTCGGTGATCGTATCGATGGAACCAATCTGATTATGAGTCACTACAAAATTTTGTAGCCGAGGAGTGATTGCGAGAACCTGTCAATCTTGAGCTCCTCCGAATCGTGCATTCCAGTTGCTCAAGGCGTTGAGTGTAGCCCGTCATCTTAATGGCGTGCTCACTAACGGAACTCCTTCCTCCATCTTGCGCTTAAAGAACTTCTCGAGATCTCATATCTCTCAAAACGGGCTGAGTCTCAAACATGGTTTTCAGCTCTTGAGAATCTCAAAGGGCCGGGATAGTCTTCAAAACGATTTTGAAGTTCCGTTCCATAGCAAACAACATGGTGCTCTTAATCACACCATAATCATCTTTGCGCTCGATAGACAGCTTTCATCACCGGTAGCTTGCGTTAGGGGTCACCTAATGCTTTCCCAAGGACATAGTCCTTTGACCGCCAGAGAATGATTCTTAGATTGGAACCAATTGGTGAAGTTAGACCCATTGTTTCTAAGCTTTTCCTTCTCAAAGAAAAACGCGTTGAAGTTGAAGTTGGACTTAGCCATGTGATCTACAGTATTTGCAAGTACAATTTAGACTATGTTCATGATAAATAGTTCAACTTAATCAAATTACTAGATGAACTCCCACTAAATTCAACATCCCTCAAGTTGTTTAGTGAACATGATCCAAATTCACCACGCCTAATCCGATCATCACGAGAAGAGATGTGGCTTCAATGGTGGACAACTAAGTGTCTATCATATCATTCATATGACTCATGCTTAACCTTTCGGTTCATGTGTTCCGAGGCCATGTCTGTACATGCTAGGCTCGTCAAGTTAGACCCAAGTATTTCCGCGTGTGCAAAACTGGCTTGCACCCGTTGTATGTGAGCGTAGAGTCTATAGCACCCGATCATCACGTGATGCTTGGACACGATTTAACTTTCGCAACGGTGCATACTTGGGGAGAACACAGTTTTTATCTTGATCTTTAAGTGAGGAATCATCTTATAATGCTACCATCGCGATCTAAGCATAATAAGATACATAAAGGGATAAACATCACATGCATATAACTTTATGTGACATGGTATAGCCAATCTTCGCGCAATGATCTCCATCTTGTGCGATCCGGCATGATCTTCATCACTCCACCATGATTGCCTCCACCACGAATAGCAACTACAACCATTGCTAACTACTTAGCGATAAAGTAAAGCTATTACATGGCGTATAAGAAGTTGACTCGCAGGTCATACACAATTATAAAGACAACCATATGGCTCCTGCCGGTTGTGTACTCATCGACATGCAAGTCGTGAAACATTACAAAACATGATCATCGCATACAATATACACATCACATCTTGGGCCATACCATATCACAGAAAACACTCCCTGCAAAAACAAGTTAGACGCCTCTACTTTGTTGTTGCATGTTTTACGTGGCTTATGGGAGTAGATGCTAAGAACGATTCTTACCTACGAAAAGCCACAACGGTGATATTATGGTTGCCAAACTCCGGTGTTAATCCCATGACAACTATAGTGAGAGAAACTGACATCCACCAACCGCATGTGTGGAACAAGCCACACGTCAAGTGCGGAGCCGGTCTCGCGAACGACGTCGCGTAAGGTTGGCCTGGACCGCTTCAATCTCACTATCCCGCGTCATAAGAAGAACACAAACAAGAGGCTTGCAACAGAAAACATCAACACCCGCAACAACCATGTTGCGTTCTACTCGTGAAACACATCTACGCATAGATCTAGCTCTGATACCACTGAAGGGTTTCGTGGCATAGTAAATCAAAATTTTCTACGGATGCAAACAGAGGGAAGCCAAGATCTAATATAGGAGATGCAAACAATGAGAGAGATTGGATTAGATCTTCATACCCTTGAAGATTCGCACAGCGGAACGTTCGTCGGAATGTGGGTGATGTAGTCGTACTCGCTTCTCCTCCTCGCGATCCGATCCGATCTAGCACCACAAGTGGCGGTTCCTCCGTGAGATGCACACGTGCAGCACCTCGACGTCTCCTCCTTCCTTGGTCCAGCAAGATGGTGGAGAGATGGGTTGGATCTACAACGCGACAGCGCAATGCAATTGGTGGAGAATTTCTGCAGCAGGGCTTCGCCTACAAGCAGTCGGGAGGGAGAGAGGAGGGCAGCAGGGCGGCTAGGGTTGGAGGGGAAGGTGTAGGGGGGTGGTGCGCCCCCACCCCTCTTTATATAGAGGGGGGCGCAGCCCTAGCCCCTCCCCCAAGCCCAAACCGGCGGCCCCAAGGAGGAGGAGTGGGGGGCAAGGAAACCCCCCCCCTTCTAGAAGGTCTATCTCGAGTTTAAACCTCTCTAGGCCGGCTGAGCCCTATGGGGCCTTGTGCCCCTGGCCCAATGCGGCCATGGAACTCCCTCATAGGCCCATGCCCCCTCCCGGAAGGTGGGGCCACGTTGGTCCCTTTCCGGAAGGTTCTAGAAGCTTCCGGTACAATACCGATTAACCCGGAACAATTCCGAACTCCAAAAACTGCACTGCCTTATATGAATCTTATTCTCCGGACCACTCCGGAACCTCTCGTGATGTCCCGGATCCCATCCGAGACTCCGAACAAAAACTCATAAACCAATTATCCAATCTATCCTAGCGTCGAGACACGTTAAGTGTGTGACCCTGCGGGTTCGAGAATATGCAGACATGATCTTCTATCAATAATCAACAGAGGGGTCTGGAAACCCATATTGACTCCCACACATTCATCGATGATCATATCGGATGAACCACGATGCCAGGATTCAATCAATCCCATATATATATTCCCTTCGTCTCGCGATATTTTTACTTGCCCGAGATTTGATCGCTTGCATCATCATACCTAGTTCAATCTCGTTCACAGCAAGTACTTTACTCGTTCCATAATCCTATATCACTTTGTGATTAACTCCTTAACCACATGCTTGCAAGCGGTGTTGATATCGATTACCGAGTGGGCCCGAAGTATATCTCTCCGACTTGGGAGGGACAAATCCCATCTCGATACATACAACCCAATAGATACTTTCCGATCACCTGAGAGACACCTTTATGATCACCCTCTCATATGATGACGATTGATGACCTCAAAGCTTTCTTCCGATACTAGGGAGTTGTATTATCTCATGGTCTAAGGAATACAATATTTGACATAAGAAAAGCTTCGCAAAGACGAACACGATGACACGATCTAATTGCTTCGCTTAGTTTGCTCCATCATATCATTCTCCCAATGATATGATCTCATTATCAATTGACAACTCATGTCTATGGTTAGGAAACCTTAACCATCATTGATCAATGAGCTAGTCCATAGAGGCGTACTAGGGACACGGTGTTGTTCACAAACCACACAAGTATTAAAGTTTTCGCTTAATACAATTCTAGCATGGAATATAAACTTTATCATGAATAAGAATTATAATAATAACATCTTTATTATTGCCTCTAGGGCATAATTCCAACACGAATGGCCATGAAGTCTCTGCTTCGTGGGCCACTCTCCATGGGAGTCTAGCCATGGAGACTCCACTTCGTGGGACACTCTCCATGGGCGAATCCGCTTTGTGGGCCACTCTCCATGGGCCATTCTCCACGGGCGACTGGCCATGGAGTCTCTGCTTCATGGGCCAATCTCCACGAGCGACTGGCCACGAAGATTCTGCTTCGTGGGCCACTCTCCATGGGCAACTGGCCATGGAGAATCTGCTTCTAGTGTATGCCCTATTTGACATTCCCCTATCAAGGCCCCATCTAGGTCTAGCGAGTCGCCTTAGGTACGGTAGCGGCACCTCCGGAGGACATAGGAGCGGGTTGCTCGTGATGGGGGGTGGTGATGACAATGGCGTTCCTGCTGCATGCAGCAGGGGGTCTTTATAGGCCCCATCTCGGCCGGGATGGGCCGGGCCTATGTCGGCCTAGTTTGTCCCTGCTATTGCATTTGGTCGGCTACCACCGATAGGGTGGAGATCATTCCCTCCCTGTGCTACTGCACTTCTGCCTCTCGCCGAAGTTCCTGCTTCTCGGTCTTGGCAGCCTCACAACATGGGCCACGATGAGTCAACGGTGATGACTGCAAGATCGTGGCGACGTGTGCTGGTGGGTGGCAAGATTGGTGGAGCGGTATGGATCATTCGAAGGTGTGGTTATTTGGGAGTCGGGAGAAACCCCAGTTGTTTCGGCAACGACGCAGTGATGCTTGCGGTTGTTGTCGTTCCTTTCTGAAGGGCGTCGAGTGTACCTCTTCCTCACTCCCTGTAGCGTACTAGGATAAACCTAGGATCGGTACGTTCAATAGCGTCGTCGTTACTTTCCTTCTTAGACGTGATGATTGGTACTCGGCGTTTTAGAGTGCTAGGAGCGTGGTAGGAATACTCCGGAGGGTGCACCGGGTGCAGATCTTCTTCATTTCCGTTGATCTGACGATGTCGGCATTGTTTTATCTTCTTGTTCTATCTCTCTTTTTTCAGAGTGATTGTGTGTGGCCCTAGCTTGCTCTATGTTTCGTGTGGTTGCTATATTAATATAGCGTGGCGCAAGCCTTTTTCGAGGAATTTGAGCTTAAAGTCCATGTTGTGTTTGATGTTTTCTTTTTTCCAATGAAATACGTCTTTTGAGAAAATTTTGAGCTGCACATATTCTCTTTGCGTCTATGAAAATATACCATTTTGATTATGTGCTTGACCCAAGAAAGTTCCAAGTTATGTCCAAAATGGATATCTTCACCAACATGCCGTCATATGGTCCATGTTGGGATATAAAATCTCACAGCAGCCTGAGTGTGATCGCTATCAGCCGACTCTTGAAACACTGTGTTAATTCTCAAAACAGAGAAATGGGAAAATGCCAATATATAGGACGAGAACAGTCAGATTCTGCGTGTGAGGCTGATCCACGTAACTCCAGAATCGGTGATCACGAACAAGGAGGGCATATATATTGAAGCGAAACATGACAACGCATGCGACTCCAAAACTAGGTATTCTCCATACAGAAGCCAACAGACGATCACTCACTACCACGCAGCAGCAGCAGCTAGCTAGCGATCCCTCCGAAAAGACAAAGGAAAGGGACAAGGAAGAAGCTGAGAGACTGAGAGAGACCGAGAACTCAGATTGACGTGAACAGATGCATCCACCCATGCATGATGCATCGTGCGCACATAGTGAAGCTCATCTGTTGTTCTCGTCCGATCCGGTTCCAAAGGATGTTTCTGAAAGTACTTGCGTTCTTCCGATCCAGAGCTGGCGGCCGGCAGGCAACGTACGTTGGAGTAACAATCCACATGCTGTATCGCTTTACCGCCAAACCGCTGATGGATCGACAGAGGGATTGTGAGGATCGTACGTCATCCCTGTCCCGAGCCGACGGGGAGAAAAGATTGCAATGTACGCTGCTCATGAGGGCGACACGGCGCGCGTAATAATTAGCGTGGCGGGGTGCCGGATTCGCTTGGTCACGAACAGACACAACCCTGGACCCCCGCGCTCGGTGACCACCACCCGCAGGCCCGCCGGGCATGTGCAAGGTGCGCGAGCTTTGCACCAAACAATACGCCGGCCCAGGGGGCCCATGTACGCATGTGGGATGTAGCGAGTCCTTGAGTTGAGAGGTGAGGACTGGCTGAGCTAACCCACATGCATCATGGAGACAAGCAAGCTCATGTCGAGGTAACACGATGGATGTGAGGAGGGATTGGACCAATAGCCTCGTCGGGTTAATCAGCAACGGAATGAAGGGAGAATCTCAGCTCGAGCGAGTCCCATGAATGCACTAGCTTTGAGGTGATGGATCAACCACTGCAGGTGGCAAAGACCAGAGATGGCGACACAAAGGACGTCATGAGCACTGTAAAGTCGCGAGGTCCCTCAATCAGGCACAGCGCCGGAAATAACATGGGCTGAGTGTCGCGCAAGGCTGCAGACCGCAGCATAGCGGAATGAAGCCCACAGAGATGAGCTCGCGTGACCGGTCATCCACTAATTCATTCATGGTTGAGAAGAAATAATCGAGAGAAACCTGAAGCGTTTTCCCCGTGAGAACAATGCGACCTAGGGTTCCAACACGCCCTCATTAGCATCGCCTTCGACTGAGAATCGATGGGTCCCCGTCTCTTCTGTTTGCCGCTCCGGCGATGGGGAGGGTGGGGACGTCGAACCTCCGCTTGGCGTGATAGTAAGTTCCCAAAAGTTAGAGTTCGTTCATCTAACATCGACATTATGGTGGCTATGACGGTGTTTTATGGGACAAGAATAAGATATACCCGTTTCCTTGTCCACTTCGTCGCTGCCGATCTAGTCGGCAATGGTGAGGAGGGCGGGTGTTCTTCTAGTTGCTGCTTCCATGTAGTGGTGGTTCTCAATCAATCTACATGTGTTTCAGATTTGGTTTCAAAAGATTTGAATCAATTCAAAGGTTCAATGGCGAAAGGCTTCCGTTCTAGGACGCTGGTCCTCAGGGTCATGTGCGTGAAGACTCCCTGGATGTCATCAACAATGCCAGGCCGGTTCCGGTATAGAAGCGGCGACAACAATGTGTCAGTGGCTCGCTTTTGTGACAGTAATGGTCCTTAGGTGGTCAAATGACCTCGATGTAATTTTTATTATGTTTGGGATGTTATGTATGTTGGAATTTGGTGTATATTGGGCTATTGGCCCATTAGACAAATTCTGAAATTCTCTTTGGCCCACTTGTATATGGCAGCATATGGTTGTGCTAGTGGTGCTAAAGTTTATCCCACATTGCTAGTTGAAGGGGAGTTGGACCATCTTATATAGTAGAGTATTGCACCACTCACTAAGGTGTGACAAGAAGAGTAGCCCTGGCGCACTCCTCCGATGTCGCCCGCCACGATACAAGGCCGCTGGTTATGGAATCTCGAGCCGAGCTTTATTTTGCTTGTTAGGAAAACTGATTATGAGTCATTAACGGACGCGTTAATTATCGTTATCGACTTCGGACGCATGAGCCCACGATCCTCCTAACTCGCACTATATAAGCGTCCGCTAAACCTAATCGGACGGAATCAATCCACACACGCGCCTACCTCCGAACTTTGCGCCACCGCTGCCTTTCCTCATCCCGGCTTGGCGGCACCGTAGATCGACAAGAGGCCTCGAACCCCGCCTCGTGAACCTGCGGGTGAGGGGCAATCGTTTTTAGGAGCTCAAGCGCGACTATCGGCAACCACGTCGTCTGACGACGAAGTTTCAACGACGACTTCTTCCGGACGCCGACCTCTTCGACAACCTCAACATGGCGCATTGCTGCTATTCAGCCTACATCGTATGTGATCTCGATTTCTCTCTTTCGGATTATGCTAGAGTTCTTTGTTCTAGCGTTTGGTGTAGATGTGATAGGTTTATCTTGTATAGATGTAATCTGTTCATCTACTTTGTTGATCTGCATGCTTGGTTTTACTACTGTCTGTATGATCATGATTTATAAGTTTATTATTCGGATTAAATCATATGGATTATTGCTTATATTTCCAACAATCCAAAAACCTGATTATAGGCAACTGAATTCCACTGGTGTAGCCGCGGCTACTAGGCCGCCTCCTTTTGATGGCATGCACTATAAGAGATGGCGCAAGAGAGCAGTTCTCTGGTTTGAAAACCTAAACTGCTATAGCGCCACTCTTGGCAAGCCTGAAGGAGATTTTTCTGCTGAGCAGGAAGCGAGCTTTAAGAAAGCCGATACCATGTTTATGGCGGCTTTGTTTAGTGTTCTTGGGGATAACATTGTTGACCCTTATATGTCATTTGATAATGGCAAGGACGTGTGGGAAGCGCTCGAGGCCAAGTTTGGGGTCTCGGACGCTGGCACTGAGCTGTATGTCATGGAGCAATTCTATGACTACATGATGGTTGATGAGCGCTCCGTCGTTGAGCAAGCTCATGAGATACAATCACTTGCCAAAGAACTTGAGCAGTTCAAGTGTTCCTTACCGGACAAATTTGTGGCTGGTGGCATTATTGCCAAGCTTCCTCCTTCGTGGAGGAACTTTGCTACTTCTCTGAAACATAAGAGACAAGAGTTTTCCGTTACGGGTGTCATTGGGTCTCTTCATGTGGAAGAGAAGGCGAGAGCAAAGGACAAAACTGCTCGAGGGCATGAGGAAGGTTCTACTGCGAATTTAGTGCAGAGGAAAAACTTCCAATCCCACAAGTTTAAGAATAAGAACAAAACTGAAGGAAAGGGAAAGTTCGATGGCAAGAACAAGGCCACGCACTCAACCAACTTCAAGAAGAAAAATGATAAGAGGAAAGGCTCTTGCCACGTCTGTGGTGATCCTTGTTATTGGGCTCCTAGCTGCCCTAATCGCTTTGACAAGCGTCAACATGGAAACAGCGGCAATGCCGCTAATTTTGTTATTAGCGATACTGAGATGAAGGATGCTGGGTACGGTATTTTACCTACTATCCTTTCAGTATGTCATTCTCCTGATTGGTGGATAGACACGGGTGCTAATACACAAGTATGTTCTGATATTTCCATGTTCTCCTCTTATCAGGTCTCAAGGACTTCTTCCGTGCTGATGGGAAACGGCTCATGTGCTTCTATTCATGGTGTTGGTATGATAGATCTGAAGTTTACTTCGGGGAAGATCGTACAGCTGAAGAACGTGCAACATGTTCCCTCCATCAATAAGAATCTCGTCAGCGGATCGCTTTTATGTCGAGATGGCTTTAAGTTGGTTTTTGAGTCCAATAAAGTTGTAATTTCTAAGTATGTACAATTTGTTGGAAAAGGTTATGAGTGCGGAGGTCTGTTCCGCTTGTCTTTGTCAGACTCATGTACTAAAGTTATTAATCATGTGTGCAATGATAATGAGTCCAATGTTTGGCATTCACGACTCTGTCACATTAACTTTGGTTGCATGACGCGGCTAGCCAATATGAGTTTAATTCCGAAATTTACCACTGTCAAAGGTTCTAAGTGCCAAGTTTGTGTGCAAGCAAAGCAACCCCGCAAGTCTCATATGACTGCGGAACCGAGAAACTTAGCACCGCTAGAACTTATACATTCAGATCTTTGTGAGATGAATGGTGTGTTGACAAAAGGTGGAAAAAGATACTTTATGATGTTGATTGATGACTCCACTAGATACTGCTATGTTTATCTTCTGAAATCTAAAGATGTAGCTTTGAACTACTTCAAAAATCTATAAAGCTGAAGCATAAAACCAACTTGATCTTAAAATCAAGCGGCTAAGGTCGGATCGTGGTGGAGAGTACTTTTCAAACGAATTTGATTTATTCTGTATGGAACACGGTATTATACATGAGAGGACGCCTCCCTACTCACCTCGGTCAAATGGGGTGGCCGAAAGAAAGAACCGCACTCTAACTGATTTGGTTAACGCCATGTTAGATACATTGGGTCTTTCCAAGGAATGGTGGGGGGAGGCGCTAATGACTGCGTGTCATGTCCTAAACCGTGTTCCTATAAAGGATAAAACCATGACTCCATTTTAGGAATGGAAAAAGAAAAGGCTTAAACTCTTTTACTTACGAACTTGGGGTTGTTTGGCGAAAGTCAATATTCCAATACCCAAGAAGCGAAAGCTTGGACAAAAAACCGTTGATTGTGTTTTTCTAGGATATGCTTTTCATTGCATTGGCTATAGATTTTTAATAGTAAAATCTGAGGTATCCGACATGCATGTTGGTACAATTATGGAGTCGAATGATGCGACTTTCTTTGAGGACATATTTCCTATGAAAGGTATGTCTAGCTCATCAAATCAGGAGATGACTAGTTCATCTAGTCAGGAATTTTCTATAATTCCTGAACCCACTATGCCGATAGAACACTCTGATGATCCTGTGGAGGATGACAATGAAGCTCCCAAAAGGAGCAAGAGACAAAGGACTGCAAAGTCATTTGGTGATGATTACATTGTGTACCTTGTGGATGATACTCCCACTTCTATTTCAGAAGCCTATGCATCTCAAGATGCTGACTACTGGAAGGAAGCTGTCCAAAGCGAGATGGACTCCATCTTAGCTAATGGTACTTGGGAAATCACTGATCGTCCTTATGGGTGCAAACGTGTAGGATGTAAGTGGGTGTTCAAGAAAAATCTTAGACCTGATGGTACTATTGAAAAGTACAAGGCACGTCTTGTGCCTAAGGGTTATACCCAAAAGGAAGGTGAAGACTTCTTCGATACCTACTCACCTGTAGCCAGATTGACCACTATTCGAGTACTACTTTCCTTGGCTGCCTCACATGGTCTTCTCGTTCATCAAATGGACGTTAAGACAGCTTTTATAAATGGAGAGCTAGATGAGGAAATTTATATGGAGCAGCCTGATGGATTTGTAGTAGATGGTCAAGAAGGAAAGGTGTGCAAGTTAGTGAAGTCTTTATATGGTCTTAAGAAAGCTCCTAAGCAGTGGCACGAGAAGTTTGAAAGAACTTTAACTGCTGAAGGCTTTGTTATAAATGAAGCTGACAAATGTGTGTACTATCGCCATGGTGGGGGCGAGGGAGTTATTATGTGTCTCTACGTTGATAACATATTGATATTCGGGACCAACCTCGCTGTTATTGAGGAGGTCAAAGAGTTCCTATCTCGCTGCTTTGAGATGAAGGACTTGGGAGTGGCTGATGTAATCTTAAACATCAAGCTACTAAAGGATGACAATGGTGGGATTACATTGCTTCAGTCTCACTATGTGGAAAATATATTGAGTCGCTTCGGGTATAGCGACTGCAATTCTTCTCCAACGCCTTATGATCCGAGTGTGCTACTTCGAAAGAATCGAAGGAATGCTAAAGATCAATTGAGATATTCTCAAATTATTGGCTCGCTCATGTATCTATCCAGCGCTACTAGACCTGACATCTCCTTTGCTGTAAGCAAACTGAGTCGATTTGTGTCAAATCCTGGAGATGATCATTGGCATGCTCTTGAAAGAGTTTTGCGCTATTTGAAAGGCACTGCGAGTTATGGTATTCACTATACTAGGTATCCTCGGGTACTTGAGGGTTATAGTGATTCAAACTGGATATCTGATGCTGATGAGATTAAGGCCACAAGTGGTTATTTGTTTACACTTGGTGGTGGCGCGGTTTCCTGGAAGTCTTGCAAGCAGACCATCTTAACGAGGTCAACAATGGAAGCAGAACTCACAGCATTAGACACATCCACTGTTAAAACAGAGTGGCTTCGTGAGCTCTTGATGGACTTACCTGTGGTTGAAAAACCAATACCCGCCATCCCGATGAACTGTGATAATCAAACTATGATCGTCAAAGTAAACAGTTCTAAGGATAATATGAAGTCATCAAGGCATGTGAAGATGAGGTTGAAATCTGTCAGGAAACTGAGAAACTCCGGAGTTATTGCGTTGGATTATATCCAAACATCTAAAAAACCTGGCAGATCCATTCACAAAGGGTTTATCACGCAATGTGATAGATAATGCATCGAGGGAGATGGGTTTGAGACCCACGCTATGAGTTGATTTCAGTGGCAACCCACTCTATGTGATCGGAGATCCCGTGAATTAGAGCTGGGAGACAAGCTGTTGGTCAGCTGAGAAGAGAGTATCCATATATTATATTTACATCTCTATAAAGATGCAATACTTTCTTAATCTGCATGGCAGGTTGATATTTATCTTAATGTGTTCCAAGTGGCTTTTTATAGCGGAGATGTTGTCCTGCAGAACATCTCCTGAGGAACACACCTATATGAGTCTGACTGTCAAACGCCGCAGTCCGTGAGAGTTGGGTGCTCTCTAATAAACTCATGAAAGGCCCTGGAGTATGACGCATAAGCTCCAAACCGCGGGGAAGCCGACGGTAGCCATGTACCGGTCTAGATTTTGTGTGAAACTAGCGCGCAGAAAACTTGTAGTTCAAGGCATAGTCCACTATTCAAGTTGCTAGCTAGTGTAGCATGAAGTTGAACGTGGAAGTTCAACTTAACAGTCTCCACTACACACCGGTATATAAAATAATGTTCTGGAAGAAAAGTGATGTGATGTGCCAATGAGACTTTGTGGGGGATTGTTGGAATTTGGTGTATATTGGGCTATTGGCCCATTAGGAAAATTCTGAAATTCTCTTTGGCCCACTTGTATATGGCAGCATATGGCTGTGCTAGTGGTGCTAAAGTTTAGTCCCACCTTGCTAGTTGAAGGGGAGTTAGACCACCTTATATAGTAGAGTATTGCACCACTCACTAAGGTGTGACAAGAAGAGTAGCCCTCGCGCACTCCTCCTCCGATGCCGCCCGCCTCGCCACGCCACGCCACGCCACGCCACGCCTCGTCACGACGCGTGCGCGCCGCGGGTTGCGGGAATCTCGCCGAGCCGAGCTTTATTTTGCTTGTTGGAAAAACTGATTATGAGTCATTAACGGACGCGTTAATTACAGCCGTTTCCAGTTTTTATGGACGTGGCTGTTACCGACTCGGACGTGGGCTGAGCCCACGATCCTCCTAACCTGCACTATATAAGCGTCCGGGCTAAACCTAATCGGTACGGAATCAATCCACACACGCGCCTACCTCCAGAACTTTGCGCCGCGGCTTTCGTCTTCCTCATCCCGGCTTGCGGCGTGCACCGCAGATCGGGACAGTAGGCCTCCGGAACCCCGCCTCTCGTGAACCTGTACGGGTGAGGGGCGATCAGGTTTTTGGGGAGCGCTCAAGCGCGACTACTGGCAACCACGACGTCGTCCGACGACGAGTTTCCGAACGACGACTTCTTCCCGGACGTCAGCGACCTCTTCGACAACCTCAACATGGGCGACGCTGCTGCGACCGCTGCGGCTGCTATTCAGCCTACATCGTATGTGATCTCGATTTCTCTCTTTCGGATTATGCTAGAGTTCTTTGTTCTAGCGTTTGGTGTAGATGTGATAGGTTTATCTTGTATAGATGTAATCTGTTCATCTACTTTGTTGATCTGCATGATTGGTTTTACTACTATCTGTATGATCATGATTTATAAGTTTATTATTCGGATTAAATCATATGGATTAGTGCTTATATTTCCAACAATGTACTCTTATGAACTCATAAAATAGATCTTGATTTTTCTCGCCAAAAAAAAAAACTTTCATGGTTGGTAAAATGAAAAGGGGATCATCTTGCACCAGACTACCGATTCTAGCTTCACATCAGATCCCTCCATGGTCATTGGATTGGCTTAACCTTTTTTAAGGAGGTTGAAATCTTGGTCTCTGTATTAAAGTGATGAACATAGACTTTGCGTTATTGGCTATAGGAAACTAACTTCGGATTGAGGAGACTAGTTTATCCGGCTGAATAGGATTCCGGTATATTAGTATGTTTTCTATCAGTGGCGGAGCTAGAGGGACCAGCAGGAGAAAGAGAAAGAGAAACATAACGATCCGTCTCATCCCCAACCACAACAGCCTAGGTAAAAAAAAAACGTAGCGAGCCAACGCACAAGGAGCAGCTCGCCTCTAGCGTCGAGGTCCACCGCCGCCCGTCGATAGGTCGGTGAAGGAGGCGCGTCGCCGCCCTCTAGAAAGATGGTTGTTGCGCCATATGAAATTTATCAAATTTTGTGTACTGCTATCTATATTACTTGACTGAATTGCATATCATATTTATCAAATGCTTGAAATATATATGTACAGTGATATCTAGATCATACAAACTTTTATATGGTCTTACCTGTTATTTATCTACGACCTGATGTTACATCATAGAATTTAAAATGCTTGACATATATATTAAACACTGAAATCTAACCGAATTTAAATCTTCTAGAAATATCTACTACATAACTGAATTTAAACCTGTTCCAAATATCCATTACATGACTGAATTTAATCCATCATAAAAAAACCAAGGGGTTTTCTACAACATTATAGTCAGAGATGTCCACACGTGTTACTCTCGTGTTGTCTTAATGGCCGTTTCGATGGCACCGTCACGGTTTGACCAGAATGCACCGCATGGCAACTCTATGATCCGGAATTCATGATTTGCAAGTTTGTGACCAAAATGCACAACCGCGGCAACTTTATAGATGAAACTGGCGTTTTTCTCTATATGATAGATTGAACAATCATGGTTATGACACTAAGAATTTCACATTCATTCGAAATACGTCATGATATAGTTCAAATTCAAATTCAAATTCAAACACAAATCATAGTGCATCACACATCACAAGTTCAACAAAAAATTACATCAACAAATAATCAAGCATCTGGGAGTTGCCATGACTGCACCGGTCTTCGATTTCCTGATGCACCTTAGAATCATTTTTATCTGGTCTTCAACAACCCTCTTTGGTCTAAGTATTCTCCCCATACCCTCATAAGCATATGCTAAATCTTGTCCATCCTTATTGTTGGAAATATACTTTCCAGATATACCTATCATAGACATTAAGACTCGGATACCAGGATAGCCCACCGGTGGTAGAGAAGGAGGCTCGCCCGGAGGCCCAGTAGAAAAGAGGAGACGAATGCCCATCTAGCTGTAGGTAGGCCCAGGAGCATTGCCGACTCTAGCCGAAACAATAGAATACTTGGACTACAATACTGTACGCGCGTCTGAATCAACGCCGTGTGGCTGACAGGTGGGCCAGTGGCACCAACAGGTGCCGTGTGGCTGACGGGTGGGCCAGTGGCACCAACAGGTACGACACTCGAGCTGTCCGCGTGCATCCGGACCGACGCAACCATTATTCAGATTAGATGCACGGATGGATCGAGCCGGACGCATTTGTCCGGATAGGTCGGCCACAGGGACGCTGCACACGTCCCCACGCGTTTGTTCGGAGATGCTCGGATAGAATGCGTTGGCCCGGTAGAGATACCCTAGGGCACGTTGGATATTTTACTAGCACACACGTGCTTTGCTATGGTTTGAGTTTTATCGAATATCCAGTTTGAGCCGACGAAAGCCAGCCAATTGAATCACTCAAACGAGGACACGAACTTCCTCGGCATGCTCAATTTTCCCGGTCCAGAGCTCTTGCCGAAGGTAGTACGACACCATCCTCGGGGACAAGACCGCACTAAAAGCGATTGTTAGGAATGGAGGCCCGATTTGATGCTACTACTACTTCCCGATGTTTTAAGTTTATAAATAAAATATATTTAGATTTTTTTTAGTGCGTAGATTTACTCTAAATTTGAGTAAACCTAGACACTAAAAAAAAACTAGATACATTTACTTTATAAACCTAAAACATGTTATATTTTGAAATGGAGGGAGTACAAGTTATGACAAAGGTTACTTCATTGTTGTTCTTACTTTGGTAAAAAAATACTATTCACAATATATAGATATGACCAAAATAATGTTTTCTCCGTATTTTTATGATAAACTTAGCTGCTTTAGTAACAACTAACAAGCGGGGGTTGATCCACACCCCAAGTCCCGACCCAGGGCAACTGGCCGGGACGTGATGGCGGAACTCAAGATTGAGGATGTACCGTATAAGACACCGTAACAAATACTGTAGCTATATTCAATGAAGGTGGTCCGGGACACAGTGAAATTATGTGTCCGTAAACAAGGAACATTATGCAATGTCAAATGCAACCTTTCACGGACTATAATGAACTATAACCATCAAAATATAGATTGGGGTTTCATGTCTCTATGGTTGCAAATATATGTATAAGTGGAGATAACATTCTACATACAGAATCCATATGCTCTTTGATCATGATTTTTTCTACTACTACTTTATTACGATAATAAAACATGAAATGTAAAATGAAAAGGAAAGTATCAAATATCTGAAACAGAATGAAAAATAGCTCCACAACTTATATGGTGTTCAAATACAATTTCATAAAACAATAATCAAGGAAAAGAAACAAATCTGAAACGAAGGGGGCATTTCATCGAGCAGCTTATGGTCATCATAGGAAATAAAAGTATGCGAGTGTTGTAGGTTCATAGGAGGAGGGGTTACACTTCGGATTTCACTTGGAGGGGAAGAACCATTCCGACCGCCTTAGATTCCTCATCCTATGACGCTTGCCTAGCGAGACAAGGCTAAGGGCCTGTTTGTTTGGGCTGTGGCTGGCTAGCTGTGGCTGGCTGTGCTGCTGTGCAGGGAAAGCTGCTGTGCAGGAAAAGCTACTTCTCTGAGTTTGACTGTTTGGAAATTTGGTTAGCTGTCTGGCTGTATGCTAAGGAATTGTTTGTAATGTCCCTGTAATCCATATAATATGTATATTTGACTACTGAAGTGTATAAACGCATATGTCATTATTAAAATACTATATATCACATAGTAGTTTGTCCAAAATACATATCCGACCATTACACAAAACAAGATAGCATCATAATGAACATATATACATCCACACCGATCATCTTCTTCTAGCATTGCACAATGCGGTGACGATACGATCGCGTGTTGAGTTCATGTCTATCATGTGTAGTCCACTCGGAGCGGTATCACCGACTGATTGCCTTTGGACCTTAGGAAGGTAGTTCTCATCTGCATCACACCGATCAAACTGTTTATCTCGTAAGTTGGAGTCTCTAATAAAATTATGAAGCGCGATGCAAGCAAGAATAATTCTTTTATGTGTAACCAGACCATAAGAAGGAATATACTTCAATATGCGCCACTTATTTTTTAAGATACCAAAGAAATGCTCGATAGCATTCCATAGCGATGAGTGCAGATAGTTGAAAATCTCTTCCCTATTTGTTGGTCTCCCTTCTCGACGAAAATCTGGTATGTGGTATGTGTTCTCCTTGAAAGGATCCAGGAACCCTTTTCTATTGTGATAACCAGAATCAACAAGGTAATATGTATCTACATATGAAAAAAAAATTAAACAACTACGACAATGCATTTGTAACTATGTGTACCATGTAGACAAAGATATAGAAAAATTCTCAATGGCGCGTTGTAGAATGAGTGTACCATATGAGCTAAATGACGCAAACAAAATCATCGGTAATCTTTTGTAACCCATTCACTAGCCTGGCGGTTAATAAAGAATAGGCATGTTCTGTAAAAACCTTTTATCCTTAGCTGTAAACTAAATGGTGTCTGGTAGTATTTGTTTTCTAAGCGTGCAGCTAGACGCTATACGTCTGGTGTACAACATAATTGCAAGAGAAAAATGTGATGTCCTGGACAGACTCCAGCAAACAAGAAGCAGCACGTATCTCTATCTCTCTTTCTCTGTCACTTCCTTTCTGAATTAGCAACCAGCAGCATGTCCCTCAATCTCTCTTTCTTTCTCTATCTTTCTCAATCTCTCATTCTCAATCTCTCTGTCTAAATTAGCAACTAGCAACCAGTGGAAGGTGGAGGTTGGTTGAGGGCACGCGCCTGGTCTTGATGGCCGGAGCCAGTCCTACGTGATCGCCGTTACCTTGCTCTAGCTAGGATGAACAGATACGAGGGAACATGTGAGTTATCTGTATGATTAAATTAAACATTAAGCAAGATGTTGTTGTATGATTGCTGTATACAAAAACTGAAAAGGATACTAACATCAATCATACAGGGGAGAACCCATCCTTCCCCTGTCGAGTACATCATGCCATACATCAACAAATGTCTCACCTTTCCTGTGACGAGGTCGACGGCGAGAGGAAGAAGCTCGGCCGCGGGAGGGAGAGGGTCGCCGACGGGAGGGAGAGGGTCGCCGACGGGAGGGAGGGGTCGCCGGCGGGGGAAGCACCGTGCTCGGAAGGGAGAGGCTTGGCGGCGGGGGATGCTCCAGGGTCGGGAGGAACTCGGCGGCGGGGGAGGAGGTCAGGGCAGCGGGGCAAGCTATGGCTGCGGGGGAGGAGGTCGGGCGACGGGTCAAGGTATGGAGGCAGGGGAGGAGGTCGGGCGGCGGGTATCCTCTGGCGGCAGGGAGCTCGAAGCCTACGTACGTACGCCTCTAGGAGTTCAGGGTCAGGTGGGTTTGGCTTGTGTTTTTTTCTTTTGACCCAGGATTTTGCTCTGCGGGCAGACGGGCTGCTGGTGCCGGTGGCATCCGGTCCGTAATTTTGGACCGAAACGTTTTGCGGTCCGTGGAAGCCACGGGAAGCACCTCTGGACATGCTTCCCGGGATCGCCTGTTTTGCCCACTGCTTCGGCCGAAGCCCAAAACGCAGCTATCCCGTTTGGCTAGTTTTTTTGGCTTTTTCTACTGGAAAGCAGCTAAAAGCCCAAACAAACAGGCCCTAAGTCTCCGGCTCATCATGTCATACACACGGTAGCTAGGAACGTCATGGACGGACTTCACGCACTCATCGCTGCACGTGCATGTGTTGTATCGTGTCCGCATTCATGCCCAATCGAAACCCAAGATGAACACGCGGTTCCCTTCTCGGAACCTTTGGTCATAGAGCTTTGTGGAAGAGCCGGCGAGCGTCCTAGAGCAAGTCTTGCTGAGAAAGACGACCTGGCCATCTAGATGCTGAACCTCCAACCACTCTCGCTTGTCCAAATCCGCCTCAAACACCTACATATTCATACTTGGGTGGCGAATGCAGATATGCTCCTCAGGGATGTCCCATCGGACCATCAGTAGCTTTTGACCGTCGGATGACACGACCAGCTTCACGAGGGATATGTACTCCGCTAGGTAGATCTCCGTCCAGGGGCGTTCCATGATGACATGCTCGGCGAGGCACGGCTGTCGGGGCTCGTGGGCATAAAGCTCATCACTGAAACTGAGCGCAAAAATATTTCCACGGTACAAAACCATGTCCCTGTACCGATAGACCGGGATGCAAAGTGTCCATGAGAGCTGGCCGGTGGCAACCGGACGGAAAAACGCCAAGCTATTCCCGCTATCTACCGATGTTCTGGTAAAAGGGTTGACTATATATGAAGACGACAAGATCCGGCGAGCACATGAAGACCTTATGTATGGCGTTGGCGATGAAAGGGCCGATCATCCGCCGTGCCTCCGCCGTGCTGCACGGGTCATGGGTGACGCTGTCGTGGTAGTGGCGGGGGATCTCGATTACGGAGAACGAAGGATCACACATGTAGATCCGCCCATCCCTCTGCTCGTACATGAGCCGGCTGCCGAAGGACACGGCGCCACGATGGGTACGGCACACGGCGGCTAAGCTGAGGCGGTCGTCCTGGGACGCAAGACAGGAGAGGATGACGCCCACCATGTCCCGCGGCAGGTCCGTCCAGCACGGCGACGACGAAGCAGTCTTGCCTAGCCTAGGCAGAGACCCATGGTCAATGTCAAGACGGACCGAATATTTTTTCCTCGTTGATTCTCTTCCCGTATATATGTACCCACCTTGGTCCCCCTCGTACCATATAGAGGGATCTGCTCTATCAGGAACGTGTGATTGGCCAAGTAATAAATAGTGCATGTAGAGATTTTTCAACTAATTAATTTTGTTTCTTACTAATGCCTCGATAAATCACACGGCAGATCAATTCAATTAATTTAGAGATCGCTACGCACATCCGGAGGATTGAGGGCCTCATGTTGTATAAGAGAATCTTAAGAGAATCTCCACTAGCATTACATGGCCGTTTTCTCATCCGGATCTGAAAAAAACACCCAGTAGCATTTTCAGACGGGATACCCAAGGGAAAGCCCTACGCGTCCCCCGGACAATGGGAGGCCCCATCGTCCTGTTCCAGCTGCTGTCACGTGTCCCTAAAATCGGCTTCAACCCCGCATTTGCTGTAAATGTCCCCGCTTTTGCTTCCGAAGAAAAAAAAATGATTCGTTTTAGAAATAGAACACCTCGTCAAAGACTTCGCCGGAGACCTTGCCGGAGACCATGCAACAAAAAAATGTTCTAATGTAGCAAAACCGATTTTGTCGGAAACATCGTCGGAAAAATCGCTGGTGAGTCTCGTCGGAGACCTTGTAGCAAATACTTGACACTGTTGTAGCAAAACCACAAGACGATTGTAGCAAAAAAATTCTTCTAATGTAGCAAAAACCCTACTTCGTCAGAGACATCGCCGGAAAATTTTAGCCGGAAGACCTCGCCGGTAAACTTGTGAGAAAGCCAGGCCGGCCGTCGCTGGAAGCAACCACGGTCGCCCATGGCAGCGACCAAGGTTGTCCATGGAAGCAAGATTGGCCACCACTGGAAGCAAACTCGGCCGCCGTGGCGGCGACCAAGCTGGCCATGGGAGCGAACTCGCCGGCCGCTGGAAGCAACCACGGTCGCCCATGGCAGCGACCAAGGCTGCCCATGGAAGCAAGCTTGGACACTGCTGGAAGCAAACTTGGCCGCCGTGGCGGCGACCAAGCTGGCCATGGAAGCGAACTCGGCCGCTGCTGGAAGCAAAGTCGACCGCCCGTAGAAGCAAGCTCGGACACCGCTGGAAAGAAAATTTGGTCGCTGCTGGTAGCAACCACGGCCGCCTGTGGCAGCAAGGTCGCCCGCCGCAGGTTCGACCGGCGGCGCGGGTGCTTGGGGTAACAGCACCATGGCGAGTGGAGGGTGCTCGGCGCTGGAAGCAAGCTCCATGGCGTGTGGAGGAAGCTCGGTCCTGAGAATTGACATGAAGAGATAAGATAGGAAGGGAGAAGAAAAGGAACGCACACGTGGGTGGGCCCATGCTTGTGTGGTGGAGCTATGTCCACGCGGAAGAAAGGCGCGACCCGGACGATGACATCGTCCGGGGGATTGCCATCATTTTCCATTCCCAAGTCGATTTTGGTCTAAAATACGTCAGGGCTTTTCACGCCGATTCCACTATGCCGGGAACGCGCTGGGAACGCCCGGATGAAACCGCCACCACTCCCTCTCCAACACGTGTCCCTCTCTCTCTCCACCTCTGTCATTTCTCTCCCCACCTGGCCCCTCCCCGCGGCATAGCATCTCCGTCTGGTTCTGTAGCAGCAGCTTCACGCGCTCCACCGGCGCCGCCCTCGTCTTGGCAACCACGGCCGTCGCGCCGCCCATTGCGAAGTACGCCGCCATCGTCATCCCCACGCGCCGCTACCTCAACCTCATGCCGAGCCACCATGCCTGTGTGACGCTGGACGCCGCCGCCGCCTCCCGCCCGCGCCTACTCCTTTGTGGTGCCGGCCACCAGAACCACCGTACCGCTCGCCCACCTCGCCCATCTCCCGTCCACCCTCCCGCCGTCATCCACTGCACCGTCACGCCGTCTGTCCAACACTGGCCACGCTGCCTCATGCCTCAGAGCTTCTCCAGCCTCATGCCCTGGAGCTTCTCCCGCCTTACCATCCGCCTGCCCAGCCCGCACCTCGTGGTGCTCGCCATCCCCTCCCACCATCCATCCCCGTCTTCGCTGACGTCCTCTCCCACCTTCCAGGCGCCTCCCCCGACCTTCTCCCGCCTGTCCTCTCCGCCCTCCATGCCACCTGCCTCCTATCCTTCTCCGACTGCGCCTTCATGCCCTCCTGCGCGTGCTCCTACCGCTCCCTTCCCTCCGCCCTTCCTCTCCTCCCTTCCTTCAACTCCCACCCCTTCGTGTGCTCCTTCAACGCCCTCCTCCATGCACAGGCGTCGAGCGCGGGCATGGGCGCGTGCACGCCTGGACAGCGGTGTCAATATCGTGCACGAGCGCGCGCTCCCTCTGTCTCGTGGCGAGTGACCGGCATTGGGTGAGCGTGTGGCGAGTGGCCGGCGTCGATGGCGCCTTGTCGTCCTCCGCCCTGTTCGCCGCGCTGGTCCGCTCGACGCTAGGAACGCGACTGGAGTATATTTTCTCTTCTAAACTTCGGCCACCGGATTTGATCCCCAATAACTCAGAGGGGTAAAAAATGTCATCACAATTTTCAAATATTCACACCACATGTCTAGTATCCATATTACAAACATGCATACATATTATCCAAAATACATTAAATCGATCATGTTAGATTCAAAAGTAAGGCCTTCACCATCTCGACCACCTCTTCCACCATCTTGGCAACCTCAAAGAGTGTGGCACAAAGCAATATCTTCCTCGCTATAGTTAGTGGATCTCTTTCCCGGGGCCTTGGGTGTGTTCTTGCCCTTGATCTTCTTCTTCCCACCTCGGTCAACCCTTCTTCGGCCTCCTCGGTGGCATCCTCCTCCCTAGCCTCCTCTTCGTCGCCCACCCCATTGTTGCCGCTAAATTTGAGGTCGAGGTCATCGAGGCCTTGCTGGTGAGAATGTTCAAGTTGGGACATGAACTCGGCGATGCTCACCTTGGTGGCACTCAGAGTCGGCTTGGGCATTTTATCGATCACCTCGCGGGCACCTCGTTGAGGTGCGATCGTGGCCAGCGAGGAGGACAACGACATGGCCTTGGAGGTTGGCTTGGGCTTTCCCTTTGTTGCCATGGTCGCCGGCTTGGGTGTGGAGTTCGTTGCAGCCTTCCTCTTCTTCTTCTCCTCTGCTGCTTGTGAATGGGCTATCATGTCCTCCATTAGATTCCATGTATGTGGCCCGCTCAACACCGGCGCAAGGGGCGGCCGACCGAGCTTCCCCACCGTCTCTTTGGCCTTGGAGGTCGTCTTGGTGTACGCTACCGTTGACTGCGTCACCCCGGTTGTTCTTAACCATTTCCGCGGCATCAGAGCCATCATGGGGGTCAATTTCGGAGGTGTCGTGTCGGCAGGGCGCTCCGGTGACATTTTGGTAGGGGAGGGGAAAATCTTGGTGCTGGTGATGATTTCTAGAGGTTTTGGGTGGGAGTGGTCGGCAGCGAGACGGGAGGGGAAATTTTGGAGTCGAGTTCACGACTGATCAAATTTGGGAGAGAGGGGGATCAAAGGAGTCGGTATCCTATATTTTATCCTCTAACCGTTTTTGCGCCTTCAATTAGAGCCGATGTCGTGGTATTGACAACGAGTACGCCATAGAGGGGTCCTCATAGTGCGTGTTTAGAGACGTGGGGGAAGGCGGACGGTTGACGGGTACGAGGTAACACAGCTTACCCAGGTTTAGATCCCACAACGGTGGCGGAATCCTACTCCTTCTATAAATCACTATAATGGCAATACGCCGAGTTACAGAGATAGGTTCGATGTGCGAGGTGTATGTTAATCGATGCCCTAAAGGCTCCCATAGGCACGACTTATATAGTCGCCAGCTCCTAGGGTTATAGGAAAAAGTCCTAGCCGAACAGGTTACAGAGTCCTACACTGTCTATTACTAGTCTAGCGTTTCTTGTACTCCAAGGCTCCGGGTATGCTGGTGACTCCACCGTAGACTTCCTTTATCCGCCATGGGCCTCCCTTCTAGATCCATCCAACTGGGCCACCCAGCAGGCCATAGGCCATGCTACCAATTGTGGGCCACCCGGGTTATCCGGATAAGAGACATGCTATGAGGATACCCTTATAGCATATCCCCAGCAGTAGCCCTCGAAGAACTCTGGGATCTTGCGCCGTCTTGCCTCTTCACGTTGAATGCTTCGTCTAGATGGATGTAGGCAAATCGCCAAGCAATATCTTGTTGTCCTCCCAAAGAACCCTGCAAGGCCTTCTCCATCTTCAATTTGTAAGTCGGAGAATTGCTGAATCTTCTATGGTACTCTTTCATAGTCGGACTGGACCCGTCCATGCCGGAATATTCCAATGTGATAGTTCATCTGCCTATGACAGGTAGGGTGACATAGACATAGGTCAGCAACGCCTCGTAACTCACACATGCAGAGTACGCAATCATGCCTATTTTTCCCGCGTGAGAGATACGAACCGTTGGCGGCGACGGTTGGTAACGTGGCGAAATTTCCACGCACGTCGCCTATGCGGCAACCGTTCGATCATGCTGCACGAATATTGATGCTGGAGGTTATAAATAGTAACTGCGGTGGAAAATTTATTTTTCACCTCATTCTCCTCTACATCTTCTTCTTCCTCCAGCGAGCGCCCCCTCGAGCTCTCCGCAACGTGCGACAAACCCTAGCTCCCCAATCTCCCCCAGTCACCACCGAACACACCCAATGGCCAGCAGCAGCTCCTCTCCCTCCATGGCACCGTCAGGCAAAGCCGCGGCGAAGCCGGCGAGCTCTGTCATCATGCCCCCAGAGGTTCTGGTTATCCCCAAGTCTGCAGTGGTCGAGACCACCGGCGGCGACCATAATCCGGCGGCGCTGGAGCTGCTGGAGGAGGAGTACGACTCCCACAAGGGAGATTGGCGCGGTTCGGATATCACAGACCGCGATATCAAAGAACTGATCAACGAGGGATACCTTCCCGCGACGGAGGGGCTCGCTTGGCGGGCGGCGCCAGTCGGCAAGGTCACACCTTCTCCCCAAGCCGGAGAAAAGGTGTACCTCAAAGCACAACTGGTACGCGGTGTCTCCCTGCCCATCTCCAACTTTTTCCTTGTTGTCCTCAACCATTACCGAGTACAGCCTCAGAACCTTTCCCCCAATAGCATCTTAGCGCTTAGCAACTACGCGGCGCTTTGCGAGGGTTATTAGGGATTAGGCCTAGGCTAGACCTCTTCATCTATTTCTTCACCGTCAAGCGCGAAGCCGGAGCCGGCAAGGACGAGCTCAAAAATTATGGCACCATTAGTTTTAAGATCCGTCCTGGCCGGCGCTTCCCCGACATTGTTGGCCACGAGTCCTGAAAAAACTGGCAGCAGACGTACTTCTACGGCCCAGATATCCCTCTGGCCGGCCGAGAAGTGACGTACCCAGACTTCGTCGATGGGGCTGCCGTCGAAGCCCCGACATGGAGATCCTAGGCCTCCCTTCCCTCCGACATCGATGCTTCCCGTGCTATAATGCGGATAGAGTGGTTCGTAGATACGGGTCTGACCGGATTGGACCTGTCCATGTGCTGGTTCGTTAGGCGGATCCAGCCTCTGCAACACCGCTTGAAGCTGATGCACGAGTATTCCAACGATAGAAGGGATAGCCTCCGCATCTCTGAGGACAACTTCTCAAGCGACTCCGTCAAGATCCGCCTCAAGGACATCATCAAGTTGAAGTACAGGAAGTGTAGCTTCGCCATCACCTACAACATGTTCGTAGAGAGCAAGTGCCCAAAGGTACCTGTTTATTTTTCGTGTATGACATATACTCCAGTTCTTCCGTCTAGCCATTACCATCTCATCTAACACGATGGTTTTTCACTTAACAGCTTAGCGACATAGATGAGGACAACATGGATCCTCAAATCTATGATCCAAAGATGAAGGAAGTCACCATCGTGTCCGACGACGATGCTCCGTTGGCGCGAAAGCGGAAGAGCTCCACCTCTAACGCTGCCGACGGAGGCAAGAAAAAGAAGATGGAGGGTGGATCCTCCAAGAAGACTACCGTTGCCCTAGAGGCGGAGAAAAGAAAGGTTACTGGGATCCCCTTTGCCAAAGCACCCCCTCTTGTGTAAGCTTCTTTCTCTCCGATATTGTCCATTGTCTGTCTTATTCCCGTACTTATGCATTTTGCATGTTTCGGGAAGAAAGCCACAACCAGCTTGAAGAAGACCTCCAAAACTTTGGGGGCTTCTAGAACTATTAAGGATATGCTGCATCGTGACGCATCCCACGCATATCCTGCCATCGCTCCTGTCACTCCCATCGTCTAGCCCTCGTCTGCTCCGACAAGCTCTCAAGCTAAGGAAGCATCTGGCCCTTCCGCCATGGAAGTGGACTCAGGCGCCTCCACAGAGCTCGATGTTGTCGGTGAGCAGGCGATGCAGGAAAGTGCCGCACACCAAATGGATGAAGCTCCGGCTAAGGATGCCATCGATAGCGGTAAGGCGGTGGTGAAAGGTGGTACGTCTGCCGAAGGCGGTGCCCTCGCCCCCAGGAAGACCATAGAGTTCCCAAAGATAGTATATTCGACACTTACGCCGGGTAGCACGTCTCTAGTTCCTGGTGCGGCGCCGACATCTCCGACGTGCGGTCTCGTGGAGCTTCTCTGGCAAGCAGAAATCTTGCAAGGAAACAATGTATCCTTTGGCAAGTTGTTGGCTGAGAGTGCTACCAACCTCAAGATCATTGCACTTGTAAGTTTTATTTTCCTTTTGCATTTCGTATGAGTATCCACTGTAGCCCCCGAGGATTTAGACGGAAAACCATAGGTCTTTGCATCTAAATGCTCTAAGAGTAACTAAGATAGAAAACTTCTCACTATAGCCCCCAAGCATATAATTTGAATGAATTATTCTGACTAGATACTTTTAGAGTAGCATACGCAGTGTTTATAAATTTCGATACTGTAGCCCCCAAGCTTCTAGTTGTAACCGAATTAGTTCCGACTAGATGCTTAAAGAGAAGCTAAGCATATGTTGAGTTAAAAACTTTATACTGTAGCCCCCAAGCTTCTACTCAAAAACTGAATTAGTTCCTACTAGATGCTTAAACAAAGACTAAGCATATTGCTAAGTTTAAAAAACTCTCGCTGTAGCCCCCGAGCTTCTAGGTGGAAATTTTCCGGCTAGATGCTCCAAGTAGACCAAACAACGTTTAATTTTCTTTTACTCACAGAATGAGAATGCTCGGAGGGGCATGGCCAATGACAAGTACCAGAAGATGCGCGCTGATTTGGAAGCCAAAAAGGGTAAAACTGCCTTCTTGAAGGAACAAATCACCAAGAGCAAGCGTCTGTTTTTTCCTTTCTCATTCCAACTTGGTATTGTGCCAACATTCTCCGAGTACTCACTATGCACTGTTCTTTCCCCGACTTGCAGAAACCATTTCCAAGGCGAAGGATATTGTCGAGCAATCCAAGCATATTCAACAGCTAGATAGCGAAAACAAGATCCTTAAGCAGGAGAGAAAGGACATGCTGAAGATGCACGAGGACTCCATGAAAGTCCTGCAGGACTTCGCCAGCAAGGAGATGAACCACCTGAAGGAGGAGATCGCGATCTTGAAGGAGCAGAAAAAAGCTGCCGATGAGCAAAATCAACGCCATCATGATGCGTACAAGATCCTCCGACAAGAACGGGACTCCATGGCGGAAACTCTCTGGCAGGCCGAGATCAGCATCTTCAGTAAGTGATTCTCCGTCTTGGGCTTCTGTAAGCTAGTTACTTTGAACTTGTTTGTATTATTGAAATCATTCGCTCCTTTGTCGGAAATTTGCAGCTCCTATGGATTTAACCCGGTCGCCTCCTCCGCCAAAGAAATGCATGATCCTTGCCGACAACTTTATCAACACCGCCATCGCGCAGACCAAAGAGATTGCCAAGCCCCTCCAGATTAACATCAAGGCATTGGATTCTGTGACGAAGTTCTCGGAGATCCCGAGTTGAGCCCCCGAGCGTATCTCAAGCTTGAAAGCTTCATGTGCACGGGTCAAAGCAAGGATGGCGCTGTCCATGGTCAAGGCACACTACGAAAATGCCGACATCGACACGGTGACTTCTGGCATCCCCGACATAGACGACGAAGGCCAAAAGATAAACCATGAATCTATCTTGGCGTAGCTCGCGAGTTATGACACTAGAGTCGCCGAGTTGGTCGACGGTAATGTCTTTGTGCCCAAGAAAACCATTGATAGCAACAGCCAAAGCTCCTCCGGGTCCCTCAACACTGTCGACTTCGAGGATGGTGACTATCCTGCTGCCGACGATGTTGCTTCCAAGTCGCCTGCGCCAGAGGGATGAAAAACGATTTGTAATATTTGTTTCCTCTATAATGTGTATGCAGATAAAACTATGTGTTAACTTAAGGCGGAAAACAATGGTGTATGTCCTGCTACTTAAGAACTAGTTCCAGCATATATATATATTTTTAAGCAAGTGGTGGCTTATCCATTACTCTGGTTTTTATGCTTGACCTTTCATGAGTCATAAAACTCGTTGTTGGAACCATGCGCTCAGGTGATGATGCCCAATGGCACCGTCAATAACCTAAGAACAAAATCGCCGACAATAAGTGCCAAAAGTCACTACTCCAGAATCCACATAAAAACAACAAAGAACGTGTAGACCAGAAAACTTAAGGCAGAGGACTGAAAATCCTCGTGTCACCAGTTCAAATCTGGTTCCTGGCTAACGCCCATAGGCGGAATTTTCACAAATGCAATTGCAAAACTTGTGCATAAAGGTTTTATATGATCTAAAAATGAACACTAAAGGAGGTAAAAGACTCAGAAATATGAGTGAACCAGAGAGCTTTATTTCATTGATCATATAAGAGATACACAATAGATAAAAAATGCTAAGTGTAGAAAGGAGTAGTTGTGCTATGTTCCATGGCTGATCAAGCTACGGATAGTCATCATCCGGGTCACGTCGCTTACGCTTATGATCCTCGTTGGGTATATCCTTCAGTTCACGATTTTCAACGAGGTAGTACGACCCATTGAGTAGCGCCTTGCTTATGATGAATGGTCCTTCCCATGGTGGGGATAATTTGTGTGACTTCTTCTGCTTAAGTCGGAGCACCGGATCCCCCTCTTTAAACGAGCGATGCCGAACGCGGCGACTATGGTAGCTGCGTAGCTTCTGCTGGTAGATGGCGGATCTTTGGCATGCCAAAACGCGCTCCTCCTCGAGAAGATCCACATCTAGGCGTCTAGATTCTTCAGCGTCATCTTCGTCGTAGGCGGCAACTCTTGGTGCATCGTGAAGGATGTCGGAAGGTAGGATGGCTTCTGCTCCATATACCATGAAATAAGGGGTGTAGCCGGTGGATCTGTTAGGTGTAGTTCATAAACTCCACAGCACAGATGGCAATTCTTTCGCCTAGGCTCCAGCTGCTCTATGTAGCGGTGCCTCAAGACGTGGCTTGATTCCCTACAGAATTAATCCATTGGCTCGCTCAACCTAACCATTGGACTGTGGGTGTGCCATAGATGCAAGGTCAAGTCAGATGCCTTTGTCCCAACAATAAGCCTCCACTTCTCCGAGTGACAAGTTGCTGCCGTTGTCGGTGATAATGCTATGTGGGAGGCCAAATCTCACCACTAGATCTCGGACAAACCTGAGGGCAGTTGCCCCGTCAAGCTTTCTAATGGGTTTAGCTTCTATCCATTTTGTGAATTTATCAACTGCTACTAGCAGATGCGTAAATCCACATGGTGTCATTTGTAACGGTCCCAGCATGTCTAGCCCCTAGACTGCAAACGGCCAAGTTATTGGTATTGTTCGCAATTTTTCAGCAGGAACATGTGGTTATCGGGCATAATACTGGCAACCCATGCATGTCTCAACTAGCTTGTTGGCGTCCGCCTTCGCGGTCAGCCAGTAGAATTCTTGCCGGAAGGCTTTCGCTACCAAAGATCGGGGAGCGGCGTGGTGCCCGCAATCTCCGAGATGGATTTCGCATAGGATTTCAATACCTTCTTGCTAGGAAACACACTTAAGGTATACACCAGTAGTTCTCCTTTTGTAGAGCTGTCCATTGATTAAGGTATAGCCCTTTGCTCGATGTACTATTTGCCATCTTTTGACTTCGTCGTCGGGAAAAGTTCCGCATTCGAGAAATTCCATGAACGTTTTTGTCCAAGCCGGAGGGACCTTTGCCACCATGTGGACGAAAGAGTCTACTCTGTCCGGGTTGTCGATGTCATGCTCTACGAAAACTCCTGGCGGAATTCGTTTGCGCCCTGATCTCGTAGCCCAAGAAGCTCTTGTCTATCTCGTCCACTTCATCTCGATATGCCGCCATCATAGGGTTCCGTGCATTCCAGGTGCCAGCCACCTGCTGGGCAATCAAGTTGGAATCTCCACAGCAAACTATGCGCTTGATGCCAATATCTTTGGCTACGCGTAATCCGTGAATGAGTGCTTCATACTCCGCCATGTTGTTCGTAGCCTCGAAGTGGATCTGCAGAACATAGTGTAGCTTGTCCCCAGTTGGTGACTGTAGTTGTACACCAGCCTCCGAGCCGTTGAGCAGCTTTGATCCGTCAAAGTGCATCACCCAGTATTCTGGTTCCGGCAATGGGGTAGCATCTGGCATCTCTGTCCAATCTGCGATGAAATCCGACAAGGCTTGTGATTTGGTAGCGTCGCGTCTTATGTAGGTGATCTCGAAGGCGGCAAGTTCAATGCCCCACTTTGCGACCCTTCATGTAGCGTCACTGTTGTTTATGATGTCGGACAGTGGAGTCTTGCTCACCACTGTGATTGGGTGCTCCTGGAAGTAGTGCCTCAGCTTTCGAGAAGCAAGGAATACCCCATAAGCTATCTTTTGGTAGTGCGGGTAACGCTGCTTGGACTCCGTCAAGACCTCGCTTACATAGTAAAGTGGTCTCTAAACTCCGTGCTCATAGCCTGGTTCCTTCCGCTCTACCACGACGACACCGCTGATTACCCGGTTGGTGGCCGCCATGTAAATTAACATGGGCTCTCCAGGCTCGGGTGCTGCAAGGATAAGCGCTAAGGAAAGCGTCTCCTTGAGCTGCTTCAATAATGCATCTGCTTTGTCCGTCCACGTGAATTTGTCCGCCTTCTTCAGCAACTTGTACAGCGGCAGAGCCTTCTCTCCAAGTCGGCTGACGAACCGACTAACTGCTGCAACACAACCTGTTAGTCGTTGTATGTCCTTTAGGCATGTCGGATAGTTTATGTTTAAGATGGCCTTGATTTTCTCCGGGTTGACCTCGATTCCACGCTGGGAAACGATGAAGCCTAACAATTTGCCGGCTGAGACCCCGAAGACGCACTTCTTAGGGTTAAGCATCATGTTGTATTTCCGAAGATTATCAAAGGTTTCTTATAAGTCGGAGATTAAGTCGTTTGACTTTTTAGACATCACCGCTATATCGTCCACATAGGTGTGAATGTTCCGACCAATTTGATCGTGTAGGCAACGTTGCATTGTTCGCTGGTACGTAGCACCCGCATTTTTCAGCCCAAAGGGCATCGTGACATAGCAAAACATGCCGTAGGGTGTAGTGAACGAAGTGGCCAATTGGTCCGACTTCCTCATCTTGATCTGGTGGTATCCTGAGTATGCATCGAGGAAACACAAAAGTTCCGAGCCAACCGTCGAGTCAATGACTTGGTCAATGCGAGGCAAAGCAAACAGATCTTTAGGACATGCTTTGTTCAAGCCGGTGTAATCAACGCACATTCTTAATTCTTCAGTTCCATTTTTTGGGACAAGTACAGGATTGGCCACCCATTGGGTGTGAATGACTTCTCGGATAAAACTAGTCTTAAATAATCCAGCTATCTCTTTGCCTATGGCGCGTCTCTTCTCATCTCCAAAGCGTCGTAGAGGTTGCTTCACTGGTTTGCGTTTTGGATCAATGTTCAAGCTGTGCTCGGCAAGTTCCCTAGGTACACCTTTCATGTCGGCAGGTTGCCAGGCAAAGATGTCCCTATTCTCACGGAGGAACTCGACGAGCGCACTTTTCTATTTGGGGTCCAGGTTCATCCCGATGGCGGTGGTCTTGGAGGCATCGCCAACCACAAGTTCCAACGACTTGGTTTCGATGGCGACCTTGAATGTTGGGGCGGAGTCAGAAATCTGTTTCTTCGACGCGGGCATCTCTGAGGCATCGACCTTGCTCTAGATCTCCTTGAATTCGTCGCTGTAGAGGACAGCTTCCGTGTAGGCTGCTTCTCCAATTTCGCAGTCCCTAGCTTTTGCAAAGCTTCCGGATACGGTGATGACACCGTTTGGTCTGGGTATCTTGAGTTTGTTGTAGACGAAGCATGGCTTGGCCATGAAGGTGAGGAATATGTCGTGGCCGAATATGACGTGGTACACACTCTTGAAGGGGACCACCTCAAAGGTCATGCACTCTTGGCGGTAATTATTAACATCACCAAAGGCGACCTGAAGTGTGATGCACCCAAGGGACCGAGCCTCTCGACCAGGAACTACGCCATGGAAGATGGTGTTGGTCCGCCTTAGGTTTGCCTCCGTCAAGTTCATCTTCTGCAGTGTATACAGGTACACGATGTTGATGCTTCTTCCACTATCCACCATACATTTGGTGAACTCATTGCCGTCAATCAGGGGGTTGATGACCATGGCGTATTGGTTCTCCGTAGGGATGAGGTCTGGGTGATCCTTCCTGTCCCAAGTAATTGGAATCTCCGACCAGCATAGGTACTGGGGAACTGGGGGCAGAGCAGCCATCAGGATCCTCATAGAGGTCTTCTATTGTCGGACGGTGGGGGTGCCAAGGAAAGTGTGGAAAACTGCCGCCTTCTTTTCGAAGGGGTTCTTGCCTTTGCTGTCGCTCTTGGAGGCATGCTTGGGGTCAACGTCCTCGCCCATGTCACTTGAATCCTTGGAATCCTCCTCCTTCTTCTTCCCCTTGCCCTTGCCTCGTGGTATGTTCTTCCGACTTTGCTTGTAGCCGGACTCCGGGTCCTCCTTGAGGTCATTGACGAACTTGCAGTGGCGATTGGTGTGAGTGGCCTTGCCGTTGGAATCGAGGTGTACGAGGCACGGCATATCACGGTAATCTTCGTAGGTTTGGGGAACGCGGAGCGCTGCCAAGTTAGTTTCACTTCCTCGCTGCTGCCCACGACAAGCTCCCCGCCCTCAGCCATGCTGTCCACCATCACCTCGTCCTGCAAAGGTCATGGCGACCATGTCGGGAGTTTTCTTTTCTTCTGGAGCGGTTGTCCGCTTTGTGCTGTTGTTCCTCTGAGCTTGAGTTGGAACGACCGTTGCTGGCAGAGAGCCGCGAGCATCGTCGTCGGTAGCTTCGAACTCATTGGCCAACTGAATCATCTGGCTCAAGTCAAGCTGGTGATTGTCCTGCAAGCGCTTCAGCTTATGTCAGAGCAACGTGCCCCTTTCCAACCCATCAATGAAGGCAGCCATGGCAGTTTGAGCGTGCACTCCTGCGCAGGAATTCTTCATATCCAGACAACGGGAGAGGTAGGCACGAGATGTCTCGTCTTTCTCTTGCACGCACCGCTGTAGATCGCCAACAGTGCAGGGACGCTTATACGTACCCTCGAAGTTCTTGGTGAACACTTCTTGCATGTCCAACCAATTGCAGATGGATTTCTCCGGCAAGTCATCAATCCATTGACGGGCCGTGCCCGCCAACATTAACGGGAGGTACTTGACGGCGACGTTGGGGCTACCCCCGGCGATCTCCACCGTGTTGTCGTAGTCCTGCAACCATGTAGCTGGCTTGGCGGTGCCGTCATAGGGCTTAATGGTCTTTTCAATCCGGAAACCTTTGGGGTAAGTTGCGGACCGTATCACATGTCCAAAGCAACGTGGTCCCAGGTATGGTCCTTCCCGGGCCTCATGTATCTTGTCTATCCGTGAACGTGCGTCGTATGGCTCCGGGCTTCTTTTCTTCTTGCCCACAGGGTATGGGCTGCGTGAACGACGCGGGCCTCCTCCGCCATGGTGGCTGCTGGGTGGCGACAGAGGCGGAGGTGGCGGTGGGTTAGCCTTCTTGCTGCTACCCTCCTGCGATGCCTCACGCTTGTCGCGGTTGCTTGTTAGACGCGGAGGGTCATGGTGCGACCTGCTCCTGTGTCCCTGGTTGCGTTCTTCATCATGATGGGTCTGCTCCGCGTTGTCGCGGATGACGATGTCGCTCTGCCTTGGTGGAGGCATATCCATACGGCGATGAGCCTTGGTTTCTTCGCGATGTCAGGGGGAGTGGGGCGGTGGCGATGGGCGACGAGGTTGGGCCTTGCCTCCATGGTCGGAGGATATGGGGATAGAATCCTTCCTGTTGCGCGCATCCCTCCGTCTTTGTTCTGACGAACCCGTCTGGGATCCGACATCAAGAGGGGTTCTGTCCCTTGGCAGCTTATACTGGCTAGACTGGCAAAACGCTGGGTCAAACTCAAGCCTTTGATAGGTGGCCTTTTCCTGCTGTTTCACCACCTTGGCCACTAGGTCATAGACCTGGTCCACCGCCTCAGGCGATCTATCCTGCTCCAGAAGGGTCTTAGAGACAGCGAGGTTGAGGAGAGGAGTGGGCATCACCTGCCTGCCTTCACTGTCAATGTATGTCTTGGCTTGTACCGGCTTCGGGGGAGCCCATCCTAGGTTTCGCCGCACACCAGGATCGTTGATGTCGCGAGCCGGAGCCTTCTTGGCCTTCTGTTGCTGCAGTAGAGTCTTGTACTCGGCCTCCATTGCTCTAGCTTTCTCTATTGACTTCTGCGCTTTGACCAGATCTCGATCTAGCTTTGCGCCTTGCTCTGTGATGGCCTGCGCTTCCTCCAACAGCTGTTGGCGCTTCTTGTCAAGCTGTGTCACGTTCCGGATATGAGCTACGGTTAGTGGCTCGACGAGGAGATTGTCGTACATCACTCTATCAGCTAGAGTGACTTGGGCAGCAGCAGGCGTAGACCTTCATCCATTGTCGTCCCAATGGTGACGAACACTTCTCGAGACGCGATGGTGTTATTGGCATGCTCTTCGCGCTGTTAATCTTCCTCCATCTCCTGCATAGCAGAGTCTAGCTCCTTCGGGCTAAAATCTATCTCCTATGAATCTGCACTGAAGTCGGCATAAAGCGCGTCAATCACAGAGTTGGAGGGTGTCGGGGCTTCCTCGATGACGGGGGGTGGAGGTGCAACGGGCGTGACAATGACTGTAGGTGGTGGCGCAGCTGCGGCGATGGCGGACAGAGGCGGTGGTTGCGGTGGCTGAATCGGTGGTGCTCCCTCAATGAGTGCCTGAGCCGCTCCCTCTGCCTCCGCGTAGCTATTGACGGTGTTCACCATGCTTTCTAAGGTGAGGCATCCTGAAGCCTACTTCCGCCTTAGGGAATGCCAGAGAAGCGTTCCCTGGTCCAATACTTCCACAAAGTGATACATAGCATCACCATTGGGGTAATGTGACAGATCGGCTCGTATACGGAGCCACCTGGCGAGGTAATCGCGGGGGTTTCGCCCTCTCTCTGAATGCAACGCGCCAGATCGAAGATCGTAACCACGCCGACGAACTTGGATCTCTGTTGTCCAGAGGCACGGGCGAAGCCGACGGACTTGCAGTGATCTTCCACCGTTATATCCTACACAAGGGCGGTTTGGGTGGGCTTTGAATTTTTCTGATCTTTGCTGGCAAACTCCAAGGAGAGATCCGACATCGATCCTTCCGCGAACGTATCATGCCCGTAGGCGGTCCGTGTAGGTCTTGATGCTCCTCCGACTCCCAGGGAACTAGTGCCCGAGGCGGTTTCGCCGATGAAGAGGTGAATGTATTCGATGGGGACGATCGAGCACCGCGTAGGGTTCCTCTTCGCCGGGATCCAGAACTCGTCGGGAGGGACGATCAGAACGTTGCCGGAGAAGAGAACCCGACCGACGGGTACAATTTCGCCGATCCTCGCGAAGATATTGGTCCTCGCCCGCTGAAGAGCCTGAAGCGCATTTTGCCCCACGGTGGGGCCCAACTGTCGTGGTATTGCTGACGAGTACGCCATGGAGGGGTCCTCACAGTGCGTGTTTAGAGACGTGGGGGAAGGCGGACGGTTGACGGGTACGAGGTAACACAGCTTACCCAGGTTCATATCCCACAACGTGGCAGAATCCTATTCCTTCTATAAATCACTATAATGGCAATACACCGAGTTACAACGATAGGTTCATTGTGCGAGGTGTATGTTAATCGATGCCCTAAAGGCTCCCATAGGCTCGACTTATATAGTCGCCAGGTCCTAGGGTTACAGGGAAAAGTCCTAGCCGGACAGGTTACAAAGTCCTACATTGTCTATTACTAGTCTAGCGTGTCTTGTACTCCAAGGCTTCGGGTACGCTGGTGACTCCACCGTAGCCTTCCTTTATCCGGCATGGGCCTCCCTTCTGGATCCATCTAACTGGGCCGCCTAGCAGGCCATAGGCCATGCTAACAACTGTGGGCCACCCAGGTTATCCGGATAAGAGACATGCTATGAGGATACCCTTATAACATATCCCCAACAGCCGCCTTCGGTGGTTAGAGGATCAAATAGAGGAATACGACCGTGGAAAGGGGATGGGTTAGAGATGCTCTAGCGTCAACACAGACCGCACATGTAAGAGAGATCCTTGGGAGATGACCGGACGCTGCCTTGCTACTTCCCGCCTGTGGCTAACCTAGACCCTCTGAGGATGCCTTCCCCCTTGCCTGCTGTGACCCCCGTTGAATCCCTCAGAGACCGACTTTGGGCGGACGTCGCCGATGAGGTTGACGTAGAGGCAGTTATGAAGGAGGAGTTGGAGGCTCGTTGCACAATGTCGGAGCTGCTGACGTTGGGCGACTTCCTTAACACGGGGATACGCGCTTGCCGACTAGGGGTTCAGCGCTGCTGCGGGTACATGGGGATTCCCGACGGTCCCGGTTGGATTTCCTATCAGCGTCCATGGGCTCTGGTTTAGGTTCTGGCTCGATGCAGGGAACAGGCACCGGTGAGAAGAGGGCTCGGCAGGACCACAGGAGGCGTGGCATATATGGATGGTGCCGATAGGCAACCAGCCGCCCCCGCCGCTTCAGTCTAGGACATGGATGGAGGGATCTTTCCCTCTCCCTAGGGGTGGGAATGGTGTTGGGTGATGGGGTTCGTTGCATAGAAAACAAAAAATTCCTACTGTTGCAACTGCCAAGATCGAATCGAGGTGATACTTTGTAACGGTTTTAAAAGGACTCACCCTTGAAGACCGTAAGCAGGATAACATACCCACAAACAAACGTGGTTGGAGTATATATGCACGACCGTCCTCAAGAACGTGCATACGATCAGCGCCATAAGGGGGTAGTGCCTCCGTAATCGCTCACACGTACGGCGTGTCGACGACTTCCTTCCCTCGCTCCATCCAGGCAGCGGAAGTAGATGATCCCCGAGAACTCTAGCAGCACTACGACATGGTATAGGTGGTGGATGGGAAGATCTCGAGCAGGGCTTCTCCTAAGCACCTTTCTCTTGGCAATGGATAAGGCTATCAAAGGGGGGGAAATGACATCCAAAGGGCATATGAGAGGAGAGGGAGATTGTGTGTGAGTGAGGGAGGTGTCCACCTCCTTTTATAGGGGAGGGGAAGCCCCTCCCTTGCCGGCGGCCAAGAGGGTGCCGCCTCCCCTCCTCTTATTCATGTGGGTGGACACTCCACTCACAAAATATTTATCTCCACTTTATCCCATTGATTCTCCACTCAAAAACCAAAGGTCTTCCATTAAAGCAATTTAATTCTCTTGGTTTAATGCAAATCAACTTAATGAATTACCAGTTCATTTCCTTGCTTTGTTTTGATACATCGAAACCATTTTGGCAGATTCGACAGAATAATTCCTGTGATGTCTAGTATCTTCTCCTGTGTTTCCTATCCACCCAAATGCGTTGACTACCCTTAAGTGTGTCTCCCTACGGGTTCGAGAACTATGTGTACATGATCGAGACTTTCTCCTATCAATAATCATTAGCGGGACCTGTAGATCCATAATGACTCCCACTAGCTCAATGATAATCCAGTGATCGTCTCAACCTTTTTTGTAGTAACTAATTCCTTTTGTCTCGTGATATTTTACTTGTCCAAGATCCGATCATTTGGTATCATCGATACCTTGTTTAATATAGTTACCAAAAAGTACTCTTTTTCTTATTCCCGAGATATAACATTCTAGTGATCTCATCACTTGCTTGCAAGCTATGTCAATGTGATATCACCGAGAGGGCCCTGAGTATATCTCTCTGTCATCTAGATGGAAAAATCCCACCCTTAATCCACGAGACTCAACTAACACTTTCCAAGTACCCGACAACATATTTATCATCATCTAGATACGGTGTGATGTTTGATGGAATCAAAGTACTTTTCTAGTGGAAGTGATTGACGTGATCTCATGGTTTAAGGGCATTGAGTTTAATTTGAATGAGATAGAAATATAAACTTGATGACTTGATCGTATTGCTAAATCTACTGCGGGTGACTGTTCATCATATCATTCTCCAATGATATGACCCTGTTATTAACAACATCCAATATTCATGATTAGGAAACCTTGATCATTAGTTAATCAACAAGCTAGTATGAAGAGAGGCATTACTAGGAACCTTTTCTTTTGTTTATAAATCACACATGTATTAGTGTTTCCTATTAACATAATTATAGCATGAAAATAAACATCTATTATAAACCTGGAGTAACATAATAACCATTTATTATTGCCTCTCGAGCATATTCCTTTCAGTCTCCCACTTGCACTAGAGTCAATAATCTAGTTTGCATAGTCATGAATCTAACATCCATAGAGTTCTGGTGTTGATCATGTTTTGCCCTTGGGAGAGCTTTAGTCAACGGATCTGCAACTTTCAGATCCGTGTCTACTTTACAAATCTCTACATCGCCATCCTGGACATGTTCCTAGATGGAGTTAAATCGGCGCTTTATATGCTTGGAATTCTTGTGAGACCTTGGTTCCTTAGCATTGGTTATGGCACCATTGTTATCACAACAGATTACCATTGGATCCAAAGCACTTGGAACCACATCCCGTTCAAAAATGAACTTCTTCATCCAAATTGCTTTTTCCATTGCCTCTCAAGCAGAGATATATTACGCCTCCAAATGAACTCACCTCTTCACCATTCATGAAAAATACATACCCGGATTATGAATTAGAGTCATGTGGATCGGTGTCGAAGCTAGCATAAATGTACCACCCTGTGACGAGCTCTTCTTCATCGCCATATATGAGAAACATGTCTTTTGTTCTTCTCAAGTACTTAAAGACATTCTTAACTGCTCTCTAGTGTTCCAAACCTGGATCAGATTGGTACCTGCTAGTCAAACTAACAGCATGTATCACATCTGGTCTTGTACACATCATAGAATAAACAAGAGAACCTATGGCTGAGGCATAGGGGACATTGTCCATTATTTCTCTATCTTCTGCTGAAGTTGGACTCTTAGTCTTACTCAAAGTCATACCTTGCAACATAGGTAAGAACCCTTTCTTACTTTCATCCGTTTTGAAATTTTTCAAAATCTTTTCAAGGTATGTACTCTATGACAATCCTATTAAGCGCCTTGATCTATATCTATAGATCTTGATGCCTAAAATATATGCAGCTTCACCAAGGTCTTTCATTGAAAACTTATTATTTAAATAAACCTTTACGCTTTTCAAAAGTTCCATATCATTTCCAAACAATAATATGTCATCCACATATAATATTAGAAATTCTATAGAGATACCACTCACTTTCTTGTAAATACAAGCTTCTTTGATGGTTTGGACAAATCCAAATCCTTTGATCACTTCATCAAAGCGGAGCTTCCAACTTTGGGAAGCTTGCTTCAGTCCACAAATGGAACGCTGAAGTTTTTATACCTAGTTAGAATCCTTAGGAATGAAAAAACCTTTAGGTTGCATCATATACAACTCTTCCTTAATGTTTCCATTAGAGAACGCTTTCTTGACATCCATTTGCCAGATTTCATAATCGAAAAATGCAGCAATTGCTAACATAATCCTAACAGACTTTAGCATCACTACCAGTGAGAAAGTCTCACTATAGTAAACTCCTTGAATTTGTCGTAACCCCTTCGCAATAAGTCGTGCTTATAGATGGTCACATTACCATCAGCGTCCATTTTCTTTTTGAAAATCCATTTATTCTCAACTGCCTTTCGGTCGAGAGGTAAGTCCACCAAAATCCAAACTTGATTTTCATACATGGATTCGATCTCGGATTGCATGGATTCAAGCCATTTGTTGGAATCTGGGATCATCATTGCTTCATCATATGTCAAATGGTCATCGCTTCCATCAACCATGAAATTTAAGAATGGATCACCATATAGTTTAGGAGTTGTACGTATCCTGCCCGACCTGTGAGGTTTGATAGTAATCTCTATTGGAGTTTCATGATGAGGAGGTTCATCATCATCATTTCCTTTTTCCATTGGTGGAGTAAACACTGGAACAGATTCCGGCGCTGCTACTCGCCAGTTCGGGAAGAGAAGGTTCAATAACCACGCCGAGTTCTACCTTCCTACTACACACACCTTTTGAGAGAAACTCCTTTTCTAGAATCCATTCTTGGCGACAAAAACTTTTCCTTTGGATCGATGATAGAAGGTGTACCCAATTGTTTATTTTGGGTATCCAATAAAGACGCACTTTTCCGCTTTGGGTTCGAGCTTATCATGATGAAGTTTCTTCACATAAGCATCGCAACCCCAAACTTTTAGAAATGATAGCTTAGGTTTGTTACCAAACTATGATTCATACGATGTCGTTTCAATTGATTTTGATGGTGCCCTATTTAAAGTGAATGCAGTTGTCTCTAATGCATGACCCCAAAATGACATTGGCAAATCGGATAGGGACATCATAAATCGTACCATATCTAATAAATTTCGATTACGATGTTCGGATACACCATTACGTTGTGGTGTTTTCGCGGGAGTGAGTTGTGAAACAATTCCACATTGTCTCATGTGTGTGCCAAACTCGTAACTAAGATATTCTCCTCCATGATCGGATTTGTGTTTCATTACGACGATTTTATACTTCAGTCTAAAATTCTTTGAATTTTTAAAATGTTTTAGATTTGTGTTTCATTAAGTAAATATACCCATATCTACTTAAATCAACCGTGAAGGTTACAAAATAACGATATATGCCGCATGCAGGCACACTCATCGGACCGCATACATCGGTATGTATTATTTGCAACAAGTCGGCGATACGTCGGAAACATATCTATAATTTTTGATGCTACATGCTTGTTTAGTATCTACTTTGCTTTACTTGTTTACACTTTGAGGTGTTTTTTACATGTTTTCTAGTACTAACCTATTAACAAGTTGCAACAGTGCCAAATATTCTTGGAATTGGATGGGACAAACGTCAAACTCAAGTACTTTCCGTGGGAAACAAAAAAGTCCAGAGGGAAGTCGGAGAGGCAAGCCAGGGCGGCCAGACCCCCCCCCAGGCGCGGCCAGGGGTGGGCCCGCGCCTAGGTAGGGTTTGACCCTCCTGGTCACCTCCTCGGCCTCCCCCTTCGCCTATAATAAGCCCCCGATCTAGAAACCCTAAGAACCCGATCAAATATCCACGAAACCGTCTGTATCCACCGCCACCATCGTCCCTAGATCGGGGGGATCTGAAGTTCTTCCCGGCACCCTGCCGGAGGGGAGATCATCCCGGAGGCCTTCTCTCCGGTATGATGTGTGAGTGAAGGGAATATGCCCTGAGAGGCAATAATAAATTGTTTATTATGTGTATTCCAAGTATATGATAGATGTTTATTTTGCATGCTATAATTGTATTAATACGGAAACGTTAATACATGTGTGTTTAATAAACAAACAGAAAAGTTCCTAGTTAAGCCTCTCTCATAAACTAGCTCGTTGATTAACAAGATGATCAAGGTTTCCTGATCATGGACATTGGATGTTGTTAATAACGGGATCACAACATTAGTGTAATGATGTGATGAACATTCATCCGAAGTATAGCATTACGATCAAAGTCATTGAGTTTATATTGCTATAACAACTTACGAAGTGATCCTAATCCTTAGACCATGAGGTCATGTCAATCACTAACACCTAAGAGTTTCTTGATAACATCAAACGTCACACCGTAACAGGTGATTATAAAGATGGGTTCGAACTAATAAAGTGTTATGTAGAGGCTCATGGATCGAGAGTGGAATTTGTTCATCCGATGACGGATAGATATACTCTGGGCCCTCTCGGTGATATCACATTGATTAGCTTGCAAGCAAGTGATTTGATCACTAGAATGTTATATCACGGAACGAGAAAAGAGTGCATGTCGATGAGATCAAACTAGGTATGGAGATACCGATGATCGAATCTCGGACATGTAATATATCGTGAAACAAAGGGATTAAGATACTAGCGTAAAAGGTTCCGCGATCACAAGAAAGTCATCGTTGAATGTGTGGGAGTCGATATGGGTCTCGGATCCGCTCGATTATTGATCCGAGAGGGGTCTCGATCATGTCCGCATTATTCACGAACCGTAGGGTGACACACTTAAGAGACACCGACATCCAATTGGAGCAAAAGTTTCATGCCGAAAGAATAAACAAGCGCGAATTTATTTCACTAGATACCAAAAAAGTTTTCGGGTGAAATTGCATAAAGTGGTTATGCATGTGAAATAGAATTCTAGCAAGGGGTTATTTGTGAATGTTTGTCATTAAAGTAATTGACAAAATTCTGAATAAAATAAAAGAGTTTTATTTAATGAGAGTTTGCATTAAATTTGGTGGAAATTTAATGGGATCTTTGAGTGGGATTTTGAGTGGAGGAATTTGGAGGTGTTTTGTGAGTGGAGTGTCCACCCACATGAAGAGGGGAGGGCAAGGGGGCAGCCCCCATGCGCCGGCCAACCCCTTGGGGTTCCCCCTCCTCCTATAAAAGGAGCCCTCCTCTCACTTCTCACTCACACCTCCTCGTGAAGGATCTCTCTCCCCTCTAGAATTTATCCCCATGGTCTCGGACTAGCGAGATACATGTTCCGGTGGCTATTCGGCAAGAAAGAGTTGTGCTTCGCTGCATCGCTGAGCGAGGAGGCGGAGGTTGCTCGGTGCCTCGAACGCGTGTGCGAGCACGGATGCGCTGCTGATTTGCGGCGCTAGGACTTCCTCTCGATCTTGAGATCGGCAAGAGATCGTCTACATCAACCACGAGTGGGACTCGTTAAAGTTTGTCGGTCTTAGCGGGTATGTTCTCTCCAGATGTACCTCCGCCCGTTGTTTGTATCTAGTATAAATAGATCTTGGTATATAGTTCACATCGTAGGAAAATTTTTGTTTTCTATGTGCGAACCCTTCAAAGGGTATCGAGCGGATCTATGCGTAGATACTTTACACGGGTAGTACATATGAGTATGTGGGCGATGATGATCATGTTGTTGCTCCTTTCTTGTGATTTTGGATATTGGTGGCATAGTGGGATGAAGCGGCGGACAAACTTTACATGTCCTCGCACATGAGACCTGTTCCACGCTTGACATGCAACTAGTTTGCATAAGTGGCTAGCGGGTGTCTGTCTCTCCTACTATAGTCAATATCTATTTTGCAAGCGAGTTGTCAACAATTTGATTATCCTCGTTAGGTTCATGTTCGTAGGTAAGAACGGTTCTATCTCGAAGCCCTCACCACGTAAAACTTGCAATGTATAAATTAGAGGCGTCTAGTTTAGATTGTTGCTGGGCTAGTGTTATGATATGGTAGTGTTGTAAGTAGAAGTATGAGATGATACTCTTACAACACACGTAGCGTGTAAAATCCATAGACTGTGGATTTACACATATAGGTATGATAGTGATCATACCACGATGCACATGATAGAGATCATCTCAAGGGAACCATATAATTTCACTAATAAACATATGATGTTTGATTGCATCTTATATTGCTTGTTTAGCGCTTTGTTAAGCATAATAAGATGATCCCTCATTTAAATATCAAGATAAGAATGTGTTCTTCCTTTAGTATGCACCGATTATGTTTTCCGCTCCAAGACATCACGTGATGATCGGGTGTACTTGGATCCTCGACCATACTGGTGTAAGACAGTTACACATAAAAATACTAAGGTTCTAACTTGGCGAGCCTAGCATGTACAACATGGCCTCGAACACGTAATCGAAGGTTAAGCATGAGTCATATAGTTGATATGATGCCCATTTGATGCTCGCTTTGAAGCTATACCGACTCACGTGATGATCGGACTTGGTGTAGTGGATTTGGTTCATGTAATCACCAAAAGGACACGGGGGATGTCGCTTTTGAGTGGGAGTTCATTCGTAATATAGATTAGTTGAACTCAATCTATCATACACTTAGTCTAAACTTTACAAATTATGTTGTAGATGGCACCACCGCTTTTAATTTCAATGCTCATGGAGAAAGAGAAACTAGCAACGAACGGTAGCAATTTTACCGAATGGGCCATGAATTTGAGGATTCTCTCTCACGCACAAAAGCAATATGTGCTAGAAGCCGTTAGGCCCCCACCTTTTGATGATGCCCCGACAAGGAGAAGAATGTCTATCGACTCAGAGGACCACAACTTAGTTCATTGCGGCATATTGTATGGGCTAGAGCCGGAACTTCGAAAGCATTTCGAAAACGGCAATGCTTTTGATACAATGGGTGAGTTGAAAATGATTTTCGACACACATGCTGCTGTAGAGAGCTACAATGCTTCAGAAAATTTCTTTAGCTACATGATGGAAGAGAACAGCTCCGTAAGTGAGCATGTACTCAAGATGTCGGGTTACGCCGATAAGCTTGTGTCCTTGGGAATAACGATTCCCATTGACTTAGGCATCCATCGTGTTCTGCAGTCTCTACCACCTAGCTATAAGAGCTTCGTGATGAACTATAATATGCAAGGCATGAAGAAGTCTCCCGAGCTTCACAATGCTTAAAACCGCAGAAGTGGAGATCAAAAGGAACATCAAGTGTTGATGATCAATAGGAACACTGGTTTCAAGAAAGACAAGAAGGGAAAACGGAAGGAAGGCGGCAAGCAAGCCTGTTGCTACCGAAAAGAAACCCCGAGTTGGACCTAAGTCCGATACCGAGTGCTACTATTGTGGGGGACTGCCATCGGGCATAGCGCCCCAAGTATCTGGCGCATAAGAAGGCCGCAAGGCAAACAAAGGTATATATGATATACATGTTATTGATGTGTACTTGACTAGTGCTCGCAGTAGCACTGGGTATTTGATACGGTTCGGTTGCTAATATTTGTAACTCGAATCGAAATGCGAGACCGCTAGCAAGGGGTGAGGTCAAGATGCGTGTCGGCAATGGATCAAGTGTTGATGTGATCGCCGTCGAACGCTACCTCTCCACTTACCGTCGGGATTAGTTATAAACTTAAATAATCGTTATTTGGTGCCTGCGAGCATGAACATTGTATCTGGATCATGTTTGATGCAAAGTGGTTTTTCATTCAAATCGAGAACAATGGTTGTTCCATTTATATGAATGAAATCTTTTATGGTCATGCACCAATGTTGAATGGTTTATTTCTGTTGGATCTCGATGATAATGTTACACATATTCATAATGTTGATGCTAAAAGGATTAAACTTGATGATGATATATCCGCATATATGTGCCGTCTAGGTCATATTGGCATTAAGCATGAAGAAGCTCCATTCGGATGGACTTTTGGAATCACTTGATTATGAATCATTTGATACATGTGAGCCATGCCTTATGGGCAAGATGACTAGAACGCCGTTTTCGGTTCAATGGAGCAGGCGGATTTATTGGAAATCATACATTCTGATGTATGTGGTCCTGAGTGTGTCGGCGTGAGGTGGATATCGTTATTTTGTTACTTTCACGGATGATTTGAGTAGATACGGTTATATCTACTTGATGAAACACAAGTCTGAAACCTTTGAAAAGTTCAAGGAATTTCAGAATGAAGTTGAAAATCATCGTAATAGAAAGATCAAATTTCTACGATGCGACCGTGGAGGTGAGTATCTAAGTTACGAGTTTAGCACTCACATGAAAGAGTGTGGAATTGTTTCACAACTCACACCTGCCGGAACACCACAGCGAAATGGTGTGTCGGAACGTCGTAATCGTACTTTATTAGATATGGTTCGATCTATGATGTCTCTGACGGACTTGTCGTTGTCATTTTGGGGTTATGCACTAGAAACTGCTGCATTCACTTTAAATCGGGCACCATCTAAATCCGTTGAAACGACACCGTATGAATTGTGGTTTGGAAACAAACCTAAGCTGTCATTTCTTAAAGTTTGGGGTTGCGATGTTTATGTGAAGAAACTTCAACCGGATAAACTCGAACCCAAAGCGGAAAAATGCGTCTTCATAGGATACCCTAAAGAAACTATCGGGTATTCCTTCTATCACAGATCCGAGGGCAAGGTTTTTGTTGCCACGAATGGATCCTTTCTAGAGAAAGAGTTTCTCGCGAAAGGTGTGAGTAGTCGGAAGGTAGAACTCGAAGAGGTTGTGGAACCTTCTCTTCAAAGTATGGCGAGTAGCGCAGCCGGAAGTCGTTCGGAGTTGGCTCCACTGTTGAAGAGGGAACTAATGATAATGATCATGAAACTCGAAGAGAGTACTACGAACCTCGCAGTCAAACAGACGCGTGCAGCTCCGAGATGTCGGAAATCCTGTCATAAATTTCATGGTTGATGAATATAATGACCTGCGACGTATGAAGAAGCGATGATGAGCCATTCCAACAAATGGTTAGAAGCCATGAAATCCGAGATGGAATCCATGTATGAAAATCAAGTTTGGAACTTGGTGGAATTACCTCACGCCGAAAGGCCGTAGAGAACAAATGGATTTTCAAAAGGAAAACTGATCGATGGTAATGTGACCATCTATAAAGCTCGACTTATGTCGCAAGGGGTTTCGACAAATTCAAGGAGTTGACTACGATGAGACTTTCTCTCCCGTAGCGATGCTAAAGTCAGTTAGGATTATGTTAGCAATTGCTGCATATTTCGATTATGAAATATGGCAGATGGATGTTAAAACCGCGTTTCTCAATGGTAATATTGAAGAAGAGTTGTATATGATACAACCAAAGGGTTTTGTCGATCCTAAGGATGCTAACAAGGTGTGCAAGCTTCAACGATCCATCTATGGATTGAAGCAAGCATCACGAAGTTGGAATCTCCGCTTTGATGAGGTGATCAAAGAGTTTGGATTTGTCCAAACTTATGGAGAAGCTTGTATTTACAAGAAAGTGAGTGGGAGCAATGTGGCATTTCTGATATTATATGTGGATGACATATTATTGATCGGAAATGATATAGATCTTTTAACAGTGTTAAAAGTTATCTAAACAGCAAATTTTCAATGAAGGACCTAGGTGAAGCGTCATACATATTAGGCATAAAGATCTATAGAGATAGATCTAGGCGCCTAATAGGGCTATCGCAAAGTACATACCTTGATAAGATTTTAAAGAAGTTTAAAATGGACGGAAGTAAGAAGGGGTTCTTACCTATGTTGCAAGGCAAGACATTGAGTAAGACTCAAAGTCCGGCTTCGGCGGAAGAAAGAGAGATAATGGACAAAATCCCCTATGCTTCAGCCATAGGCTCTATTATGTACGCCATGCTATGTACAAGACCGGATGTGGCACACGCTATTAGTTTGACTAGTAGGTACCAATCGGATCCAGGTTCGGAACACTGGATAGCGGTCAAGAATATCCTTAAGTACTTACGAAGAACTAAGGATATGTTTCTTGTATATGGAGGTGAAGAAGAGCTCGTCGCTAAGTGTTATGTCGACGCTAGCTTTGACACCGATCCGGATGACTCTAAGTCTCAATCCGGATACGTATTTCTCATGAATGGCGGAGCGGTTAGTTGGAGGAGCTCCAAACAACCTGTGGTAGCGGGATCAACAACGGAGGCCGAATATGTTGTCGCTTGAGCGGCTCGAAGCGCTTTGGATGAAGGAGTTCATATCCGAACTAGGAGTTGTGGCAAGCGCGTTGGACCCAATGGTGATCTATTGTGACAACAATGGTGCCATTGCCAACGCCAAAGAGCCAAGGTCTCACAAGCATTCCAAGCATATTAAGCGCCAGTTTCACTCCATCCATGAGCATGTCAAGGATGGAGATATAAAGATTTTAGAAGTACATACGGATCTCAATGTAGCAGATCCGTTGACTAAAACTCTCCTAGAGCAAAACATGATCAACACGAACTCAATGGGTGTTAGATATATCACTATGTAACTAGATTATTGTCTCTAGTGCAAGTGGGAGATCAAGGAATATGCCCGAGAGGCAATAATAAATTGTTTATTATGTGTATTCCAAGTATATGATAGATGTTTATTTTGCATGCTATAATTGTATTAATACGGAAAGCGTTAATACATGTGTGTTTAATAAACAAGCAGAAAGTTCCTAGTTAAGCCTCTCTCATAAACTAGCTCGTTGATTAACAAGATGATCAAGGTTTCCGATCATGGACATTGGATGTTGTTAATAACGGATCACAACATTAGTGTAATGATGTGATGAACATTCATCCAGTATAGCATTACGATCAAAGTCATTGAGTTTATATTGCTATAACAACTTACAGTGATCCTAATCCTTAGACCATGAGATCATGTCAATCACTAACACCTAAGAGTTTCTTGATAACATCAAACGTCACACCGTACGGTGATTATAAAGATGGGTTCAGAACTAATAAAGTGTTATGTAGAGGCTCATGGATCGAGTGGAATTTGTTCATCCCGATGACGGATAGATATACTCTGGGCCCTCTCGGTGATATCACATTGATTAGCTTGCAAGCAAGTGATTTGATCACTAGAATGTTATATCACGGAACGAGAAAAGAGTGCATGTCGATGCGAGATCAAACTAGGTATGGAGATACCGATGATCGAATCTCGGACATGTAATATATCGTGAAACAAAGGGATTAAGATACTAGCGTAAAAGGTTCGCGATCACAAGAAAGTCATCGTTGAATGTGTGGAGTCGGTATGGGTCTCGGATCCCGCTTCGATTATTGATCGAGAGGGTCTCGATCATGTCCGCATTATTCACGAACCGTAGGGTGACACACTTAAGAGACACCGACATCCAATTGGAGCAAAAGTTTCATGCGAAAGAATAAACAAGCGCAGGAATTTATTTCACTAGATCTAAACAGGTTTTGGTGAAATTGCGTAAAGTGGTTATGCATGTGAAATAGAATTCTAGCAAGGGTTATTTGTGAATGTTTGTCATTAAAGTAATTGACAAAATTCTGAATAAAATAAAAGAGTTTTATTTAATGAGAGTTTGCATTAAATTTGGTGGAAATTTAATGGGATCTTTGAGTGGGATTTTGAGTGGAGGAATTTGGAGGAGTTTTGTGGTGGAGTGTCCACCCACATGAAGAGGGAGGGAGGGCAGCATCCCCATGCTGCCACCCCTTGGGGTTCCCCCTCCTCCTATAAAAGGAGCCCCCCTCCTCACTTCTCACTCACACCTCCTCGTGAAGGATCTCTCTCCCTCTCTAGAATTTATCCCCCATGGTCTCGGACTAGCAAGATACATGTTCTCGGTGGCTATTCGGCAAGAAAGGGTTATGCTTCTGCTGCATCGCTGGAGCGAGGATGCGGAGGTTGCTCGGTGCCTCGAACGTGTGTGCGAGCACGGATGCGCTGCTGATTTGCGGCGCTAGGACTTCCTCTCGATCTTGAGATCGGCAAGAGATCGTCTACATCAACCACGAGTGGGACTCGTTAAACTTTGTCGGTCTTCAAGGGTATGTTCTCTACGGATATACATCCGCCCGTTGTTTGTATCTAGTATAAATAGATCTTGGTATATAGTTCACATCGTAGGAAATTTTTTGTTTTCTATGCTGCGAACCCTTCAGTGAGTAGTTCCACCTTGGACTATGGGTCCATGTAGTAGCTAGATGGTTGTATCTCCTCCTTTGTGCTTTCATGTATAGCTCTTGTGAGCTCCATTCATGATCAAGATCTAATATATTTGTAATCATGCATGTTGTGTTTGCGGGGATCCGATGGATAATGAGATTATTATGTTGGTTTGATTAATGGTTTTGTCTTTATGATTCTATCATGTCTGTGTTGTTTGTGATCTTGCATGCTCTCCGCTGTTAGTAGCTATCTTGGCCAAGTAGTTGCTAGTGACTCCAAGAGGGGGTATTTATGCTCGATAGTGGGTTCATGCCTCTAGTTTCCAAGGGAAGTGACAATAATCTCTTCGGTTGTAGATGTGTTGTTGCTACTAGGGAGAAAACAACGACTTCTTGTTCATGGAACATGTGGACTGTTTACCTTACACACTTTTCTTAAAGCAGTTGTCTGTTGCTTGCAACTTAATACTGGAGGGGGTTTGGATGATAACCTGAAGGTGGACTTCTAGTGATAGATGCAGTTGGATGGCGGTCTATGTATCTTGTTGTATTGCCCAATCGAATCTCATAGGATATTTCTGACTAGTAATTGCATTGTTATGCCTTGCTCAGTTCCTGTCAATTGCCCTGCTGTAATTTGTTTACCCTTCATCCCATGTTGTTTATCTAAGGAGAGCACTTCTAATGAACTATGGACCCCGGTCCAATCTTTACCATTGATACATCTTCCACTGTTACCTGTTTACTTGCTGCAAACCATTACCTTCCACACCATACATTTAATCCTTTGTTACAGCAAACCAGTGAGCTTGACAACCTCACTGATTCGTTGGGGCAAAGTCTTGAGTTTGTGTTGTGCAGGTCTCCGTGTTGCTTGCAATACCTGTGTGATGTTTTCTTCCTCCTTCTGGTTTGATAACCTCAGTCTCAACTGAGGGAAAACTTGTTACTTGCTCTTCACACCCCGCGCTTGGGGTTACCAACGAAGTGCCATGCCGAGCATCATCAAGGCTTTTTTGGCGCCGTTGCCGGGGAGGCGAAGGACGTCTTGACAAGGGGAGTCCTTCACTTCCTTTCCCTTTACTTTGTTTTTAGTTTGCTTTGTTTCTTTTGCTTGGTTTTGTTTGCCTCTTTTCAAAAACCCCAAAAAAAGTATAGTTTGGTTTGCTTTCTTTATTCAAAAACACAAAATTAGTTCATGCTCTAGCTGCTGCTGTTTTTGGCTTGCCCACCTTGGCCAAAATGAACTCTGCTGAGAACACCAAGTTGTGTGACTTCACTAGCACTAACAACAATGATTTCCTTAGCACACCTATTGCTCCACCTGCTCCTGATGCTACCTTTTATGAAATTAAGCCTACTTTGTTGAATCTTGTGATGAGAGAGCAATTTTCTGGTGCTGGTTCTGATGATCCTGCTGCCCATCTCAATAGCTTTGTTGAACTTTGTGAGATGCAAAAGTATAAGGATGTATATGGATATATTATTAAGCTCAAGCTTTTTCCTTTCTCCTTGAGAGGAAAAGCCAAAGAATGTTTGCTTTCTTTGCCTAAAAATAGTATTGATTCTTGGACTAAGTGCAAAGATTCTTTTATTGGAAAATACTATCCTCCTGCTAAGATTATATCTATGAGAAGTGACATTATGAAATTTAAACAACTTGATAGTGAACATGTTGCTCCAGCTTGGGAAAGAATGAAGTCTTTGGTTAAGAATTGCCCTACTCATGGACTCACTGCTTGGATGATTATCTAGAATTTTTATGCAGGTTTAAACTTCTCCTCACAAAACCTACTGGATTCAGCTGCTTGAGGTACCTTCATGGGCCTCACCTTGGGTGCTGCAACAAGACTCCTTGATAATATGATGGTTAACTACTCTGAATGGCATGTTGAGAGAGCTCCACATGGTAAGAAGGTAAATTCTGTTGAGGAAACTTCCTCTTTGAGTGAAAAGATTGATGTTATTATGGCTATGCTTGTTAATGGGAAAGCACCTCTAGATCCTAATAGTGTTCGCTTAGCCTCTTTGGTTTCTCGAGAAGAGAAAGTTGATGTGAACTTCATTAGAAACAACAATTTCAACAACAATGCCTACAAGAATAATTTTGGTAGCAACAACAATTATAGTCCTTATCCTCCCAATAATGGCAATTCCTATGGAAACTCTTACAATAATGCTAGAAGTGTCCCCTCTGAACTTGAAGTCATGCTCAAGGACTTTATTAGTAAACAAACCACTTTCAATAAGACTATAGAGGAAAAGATTTTAACTGTTTAGAAAAATATATCCTCTTTGTCTGAAGCTCGGTCTTCCTTGATTAATAAAATGGCTGCTAAACCTAAAACTATGGAAAACACCTTTCCTACTGCTCATGCCATACAAGTTACTATTGATGAAAATGCCTAAGCCTATTGAGCCTACTACTAGTGATACTAAGTTTGATTTTGATATTGATGGTTGCAATTTCTGAAGTGATTATGTTTCTACAAAAGCTTGCTAGAAGTCCTAATGCTAGTGATATGCATGTTGCTTTCACTAAACACATTACATATGCTCTTGTTAAGATTAAGGAAGAGAAGATAAAACACAAATCTTATATTCCTAGGAAAATAGAAGATAGTTGGGAACCCATTATTAATATACAAGTGAATGACTTTGATCTCAAAGCTTCATGTGATCTTGGTTCTAGTGTCTCTATTATGCCTAGGAAGATTTATGAAATGCTTGATTTTCCACCATTAGAAGATTGTTATTTGGATGTCCTACTCAATGACAATGCTAAGAAGAAACTCATAGGGAGTATTAATGATGTTCTCATTATGGTTAACAATTCTTATGTCCCTGTTGATTTCTATGTTTTGGATGTTGAATACAATGCTTCTTGTCCTATTACTTTGGGAAGACCTTTTCTTAGAACAATTGGTGTCATCATTGATATGAAAGAAGGGACCATTAAATATCAATTTCCATTAAATAAAGGTATTGAACACTTCCCTATGAGGAGATAAAATTTGTTTTTTCCTCCTCCTTTGAAAGCAAGGTTTGATGTTAATGCTTCTTCATTTGAAAATACTTGATTCTTCTTGCTTCTTGTGCCTAACTTAAAGGCGTTAAAGAAAAGTACTTGTTGGGAGATAACCCAAGAGTTTCCTTAAGTCTTGGAAGTTATTACTTCTGTAATGACCTCTCCTTATCCTTTTTGTTTTCTTTTTGTGCCAAGAATGACCTCTAATGAGAGGGAAGTAAGATTTGGGGAGTTTCTGTCCCGAAACAGATTTCTATCCTCCACCAAAAAAATTCGTGAGGAGTCCCTGTAACTCGTATTGAGCTCAAAATTTACGAATATATCCCCCAGTATGTTAGATAACTTTAGTTAGTTCAACACCTTTTGATTTGAGCAACATAAGATGTTCGAAAAAATCGGTTTCTACCTGCTGGTCTGTTTTGACAGATTTCTGTCATTATTTGCATTTGCTTCTTATTGATTCCTTTTTGAGTTCTCTTTAGGTGAATTGAGATTTTTGAAGGAGTTACTATAGTAGATTGTGTTCTTAGTGAAAATCCTTGTTGTTAAAAAGCTTTTCCATGGGTCTAATATCTTTTGAATACACTAATGTTGCTAATGAAGATTGTGTGAAGTTTTGTATGAAGGAAAAAATTTCAGGTGTAGAGAGAGAATGATGCAATGAGATGAAGAATGGACAAAAGATCAAGCTTGGGGATGCCACAATGGTGTCACCCCAAGAAATATCCAAGATGTACAAGCTTCAAAGCTTGGGGATGCCCAAGGCATCCCCTTCTTCATCAATAAAAAGCTCAGGTCTGTCTAGACACTTCGTTTTTATTGTTTCATGCACAATTGTGTTATTCTTGGAGCGTCTTAATTTTTGTATGCTTTGCTTAGTTTGTTTAGTTTGCTTCAATAAATTAGTTTGGACCCCCGTTCTCATTGTGTTGTTTTGCAAATAAGTTGCTTGGTGTTGAAAAGGAGTAGTAAGTTCTTGCTTGAAGTGCAAGAGGAGCTTGCATTGACTGTGACTTAGACTTTAGCATGACATGCTAGGTGTTTTTTTGACCTTATGCTTAGTGATTATTGCTGTAGCATGTCTTGTTCCAAACAATGGGATTGCTTAGTGTGCTTTGAAGAAATTATGCGTTGTTTTAGCATGCAAAAGCATAGTATTGTGGTATTCTCCTTTGATGCTTTGCTTGGGTACACTTGGCACATGCTCACACCATGTTATGACTATGACAAGTTACCATTAGCCTCTATGATCATTTAGTCCTTGACTTATATTACCACTCTTTGCTTTGATTAGTATGCTTTGTTGCACTGCATGATTATGGCCATTATGCTCTCTTAGTTGGTTGCTCCCAGTATTTTGCTATCCACCACTTGTATGAGTAATTTATACTCATGATTCCAACTCCCAAGAAACCAAGTTATTCCAAAGTGTCCACTATAAACTCCTATGCATGGTGTGTTACACCATTCCAAGTATATTCTTGTTTTCAACTATCTTCCAATTAAAAACTATTTTGTTATGTGAAAACTTAGTGATTAAAGCCCTCACGAACTTGATGGAACACTTTATATTCTTTGCCCATAATAAACTTTAACCATTGTGACAACTTTGTTGTATATGCTTGCACTTATACGTTGGAATTAGCAGAACCGTGCTGTCATGGGAAACACTTTCAACATTGCACTTGTACTTTCTACTCAGTTGATATCATGCTCTTTTGTCTATGGATGTCACCGGAGTGAAATAAAGAGGGAACTTGTAAGTCCATGGAGTTTGTATTCTATGTTAGAGAAACGCCTGGGCCGCTAGCCTAAGCCATGCCTAATCATGGTGGAAACTTGCAGCATCACCATAGTGACATCTATGAAGCATTCTTCTTATAAAAAAAGACACATTGAGAAAAGAGGAAAGTGAGAAAAAAGCACCATATTCCCATGGTACATAAGAAGATTGCTGAGATGCTCATTGTCTGCTTGCCTTGTCATTTTGGTTATGGGAAAGCTCATGTACCATGTGCAAGGGGTACCCCGTTGACGGTTCTCAACGATATGCAAATACTTACAATGACAAGAACTTACCTGGGCCCAAAGTTGAGTATGCATGAGGTGTGGCCCTCGTATTCAAGGGACTTGAGATTGCCAACTTATACTTCGTCAAGCATATACTCCATCTTTGCCACTTTAACCTTAATCACTTCAATATGCTTATGATAGGGGCAATGAGGGCTGAAAGCTAACAAGTACCATAATTTTTGGAAGCTCTTTTTGAAACTTGTAATCCCTGCTTCCTTTACAAAAAGGCCTTTCTTCCACCATTATTTAGTCTCCACCTTCTACCTTTAGGCACCATTAAGAGAGCATAGTTGTCATTTTGTGTGTAGTATTCCAAAGCTTATTGATTGATGCATATTGTGGTATTACTTGTTCTTGTGCTATTTGTTTCTAGTCACCCTTGTGAACTTTGAAGGTGTCCTATGCATCTATATTGCTACTCTATGTGGGACAAGCTGATTGCCACTATGCTCTGTTTTCTGTATGTGAAACAAACAAACGTTTTTCAATGCATGTTATTCATGATATTTGTTTGTAGCCTTTCGTGTTACATGCATAGTTACTATGTCCTATTGTTAGAACTCCATCTTTCATGCACATGTTTAGAGTTCTTTGATCCCAAATTTCAATGCTTGCAAATGGTTGGATCTTTATTGTGAGGGTGCATGTCACCTCAAAAATTATTCTTTTATCACTTACCTACTCGAGGACGAGCAGGAGTTAAGCTTGGGGATGTTGATACGTCGGAAACGTATCTATAATTTTTGATGCTCCATGCTTGTTTAGTATCTACTTTGCTTTACTTGTCTACACTTTGAGGTGCTTTTTAGATGTTTTCTGGTACTAACCTATTAACAAGTTGCAACAGTGCCAAATGCCTGTTTTCTGCTGTTTTTGGTTTCAGAAAAGTTAGTAAAGAAATATTCTCGGAATTGGACGGGACAAACTTCAAAGTTAATTACTTTCCATGGGGAACAAGAAGTCTAGAGAGGACCCGAAGAGGCAAGCCAGGGCGGCCAGACCCTCCAGGCGCGGCCAGGGGTGGGCCTGTGCCTGGGTAGGGTTTGACCCCCCTGGTCGCCTCCTCGGCCTCCCCCTTCGCCTATGAGAATCCCCCGATGCAGAAACCCTAAGAACCCGATCAAATCTCCACGAAACCGTCTGTAGCCGCCGCCACCATCGTCCCTAGATCGGGGGGATCTGAAGTTCTTCTCGGCACCCTGCCGGAGGGGAGATCATCCCGGAGGCCTTCTCTCCGGTATGATGCATGAGTAGTTCCACCTTGGACTATGGGTCCATGTAGTAGCTAGATGGTTGTATCTACTCCTTTGTGCTTTCATGTATAGATCTTGTGAGCTCCGTTCATGATAAAGATCTAATCTATTTGTAATCATGCATGTTCTGTTTGCGGGGATCCGATGGATATTGAGATTATTATGTTGGTTTGATTAATGGTTTTGTCTTTATGATTCTATCATGTCTGTGTTTTTTTATCTTGCATGCTCTCTGTTGTTAGTAGCTATCTTGGCCAAGTAGTCGCTAGTGACTCCAAGAGGGGGTATTTATGCTCGATAGTGGGTTCATGCCTCTAGTTTCCAAGGGAAGTGACAATAATCTCTTCGGTTGTAGATGTGATGTTGCTACTAAGGAGAAAACAACGGTCTCTTGTTCATGGAACATGTGGACTGTTTACCTTACACACTTTTCTTAAAGCAGTTGTCTGTTGCTTGCAACTTAATACTGGAGGGGGTTCGAATGATAACCTGAAGGTGGACTTCTAGTGATAGATGCAGTTGGATGGCGGTCTATGTATCTTGTTGTATTGCCCAATCGAATCTCATAGGATCTTTCTGACTAGTAATTGCATTGTTATGCCTTGCTCAGTTCCTATCAATTGCCCTGCTATAATTTGTTTACCCTTCATGCCATGTTGTTTATCTAAGGAGAGCACCCCTAGTGAACTATGGACCCCGGTCCAATCTTTACCATTGATACATTTTCCACTGTTACCTGTTTACTTGCTGCAAACCATTACCTTCCACCCTATACGCTTAATCCTTTGTTACAGCAAACCGGTGAGCTTGACAACCTCACTGATTCATTGGGGAAAAGTCTTGAGTTTGTGTTGTGCAGGTCTCCGCGTTTCTTGCAACACCTGTGTGATGTTTCCTTCCTCCTTCTGGTTCAATAACCTCGGTCTCAACTGAGGGAAAACTTGTTACTTGCTCTTCACACCCCGCGCTTGGGGTTACCAACGAAGTGCCACGTCGAGCATCATCAGTCAGTCGCGCGCTCTATTGTTCTGGAGAACGGAGTTCTAGTCATATTGCCCATAAGGCATGTACACATGTTTCAAATGATTCATAATCAAGTAATTCCAGCAGTCCATCAGAATGGAGCTTCTTCATGTGTTTGACACCAATATGACCCAAACGATAAAGCCACATATATGCAGCAATGTCATCATTCAAATTTATTCTTTTGGCATTCACATTATGAATATGTGTACTACTAATATCAAGATTCAAAACAAATAAACCATTCAACATAGGTGCATGACCATAAAATATATTATTCATATAAAAGGAACAACCATTGTTCTCAGATACAAATGAATAAGCTTCTTGCATTAAATTGTTGGGAATATGCTCTAGAGGCAATCATGTATGATGTAATTCGCATTGTATTCATAAAGTTATTGAGTTGTCCTTTCATGAACATCTGATGTATATCATTGAATATGTGATTCAGTTGTGGAACTATATAATCATGTTGTTCATGCTAAATATCCTTGGTCATCGAGGTTGTGCTGGAACACAACTTAGACCAATGTGAAAGTCGGTTGATGGCTTGGTTCCACTTGTCATGGGCATGGTGATGCTATTCCTACTTACATGGATTTGGATAAAGAGTTTAGCGATTAGGATTGACCCATATTGAGATACAACGAATAAGTCGCCATTTGTATGTCATGGTGTGAATAACCAAGATGGGATTTTGCGCCTCCACTTGGAGAGATATTCTGTAGGCCCTCTCGGATGATATGATTCCGAAAGCATGGCCATTCACGACTCGGTTAAGTGTTAAGATAGGCGATTGACTAAGAGTTAGTCGGATGAATCACTTATCTCAGATCGAGAAGAGAGTCAGACTATTTAAGGGATGACAATTATTTTCCTATAGTCCTACAAGGTATATCGTGAGGCAAAAGGGACTCGGATGCAAGTCACATTAGAGAGGCATGTCGTCATGACTCTTTGGTACTTGGGAGTCGACACATTCTGCTAGGAGCCTCTACCAACTGATCGACTGAGAGTCAGACTCCAATTGTGTCCAAGTTTCCAACGAGCCTACGAGGTCACACACTTAATAGCGGGAGCAAGTTCGGATTGGATCTGAACCGGAAATCTGGTTGAGTTGGACCTTGAAAGGATCGTATGGGCACCTAGAGGGGGTGAATAGGTGCTACTTCAAATTTTCTTTCTTTTCAAATTAGGGTTTGACAAGAAAGGTAAATTCTCTATATTGTGCAACTAAGGTGAATTTACCTATATGTCAAACAAGCACAAGCTAGTACAACACTAAGCAAGAACAAGTCAGTAGAGTGCGCTAAAGGATAGAAGTAACCAAAGTGGTGGATGCGGAGACACAAGGATTTGTTTCCCGTAGTTCCTTCCTTTTGAGGGGAAGTACGTCTACGTTTGGAGAGGGGGTGGTTTCAAACCACCAACGCCACAAGAGGCCTCCCTTGTTCTCCGATGAACCTCACCCCAACAAGATCGATTCACCTTCCACTATATCGGCAACCTTCGAGGTGGAAGCCGACACCTTTACACAAGTTTGGGGCACACATCCACAACTTAATTGGAGGCTCCCAAATACAATCAAGTTTTCAACAACAATCAAAGACAATCTTGTAAGAACCAAATCAAAGCTAGGGTTTCCAAAGAAACACTAGAGCATGGGGGCCCTCAAGTGAATGAGGGGGAAATGAAGATCTCTCTTGGTGAAGCTGTAGATCAAGGCCTCCTCCTTCGATTCTCCAAAGATCAATGAATTTTGGATGGTTGGATGAAGAGATCTTGTTGATTTGGTGGCTCTAATGGAGTTTGTGTTCTTGAGCAGGTCGAGCAACTGGAGGAAGGGGATAAGGTCCCTATTTATAAGCAGCCCCCTCCACGAACCATTTTCTGACCGTTGGAGAAAAACTAGACCGGAGACTCCGGTCTGTGCACCGGAGACTCCGGTCCATCTCCGGTCCATCCTCCGGACCAGCCTTCTGATTGACCAGGTCCTGTCACGAGCCAAGTGGGCCGGAGACTCCGGTCCACCAGCACCGGAGACTCCGGTCCACCAGCACCGGAGACTCCGGTCTAAGCCCACACCGGAGATTCTGGAGGAGCCTCCGGACCTTGCTCTGCACCCCTATACAGAATGTCCCAGCCAGATTCCTGATGCCACCACCGGGGACTCCTTCGGAGACTCCGGGTCCACACCGGAGACTCCGGTCCAGCTAGACCGGAGACTCCGGTCTGGTACTTCCAGAACAATATCAAGCTTGTAGGAATCTTTCCAAAGTGTGAGGGTACTTTTCACTTATCATAATAACAACCCGTGGACAGTGAAACTATAAAATGATCTACTTGTTAACGAACACCAAAAGTGATTATGACAATAAATGTCCTTTCAATCTCCCCCTTTTTGGTGTTCGATGACAACAGGTGATTTTGCATGGAATAATTTGTATGAAGCTCCCCCTGACTATGTGCAATAATATAAACAAGTGAATTATGCAAGATAGATGATATCATAGATAAAGCAAGCACATAATCCTCACATGAGTTACAATAGTAGATGCACCCGCACATAGTCACACACATAAGTGGCTAATAACATAGAGAAGTTCAAATAGCAAATAAAGGCAAATAACAGCGAATCCAAACCCAAGCCCATGCAAATCGATGACAATGTCTTCTCCCCCTTTGGCATCGAAACACCGAAAAAGGGAAAAGACCTAAGCTAGAGCCCCAGCAACTCAGTAGTCCTTGTCATCCTCATCCTCATCCTGATCCTCACCATCCTCATCAAAGTCATCATCATCAGCATCATCAGGGACTGCAGGCCCTTTGCCGTGAGGGCGAGAAGAGGAGGTACTCTGGTACCCGTATCCAGAGGTGACATCAGAGAACGTCTTCCAGTCAACTAAGTTGTTCTGTTGGGCATTCCATGCCCCAAACGAGAGAGTGTGATCCGACTCTTTGGACTCCTGAGCACCATGCTCATCATTGTACTCTCCCTCTGCTTCCTCATCATCCTCTTTGCCCTGAGCCTTGATTTCCTTGAGTAGCTTCTCAATACGCATGTTGCTTTGGTAGGAGGCATGTTGTTGCTTGCGGATGTCAACATTCATGCAACATAGGGTCCTCTCCCAGAAAGTGGCCTTCTTGACCCTCTCATGTACATAGTCCCGAGTCATGGAAGGCATAGGTGCATTGGAGGCATTCTTCCTCCAAACTCTAGGGGGATATGGAGCCCTCTCAGTCTCATACCTCTCCTCATCATCATTGCCATAGCGACGCCTAGGGGGAGGCCCCATGTGCCCCTTGATTTTCTGCAGTGAAACCAAGGTGTGCTCAGTGAGATTGGGAGCCATGCCAAGTGGAGAATCATGCTCCTTGGAGTTGATGAGCCTCATAACCAAGGGTGCATATGGAGCTTGAAGAGAATGGCATGGAACATTTCCTCAAAAATGAAATCCATCACATCAATAGGATCAGCATCTGCCTCTAGGCCAGCATTGTAGGTCCGGTGGGTATGATAGAGAAGGTTGACTAGCCCACCCATAATAGCATCGTCATTCCCAGCACTTGGTGCGATGGTATGACGGAATATCCTCAACATTAGGTTATAGAGAGGATTGAGTCCCTTGGACCCACCTACAACACCCTTGCTGCCATACAAAGGTGCAAGCTTCATCTTGTTCTCACCAAGAGCCACAGAGTGCATATGCATCCCAACTAGACTAGATACTCCATGGAAAGTCTCAAAGATGACATTGGCAAAGTCATGGAAAGTAGCTATGTAGCGGGTGGTGCCAGTCATCCCAATAATGGTCCTGTCTTGGTCAGATCCAAACACTATAGTGGCGTAGAACTACTGAACAAGGTGGATATTGTAGTCTTCACGGAGCTCCATCAGGTTAAACAGCCCCAACTTCTCACAGATCCATAGAGCATCATTGAATTAAGGGTTGAGCCTCATCTTCTCAACACTCATGTACTTTTGAGGACATACAGGTGATTTTGTGAGCACACCATACACATCCTTCATGAACACAGCCTGCTCCTTCCTCCAATAACGAGGATCCTCGCTGGTACGAGGCAGCCCATAAAAGTCAGTCTTTCTCAGCTCACGAAACTCCTCCTTTGACATTTTGGCCAAGGAATCAAGATTGTCATATTTGGCCTTCTTGGCGCGGTCCTCTCGTTCAGTCCTTCCTGTTCCCTCCTCAAATAGGCTGCATCACGTGTCTGCTGTCTCCGGTTGGAAGGAGGCATGATAAACTGACCCTGGGATTCATCATAGCGAGGAGTGCTCCTTTGTGACTTGGCCTTGGTGCGACGAGGACAACGAGAACCATCACCTATGAACAACAGTGAGGGAGATATCATGGAGATGAGTATATATGTCCCAAAGATGTCGTACAAGAGCTTTGATGCATTTCTGAACTGTTTTGAGTCACCCCACACCAGAGTCTCCGGCCCAGGGGCCGGAATCTCCTGTCGGGAGGCTCGGGTATGAGCTGGGAGAGTGCTGGTGGGGGTGAATCTAATAGATCGGGCAGTGCAATAAGGCTAAAGTACTAGAGTGCACGCAAACAGGTTATTCCAATGGAAAAATCAACACCAATCCTCAAAAACACATCTAGAGATGAACCCTAGGAGAAAAAGAAGAGGAGAGGTACCAGATCTGTCCATGGGATCGATTCCTCCGATGGGAATGACCCAATGGAGGAGAGGAGAAGGTTGGCCGGCGGCACGATGGATCCTGGGGCTTCTTGACCTCCGGGGAGGAGTTTTGGAGGAGGGGGCGACGGGTTGGAAGGAGGGGAACGGGGGTGGAAGAATGAAACTGCTATTTCAGTTCACCCCGTCCCCTCCCTATAAGTGGCAGAAACCGTCTGGATCGGAGACTCCGGTCTACACCGGAGACTCCGGTCCTCCTCGACCAAAAGTTCTAGGTTAGGTGTTTAGGGACATATATGAGAGATAGATAGTTTTGAAGATAGGGTATAGGCTTGGGTTGAGATATCAATCTGTGAAGAATCAATAAGACCCATAGGAATCCACAAAGGTGTTCAAGAAATCTCCAAAAAGACACGGACCAACAAATGACAATCACGAGTAAGCACCAACCTCTCGAATGTGAGAGAGCGGTGGCCTAGGCCACCATATTTGAGCATACTCGGCTTGGCACCACGAAGATATATCTTGGGTCCATTACCGAAACTCATCATTTAAGCTCACATATCACAAAATGATATTAAGATGAATGATTTTGATTACTTTGGGCATAATGGGGGGAGGGATAGTCCAATCAATTAGAACTGCACTCCTCCTATATCCATGCATATGCTTAAACCAAACAAGGGTCAAGACATAGGTGAGTATGCAAGGTGATCAAGTCAAGCTCCTTGAATCTATGATATTTAGTTCATTCCTCAAATAGCAAAACCTTGCTTCATCAAGTGGCTTCGTGAAGATGTCGGCAAGTTGATCTTTGGTTAACACATATAATAGATCAATATCACCTCGAGCAACATGGTCCCTAATGAAGTGATGACGAATCTCAATATGCTTTGTCCTTGTGTGATCCATCGGGTTGTAGGCAATCTTGATGGAACTTTCATTGTCACATAGAAGAGGCACTTTGTCACAAAGGACACCGTATTCCTTGAAAGTTTGCCTCATCCATAGCAATTGGGTGCAAGCACTAGCCGCTGCCACATACTCGGCTTCGACGCTGGAGAGAGATATACAATTTTGCTTCTTAGAAGACCAACATACCAAGGACCTACCAAGGAATTGGCAAGCCCCGGATGTTGATATTCTATCATCCTTATCACTAGCCCAATCCGAATCCATGTATCCACAAAGAGCAAATGTTGACCCTCGAGGATACCAAAGACCATAATGTGGGGTATGAACCAAATATCAAAAGATTCGTTTGACCGTCATTTAATGGCTATCTTTAGGAGCCACTTGATATCTTGCACACACACCTACACTCAACACAATATCGGGTCTAGATGCACAAAGGTAAAGCAAAGAACCAATCATAGACCGGTATACCTTTTGATCCACATCTTTACCATTTGGATTTTGTTCTAGGTGAGTCTTTGTAGCCATGGGAGTAGGAGCTCCATTTAAATCTTGCATATTGAATCTCTTGAGCATATCTTGAGTATACTTGGCTTGGTTGAAGAATATCCCTCCTCTAACTTGCTTGATCTCAAAGCCAAGAAATACTCTCAACTCTCTCATCATAGACATCCAGAACCTACTAGTCATAATCTTTGAGAATTCATCATTAAAAGCTTTGTTAGATGAGCCAAAGATAATATCATCAACATATATTTGGCATACAAAAAGCTCCCCATTGACCTTCTTAGTAAAAAGAGTGGGATCGATTTTCCCAACCTCAAATCCACAGTCAAACAACAATTCTCTAAGGTGCTCATACCACGTGCGTGGGGCTTGTTTGAGCCCATAGAGCGCCTTATCAAGTTTGTAGACATGGTTTCGAAAGTTGGGATCCTCAAATCCTGGGGGTTGCTTTACATACACCAACTCATTCAATGGACCATTAAGAAAAGAACTTTCTACATCCATTTGTTTCAACTTAAAGTTATGATGTGCCACATAAGCAAGAATGATATGGATGGACTCAAGGCGAGCCACGGGTGCATATGTCTCTCCATAATCAATGCCTGCAATTTGAGAGAACCCTTGTGCCACCAAGCTTGTAAGAACCAAATCAAAGCTAGGGTTTCCAAAGAAACATTAGAGCATGGGGGCCCTCAAGTGAATGAGGGGGAAAATGAAGATCTCTCTTGGTGAAGCTGTAGATCAAGGCCTCCTCCTTCGATTCTCCAAAGATCAATGACTTTGGATGGTTGGATGAAGAGATCTTGTTGATTTGGTGTCTCTAATGGAGTTTGTGTTCTTGAGAAGGTCGAGCAACTGGAGGAAGGGGATAAGGGTCCCTATTTATACGCAGCCCCCTCCACGAACCGTTTTCTGACCGTTGGAGAAAAACCAGACCGGAGACTCTGGTCTATGCACTGAAGACTCGGGTCTTCACCGGAGATTCCGGTCCATCTCCGGTCCAGCCTCCGGACCAGCCTTCTGATTGACCAGGTCCTGTCACAAGCCAAGTGGGCCGGAGACTCCGGTCCACCAGCACCGGAGACTCCGGTCTAAGCCCACATCGGAGATTCCGGAGGAGCCTCCGGACCTTGCTCTGCACCCCTATACAAAATTTCACAGCCAGATTCCTAATGCCACCACCGGGGACTCCTCCGGAGACTCCGGTCCACACCGAAGACTCTGGTCCAGCTAGACCGGAGACTCCGTTCTGGTACTTACAGAACAATATCAATCTTGCAGGAATCTTTCCAAAGTATGAGGGTACTTTTCACTTATCATAATAAAAACCTGTGCACAGTGACAAACTATAAAATGATCTACTTGTTAACGAACACCAAAAGTTATTATGACAATAAATGTCCTTTCATACCTGAACCGGATTTGGACTAAGTCAGCGAGTCAGACTCACAGTGACTGATATGGGCTTTAGTGAATGGTCCATACGTGATTGTATCCCACTTTCACTCCCTATATATAGTGGGGCGCAGATACCTAGGAGGGTTGAAGGTTAGGCCATTCCATGCGTTGGAAACCCTAGCTCCACAGCAGTCCTGCCGCCATACCGAACCTAGAAGTTCACTGTCGGCACTCCTCCTCGCACGTGTGGATACTAGCAGTGGTGATGTATGATCAGCACCACGACGATCGAATCGGACTGTGAGGACTGCACTATGTTCTTCCGGAAGTGCTTCGTCAATTCCGCAACTATGCGTCTAGTGGTAATCCTCGTGTCCTTTTACCTCAGCTAGATCTTGGGATTACCCCATTAGAGGGAAAAAAAATTTTATCTCTACATGGCCCAACAATGGTACCAAAGCGATAGCTTTTTGTTTTAGGCCCGAGTTCACGCATATGTGATATGTGGTTGGCTATAGATTGGATCTATTTGCTGTTTTGGTGGTTGATCTATGAGATAGATCGGTTTTGTATGAGTTTGATTAGATCAACTGTACTAGGGGAATGGAAGATCTGATTTCCGTGATCATATCACTGCGGTCATGAAAAGACATACCCCTACCAGTCGGTTTCCGCCATCAGGGTAGACCATGATGCGTAAATATAGATGCAGTGATCGAAGATCAAAGGAGTTTGATCGATTCGGAAAAAAGATCAAAATCCATGTTCGGAATGTAGCGGGACTGTCGGCTTCGCCCTATCGTAGCACCTCAGATGTCATTGCGAGTTTCACAACACTGATAGATATCGTATTAATGCATAACTTGTTTTTGTAGGAAGTTGTGAATGGTATGGCTTATGTGTATGTGACGTGTGTAATCCATGCATGATCTGCGAATCATAGTTTTGTCAGCCGGCTGGAGCATAGGTGTGGCATCCCGCAAAACCACTACTAGAAAATCGCGTTGTTTTTGTGCATTGCATCATCATGACCGCATGCTCATGTCATCATGCCACATTGCATTTGTGCATCGTCATGTCATCATGCATGTGTTTGTCTGAAACTATTTTCGTAAAGCCTGATTTTGTTTTCTAAACGCCCCGTCTTGATTTCAAATTAAAACCCGGGTCTCCGGATATTTTATTTTGTCTACAACATATTTGCAACTATTTTAATTTGAACAGAACAAAATAAATATATTATAATATAAAAACCCTATTTTATAAACCCCGGAGGAGACCGCCGCCCGCCAGGCCCAACGGCCCAGCTAGCAGCAGTCTATAACTCCGACAGGCCCAAAAACCCAACCCTAACCAGACCCTTTTCCTACCCCAACCTAATCTACCCAGCCCCCCTCCACCTCACCCCAACCTATCCCGTTGCGCCACATCACCCTTGGCCAATCCCCCACCCACTCACATCTCGCCACCTGGCCAGCCCTGCCTACACGCACACACCCGGTCGCACCCACCACTCCCTTTCCGGATCAGACCGCCCCACCTGGCCGACCCCCACCACCTACCCCGACCCACTCTGGCCCACCAACCGTCGCCTGTCCCCTACCCTCTCTCTCTTCCTCCTCCGCTCGACCCCCACCTACCGCGCCTCTTCCCGCCTCAGAGCCCACCCTTCCCGAGGCCCAGCGCCACCACCAAGGCTAGCCAGCGCCCGACCTCTCCTCCCGGTGGCGCTCCCTCTCCCTGCCTCGCCAGCCACGCCCCATCCCCCACCTCCTGCGCCTCCCTGCCTGCTCCGGCCAGAGGCCCTCGCCCGCATGCCTCCGCCCGGGCGTCGCCTCCTCACCGGCGCCAGACCACCGCCCCTCCTTCCCGTCAAGACGCTCTGCGCTGCCCCGCCTCGACCTCACCGTGGCCCTACTCTCGACCGCCAAGACCGCCTCGCCGTCCTCCCTGCTCCACCTGTCCTTCGTCCTCCGCGGATCCCCTCTCCTTCGAGCTCCCCGCGACCGCCTCCGTCGCCGGGTCCCCTACTCGGTCCAGCCGCCGAGCTCCTCTCCGGGAGCCTCGGCCCCGCACCTCGCCCTTGTCGCTTGAGCTCCACCGCTTGCCGACAAGCTCGAGCCCACTGGCACCGCCTCATCCGCCATCGCCGCGCCCGCCAACCGGAGTTCCGCCAAGCGTCCTCCGCTGCCGCCGCTGCTCAGCTGCAAGCCCTCCCCGAGCCCTCCATCCTGTCGTCCCCGAGCCTGGCTCTACTGTGAACTCGCCCAAGCCAGGTCGCCACCATCGGCCTCTGTCCGCGCGCGAGCCGCCTCCAGGCCATCTGCTGTGTCGTGCAGCTCCAGGCCCGAGCATGGTTTGCCCAACTTGTCGATGTGCTTTGGTTCAGTGTTCAGGTGTGGTGGCGACGCTGAGTGAGATGATATGGTGCAGTTGACTTGGTGGTTCGAGGCCCTGGTACCAAACAAGTTCTCCCTCGACAACAGGATCGTCACCGAACCCTCGAGGCCTTCCCCCACGGAGCACCGAGAACCCCTTCCCAGACCCGAAGACCATCGGTCAAGTTCACCACCGACAAAAGACGAACGACAAGACCCCAACCGAAGATCAGATGTGGTGGTGTCGGAATGACAAGTTCTACTTCACGGACACCGAGCGTCAAGGTCGCCTTCACGGGAAACCGCAAGACATCCTTCCCGGGATTTGGGGACCGAACCCTCGGCACGCCAAGATCTTCTCCCCGGAACGCCATGATCTCCTTCACAGATCCGAAGACCCTAAATCCCGGAGTCCGAACCTCGTTTCCGTCGAACCGATCCCCGACGAACCCTGTCGAACCCCGAACCCCTGGAACCAAGATCTTCCGAACCCTAATGTGTGATTCCTTCCCGAGCCCTATTTTATAAAATGAAATATAAACTTGTTGCATATTAAATTGTTCATGCTTGCATACATGTATGGTGGTTTGGGGGCATTATGCCGATTCACCTCATAATTAAATATGGGGCCCATATGCGGACAAATCTAGTCTCATATTGGTTCCATTTAAATTTGTGTAGCGAACCGGTGATATAATTTTTGCCTTGTTAAGACAACATTTAAATTGTGGGGTATCTAAACAACATAAACCTATTAATTAATTGTCGGGACCCCGGTTCCGCTTAATATGATCTAATTGCATTGCACCTTTGCCATGTCATACATCATACATGCATCATGCCCGATTTTCTACCGTAGTATTAAATAGTCCAACCGGTGTTTATTCTAGTGTTTTGGTTCTTCGCAGATAAGGCCGTTGAGTTGATGCGAGTGTCGACCCGATCTTCGGTTGAACCTTCGGCAATGTTTTCAGGCGAGCATCTCCCCCTTTCTACCTATCTTACTTTTATAGTATTTATTCCCTCCTGTTGATCTATTGCTATCTGTGTTGTGTTGCTCTAGTTTTTCGTACCCGTGATATCCCTTGCAGCCTTATATTGCCTTGGACACATCCTATTACCTGTTTTTTGGTAGATAGTTGGACCTGCGCGTCGTAGTCGCTTGCTCAAGTGCTGTTGCGTGTCGTCAAGTACCACAGTTGTTGGAGTATTGCCGTATGTTTAAGGTTGGAGATGATCATGGATTTAATTATCATTGACTTTAATTACTGTTTAATAACTAAAATTGAAGTAGGTAAATGCAGAGGCACCGGTGGGTGATAGACAATATTTGGTTTCCGACCGCTCACTGGTGTCCCGTAGGACCCCGAGTTCTTGACACCTATTCCGAGATCGAGCGCGCTAACCACATGTGGGATGTATGGGCACCCCCATCGATTTAGTACCTGATTCCAAGTACTGTACTGGGGCCCACAATTAGTCTGGGGCTTTATTACTATTTTGTACTTATGCCATGCTTTACTGCTTTATTTACAATTGTGCGAGGAGCACCTGTACTGTTTAGGATCGTGACCCGTTTTCGCTGTATCGACAAGCCCGAGAGTTTCGGGTTCCCAGTCGTTTACATCCGGCTCCACAAACCCTGAGTCCGTCTCGGAGCCCGGTCGACTTCGTTGCGGGTGTACTTAGTGGGGTGGCCCCCCGTGATTGCTTTGGTTCTGGGAAACGTCGTGTCCGAAACCCCGTCGACATACCGTTGGGTGTATGTTTTGTGATCTTGTACCTACCTGATCCGACAACAAGGGTGTAGGTGCGTGTGGAAACTTTGGTGCACCCCTGCAGGGTTAAATCTTTTCGAGAAGCCGTGTCCGCGGTTATGGACGACTTGGAGCACAGGTCTCGATCATAGACAACTATAACTAAAGTTTACTGTTATAAATTAACTTGTATCCGATATGACTGGTAATCAGCTTCACTGCAACGGAATGGCTAAATAAAAGTGCCGACAACTGCTGGGTTCGGGGATATCTCATGCTAATTGTATCTGACTAGTAAGTGTTGCAACTACAACGGAATGGTTAACTAAAATTGCCCACTGCTTATTATATCAGGATGATTAGCTATATCTGACTAGTAATTGCTGCAACGATAACTGAATAAATAATTAAACTGCCAACTGTGTGAGTTCCTCGGTTGACTTCCTCGTTTGGTCTCGAGGGGGAAACACCAGGATGGGTTTGTTTGATGGTAGTATCAGGTTGGTTCCGAATAGGTCTTTCTTACCCCTCTCTGATAGCCGCCAGTTATATCGAGTCTCTATAGGTTGTTTAGTGCATGCTGCCGCTTGATCCACCATACCTATGTAGGCGAGGACCGCCGAATTCTAGCCTCGCTGTAATCGCCTCGATCGACCGCCTCTTTTTCCTTTGCCCTTTGTCGGCACCCCTTTTGTTTAAGCAGGTTTTGAGATCGACGTCGTTAGCAGGGTTACCCTTCCGGCTTGGCCTGGGCAGGGTTATGGACGCCATTGGTTAATCTTCAGGGCTCTTAGCCCTATTTGCATCTTGTCCGTAGTCGGACGCTCTATCATTTTCAAGGTGATTTGGATCTTTGTATATTATCTCTGTATTCTTGACTCATTGAGTCGCTGTTATGTATATATGTTCTGTGGGTCCCATCTAGGACTGTTGTGTGATGCTATTACTTCGTTTTCCACCCGCACGCAAGTGCCTGGTGGGCACCTTTGAATCGTTCTATGCGAGTTTGGCGGGAATCGCTAAAACTTGCATAGGGCCGATTCTGAGGGTGTTACAATAGGTGTTGTCATTTTATTGTATAACGACCTGCATGTCAGATTCTTAATGTAATTTACTTTACTAATCTAGTGTAGCCATTTGGAGAACCTGGATGGCATCTAAAGACATGGTTGAGAGGGGCAGTATGATGTTCCCTGAAAATCAGAATTTATGGGCCATCTGATCCAGAAAGAACAGAGCAGATCTGCCCACGTATCTGCCTTTGTGTACTCGACCAGCCGTGATCTACCCGTCTTGTGCTCTGTCTTACTGCAGCTGGGCCCCACGCGGTCATTGGCCTACTTGTCGGCTGCTGCTCGGTTGCTGGGTTGGTTGCGCCTGGGGTGTGAATGGTTGCGCGCGCGAATAGTGGAGGCTGACGTTAGACGCGTGTGGGGTGCCTACTGCACCGGTGATGTTCTACCTACCTTGTACTTCGTCTCGCTACATCTAGGCCCCACGCGGTCGCTGGACCACTTGTCGGAGGTTGATCGCTTGCTGGGTATGTTGCGGCTAGGGTGTGAATGGTTTTGCGCATGAATAGTGGGGGCAGAAAATCAGAAGCAGACGTCAGACGCGTGTGGGGTGCCTACTGGATCAGTGATGTTCTACCCGCCTTGTACTTTGTCTCGCTGCAGCTGGGCCCCACGCGGTCGCCGGCCCACTTGTCGGCGGCTGATCGCTTTGTGGGTACGCTGCGGTTGGGGTGTGAATGGTTTTGCGCGTGAATAGTGGGGCATACGTGAGACGCGTGTGGGGGTGGGTGGATGTTGCTGGACCGGATGTGTTTTACCCATCTTTTTCTAATATGTGTCGCTGCTGCTCGGTCCCACTCGGTCCTTGGCCCACTGCTCAGTCATTGCATTGTCGATGGGTTCGCTTCGCCTGGGTTGTGAATGGTTGCGCGCGCGAATTGTGGAGGCACGCGAATCGTGGAGGCAGACGCGCCGCACACGTGGAGGGAGACGTGGGTGTGTGGTTCTTATTGGACCGGACGTCTTCTACCCCTTTTGTACTCTGTGTCACTGCTGCTCGGTCCCACTCGATCCTTGGCCCACTGCTCAGCCTTTGCATTGCCGGTGGGTTCGTTTCGCCTGGGGTGCGCGCGCGGATCAAACTCGGAGCGCGTGGACGCAGACGTGGGTGGGTGGGCGTTACTGTGTCATGCCGTTGTTGCCTGACGTTGGTTGGACGCGACCTGTTCCTACTTTGGACCCGCCTCGTGTTCTAGCCTCCTAGCAGCTCATGTCGCTGTTGTTGGGTCCCAGGATGTATATGTCCCCTTCGTTAGCCGTAGTTCAGTTGAAGGGGCATGCTTGCTGTGTGCCCCTAGCCAGTAGATATTCTGTGTGAGGGGCTGGGCAGGCTTTTCGCGTCTGCCCATCTCGACAACCGGCACGGGCGCCTCATTCGTCTACTACCTGTTCCATCCATTGACTTGTTGCGCGCACCCTCCTTCCATCGCATCTCGACTCGACCGCCTCGCCTCGTCTCCTCTGCTTGTCACCCCGCCTCCTCGTCTCTGCCTCGGGTCCTTCTGCCGGTCGGGGCTCTCACAGTTTCTTCTGTTCCCGGCAGAAGGGGTATTCGCGATGGTCGTCTACCGCTCTGGGTTTGGTTAAGGTGAGACCTTCTTCCTCGTGTGGGTCAATCTGGTTTGTTTTCTCGGCATTCTTTTGGATCTTTCCTTACGTGACGAGGTGCGGGTGCAGAGATTTTTGCTTTTGTCCCATCGCTTTCGTGTCTAGGATTTCTTATTTCTGCTTTCTTCCTATTTTCTTTTATTCCTACTTTCTTTCTATTTCCATTTTCCCTATGATCTGGTTGTTGCCGGGTGTTGCATATATTGTTCGCCTTCAACTCATGTTTCTCAGGTTTTGCTTGAGACGTTGACTTCTTGTTTGTGTCTTTTTGTGCTTGCAGGTGTATGTGTTGCTGGAGATTATGTCGTCCCATGTTATTTCCCTAGTGAGTTTGCCGCGGCTCCGCCTCTGTTGTTTCTCTTTGGCTTGATGTTTTACGGATTTAGTTTGTGACAGTGATGCTCATTGGTTCTTTTTTTCTTGCAGGTACTCATCTTGCTGGAGGTTAAGCCATATAACCATCGACTGATTTCCTGGTGAGTTTTACACAGCTCAACATCTATTGTTCCTCTATGGCTCGATGGTTTCCGAGTTTGGGCTCTACCAGTGACCGCTCGCTTGTGGTCTCGCTATTCCTGCAGGTCCATGTCTTGCTGAGAACTTGGTAGTCCAAGGAACACACACTCTTTTTGGTGAGTTTTTCTCACCTGCCCAATTTATGTGGTTTTCCCTTGTAGTCCAGCCCCTTGGACACATTGTTCTGAGCATATTTGAGTTATTTGTTCTGGGTATAGGCAGAAGGTCAGGGGACACGTTATATGAATATTGTGCCCTATTAGCTAGATTAGATTCCTCCCTTTTTTTTCACCAGACTAGGTCCATAGGTGGTATTCTCAAACTTTATCCTCAAACGGAAGAAATGATTGAACTGAAGTAAGATTTCTATAGGCTCAAATGTGGTGGCGGATTTTATTTGCGCGTGCTCTGTGATTCTTCCTTTTTTATCTGCGCCTCACGTTAGATTATCTTGCTAAAAGGTCAGAGCGAACTTAGATAGGAAGAAATTAATTTTTTCCTTCATGTTATTTAACTAGGCTCTATTACTGGAGTGTACTGTGAAACCCCCGGGATCAGGGCTAAACAAATCCCAGACCTCCGTCTGACATAAGTTTAACCTTGAGCTCGACAATATCTAGTGAATAATCGGTAACACATCATTGACCCTATCACACAAAAATTACAGCAAGCTCATAGTTGAGCGAAGAACCAAAATATTACAAGCAGAGGTCACTGATCAAAAACATCAAACAGCGGAAGGCAAATTATGCTATTAAGTATAGAAAACTTAACAAATGGCCTAAGAGGCCTGAAGCATAATGATGACGTCCCATTCCATAGATTCCAGGCTGCCGATAGGGAACCCCAAGCTACTCTTCAATGTCGATGCCGTAAAGAACTTGTCTTCTATGGTAACATTTACTCTGCTGCAAAAGTATCAACAAAGCAAGGGTGAGTACAAGGTGTATTCCGCAAGACTTATGGCTGGTGGAGTTGTTAAAGACATTTTTGTTTGTAAAACAAGAGGGAGAAGAATCTCGACTAATCAGAATATTTTAAAAGGGGATAAGATAACGACATCTCCAAAGTATTGATATTCATCTTTTGATATCCACCAAGTCATCATCATCGAACCTCTACATGGATCGCCCCCTCGTACCCAAGAGGAAGCATCCATAAGCACACTTTACTTGCCAAGTTTTGCGATTAGGTTATAGTTCTCTATGATCCCACGTCCATTCCCAAGTCGTCCATAACCGTAGAAACGGATTTTCTAAAAGATTAATACCCTGTAGGGGTGTACAACTTTACCCACACGCGCCGACCAACTCTTAGCGTCACTTGACACACTTCCTTGGTGTGCTGATAGAGGGTGGTCGACCGAAACCTTTCCCTTGCTTTTGCCTAATCCATGAGTCACCAGAAGGGCTCCAGCTGCGGTAGTTGGCCATACTCCTAGGCGGTCCTTGACTCTGTGTACCGGGATCCAGTTCAATGTCGAGCATCCTTCACCCGACCACGTCCTATATGCTTGCACCATTTTCCGAAACCTTTTTCCATGTGGGTGCCGAATAAATCCTCAAACTACGGACTCATGGATCAGACTAGGCAAGTTGGGGTCATGGGGTTCCCAAAGCCCCGTGTGGTTGTACGCTCATCTTGGTTCAAGAGGCAAGAACCCAAGGCCCTAAGGGTGGCAAGTATGGGACTGCAAAAACCACAACCCGTGTGGCCTCCCATACAAGCCTTAGCATGTTTACCTCACATCAGCTGTCATACCATGTTCTCCTGTCCAACTATGTTCATTCGACACTCGGATCCATCAACCAGGTGAATCAGCAGAACAACTAAGCTTGTCTAAGCACATCAGATATAGTAGCTTTAGCAACGCTCACAAAGCTAAACCCTAGTTATGCTAGGAGCAGTGGATCAGGGAATATAGGTTGAAAGGGAACATGCATCAGATAGGATAACTCTATCTATCGATAAAAGACTTTGGAATCGTATGCACATGGCAGGAATTTAAAACGCTTGAAAGCATAGGATCATATCATGTGTGGGGTTTCCCTTGCCTTTGCCTGTTGATACCCAATACAGATCTTCGGATTCATCAGCTTGACTTGTTCGTCAACCACAAGGATATAGCTCTCCAGGGTTCATATTGTTGGCATTGTTCATCAATGACCTTGAATGGCCTTGATCTTGATCTTCAGTCTTGGACTCGATCTCGATTCCGATATCGTGTTCTACCGGAGAAGAACCAAACACAGGAAAGAAAGGAAACAATCTGAAGGGTTCGCAGCATAGAAAACAAAAATTTTCCTACGATGGGAACAACTATGTACCAAGATCTATCTACTAGATACAAACAACGGGCGGATGTATATCCGTAGAGAACATACCCTTGAAGACCGACAGTTTACGAGTCCAAACTCGTGGTTGATGTAGACGATCTCTTGCCGATCTCAAGATCGAGAGGAAGTCCTAGCAACCTCCGCCTCTGCAGCGAAGCACAACTCTTTCTTGCCGAAAAGCGGGGAACATGTATCTCGCTAGTCCGAGACCATGGGGATAAAATCTAGAGGGAGAGAGATCCTTCACGAGGAGGTGTGTGAGAGGAGGAGAGGGGCCTTTATAGGGAGAGGGGGCACCCAAGGGCCATGCGCCCAGCCATGGGGCTGCCCCCACCTCTTCCACATTCATGTGGTGGAGCTCCCACTCAAAATGAAAAGCCTCCACTCCCATTAAAAGCCTCCACTCATAAAACTCACATGCATTAAATTTCCACCAAATTTAATGCAAGCTCTCATTTAAATAAAACTCTTTTATTTATTTATTCAGAATTTTGTTAATTACTTTAATTAACAAACATTCACATAAAACCCTTTATTCCATTTCACATTTTTCTTTTCGGCATGAAACTTTTGCTCCAATTGGATGTCGGTGTCTCTTATGTGTCACCCTAATAATGCGGACATGATCGAGACCCTCTCGGATCAATAATCGCACATTCAACGATGACTTTCTTGTGATCGACCTTTACGCTTGTATCTTAATCCTTTGTTTCACGATATATTACATGTCCGAGATTCGATCATCGGTATCTCCATACCTAGTTTGATCTCATGCACTCTTTTCTGATATAACATTCTAGTGATCAAATCACTTGCTTGCAAGCTAATCAATGTGATATCACCGAGAGGGCCCAGTATATCTATGATGAACAAATTCCACTCTCGATCCATGGGCCTCAACATAACACTTTAGTAGTTCAACCCATCTTTATAATCACCTGATGTTATCAAGAAACTCTTCCGTTAGTGATTGACATGATCTCATGGTCTAAGGATTAGGATCACTGTAAGTTGTTATAGCAATATAAACTCAATGACTTTGATCGTAATGCTATACTTGATGAATGTTCATCACACCATTACACTAATGTTGTGACCTCGTTATTAACAACATCCAATGTCCATGATCGAAACCTATGATCATCTTGTTAATCAACGAGCTAGTTTATAAGAGAGGCATAACTAGGAACTTTCTATTTGTTTATTAAACACACATGTATTAACGTTTCCGTGTTAATACAATTATAGCATGCAAAATAAACATTTATCATAAACAAGGAATACGATAATAACCACTTTATTATTGCCTCTGCATATTCCTTTCTCCCACTTGCACTAGAGACAATAATCTAGTTTGAAAACTTTGTGTATTGAACACCTATGGCTTTGTTTCATATACACAATTGCAAGTGGTTAACATAATCTGTATTTGCATGTCTTTGCGTCTTCACGCATCACTCATTCTTCAATGAGATGGCATTGTATAAATTTGGTCTTTCGGTGAGACCTTTAGTTCCTTGCGGTTAAAACACGTCGATACTATTGTCATACAATATATTTTTAGTGTTAGCCCGTTGCGAACCACACCTTAGTTTGATAACAAACTAAATTCTCCTTTGCTGCTACTATAGCGCCATATACTTAGCCTTTGTTGTAGTATTCGTCACAATGTCTTAACTTTGGAACTCTTCCAAATCCATCATGGAATCTCCTTTCCATTACATTGTGCCACCCATAGTTTAAATTGAGATAAACTTAATTTGTATCTTGTGACAAAACTAGTATCAATGTAACGCTTTACAATGAACTATTTTTAATTGTTTGTCACCTCTACACAAATATATTCTTAGTTCTTTCAAAAGATCATAAGAATATCCTTACTATAGTCCAATGATCATTTTATGATTCATTCGTATATGCTCATAACACTTAGAGCAGAGGACATATCTGGATGTGTACATATCATGGTATGATTGATCAAAACATTCTTGTGATTTCACTCATCAAGTGTCAATACACTTGAATCTTGTTTCACTTATCAAGTGTCGATACACTTGAATCTTGATTCAATTCCTTTCCATGTGACAAGAACTTGTCATTTCTATATTGAACTCCTTCAATATCTCATATATATCGTTTAACCATATTAGCGTCATCGATCCACTATAGACATTCATGCTGAATATTCGGTTTTGCCTAAGTCTTTCATCGAAATGAAATTCTTAACCATTGTCAATAAAATATACATCATTTCTAATCAACAAGATGTCCTCCACATAATGTATTAGAAATATGTCTTAGCGCCCCACTTAATTTCTTGCAAATGCAAGCATCTTCATCGTCTCTGATGGCTTTTTTCATCATGGTGAAGATTCCAACTCATGCTTACTTCAACCATTGAAGTTTGCATGCCCTTTTAGCATCCTTTAAATTTAACAAAACCCTTTGGACCGTGTCATGTACACGCCCTAGGTAACCATTCTATTAGAAGAATTTTGTTTTGTTTATTCATCTACCATATACCAAATTATATGTAGTGATTGCTACTTTAATAATATCGCTATGAAAGATCAAATCTTGTCATAGTCAACTCTTTGAACATTGTCATAAAATACATTTCATAGATGTGAAACATCCATTTATAGATCCAGGGTCTTCCAAGTTCAAAACTTGATTTCTCGTATGGAACTATCACGGATTTTATGGCTTCAAGCCATTTTCATCGCTTCTTTGCATGGTTAATCATTGTCAAACAATGATGATTTACTCTCAAATCTAAATATTTGATTGTTTATCCTTGGTTCAATAAGAACTTAGATCTCCGTGACCACAACCTTTGAGGCACATAAGCTAACCTTATCAAAGTTCTATTGTCCTCCCACTTAACTTTTAAAAATCCTTTTCAAGAAACTTCACATTTCAAGCGACAAACCCTTTTGTCCTTGGTGTTATGGAGGAATAACCAATTGTTATTCAAATAACCTACAAAGACATGCTCATCCAACATCTTACTTATGTTTAAAATTTAAGAAATGACAACTTGGGTTTTACCCCAACCCATAACTTTGATGGTGTCATTTCAACGGATCAAGATGGAGCTCTTTTCAAAGTAAAAGCGGTGTCTCTAAAGCTTTAATCTTTTAAAACATAATGGCAGTTTTATAAATAACACCTTTGATCCAACCATGTCAAACAAGGTTTCATTACAAATCTCAAACACTCCATACTCCTATGGTGTTTTGGGAGATGTAAATCTAGGTGTTTTGCTAAACTTGCAACTCAAATAAATCCTTTATGATAAAATCATAATTCATTTATTTTCTTGTTACACTTGTAACTCAAATAAATCCCTTTATGATCAAATCATAATTCATTTATTTTCTTGTTACAATGATTTTTTCACTTCATCTTGAAAGTCTTTGAAACATTTTCAAATATTTCATACTTCTCGCATTAAGTGAACATTCACTCAAAAACCGGAGAAAGCATATGAAGTTGAAACCCATCATAATGGACTACATACATCGATATGTATAAATTCCAATAATTTAGTCGTTATTCTTTGCCTTTGAGCGAAGTTTTAATTATCCCGAGGAAAGTCTTTGATCAAATCAAAGACTCCAAAATCCATGAAAATGGAGATTCTTCATGTTTTCTTTCCAATATAATTTAAAATGTCACTTCATAAGTGATCTTTCAATCATTTGTCTTGCAACATTTTAGCATTAGGATTTATGGATGTGATTTCTTCAACTAGATTTGTAAATCATCCATCTTATATGGAATACGGTAATTATTTGAACAACCTTTGTTCTTATAATACTGATTCAAATAACAATTATTAAACAAATCTTGAAGTCTTTCTTCAACTAGATTTGTAAATCATCCATCTTATATGGAATACGGTAATTATTTGAACAACCTTTGTTCTTATAATACGATTCAAATAACAATTAAAACAAATCTTGAAGTCTTTCTTCAACTAGATTTGTAAATCATCCATCTTATATGGAATACGGTAATTATTTGAACAACCTTTGTTCTTATAATAATTCAAATAACAATTATTAAAACAAATCTTGAAGTCAATACAAACAACGGTTTGTTTGTTTTCGATGAACATCATCACATTTTTCTTGCTAGTTACTTAGGCCATTGTGGTTCATGAATTGCAAATTTCATACCAACCAATTCGTATCCAATACCCAAGAACCACATTGTTTAACAAGCAAAGAATACAACCATAACATGTATATCATATATATACCTAAATTGGATATTTCCAATCTTTTCTTTTAGTATATTTTATAGATTCTCTTTCAGCATTTCCTTTTAAAAGAATCTATCAACATCAAAAGTGGACACATAGTCCAAAGCGTGTATATTCAAATAATAATACCTTTTGGACTTGCACTTTGAAGTAGATCACCATCATCAAAATGATCGGTATTCTTTCAAAATCCATTCTTTAGTAATCTTTTAGTGTAGTAAACATTTTACATACATATTCTATTCACCCTTATCATGACGACTTTCATGATCAAGCTACTTTAGCTTATAAAGGCGTAACGTGAGTATAACATTACTTTCCAAAATCCTTTTGGATGATTAGGATGTCTAGCATCTCCAACCTTCGCAAATTCTCATCCAATATGAGAACATATATTATACTCTATCATATTGCAACCAAAACATTGTTTCAGGATATCGTTATATACGCCCACATGATGGTTTTAAACAATTCTTTTTTCCTCCTAGATAAACTTGATGTTTAAATCAAGAATCATGGAGGCAAACATGATACTTAAGATACTAACACCGAATTGTTACTCTTCGTTTAATACCAATTATTAAATTTCACTAAATAGAATTTTGCTGAAAGTTTGCAATAGGACTTTAAACTTTAGATTGACACTTAAGTATATATCCGAATTCTATAGTTTTATTATCTCAATTACAACTATGCATAAGGTGGTGAACGAATGCCAATGACTACAACAAATTATGCAAATTTACTTTGATTTAATTTATGATAAATTGAGTTCTACTAATCCAAATTAGAAATGAACTCCCACTCAAAACGACATCCCTTTTTGGTGATTACATGAACCAAATCCACTACACCAAGTCCGATCATCACGTGAGTCGGTGTAGCTAAAAAGTGCATCAAATGGGCATCATATCTACTATATGACTCATGCTTAACCAAGAACCTTAGTATATCATCACGTGATGTCTTGAAGCGACGAACATTGTCGGCGCATACTTAAGGAAGAACACATTTTTATCTTGATATCTAAATGAGGGATCATCTTATTATGCTAATAAAACGCCAAACAAGCAATATAAGATGCTATCAAACATCACATGTTTATTAGTGGAATGATATGGTTATGATCTCTATCATGTGCATTGTGGTATGATCACTATCATACCTTTATGTGTAAGTCCAAGGTCTATGGAGATTACACGTTATGTGTGTTGTAAGAGTATCATCTTATACTTCTACTTACAACATCACCATATCATAACACTAGCCCACAATCTAAACTAGACGCCTAATTTATCCATTGCAAATTTTACGTGGCTTAGGGCTTTCAAGATAGAACCGTTTCTACCACGTAACATGAACCACAACGAGGATAACCAAATTGTTGACAACTCGTTGCAAATTAGATATTGACTATAGTAGGAGAGCCACTTATGCAAAACTAGTTGCATGTCGGACATGTAAAGTTTGTCCCATCCCACTATGCCACCAATATCCAAAGTACAACTAAGAAGCAATAAAATGATCATCATCATACTCATATGTGTACTACCTGCAAAGTATCTACGCATAGATCCAGAAAACAAAAATTTTCCTGAACAACTATGTACCAAGATCTATCTACTAGATACAAACAGATGTATATCCGAGAACATACCCTTGAAGACCGACAAAGCTACGAGTCCAAACTCGTGGTTGATGTAGACGATCTCTTGCCGATCTCAAGATCGAGAGGAAGTCCAGCACAACTCTTTCTTGCGAAAAGCCAGAACATGTATCTCGCTAGTCCGAGACCATGGGGATAAAATCTAGAGGGAGAGAGATCCTTCACGAGGAGGTGGTGTGAGAGGAGGGGGCCTTTATAGGGGAGAGGGGGGCAGGGGGGCCACGCGCCAGCCATGGGGCTGCCCCACCTCTTCCACATTCATGTGGGTGGAGCTCCCACCAAAATGAAAAGCCTCCACTCCCATTAAAAGCCTCCACTCATAAATCCTCACATGCATTAAATTTCCACCAAATTTAATGCAAGCTCTCATTTAAATAAAACTCTTTTATTTATTTATTCAGAATTTTGTTAATTACTTTAATTAACAAACATTCACATAAAACCCTTGCTAGTATTCCATTTCACATGCGAAATAAATTCTTTCCTTTTCTTTTCGGCATGAAACTTTTGCTCCAATTGGATGTCGGTGTCTGTGTCACCCTACGGTTGAATAATGCGGACATGATCGAGACCCTCTCGATCAATAATCACATTCAACGATGACTTTCTTGTGATCGTGTATCTTAATCCTTTTGTTTCGCGATATATTACATGTCCGAGATTCGATCATCGGTATCTCCATACCTAGTTTGATCTCATGCACTCTTTTCTCGGATATAACATTCTAGTGATCAAATCACTTGCTTGCAAGCTAATCAATGTGATATCATATATCTATCGATGAACAAATTCCACTCTCGATCCATGGGCCTCAACATAACACTTTAGTAGTTCTGAACCCATCTTTATAATCATGATGTTATCAAGAAACTCTTCCGGTTAGTGATTGACATGATCTCATGGTCTAAGGATTAGGATCACGTAAGTTGTTATAGCAATATAAACTCAATGACTTTGATCGTAATGCTATACTGGATGAATGTTCATCACACCATTACACTAATGTTGTGACCTCGTTATTAACAACATCCAATGTCCATGATCAGGAAACCTATGATCATCTTGTTAATCAACGAGCTAGTTTATAAGAGAGGCATAACTAGGAACTTTCTATTTGTTTATTAAACACACATGTATTAACGTTTCCGTGTTAATACAATTATAGCATGCAAAATAAACATTTATCATAAACAAGGAATACGATAATAACCACTTTATTATTGCCTCTCGGGCATATTCCCTTCACAATCAACACATGGCATTGATGCAATGCTCAAGAAAGGATGATGATATGACAAGTTGAATTGTATTGAAATTAAAACCATAAACATGCTTGGTCATTTTAAACGGGTTCCGAGGGGTCCAAACCCTAATTAAGAGAAACCCCAGATGCATATGAGAGGGTTCATTATGTTCTTATAATTAAACTTGTCATGAAAGTTGATTAACAATGTATGATTATAGCTTAGATAGGTACATATTATTTTTCTGAAAATTTTGATATATTATACACATTTTTATGATTTACAGATAATTACTTATTGTATTTACAAGATTTATTCGATCTATGAAATATTTAAAACAATTTATAATACTTTTTACACTCATACAGAGGCTACCCGCGGTGACTGACTGATGGTCCCTGGGAAAAATCAGCAGCCACGTGGGCAAAGGGACCTACAATAGCTTTGACTGCGCTGAGCCACGCGCGGTGACGATTGTGTGACGTCACCGTGACCTTACCGACGCCGGTGAGCCACAGAATGGCAAGGGGACGGCGGAGGAGCGCGAGCTAGGGCGCGTGAGCATGCGCGTTGGATAGAGGAGGCCAATATGAGCCAAAGGGTGGTGGTCCCGCTTGGATTTGGTCGCTGGAAGAGGGAAAACGACGGCGGCCGACGACGGTGGCTGCAGGTGCTCGCGGGGAGGGTGCTACGGCTAGCAATCGACGAGACAAAGAGGTTCGTCTGGACCAGAAGCTCACCAGAAGTGCAGCAGGCTTGACGTTGGGGTGAGGCGAGGTCGAGGTCGACGGCGAGCAGTGATGGCCGGCGACGGACACGATGCTTCGATTCGGGGGATTGCGGGCTCGCGGGGCATGGTGACCTATCTAGGGCGAACCAGTAGAGCAGGGCAAGCTTGGTGGTAGCCTCAGCTTGAGCTAGGGTGTCCGGAAACGACGGGGATGGAGGCGATCTCCGGCTAGGGTTTCGGGTTCTTTGCGTGCAAACGACACAGAGCAAGAGAAATAGGGATGAGAAGAGACGGCACGGCACGGACGTTCTTATCCTCAGCTCAAGGGTTGGCGGCGGGCATCGGGACGCGCAGGAGATCGACGACGGCGCGTGGCACACGCAGCTGCTTCCCATCGTCGACGATGACGACGAGGAACAAAAGGCCGAAAGGGTACGGGCTCCAGTTGGGCCAAGGTGGGATGCGCGGGAGCGCGCTGAGCGACGGAGAGAGGGAAGAGGGAGCTGGGCCGGCCTAGGTAGGGTTCTGGCTATTTTATTTTTTCTGAAATTCTTTCCTTTTTCTATTTTGCCTTTTCTCTTTGTATTTTCAAATACAAATCTGTTTTGTATATTTTGAAAACAGCAAAACTTTGTAAACATTTGAAACATTGTAGGGGCCCTGGTTACTGCTTGGGCTCCATTCCTTATGTACTTTCAAAACATTTAAAACCATTTTGAATGTGTTTCAAATAGAGAGTGGAAGCTAGGGTTTCAGGTTTTTGGTTTCTTTTTCTTGCATTTTCTTTAGATTACACTAGATGATGCTCATTCTATGCACATACAAACCCTAATTACTATTTGGTAAAACTAGGGTTGTTACACGAACTTAGATAGAAGAGTGGATAGTTTTACTAACGCGGTATAAAAAATAGGATGGAAATTCTTTAAGCAGCTCTCCCTCCAGAGCTTAAATATAAGAGTCGATCCTCTTACTAACAGTACAAAAAATATGCTAGAATTTCTTTAGAAGAGTCGGTCATGGAAAGCAAGATGGTGTCATATGCTTCAAAAGATGGCATAGAGGATGAACCAATTCCTTCCAACGACTTTGTCCACTTTGTGTTGTCGTAGGACAAGAGAAAGCCAACTTTCCTTGAAGAACATGGGCATTCATGTACTTCAATACCAACCAAGTCTCAACTAGAAGTGTAACTCGAGGCTCAGAGAGCAGGTAATGTGGAACTGCGCTCTACCATTGAGGAGTTGTAGAAGGTGAACTAGTCTGGTGAGGCAGAGAGGATGAAGTATTACAAACAATACAGAAGAAACAATAAGAACCATGGAAGAAAGAAGAAGAGGAAAATGCATTAATTCAATCAGTGTTAGCTTAGTTGTCTGAACGAGAACAGATAATTTGGTAAGTGAACTGGTGGTATAAAACTTGTGGTGAATCTATGAAAATTTGTCACGCATTTGGCCAAACAATGCTCTTAATAGTTCGGCAGTCTTATGATGTTGAACCTTTGTGTGAGTTTCTTTGAGGCTTGTATTTATTTCTATAAAGTGAAACATTTCTCCTAAATTTTCTAAGCATAAACGTCGTAATTCTTTCTTTACAAAATATTTCAGTCATGTGTATTCGTCTACTTGGCGCGCGGAGGCTGGTCAACCGCCATGAAAAAATAAAAATGTCATGAAAAAGATGACATCATCACTTCTGCCTAGACGATACATGGTCATATATGTGTCTCGCTCTGATTAGTCCACATGTTATCCTACCATTAACCCACGTGTTATCATTTTAATGGACCACGTGCCTTCCTACCTATGGCAGGCTGCGATGAAAGGAAATTTGTCACGGCTAGGATGACATCATAGACAATGTGATAACGTAAGGAAGTGGAGGTAATGAAATCAAGTCATGATAAAAAAAATCATCCCGGTGGTGGTGACGTTATTGACAGACACATTGACGTCACTAGGCGTAGCTAACGGCACCTTACGGTGTCGTCTGCCACGTGGCATCTTCTATGACAAAAAACATCACGGCTGATTGGGCCTGGGTCGGTCCCGTTGGCTGCGACGAAAACGCAGAAATGTCATAGATGGTCCTGATGTTTCTAGACAGAAAAAACATCATGGATCCAATTATGACGTGAGGTTCACAACATTTTTTTGTCGCAGAATTCTTCGCAGAGGCCATCTATGATGTTTTGACCCTCATCCATGACAAAATTAGATCGCAATGTACTATCCAGATTCTTGTAATGATATCGTCGAAGTACATTTGGTCCAATTCTCAATTCTCTGAATTCTGATGAGTACCTCTAGACATTTTTTTGAAGCGGATCCAAGTTGATATACAAACAATATTAGTTTCTTGAGTGACAACCATGGTTTTCCGAGAAAAAAATTGTGGAATCATCATAGATACCCATCCACAAACATGGTAGTCTTTTATGTGCATTTTAATATTTCTGATTGGATCCTTTTATGTGCATTTTAACATTCCTGATTGGATTCCAGCAAACTAATGGTGTTCAGTCGTTTGGAGAACTAAGTAGCACCATAACATTGTAGCATGCTAGGACATATACCATGTCTGATGGACTTTCTGCCGGAATTTTCAACTTTTGCAAAATATCTGGGTCAAGACAATGCTCTATGACAAATCTCTTCTCCTCGGAGCTGCTGGTGAAAATCCTAGCGACAGGAATCCTCCATGGTGTGATAGAGTTATATTTCTAAAATCACTACTTCCCATATGTTGCCTCCAATTTTTACGAGCGGCTAATATCATCAGTACATAGCGTAGGCATGGAGGAAGCCTGTTAATAATCCGAGCAACTAAATCATCTAACATGTCAAGTGTGCGAACTCGGTTAGCAGGGGTGACGATACAACGATGTGTGAGGACTACCATGCGTGTTAGATAGAGTAACTAGCATGAGCAACTGGATAGTGATAGAAAATTTGGGACCTACCAAGGTTTTTACATTTCCATTGTTACCTCCATATAGATAAATAAGTTCATGTGCAATTTTCATCAGGTGACAACAAAGATGAGTTGTTTTCTTAGAGATAGCATATTTGTTATTCAACACCTTCTCAATAAAATAAAAGCAATACTCTATTTATCTTAAATTTATTTTGCGGAGTTTTCTCTTACTAGAGGAGTATTAAAATATGTTGCATCATGTTTATTATAGGACGTGATGCACATGTGAATGCGTATCAAACACTACACAGAAAGTTGGATCAATTATCTTGTTTTGTAAACTTGTTACCTACGCCACCATGTTCATGAGAGTGTATACAATGTGAACTCATGAACCACAAGCCATTTTTAATCATAAGAAACATCTTTTACTTGCATTTTTTATTTTTTTAAAATTAATTAATCCGCAAATACGTAAACAATTTTACCTCTTTCACTCACCACATACTTATCAAACTATCATTACCATTACCCTTGCATTTTTTAATTGCATATATAGTTTAGTTTACTTTTATTGCTTGCATATAGGTTTTGTTTGCTTTATTGTTATTCATATTTAGTTTTCATTTCTAGTTTATAACGTGTTCTTGACAATCATATTGGTGGAGCTGGGAACACAAGATAAGTTACCTTGTTTTCCATATTTCTAGAAAAGAGAGAAGAAAGGGTTCTAGTATTTCCCCAAGTGTTTGATATTAAACCTCTAGTTACCCTTGTGGGAAAACACCCTTCATATATCACTTTGCTCTTCAAATACCAACGAATTGTGGTCCACATGATTTGGTGTCATCAACGATCCACACTTATTCGATGAGCTAGATTAAGCATCATAGGCATGATTGTCTTGACACAATTATTGTTTGTGGCTTTTAAGCACCCCTTTAACACAATCATAACATTTAGGCATGTGACCCAGTGTTTAAAAGTGTCATGTAACACTTACATTGTTATAGTACGTATTTGCATAATGGTGGAACAAAATATTCAACGGCTAATCTGCATTATTGTTTAATCTAGCATAGCGTGAAGCCTAGGTGTTATGACAAAGATTGCATGACTTATATCTACCCACCGAGCTATAAAAATTGACACATATATGTTTTCCAGAATGTGTTTTCTCGTCATTAAGCATCGCCAATTCACTTTTCGCAACCTTTACAAGTGTAGCTCGGCGAATAAAAGCACCATGTAATTCTTGTGATGTTGTAGTGTTCGCCATGAAGTGTGGTTGAGTGGTGGATTTTCCTCTTAGTGTTTGGACACAGATTCCTATTTTACCTTTTAACAATTTAATATTTTCTTGTTTCTGCTATGCAATGAAGCTTATATTTCTATAAAATAATAAATTAGGAAACTTAGTTTGGAACTAATCTACAAGTGGAAAAAATCTTCTCTGAAATCATTGTAAATAGTATATCTTGTTGTACGAGCTTTACAAGTCCTGAGCTTAGAAAACGTTTACTATTTTCAGAGGATTATATGTACGATTATCAAACAACAGTAATTAATTAATAACTTTTTGTATCATCCCTTTACAAGCTAATAGTTCATAGGTAATGTTATGTGAAGGCACACAACCATGCAATGACCGGTCCTGCTACTTGGATTATCAATTGGATTTAACATTATGTTTTTAGTGTAAAACATATATTTCATTAAGATATTGTTCCAAATGAAGGGTTTGTAGGATTTTTGAAGTATTGTCACATTATCACCAGTAGACCTTTTGGACTCTAAGGTGATATATTGGTGACAAGTTAAACTCACGTAAAAAATAAGGTGTAGCCCTCGGAGTGGTGGTGACTTAGCATCGGTTCGCCTGCATGACCGTGTGAGGCTCGATGGACCAGCCCATTCTGTCAGTACTAGCGACACTACTACTTTGGGCCAGGACCAATAATACATAGGAATATTTTTATTTATTCCCCTAGGTTTTTGAGGCCCAAGAGGCGGCTACCCCACTAGCCCACCTCCAGAGTCGGGTTTGGTCATGAATGTGAAAGCCTTGAGACAAGGCCCTAAATGCTTCCACAACTTACCTTTTAGATATATATCCACCCCATATCCTCCTTCAACTGGCATCCAACATGTTAACCCTAGATCCAAACCGGCGGCGCGGCGGCGTTGGGTGAGAACCACAGCCAAGGACACGACGTCTACAGGCCTTGTGTGTAGAAGTTTATAGAGAAGACAATTGATAGAGGGGAGGAGGATCTGCGTCGCGGTGGCTTGCAGGTTGAAGTGGTATCGGTAAGATCTGACCCCCACCCGCCCCACCCCACCCCACCACCACCATGATTTCTTTTTGCTAAACCATGTTCTGGTGAAAAAACACATACAACCCTCTGTTGTATTTGTTTTTCTATTGTTTTTTCTCTTAAGTCAGAACTTGTTATCGACATCAGCGATTTGACCATATGTTCATTTTCACAGACCCCTCATCTATATCTTTTACTTATATCCCTATGTTATTTTGACGCTTGCAAAATTCTATTCACCACTAAACTTTTAAAAAGGCATATTTTTATTTACAATCAACATTCCTTGCCAACATGTAGTCTTTCATGTTGTTTCAGGTCTACAAACCTTCGTAATTCTCAATTATTTATTGATTAGTTATGTAAAGTTTCCATGTAAACTATTCCTAAGTTGTTGGATTGTCCCACACAATTAAATCTTGCAAGTATTTTTAGGTGTGCAAATAGTATATTAGTGGGTAGGTACTTACTTACATTTACTTGTGCATGTCTACTTGTGTATTCAACTTTACATGAATCATATGTGCATGGATTTGTTCACGACTGTTAGTAAATAGACATGTCATTTGAGACACCATATTGTTTCTATGTGTATGCTACTTGTCTCATCATGTACCAATTCTTAGAATTTTATAACAATAACTATGTCAAACCTGCTTCGTTTTTCTGCTAGTTATTTTAATCAAAATAATTATCTTGTATGCCCTATCATTTTCTAAATGTTTGTTTCTCGATACCTAGGCATTGTGCTTAGTATGGAATTCGAGGAAGCCAATTCAAAGAAGCAAATAAATGATGAATGCATAATAAATTTTCTCCCAAGAGACCTCATTGAGCGAGTGTTTTTGAGGCTTCCAGTGAGCACTTTATTGAGGTGTGTTGGTGTCTGCAAGCATTGGAAAACCATGATCCGTGATCCCAAGTTTGCCACATTACATCTTCAACATGCGTCCCGTTGTGCCCTCTTATTCTTTCAACAAGAGTCGGTTGCAAGAAAATGCTACCCTAGTGATGCTATACTGGTTGATGAAGCTTGGTCACAATCAACATATGCAGTGCCAGTGATTGGCCCTGATGATCTCCTTTGTGGTTCATGCAATGGGCTTATTTGTTTGTACACAAAGACATCAACCATCAAGATATCAAACATTGCAACCGGTGAAAGCATGTGTATTGAGAAACCATACAGGAATTTGAGGGGTGATCACTTCTCGTTCTATAGCTTTGGATTCCACCCATTGAAAAAAGAATACAAGATTACACACTTTCTAAGTGAAATTTCTGAGGGTCCTTTCCATAACAAAGATCGATCCAACTTCATTCAGGTTTACACGCTTGGTGGTGAGAAATGGAAAGATATAAAAACTCCAGAAGCCTTCAACTTGAATTATGTGAGAACCTCTGGAACAATCAATGTTGATGGAACATTGTATTGGCTAACTGAAGATAGGGCATCTAGATGGCAGCATGTTGTTATGTCCTTTGATCTCGGTGAAGAAAGTTTTTTGCGGATAAAACTGCCAACATCAGTGCATGAAGATTCTGCTTATGGTACTCGAAAGTACTGGATACGGGAGATAGATGGGAAGATATGTATAGCAACTGCTCAAACATTTCATTATCCGCCTAAAGAGATTTTTGGTAAGTTGAAGATATGGACCCTTGACAGCAAGGTGGAGCAAACGTGGATTCAAAAGTACAATATTGACTCATTAGATTACATCCCTGGTCCAAGTTTAGTTCATGGGGGTAAGTTGTTGACACAATGCAGTGACAATAAACTATTTACATATAAGTTGTTGTGGAATGGGGAGAGCTTTGAGACTGAATTGTTTAAGATGGTGAAGTTGTTCGATTTTGGCCCACGGAAGCCAGAAAACATGCAATGTTACATCTGTGTGAAGTCACTCGTACGTTTAGATATATACAAGAAAGATGGCATTGTTCCTAGGCAAAATAAGAGGGGGGGTTGGAAATTAAAGAAGTGGAAGGCATGGGAGAAAAATCTCTCTGAGAGGGAAGAAATGTGGATCCGCTTTCATCAAAAGGAGCATGAAAGTATTGTATGTTTTCTAAATTAAAACTTTCCTTAATGAATATTAAATATGTTTGAGAATTCAACAAAATGTAGAGCTTCCATTTGATAGGAATCTTCGAATCGATTTATCATATGGCTCAATGGTGTACTGCCTATTATATCCAATGAGGCGATTCGCCAACAAATAGGCATGAAGTCCACCAAAATATTTCGAGACATTTCAGATCAGGTAACTTCTTATCTAAATGGAAGTCAGCACTATTTTTCATATTTTAGAGTGAATAATCAATGACCATTTATAGATCAAAAGGCATAATTATACTTAAGTTCATTTAATTTGGTGTTCTAACATGTCTGTTGAATGATATACCAGCATCCAAGATCCCTCCGGCGGCTTAATTTGTTGGGACAAAAGCGGGATAGAGAAAATTTAATTGCTCGTATGGAGAAGTTTGCGGAAAATTCCAAGGTATAGTGTGTATACATTTACTATCCGGATCATTTGTGATATTTCATACAATAGAACATTAATAAAGTTAACATCCTTACAGGCTACATCCGATGCAATCAATAGCATCATTAGTATCATCATGAGTACTATACCAGACTAGGTAAACATTTATATTTGATCTAATTTATTATTTAGTCCCTTTTGTACTATATCTTGCTAGTTCTTTTTTACCACTTTCTTGCATCTGCTCTTTTACCACTAAATATTTCAATTAACTCACCTTGTAATGTAAAGCAGAGTAAGTATGTCATCTACATTCATACAGATAAATGACTTACATTGTAGTATAGTTATTTTTCAGCAAATATTTAATTTATGACCATGTGTGTACTAATGTTTTTATGCTAATTCTACAAGTTATCTAGCTACTTATTTTATAGTATTTTTACTTACATAGTCTACAATCAACTTAGTTTCCATCACAAGAGAGACATCTATTCATGAAATCTTATATGTAGATGTCGTGTGTGTGTATATATATATATATATATATATATATATATATATATATATATATGGAAAATAGTGGGCTATCTAGGATGCTACTTATGCATACTAATCTAACCATTGAATATTCTATAGAGAGCATGAAGTTGAGCAGTAGGAGCACAAAATATCTAACGGAAAACATAACACCCCGTTACATCAAGAGCATTTTTTTATGTATTTGTTAATACATGCAAGTACACATGCAAGCTAGCACATGCATGCAAACTAGCAACAACTCGCGCATGCATGGAGCTAGAAATACTAGTAGACCATTGAACTGGCTAAAATTTCAGCACGTATTCTAGCAATACATTCAGACCATTGAACCGGCCAAAATTTCAGCACGCATTCTAGCACTACATGTGGACAAGTGAACAAACCATTTTTCGAGCATGTAAATTAGCACTACACATAGATCATTGAGTAGACCAATATTTGAGCAACCCATTGAGTAGACCAATTTTTGAGCAACCCATATGTTGGTCTACTCCCACGTTGGTTTTATTGCAGAAATTCTTTTATGTTTTTATGCTAGGATTCATGCTAACAGGCACACATCCCATCAACTAGTACAACTAGCAGGTCTAGTGCATACAAGTACAACTAGCATACCGCGTGTAGTTTGTAGAATTTTTTGCAACAATAGAGGCTGGTTGGTATGTTACAATACAGTCTGGTCTTACCATTCTACAAACGGCAAATAACACCATTAACTGCATGCAAGATTTTGACTCTCTCTCATCTTGGCAGCTAGTTCACGTATTCTCTCTCTATATATATTCCATGATTCCATGATTCCTATCTTAAATTATAGTTTCACGCGTATATTGTAAACTAACAACTGACACCTATATATGTTCTATTAGGCATTTTATTATTTCATCTTTAAATCACATTTTATTTTCTGTATTTCTTTCTTATATATCGATGGTGTGCTTTGTGAGTGATAAAGAGTTGAGCATAATTGTGCTAATTGAGAAAAAATACAAGTTACTTTGGTTGTGCAACATAATATAAATTTGTTGTGCATCTTTTGTTTCTCTAAGAAATAGACAAATCTTAGGTTCTTATCTTCCTTTTGTTTGTAACTGTATATCTAGTTTTTTGCTGGCATGGGATGAAAGTAGGAGTGTCTTATATATGATCTTTACTCATATTTCAGGTGGGTTCTTCAAGCTCAAATGATGTTATTTATTCTCGATATTATAGTCAGGCCAAGGATATGAATGAGACCAAGAGCTTATGATGTCATTCTTCTTAGTTTACTTAAACATTTGTTCAAATCTTGCTACTTTACTATATTAGCAATAAAACAATGATATATGTAGTACCATGGATACTATTGTGTTTCTTCCTTTGTTTCTTTCTTTCAAAACTATGGTATTTAGGGTACATGTTTAGTCTCTGTGTTCTTATTACCATGTTGATTGATTTGAGACCTTGATTAATTTGAAGGTTGAATATCTATTGAAGTTCTAAAGATTACAAAACATCTCAAAGTGCAAACTCTTGTATACGAATTGTAACTTTTGACACACTTGAGGGCAAACATCACATAATTCATGGTTCGACCATGTGCATCCTAGTTATGCAGAGGCCGGGTGTAAACTCTTGTGGCTTATATCTCCTTGATGTAGACGTTTGAGTTTAATATAAGCGTTCTTGATAAAAAAACACAATGCATGATTGGGTACATCTAGAATCAAGCATGGTTAGAGTCTAGTTGACTGTTCTAGCATGCGTTTTGCCTTGGGGCAACTGATGACCATTTGTTCTATTGATAGGACAGACACTATAGAATCCCCTTTCTATGTCCTTACGAAGGTGGAATACGATCTTAAACTTAGATATTCTTCTTAGCATGTTCAGGATGTCAATCATTTTTGCTTTTTAAACCTGGAGGATCGATAGGCCCTTGCATGTAAACCACTCCCAAGCTCCATTTACATGATGTTGTTGACATTCCGTTTTAGACATTTATTGTGGCATTTTCTTTTAATTCAAAAAAAAATAGCATTTCCAAACATTATAACACTACCTTACTTAGCAAAAATTGGCACTTTTATTGGCAATGGATGTCTCATTGCCATGTATCACTGTCAAATTATCTTCTCCTAGAGGCACAATCCAAATAAAGTAAAAAGAAATATGGAAGAGCTCTATATGGAAAAGTAGCCCATGAACCACATCAGTGATGAGACTCAATGACACAACACATCACAGCCGACCCATAAAATCCAATGTTTCAGAAGCCATAGCAAGGATGTCTGTTAGTATCATTTTGGAGGGCTAATAGTATACAGTAATCACTCACCTCATAGTCCCAATTAGTAGGCTGTTTCTTGTCTAATAGGTTTCTGCACACATCAATTTACCATCAATGCAGAGGGTGAAACAAAGTGGTAAGGATTTCAAGTAGTAACTTAATGTTTTTTCCTTGACTGTAAGGTAACCTAATGTTTGATAAAGAAGATCTATTACGTACCAAGAACAGGTCTGGATATATCAACTTGCATTGTATACAAAAAAGGAACTAATCCTGGCCTTGGTTAACTCACAAATAACCCCACGTGTATAAAATACATAGTTTGCCCCACATAGTACAGGACATCCTTATAACAACATAGTAACAAGCAGAAAAACTATTTGGCCATCACATACATGAGTTGGTCGGAAGAACTCGCCTGCACATCGATTTGATTTCCAAAGACCTGTGTGCAGAGGGAGGGCAACACCAACTGGTACCTGACGGAGTAGGTTCTGTTTGGTGGCCTGCGTGCCTGTCTTCTGCATCTGGAGTGATGATAAAAAGATGTAGTAAAAGTAGTGCAAAATTAGCTAGGAGTTTGACTCTGAACTTCCTCACATGCTACACTGTTTACCCTAGCTTCATTTCTAATAAAAATGAGGCTAGATATACAAACACAAACTTAGTTCTCACGACCTGAAAGTCTAACGAGTGCCATCTGAAAGGAATCCAAACAATAAAGATAATATGATGTCCATCCCCAGATGACTACATAAAAATTAATCTGGTAAGGTAAAAAAGACGTACAATAGTGTAGCTCAATGTGACAGGAAGAACTTCTGGGACAGGGGATTGCTGAAAGGTCAAGGAAAGAGGCGAGCGAATACACTGTACCGGGTTTAGTGTACCGGCAAATATATGGAGCAAAGCATATCAGCTGGAAGGAAAATGGATTTAGATGTATAAATGAGAGACAATTCCATGAAGCTGCGGAGAAAGCACATTTTCGAATAAAAGGAAACTAAAGAGATATAAACTGTACGAAGTAGGTGATCTGGATGCCATCAAACCGTAGAGAAATCACGTGGATTACAGAAACAATACTAACACTGAAATTTGTTCTGCTTATAGGTGCCCATATCAGCTGACCGTATCAGAACAAATATGCTGACCATATCGGAACTACATGTCGAAAATCGTAGCCATGGCAGCCAGGGGGAAGCACGGCACCAACTCAACTGGGAAATGACACCCGCAATAAAACACCACAATAACGGGAAAATTGCAAATCAAAACTCGATTCCATGCCAGCACAATAACATTTAATCCCTTCTCGGTCTTTAAGCTGCACTTGCTTGGTGGCTTGAGCTCAGAGTGGTGATCTCACCCACCCGGGTTTGAGTCGCAGATGCGTCCAAATTAAAAGGGTGCTATCCACACCACGTAAAAATCCACTACTGGGAGAGGTCTCATCTTCTAACTAACAACGGACAGCCAAGGTCAATGTGTTTCTTAAGCTTGGTAGACTGCTGAATGTAATATGGTACGTACATGAAAATAAATGAAAGATTATGGAAAAATAGAAGTAACTTCAACTTAAGTGTGCCCATTAACCATTCAAAGATTCAGTTAATAATGCTTGAGTTATTTATAAACACAGTTTAACAGTGCAAGGTTGCAAAGCATAGAAACAATGCACTAAAACATATTCACAGTCAAATAGTTGTTTTGTGTTATTAGATAGAGCTAAATAAATAGTTCTAATGAACGAGCTGGTGGCACGGCATAATTCTAACTCTTCTATAGAAAGAGCGCATTTATGTTGAGAATAAATGTCTTCTTGTACATACAGGAAGTAAGGATCTGATGCAGCTAAAAAATACAAAGGGCACCTAACGGCCTAATGCCATAGCAGCATTATGAAATTAGGTTAAGGGCGTGCGGGGTGGGCGACTGCACAGGGCCCCCAAATCCTATGTACACAGTGTGAAATCACCATGGATCTGTAACTCGGTCGAGCTTGCGTGTTTTGGGAAGATAAACGCCGGGAGGAAGGAGATGACCTGTTATGTGGGCCTCACCGGGGAAAGGGTAAGCTAATGCGTGGTGCGGCTCAACCAACTAACTGATTGACCAACCAATATGTGGTGTGGCTCAATAAAACTGAAATTCTCACGCGGCTCACACCTCCTCCAGGAGTCCTCCTACGCCAGCGGAAATTGCTCCGGTGCAGACCATGGCAGCGGGCTGGTGGATTCAAACCGCTAATATTCGTTAATTCCTTATGTCAAGGTGTGGCCTTTATATTTTTCTCTTTAAATTTTTTTTTACTTTCTAGATTAAGACAATGATACTGGCGAGTAAAATAACTAATACTGTATGCATTTAGATTCAGGTCGTCAGCTACTTCTGTCAATGCCATATATTGTATACTTAGGACAAATACATAGCTTTACTTTTGCAATGCAACTTAGAAATTACCCAAATAAATTTGTCGGTTGCTCCAATCTAGGAACAAATAGCGTCCATCTACCTTAAATCAATATATCTGTAAAAACAACTAGTATTTTAAAATAAACATAAAATCAGAAGTTCATCGATATATAAAATATCAAATCCCACCTAGATTTTGGTCTCTAGCGACACATTCCAATTTTAAGGCCCAGTAAATGCTTCGCACCAGGGCCTCGAATTTATGGAGACGGCCCTGGGTACCTTGGTGAACAGTAGAGAGGTTTAAAAAGCTAAACATGCTAATAGTCGGTGGAAAAATATGTTGATCCAACAATGACTTATGGCCATGCTATTGTATATATGAAATAGAAAAAACGCTATATTCAGCTTCGAAGGATAAAACATATGATAGATGAAATGTTTAAACTGACAAATTGTCACCTAGATGAGGAATACCACACATAGCCTGACATGCTCACAGGGCTTCTGTATATATATAGCCAATGTTAGCAGGCTGTTACAATCTAAACAACATGTTTTAAAAAATACAAGAACAAATAAACTCCATATAACGCTAATTATCTAACACTCAGATCTATATTACAGAAGGCTAAAACTGATATGGATTCAAACAAATTCTGACCCTCTGTTCAGTATTTATGTATACAGATTTTTTTTGTACTTCCTACTGTAGTTTGATCAACATAATCCTAGGAGACGCTAGAATAAAAGAGGGCTTTAACTCCTTTTTCTCTTTTAGTAAATTCAAAGGAATAGTTTTTACCTGGAACACAGAGGAACATTCAGTTATGTGACACTTGATTGTGCATGGATGAACATGGCAGTGACAACACAAGAGATCATTCCTCCTACAAAATCAGAAAAGGGACATTCAGTTATGTAATAGATGTAGTTAACCTCACTACAAATTTAAATTATCTAATAGGTATATATATAAGTTGCACCAAATCATTTATCTTGTATGAAAATTGAGATCCAATAAATTAATATGGCGAAGATCATCATTTTAATTTCCATCATCCTCCAGATGGTTATCTTAGTGTTAAATACTGATCGATGTACTACTCCTATATGATAAAAAAAGAACATTATACAAATCAGGCACCATCAGTCTCACATATATACTGCATCCTCAGTACTCCCTCCGTCCCGGTTTAAAGGACAAAATTTGCAAACCATGCAATCCCAAAATATTTAGACACAAAAACATTTAATCTCTATAATTACTCCGTGTGAAAAGAACAAAATGCTTGCATGCACATGTGTGAACAAATGTGAACGCTTTGATAGCTCTTCTTCTCCTCATGCATGTTCTTCTCCACGCTATTAAATGGACGAATTGGAGGATACCTAGGGCCCAGAGAATTACAAATTGTGTCATTTAAACCGGGATGGAGGGAGTACCAGTGTTCTGTTATAGGTAAGAGCAAACTTATTTATGCGGAGAACAACATGGGCACTGTAAAAGGTGCAACATCTTGAGCTAACAGTTTTACAAACTGATTTTTTTTTATCTTGGGCATCTTTTGGCTTTTGATTTACCTTAAACTACTTCTACCCACTGTATCTGCTCTAGCAAAACAATCTGAAATCGGAATTCTCTTTCTAGTGTCCACCTATACCCTGTGTAATAGCCTATATGAAATCTGAAGCATTTGACTAACGCCTGGATGAGTCAAGAAAAATATAATCATATGGTAGATTTTACTATAGTTAGAGATTAGATACCTGAACATAATAGAACACGATTCATATCCATTAGTAGCTATAGGTTGGCTAAAGATGAATTTCATAAATGACAGCAATGAACTGGTAAACCATTGACATGGCTCTTTACAGTTCAAGTAGGCTACCCTTGGTTGTCATAAGCATTAACAGTCACGTCATTTATTCCCCGACATTACAAGGACAAAAGAAATCATGCACTCTAGGCTATCAGAGGTAAATCTGATTGTACCATTCAAACAGGCAATATCCTTTAACACAACACCTTAGCTAGTTAGCTTCATTGATTATAAAACCCAACTTGTCCTCTATTACATAGTGCTATGATCTCGAACCACTGCCCTCGCGTCACACATAGCTTGCTGGATCTCAATCTTAAGATACAAGGTCTCACACGCGCATGATTTTTGAGTCGCCGAGTCAAGTCAAGTCGCCGATGCTGCGGCTCGTGACTTGCCGACTTGAGTCAACGACTCAGCTCGTATAGTCGCCCCAAGTCGCCTTGCTACAGTGCACGTCAAGTTCGCTTGTTATCTTTTTTTTAGCAACGTTGACCTGTTATCTATTGTAGCCCGGCCTACAACCCCCAGATCCCCGCCGCGCGGCCCAAGGCCTGGCCCAACCAAAACCCTAATCGAGAGACCCCCAGATCCCCGCCACGCGGCCCAAGGCCTGGCCCAACCAAAACCCTAATCGAGAGAGAGCTCTCCCACCAACCACCACTCTTCATCCAGATCCCATCGAGCTCCCGAGCGCCTCCTTTCCCGAGCTCCTGTGGCCGGCCTCCGATCCTCCACCCCGGCGCCCTCTCTCCGGCCGCCGCCAGCCACCTCGACCTCCTCCCGAGCGTCCCCGCGGCTCACGTCTTCCTCGACCTTTTTCTTCTGCGCCACCGCCATGCTCTGCCTCCTCCTGCGCCGCCGTCCTCGCCATGCTCTGCCTCCTCCTCGACGCCGCCATGCTCTGCCTCCTCCTGCGCCGCCGTCCTCGGGCATCAAGTCGCTGAAATCCTGAGGCAAAAGTCGCTATATAGTCGCAGGAAATCGCCGTCGAGCCAGTGACGTGGCGCGACTTGCTCCGTGAGTCAAGTCACCTGCGCGACCCAGCCACGCCGCGACGACTTGGCGATTAGTCGGCGACTCAAAAATCATGCACACGCGAGAGTTTGCATGGGGAAGGAGAAAGAGAGAGCGCAGGTAGGAGGAGATGGTTACAATTGTCGGTCTAGAGAAAGACTTTGGGGCTTAATGGCTAGCAAATGAGGTGGTGTGCTAGGCAGCCCGAGTTCGAGCATCACTTCTCCTATATAGTAGTAGTGTCTAGTTCCTCCTAGACACTCTTTCATTTTTTTTACAATTGTCTGTCTATTGATGCATTCTCATTACACGCTTAACTAGTGGATCGTCAATTGAGGCTTGTCACTGCATAGTTTGGGCCGGCTCATTTGTGGGCCTTACTTGGCGGTCCAAAGCCCTTCGGATGTCCCTCCTTCAGCGGTGCCGTTTCACCGGTGTCGTAACTCATAGACTACGACGTGAGCACCAATATCTAAATGTGAAGTTCAGAAAGCATGGAAATCTCATAGCAGTCCAAATACTCACATTGCTATGGGAGAGCATGCCCTCCCTTCGACTAATGAACTTTGATATTCCTTGGGATGGAATGAGGTACTACATGACTCGGCCTTGATTCTCCAGGCCTGAATCCAGTAGCAACACAGTTGTATAATACAGACCCTGTAGAATGCAAAATGGAATGCAGACCATCTGTGCAGATACCATTTTTTGGTAGGCTTCATCAAGCAAAATTAGAGTATGAAAAGAAAAGTGGGGTGGGGGGTGGGGGGGCAGGGGTGTTGAACCATCCGCTTGTCGCAATATCATTCACACGATAAATATTACTACCATAGATCATGACCTAGCATTAGCACACAAATCGACCATTATCCTGCAACCACAAGAGAAAAAAAATGCAGGAATGCTACCACAACAACTGAACAAAGAAAATAAAATGAGTACAAAATATGTCACCAGGAAGCAGAGAAGAACCACTCGCATAAAACAGAGTGAGTACCGAAAAATTGTGGAGGCCAGCCGGAGCAGATTGAGAAGGGGCTCGTTAGAGGTAGAACCTTGCTGGTGACCGCTGCTGCTCCATCAGGCCTGACTGCTGTAAGTCAAATAAGATGGTGTAAGAAATAAAAAGAATTGAACTCATATCTACATTTGAAGACCAAAGAAAAGATGCGGCAATAAGATCATGTCCGGTCTAAGGCCAATCAACCTTTCGACCACGGCAGAATACAAGAAAAATCATTTGACAGTTTCATCAAGCAGTTGGTGTGCATTGGTCAATTGTAAATGAAGGTAAGATGTAATGATGTATGAGGTGACGAGACCTACCTCTGTATGTGATGGAATCCAAAGCGTGCTAGGCAGATGAGCAAGGAGGCTTGTAGCAGGAAATCCACATCTGAGCTATTCCAGTTCTGAAAGCAATGGTAGAAACAGCGAAGGTTGAGGCTTGTTGCAGGAGAAGGGTGCAACTACTGGGAGCAGAGACCACGGCCACCGCGGCGAGCACTCGCGGGAGGGGTGGACTTGCGCCACCCTCCACCTGGGGCCCAGGGGAGAGGAAGGGGAGGAGGGCGAGCCAACGAGCCGCTGGCCGACGTTCTCTCTGATGAACCTGGTGAGAGGCCGGTGAGAGGATGGAACAAGAAAGATCAGTTCATACTCCCACCAAGACGGAGGGATTCACGATTGTGGGCTGACGAGCCCGCGCTCGACGAACCGGAGTTGTGTGTAATCACACTATTCACACATATGGAACGAGTTGTAAAATCAGGTTGAAACCGAGTTTATGACAAGTGGCCATGTGCCAATGACTGAAAATCATGAGATAAACCGCAATGTTATACTTTATCTGATCTATAATAAGGGTCGCTAGAGTATCTATCTTGGACATTTATATTAGGAACAGTACTAGGCGTTTCCCGGTGAATTTGTGCTTTTTATCTCTGGGTCCCAGCCAACCACGTGTTCTTTTTTTTGGGTCAAAATCCCGCTTTTGCTATAGAAAGTCTAGCTTCTACATATTGTTTTTTTTGCTGCATGTAGTAAAAAAAGGTTTAGTCTAGAAAATAGAAAAACAGACTGAATCTCGTCGGAGATTTCATCGAAGACGTCGCCGACGATCGTGTAGCAAAAAAAGGTATGCTAATGTAGCACCAGAGACTCACCGGAGGCTTTCGCCGGTAGACCTCACCAGAGACCGAGTAGCAAAAACGTTACGCTATTGTAGCAAAACTACAAAATGGTGGTAGCAAAAAAATAGTACTAATCTATACCTAATAATAAAGAACGCAACGTTTATGTCTACCGTCCGTCCATCCAAAAAAGACGATTTTGCCCTCAGTAGTTCGGAGAAATTACGTGTGCTGCCACTGCGGTCAACTTCCTCTTCTTCGCTTCCCTTCTGTCGCTTCTCTCGCTCGAGACAGAGCCACAGGACGTGCACCATCCCCCACCGCTCACCTCCCGTCACCGCCCAATTGGTTGAATCTCCGACCCGGAGCCGCAAGCGGAGCATCCCTCTTCTATGGTTCTTGATCTTCCCGTCCGCTTCCAGCTTCTTTTCCGGACGGATCTACCGGAACGCTGCATCCAGGTCACCGTACATATCTCCATCGATGAGCAGGAAGAGGTTTGGCCGGCTCTGACCTGGTAGGGATTCAGGGAAAGAAGCAGGGGAGGGAAGGGGAGGGCACCTCGCGACGGCTAGCTGCGGGCGCGATCTACATCTTGGTGCGATTTGCCAGCAGAAGCGAACTCATCCCCTCCCATTTGTCTTGGTCCACCAGCGAGTGTTGTTCTCACCTATCCTTCCTTATGCTCCTCCCTCCCACTAGCAACCATGGTCCGACGGGCGCCGAGGATCGGGGATGGAGGGAGGCGTGGAGGAGCACGCGGGGCAGCGGACGGAAGAGGATGGGGAAGGTCCATGTCGAAGAAGTCTGTGAGGGTCAAGGTCAGAGGCCAGCGCGAAAGAAGGCAAAGGACACAGCCGTGGCACGGCCGCCGGCTAGAGTACTGACCGGCGGAGCCTGGCGAGCGGCCGGAGGATGGGGCAGCCGGGAGGCTTTGGTGCTACACGACTTGCCCGACGTGGTCCTACGCTTCTGCCTGTGGCGCCGCGCGAACAGTCACACCTGCTCTGCTTCTCAGCTATCGGCGATGTGCACATTGCCCTCGATTCTCTATTATGCCAAAACATATCTGGGCCTAGATGGGCTTGGGCAGGCCGCGATTGACGAGGTTTGATCTCGTCAATGCCCATTGTTATGGACTTAGGTTTTGGAGAAGATGGGGATGCTGGAGATCGCGGAACGGTTAGCAAACAAGCAACACGGGGACACGAGGTTTACCCAGGTTCAGGCCCCCGGAGGAAAACCCTACTCCTGCTTGTCTGCTCTTGATTACGGCGGAACCGGTAATTACAGGGGTGCGCAGATGCAATCTGGCGTGGAGGTGTGTATGCGGAAGTATGAGGTGCTCTAGATCTGTATATCTATCATGGAGGTGGAGATCGTAGATCTATCTATTGGGGGGTTATGGCGTGTGTGTAGTCGTGCCCTCCTGGCGTTTATATAGACTTAGGCAGGTCCTAGGAACAGATCTAGTCGGTTACAGGTTTTAGGGTTTACCCCTTTGAATTTCCTATCTACTCCAGTCTTGTTATCTAAGGATCCGAAGGCGTCATGGGCTTTGGCCACCCGAAAATCTTCATGGGCCGGCGTATATTTGATGTGGGCCTTCCTTGGGCTGGACCAGGTATGTTGAGATCGTGTACCCGCGGGGTATAACCATGTCAGTAGCCCCCGAGTGTTCAGTCGAATCGTACATTCGGCCGAGGACTCTTCAATCCTTTGGGTGCAACTCTATCTTTCAAGAGAATGTGTAGGGATTGTTGATGCGTGTACCTGACTCTCCTGACGGATCAGGGTCAGTTAACTGTCTTAGGACAAAACAACACGATCTTCTTCAGATTCAAGTCCCTCGACTTGAACCCGGAACATATGCTGGCGTAATTCGACTCAGGCCGCGGAGGACTTACAGGAGTGGAATTCCAGTGAATTCAATTGATGTACCCAACGCGTTCGTCAGGATTTTTCATCGCGCCTGTTGGCACGGGTTTATACTAGCAGAGCGCAGTCATGTGCGTTACCAGGCCATTAGATGATATCTGTAGGTCTTATCTTTGCGTCGCAGACACAACATCCGAATTTTATCACCGCGGAGGTGTTTTCGGGTAGTCAAGTAGAATGCTACTCACTTAGCGTTTAGTTGAGGCAGAGTTGCCGAAAAAAATTTGCATACTGATCCGAAGGATCTCAGTCGAAATTTTATAGGTTGCGCGACCAGCGCTCCCTATGGAGTAGCCCCCGAGTGTCTGTTTGAGTCGTAGACTCGAGCGGAGACTTTAATTCAGCCGTCGTTCAGTGTCAGGTCCGTAGGACACAATTTTTTTTCGGATGCTGAAATCCATCCTCCCTATGGGAGTAGCCCCCGAGTCCGTAGTGGAGTCGTAGACTCAACGTAGGACTCGAAGAAACAGTTCAGTGTTGTAACGTGTTGTTCTTTTTTCGGATGCGCGGCCAGCGCTCCTGATAGGAGTAGCCCCCGAGTGTCTATTCGAGTCGCAGACTTGAGTGGAGACTCATGCGAGGAGAGACCACTGATCCGTAAGTGCATCGAGTCAGCGTCTCATGCATAAGGAGCCAGGAGTCGATGTAGCGGAGTCGCGCGACGTTTATCCGAAATGACTCGATGTTGTGAATGAAGTCAATGCAGTTGCTTCTGTCGATTTAGCGGCCAACGTCGCGTCTGTCGGGTGCGTGGCCAGCGTCACGTCTTCGTAGCATCAAGCGATGCAACCATCCGAGGAGGGACTCGACTCGGGTCTTGAGTGTATGGCGTAGCCAGCTGTTTTGTCGACTCCTATTGGAGAACCCGATAGAATAGCTCGACGTAGTCGACGTTCTTGTAAGCTGCAGAAAACATAAAAAATTGTGAAGTACTTGTATCTTGTAAGAAATATTTGCCTGTCGGCTTGTATAGTAAGATTCTGGTGCCGATCGAGTCGACACTTTTGCACTATATGCTAGGCCTTTTTGTTAGCCTGATTAACCTTAGTTTCAGTACCTTGCCGAGACACTCGGAGTTCAAGGATTCGATGATCAGGCAGAATCAGCTACTCGGGCTGTCGCGTTCGAGGTGCTCGAGTGCGTGGAGCCAATGACACATTAGGTTACTCGAAGAGGGTGCAGCCCCCGAGTGTTTCGAGTGCGAGTTAAAAAAGAAATCATCTCTAAGTAGAGGGAAACTTAGCTTTGTTGGTTGTCATGGCGAACTTGACACGGTAGCGGGTCACGCGGCGGACCACTGTCATAGCAGCGACGGGTTCCTGGGATCGATGGCGGCTGCGAGTTCCGCATCCAAAGATTTTCGCAATCGAAGACCATGTTGGGCCATCGCATCCGAAGGATGTATCGGGTTATCGCAGGCGAAAGCCGCATCGGGTCGCTCATGCCGAGGGAACCACCGAGGGCTTTCGACGCTCGTCCGCCTTGATGGGGTTCTCTGCCTGCGCATGGAGGCTGGTTGGTAGCGGCGCTTCGCGCTGCGTCTTGTCGAAGGTCGGGGATGCTCGGCGTGCGTCATGTGGTCGGAGGGCTCGTCGTGGCGGCGCGGGCTCGTCCGGGGCTCGATCTGGGCCGCCAGGGAGGTGTTTGGGTGGCGATGTCCTTCGCTCCTTTTGCGCGGCAGCTGCTCGGGTTTGCTCTGGTTGTTTCGACAACTATCTCGTGGGTAGCGGTGATGATCCGGACGGCGGCTTTCGTCACGGCGACGGGGAGCCTAGGCATGGCGGCGGAAGGGATGCTTGTTGGTCGTCGGGTGCTTGTCGAGTGAGGAGGTTTGGTGGTTGTGCGGTCCTTGTTGGCGGCGATGACATGACGCCTTTGTGCGCCACATCCTTCTTGAAGTCGTCAAAGCGGTGTTTCTCGATCCTCCGCCTGCTCTCCGGAAACCCTAGATCCCTCGCGGGATCGGGCGTGGGTGGCGCTTTTGTGTCGCTTTGCCTCTTGGGGCCTCGCTTTGGACGTCCACCGGACTGAGAGTTTTGTGGTGTGTGTTGGTGGTTTTGGCGTAGGCGCCTTCGGCCTGGACAGGGCGTAGCCCTTGGCCGGCGTGGTAGTTTGGAGCGGTGGCTCCGGTCTTTCGCCTCCGCTTGTTGCCGAGGTGTGGTGTCGACCTGGTTGGTCGTCGACCTGGTGCGGGCTGGCGTGGTGTGTTGTGTTGTATGCGGTTTTTCGGTATGTTTTACTCATAAAACGGGCCAACTCTTTTCTACTATATCAATGAAAGGCAAAACTTTTGCCTAGTTTCAAAAAAAAATTGCTAGAAAAAGCTTCCTGCCCAAAAAAAAAGACAAAAACCACTACCGAAAAGAAAGAAGACACTTAATATATGATCTGATGCTTTTTTGGGCTTAAGAAATACCAAGGTATAAACGCTGGATATGCTGATTTTACTGGTAACACAACACCACTGAAAAGAAATAAAGACCGCAGCAACAATCCCTGCTGTTCCCGACGCCCTACGGTCTGAACATCTAGCTTTGAATCATGCAACCCCTGATGCTCAATAGTTGGGAATCGGGAGAGTTATTTTCTCTACACTGCCTTGTGCTCAAACATTCAATCGAGTCTGCAGCATATGATTCCTCTTGGCTGGGACCCCTGTTCCCGTAGGCAAAGTTTCTAATTAGGCTAGCTTTTTCTGAATCTTGTGTTGAGTACTGTCCGAGTGCTTATAACAGACGAGCTGATAAGCTGGCTGCGTTAGGTGTCGTATGCATTCATGATTTGCAGGTGTTCTAGCCTATGAACATCCCATCTGCTGTAATGTCTCCGGTGGCCAATGATTTAGTTGTGTCGAACTCACGATTCGTCCCGGTCGACAAGCTAGGCGAGACCCGAGGAAGGGGACTGGTGTGCGGATCTTTCGCCGTGGCTGGCCGCCGCCCTATGTGCCTCCCTACAAGCTCGCCACCCTCCGTGCGCGTGCACCACCAGGAATCAGAGCATCTGCGACGAACTCGCCACCCTCTGAGTGCGTGTGCCGCCAGGAACAAGAGCACCGCGTGCGGCGACAACCTCGCCCAGATGCTTTGGAACGACGCTGGGAATTAACAAAGCACAAAGCAGGAGCGGTAGAGACGTAGAGTGGCACAATGTGGTCGGGCAAGTTCGCCAAGCAGACTCCAATGGATGGGAGCATGCATTGTTGAGTCGGACGGTTGGGAGATACAGGTGGGGATCGATTTGGCCATGGCAAAGGAGGCCGCGCAGGCGACGGCCGGGAATTCTGGTAGGAGGTGGCAGAGCCGCTGGGCTACGGCCTGGAACTCCGGTAGCAGGTGGCAGCCTTGATGCAGGCTCGAGGCTCACCTTCCGTGAAGACAAGTAACCAGACTGAATTTATATTGAAACATGTAGGTAAATGGACCAAGCAAATTAGTTAATGTCACAATCTTTTTCACAAGCTGTCTTGCGCTAAATGGAATTTTTGCTTGGTCAATTTTTCCAAAAACAAATTACTTAATGCAACTATTAAAAGATGAAGATTTTAAAAAGGAAAAATGTCTACTACTAATTCCAAATAAGTAATGTTTCAATCAAAAGTTTACGGTACCTTCTTACTATATTGGAAGACTTGGCATGTGCATAATTGTGTAATTGCATTATACCTATTTTTATTTTTATGAAAGGTTGTGTCAAATGCATAGGCGTTGACGAATGTTGGAGGATCGCTACACATACGCTTGCTCAATCCTCCTGACCGCCTTACTCAAGTGGGGTGAAGTGGCGGTGGTGACGCATGCATACCGGGTGCCCTGACTGAAGCGGCGAACAAAGAAGATAGTGGAGAAGCTCTCACCCTTAAACTTGAGCTACATGGGCCGTCTTATTTTTTTGACCGGTAGAAACCCATATCGAGATCACGTCTATCTCTGTATATGTGTACTCGGTCGAACTAGGTATAATCCACGTTCCGGTCGGCTGATCCCACCTTCTATTATCGCGATCTACGTTTTGTATGTCATATTTTTAATTTTTTTTGTTGTTGTTATATAACTTCTGATTTTCGCCTTCCACAGACACATGAGCATACGTATATGGTGAGTATACGTCTAAGAAGACCATACGAAGTTCGGATGGGTTCGTACGGTCCTCTAAACAATCGAAATCGAGTTTTTGTTTGTCAAAATTTGAAAGAGGGAGGGGGAGGGGGTGGTGGACCGAAGCAAAAGTGAGTGGAGAAATGTCTAACCTTGATGGACATTTTTGTCTCCCATATACCGGATGCCCTGGCTAAAGCGGCTGGTAGTGAAGGCAATGGCGAAACATCTAGCCGACACATATTTTTGTCTCGTATATACCGGGTGTCATGGCTCATGCCTGAAGCGGCACACGGCGAAGGCAGCGGCGAAACATCTAACTTCGACGCATATTTTTGTCTCCCGATGTAACGCACGGGTATTTGTGCTAGTGTAGCAAAAAGAACGACCTCGCCGAAGACATCACCGGTGCCTGCCGTAGCAAAACCGACTTTGCTGAGGACTTTCCTCGAAAATGTCGTAGCAAATATTTTATGCTATTATAGCAAAAACATAGAAGAGAAATAGAAAATTTTTGCTACTATTGTAGCATCACCCTGTAGCAAAATATCAAAACGCGTCCATTGGTCGGTAGCATCGCGACTCTTCATTTGTAGCACGGACGATCACCTTCAGTAGCATTGCCGTCCTGTCTGTGTAGCACCGTGACGAACAGGAAGGAGATGCACAGGTTCTTCTACAATGGCGGACGCAGGAGTTGCAGCTACGGTGGGTTGAGGGAAGGGTGGGGTGCACTTGCCGGTGGTTTGGGAACTTCTAATAGGAGCCACGGCGTGCGGGCTATGCCTGCACGGGCGTGCTTGCCAGGCTGGAGGTCGGTGGCGGCTTCCGATGAGCTACAGGGGAGGTCTGCGACGCACGGTGCTGGTGCAGTGAGGCGACACAAGCTAAGGGGAGGGCAACGGCATGCGGGCTGCAGGGCTTGGACGGCAAGCTTTCCCCGTCCAGGTGAAGGAAGAAGGTAGCGGAGGAGCACCATGGTGCACTGGAGGAGGTGGCGGAGAAATCGGACGAGGAGGCTGGAGGAGCTCCGCTTGTGGTCGGCGTTGACTGGAGCAGGGAGGAAGCCACCGTGCTATGGTCTGAGGCGGCATGAAGAGATGGGCGAGGGAGGCAGCAGGGACGCACGGCAAGCTGTGTGGACGACGAGATCGGTGGCCGCGGACAAGGATCCTTGATGGCTGTGGAAATCTCACGGGTGGTTGGTGAGGCCATGAGGGGATAAGGTTCTGTTTTTTTTTTGGAAGAGGACCTCGCAGTGCGGCCGTGAACGAGACCTGGGGGATCGAATCGTTCCGTTCCCAAGGGGATGCGAATCATTTTCCTTATATTAGAGCATCTCGACGGTTCAATAGGGCTAGGCATAAAAATTCTATTAGTCCGGAATGGCCTAAACAAGGGTCAAGTAACCACTTGTGGCCCCAAATGGCTCGGAGGTGCTGGGCAGGCCAAACACCTCTATCTCATGGGACTCCAACAGACGGGCACCACATGCAAGCGACCCCATCATTTTCCCCCAACGCTCATTTGTGCTGTGTGCAATGACCTCTCTTCCCACTGAATCATGCCCTCGCAGCCCCATTTCGTCGTCAATTGTTTGCTATGTGTCCCCAACTACCACCCAGGCTGACTGGCACTGTCCCATGATGTCAGTTTGAGACCCTCCACCGCTCCGGTCGTGGCGCGTGCGATGGATGCAATCGTATGTAGCGCATACAACACCACTAGCGCCATCATGGGGACTGTTTGAGCTCCGCCGTTATGCCGGTTTCCTAGACTCTTCCATTCGATGCTAGTCGTCTCACCGGCCACACCTCTTCAACCAGTGTCCGAGATCACCTCGCTCCCACTCCGTGGGCGGGTGTTCGGCCATTTACCCGAATATGTATTTTTCTTCTAAGATTTTTGCCAGGTAAATTTCATAGAATGTTCCGTTGTTTGATTCCCACATTGTTTGATCCATGGACTACAATTGCGATAATTCAAATTTTAATTCTAAATTTGTATGAACTATTTTTTGTGTGTTTTAAATTATTATTGAACTGAGTTATGTGTTAAAAACTATTATGCAAGTTGTATCATTTAGATAGAAATATTAACATAGTAATGTGAAAATAGCACAAAATATAAACGGGTTCAGACTGATTTGGGGCACCACCGGTGGCAGTCGCCACCATAGGTTCGGACATTGTGTTCGGCCACCCCCATACCCCATAGTGTACAACTTTTGGGGCACCTTGGACATATTTCCAGGTGCGCCGATGGAGATGCTCTCAATCTCAAGCCCAATGTTGCATTCTATTCTTCAGGCCGCCGTAGCCTGGCATTGAATCAACGACGCCAAAATAGCGGAAAGAGAGCCATTCACACATACAAAATCAAGCAAAAACTTGTACAAAGAAATCCGTGAAGCAGCTCTAAGCAATGCGTTGAAACGTGCATTCTTAGTAACACACATAATAAAATGTTTCTATCAAATCAATCACGTGTTACTAACACATGCCTTTCGTTTATACTAATAGTTAACTATATTTTGGAGGACATATCAACATGCTCACGTATCAATGAATTAAATCTAACAACGATTAAAGATGAGTGCTAACAATAATAAATTGTTAGAAAATAATATTCCGCGCTTATCATAACTTTATACTAAATCAACGATATTTGTTATAAATGGGAGGGAGAACCAAATATAACAAGATGTGCGACATCTAGCCACGCAGATATATGAGTCACTTTGCTACTTTGTCCGGAAGGACAAGGACATTGCCGAGAGCCATCCAATTTGGTGGCGGACAGTTGTGTCAAGGAAACGTTGGGTACAAATGACAGATGAGCACTGCGGTTGCAGGTCGATTTCAGTGGTGTACAACAGTTCAAAGATGTGCCATCTTACTTATTAAGACTGCACCTAATTCACTGGCTAATTCAAACGTCTTTGATGTTGTGTGTTGGTGGTCCAATGCATACATATGTGCGCAATAATCATCACTGATAGTATCAAGAGCGATGATGATCATTGGATCTTTCTTTTTTGTTTCAAGAAAAATGTAACACTAGTGTAAGTGATGCTGATCATGTTAGCCTCTTTCAGAAAATTGGAACTGTACAGCCTTTTACTGTAAGCTAACAAGATCTTCAGTCCAAAATACTCCGTACAAGGAAAAGAGGTTGCAACAAAAGACCACCCAGAAGACAGAGAAACTATGGAGAAAATTCAAGCTAGAAGTGCGCATCTTTACAGCTAGAACTGATCAGGATTCAGGTAAGATGGTTTCAATTGGTGGGCTTAGACAGCTAGATCGATGCAACTCTTGTTGGTAAATATCCTTCCAGCTCCAGCATAACAATTTCCTGGAAATTCTTGCCACCCACCCCAATTCTTTCACCTCCCTTGCACGTCCGAACGAACCTGGCAACCCCAAAGCCACCAGATATTCAGGAACAGAAAGATGACGACAAGGCTCGATTCATATTCATCGGCAGAAATTGCCATAAATAAACTTGCTAGTTCATATTCTCTAATCTGTTCTACTACTACTACAGTATATTACAAATCTTTCCATCCCCAGCACCAAAATCGAGCGCGGCAGCTGCGGATGGCGAGCAGAGCTGATCACCGCCTGCTTGACCGTGGCTGGAGCGGCGTGGTGGAGGCAGCATCGATCCGGACGGTGGCCCGGCGGCCGGTCCCGGACCCGCCGCAGCTCCGGCACGGCATCCTCCTCGTGCCGGCGCAGGTCCGGCACCCGTCGCCGTCCCCGTCGGACCACCGCGAGCAGAGGCACTCCACCCTCCCCGTGCCGCTGCAAGTCGAGCACCGCGGCTGCGGCCACCGCACAGCCGCTGCGTGCCTCCCGTCCTGCAAGGACCTGTTGGCCATCGCCACGCCCGCCAGCATCCCCAGCCCCGCCGACGCCACGGCGATCGGAGCCACCATATCTTCCGTGCACGCGTGCTAACAGATCCTCTCCTGGAGATCTCGAGGGATCCGGAGAGAGGTCGGCAATTGGTGTACGAAGCAAGGCCAGTGAGCGTGCAGAGGGGGACAAGGACTTTATAGAGGGTAGTGCGTGTGCCGGGCCGCCTCCTCAAGGAGCGCGGTCATGGCGTGTGTCATCGTCATGCCCTGGTGGGTGGGTTCTTGCAGGGTAAGCAAGAAAATCAATCAGTGAGGAGAGTGATTAATGAGCAGAGAAGGATTATTGGAGTGGGGGAGGCCAAGTCGGCAGCGTCCCCTTCCGTCCTTTATTACCGTCGCTAGCCGCCCCTGCTGGTCTGCACTACAGTGGCTGGGGCTCTCAGCCGGAAATTTCCGAACAGTCACGTCATTTATTCCGGAAGATATATACTACCTGGCCACTTGGGTCCATCGCGTAGGAATAGATTTTTTTAAAAAAGATGATAGCTCCATCTGACCATTTTTATAACTACGAAATAAAAAATCTCAGTTTCTTCGATGCTTGGTACAAACTATACAACCCTTTTGCCCCCTCCTCCTCTTTACACTTTGACAAAAAAAATCGATTCGTTTCGAAGATCGTAGAAATCCATTCGAAGCCCGTATGATTCGCTTAGACGTATACTCATCATCCATGTATACTCACGTGCCCGCGGGGAGGTGAAAATTGAGAGGTATATAGCAACAACAACAAAATTTCAAAACATGGCATGCAAATAGATAGATCGTGATAAAGGGAGGTGGGATCAGCCGGTGGGACGTAGAGTATACTCAGCTCGACCGAGTACATCTAAACAGTGGTATACATGGCTTGGATATAAATTTTAGAGGGACACTAAAGCACACCTTACTATACAAAGGTATGTTCACTATACAAAGGTGGCTTGGATACAATATATGGCATGACAGAGCCAGAATATTTAAAATGATATTCTTAGAAGGAAGCACAATGCCCACTTTAGGGCATCTCCAACGGCGTGATCCATTTTGGATGGCCATGTCTAAATTTGTTCGCTGAAATCGGTCACGAACAAAAACTGGGTCATGACCTGCCAGACCCATTTGGTCTGAGATGGCTATTTTGGCTAGCACGGGTCGGTTGAACATTTGGCCAACATATTACAACAAAATAGGCAATAAATAAAATTAAAATAGTTCATATATACATAGATTTCTACAAACAATCAAACATAATTCATAAATTACATTAAACAAAGAAGAGGGGTATGACTAGTGATATAGGTTTCCCGCATAAGTCCACGTATGCTCAACCAAATCCACTTGAACTCTGCCATAAAGATTCTGATCACGAATCATAATATCCACATACATGAACTCTTTTCAAGATGCAACCCCGAGTTGTGGCTCAACCAAGGCCTCAAATTCCAAGCCTTGATCGGCTCTCATCATGCTCACCATCAACGATCATATTGTGCATGATCATACAAACACTCATGATCACCTCCCAAATTCTCTCGATGCTCCAGGTTCTAGCAAGGTGACAAAAATAGCTCACCGAGATTGAAGCACATCATATGACCACCCAACATCTTTTCTACAAACTTCTTGTTGTTTTGCGAACCCTCTTATATTTTTATACTTCATGGTCGTGAGTTGTCTTGAGAAATGTTGAACAGAAAAGATAGAAGCCACCAGCTAGATAATATCCTTTTTATAATGATTATGATTTACACAATTAAGTTAGTTTTCTCATTTAAAATGGTTCCAGCAATGCAACACGCTTGTGCAGCTAAGGACAATGACGCTATCGACGTGATGTCTTGACGGATCAATATGCATCCCTGATTGAGCTCCAAGATCTACCGACATCACCTCCGCCGAAATTTCGATCCTCGTTCAGAAATCGAGGCTTCATGTTTTGGCTGGCGCGCCATGTAAAATCAGATTATCCGAGAGTCACACAGTCTCACGGATCGCAGTGCCGGCCCTCTCCCTGCTAGTCGCCGTGACGGTAAGGCTTAATTTACCTTCGTTTGGAGAAGATGCGCAAAGCCTTTCAGGCTTCAGCCACTAATTGAATTACTACTTGGCTCAAACTTTCTCGTGGCAACCGATGTTCTCGATCGTGGTAACAGACTTGTGTAGACCAGAGCAGAATCATGGACCGGAAAGTGGTAGTTTGAATTCAACCAGCGGCTGCTGCTTCACTCGATCGCGAGCGGCTTAGCGTATGACTTCATGCATCACTTCTAGACTCTGATTCATCCATCTCTTCTTCTTTCTTTTCCGTTCCTTGGCCACAACCGATCACCGTTCATTCAGTACCAGCAGTCAATCGACTACAAACCTGACGAGAGTGATGCATGAAGCTCTGCTGGTATATTAGCAGGAATCTTAATTACCTTTTGAGAAAGAGAAAAGAATCATCCGACACAGTAGTTTTGCTTCATGCATGTTTTATGGAGTGCGCCTAACACATTAGTTTTGGGATAAAAAGACAAGCTGGCTCAGCAGTGATGTGCCGTGAGGTTAGTGTACTTCTAGACGATCAGGCTGAGGCTGCACCGCGGTAGTATGTGCCGTGAGGCCGCCAAGGAACTGGTGTGGTGGACAGCTGATTAAAGCAAACGAATTTTGAGACTCCTACGCGCGCACCGATCGAAACGGGCGGTGAGCGACCATACTACGACCCCGGGCGGGGAAACGGACAAAGGACTCAGTGCGCCGTTCCAACTCGGGGTAGTATTCTACTACTCGTATATACTTCTACCTATAGAAGGTTCGGCGGCTGAACCAGGACAAGCGACGGTCTGCATTCGGAGTCGGCACCAGGAAACGATACGGAAAGGAGGAGGAAACCCAACCGGCCCTGTTTTGTCCGTTGCGCGCCAATTGATTTTCTGATCTCGAAAGCCTCCGACAGGGCGCAACGGGTGGGGTGGAACTCCTTGTCATGGATGGGAATGGGAACGCACGCTCGCCGATCGAGAGCGGCATCATCAACTTGATACGCCGGATCGATCATGGGCAGCTGGAGCGATCATCGCAACTACTACTACTAGTAGCCTGCGGGATATTTATGAGTTGATGATGCACCACTTCCACTTGTGTAAACCACGCCCAATATGATTATCCTAAAAGCTTTTGCAAATAAAATTTTAATAGAGCGGCAGATGGAAGGAGAGGGAAGCAGCACACTCGGCGGCTGAGATTGGAAGGGGTTTGGTTCCTCCATCGCGTGTCTCCTGTGAGACGAGGGAGAGGCAAAAAACGATGACGGGATCGGATTGAGCTAACACATATTCTTTTCTGCTTTGCTTGCACACATGCAGATATAGCTAGCGCATCTCGTACCCTGTCTTGTGCAAATATTTGACAGAGTCAAAGTGCAGCAGAAGCTGAACCACAAGACGTAGTCATCTACTACCACTGTTACAAAATATAAAATGTATTTTGTTGACTTAACTGGCCTACCAAAACGTATTATACATTGGAACGGACGTACTAATACATATGGACTTGGCAAGAGAGAAAAAAACCAAGAGGAGAAAATGAACCATTCCGTCAGGGCAATGAGTTGTGATGGACCGTTCTACGGATTTTTCATGTTACAGCATCTTCATCAGTGCCCTCGATAGCCCCATATCGTCCCATTAAGGATTCATGTACTCCAGCGGTGCCTACCATCGGTCCGAGCATTGTTCAGATTGGACATGTAACACTCACGTAAGACCGTGGGATACACAACTTACCACTAGGGCACTCATAAAGGTCCAACACAATTTCGGTCTCATATTCAAAACCAGGTCACAAGCCTTACTAATAAGACAGGTCTCACTTCCCAATTTTCAGTATTTTTGTGTGGCAACATATACATATACTTGCCAACAACGTTCTCCTAGCGACAATGTTCTTGTTAGATGTATATATCTGTATATTATATTTCTCCTGTTTGGGGGCTTCCTGCATATTTGCCCTGTACATGTACTATATATTGTGGCCTTTGGCCCCCAGAGGAATATAACTTGTCTATTCCTGGCCGCAAGGAATTTATATGTTTCGTCAACCGTTGAACTTGATTGTGCGAGACACTAGCTAGTTATTTGTGTTACGAACTATTTTAAGTGCCTGTTGCTTTTCATTTGTCATTGCTTCCCTACTTCTTGTGGTTTGCTTTCTTTGTCTTTCTTCGAAATGCCGATGATTAGAACGTGTTGTGGTGTCACGTGTATGACTATGCCGTTGTTCGATCTTGTGTGTCAAGTAGACTAGTAATTTGGGCATATACTCTACTTGCCGCATGAGATTGAACAGCGAGCATTGTTATTTCCGTGCCCAATCTAAGTATGAGGCACTAATCCAAGTCATTCTTGGTTTGCTTTTTTTGGTCTTTTTTCGAAATGCCGATGATTAGAACGTGATTTCTTACATTTTGTTGCACCCATATATATATATATATATATATATATATATATATATATATATATATATATATATATATATATATATATGCATGATTCTATCTTGTGAACTGCTAGCTATTGCTTTCCACTAACATAAGTAATATCATCTTTATTATGTGTAGGAGATGGCGAGGTGTTATGTCGTGTCACGGTCGGGTTCCGGTGTGTGCGAGAGTGAAAAGACTGCCAGCAAGTGAACAACTTCTCGGCAACAGCTACCAAGGCTATGAGAGTAGAGAGGTGGCGGAAGAGAAGTGGAGGAGGCATGGAAGGAAGAAGTGGAGGAACTTCCTCGTGATCACCACCTTGTTGCTCTTCATGGTAGGTTATGTGTTCTACTTCATCTAGGTAGAGCTACGTCGTTGGAGTTGTAATGTGATTGTGAACTTGTACTCGGAGGTGTAATGTGATTGTGAACTTGTACTCGGAGGTGTGAACTTGTGGCACAAACACTTGATGTATGAACTTGTATGTCATGATTAATGTGTAATGTATTGTATTCATGTTGGTTCTATTATGCTTTGGCAAATTGCAAGTTTCTGAAAAATTATGTGCTCTTTATACTATATTCTGGACTATATTGTATATTTGAATATCTGTATATTATTATTTATAGTGGTCTGTAAAACTTGAATTTCGAAAATATTAACGGAGGCGCATATAGGATACTATAGGAGGCGCATATACTATAAATATACGAAGCGCATTGTAAAACATATGCGAGGCGCATATGATATGCGCCCCCTATTATGCGAGGCGCATATCGATATGCGCCTTGCATATGTGAAGTATAGGATCATATGCGCCCCGCATAAAAAATACCAGAGGCTTCAAGCTAGAGGCGCATATGATATGCGCCTCGGATAGGCTTTTAGGTGCACCTCGCATAAGCTTTTCTCTAGTAGTGTCGTTCTCCGGAGTCTTCCTCTGCTATACCTTCTTCTTCATCGTTGTCTCCTGAGTCGTCTTCTTCTGATGAGCTTCCCTCTTCTCGTCTTGTTCGTCAGCGTCGTGCCTCCAATCGTTACTCTCCCAGTCAGTATGGTCTTTCTGTTGCCTCCGAGCCGACTTCTTATCAGGATGCTGAGCATCATCCTGAATGGCAGCTAGCCATGGTTGAGTAGATTGCTGCGCTTGAGCGCACTGGCACCTGGGATCTTGTTTCTCCCCCTCCCGGTGTTCGTCCTATCACGTGTAAGTGGGTCTATAAGATTAAGACCCGCTCTGATGGATCTCTTGAGCGCTATAAAGCGCGTCTTGTGGCTCGTGGTTTTTAGCAGGAGCATGGTCGTGACTATGATGAGACCTTTGCTCCTGTGGCTCATATGACCATGGTGCGTACTCTTCTTGTTGTTGCTTCTATTCGTCACTGGTCTGTGTCTCATCTTGATGTTCAGAACGTCTTTATTAATGGTGAGTTGCGTGAGGAGGTTTATATGCACCCTCCTCATGGGTATTCTATTCCCGAGGGGATCGTTTGTCGTCTTAGACATTCTCTTTATGGCCTCAAACAGGCCCCTCGTGCCTGGTTTGAGCGCTTTGCTTCTGTAGTGACTGCTGTTGGTTTCTCCCCTAATGCTCATGATCCAGCGCAGTTTGTTCACACGTCTCCTCGTGGACGCACTCTTCTTCTTCTCTATGTTGATGACATGATCATTACTGGTGATGATTCTAAGTATATCGCCTTTGTTAAGGCTCGTCTTCGTGATCAGTTTCTTATGACTGATCTCGGTCCTCTTCGATACTTTCTTGGTATTGAGGTTTCCTCCACTTCTGATGGCTTTTACATCTCCCAGGAAAAGTGAAACACCGCGGTTCTGAAAAGACCGATGCTTCTATGTGACATGCCAATCCCTGGATCGGTTCATTGGCCCACAATAGAATAAGATGAATAACATAGCAAAATATCCGTGTATCATGAATAACGAAGATCCAGAGTACCATTATTACAATAAAAGCTTAGCCCAAAGCTAGCTCAAATTATTCAGGTAACAACATAAATAAGGAAAATCCTCCATTCTTCAAATTGCCCACAAGTGAACAAGTGCCGAGTGGAGTACCATGGCCTATATCGATTACTCTGAATTGGAATAACCTGCAACATGAAACGTAGCAGTCCCGAAGGATCAATACATGGAATGTATGGCAAATAGAGCTAGTAAAGGAGACAATAGTACTAACATCTACATGCATATTTGGCAAGTGGAGTTGTGTCTGGCTTGCATTTGCAAATACCTTTGTCCTACTTTCATAAACAATTTTTGATTTTCTTTGAAAAGATCCCAATTAAGTTAACCCAACAATATTAAAACAATTATGAAATTAGAATTACCCAAAAACATGTCATGGAGTCAATATCAAGCAATTCAGTTGTCCATAACCGGGGACACGGCTAATCGATTAGATTATACACCCTGCAGAGGTTAGTACACTTTACCCATGTGACTTGGCCAGCCCAGCTCGTACCATCACTCTCATTTTGGGTGATGATAGGGAGAATTCCAAGAAGAGACTGTTCGGGAAGTAGCACCCCAATCCCGACGCGCACCGGTCCAACCTACCAAAATTCTACATCTCTGGATACGCGGGTTCGGGATACCACAACCTACTAAGTCCAACCAACCGCCCATTTCATTATTGGCACATGGTTGTACACGTAAGCTACACAATAAAGAAGCCAATCAATTTCTCTCGATAGCTGGGTGCCTTTCCGCAATGAAACCACTAAAAATTATCAATACCATCACACCCAGGAGATTCATTGATTAAGTTGTTTTAGTTTTCACAAACCAATACTTTTAGAGACAACTTTCAGTGATGTAACCCAGCCCTCGTTCATCATAGCATGGCTAAGCACATCTACCAACGGTGGTTCATCTACAAGGAAAGCCCTACCACATAATAGGTCATAGCATAGCGATAGTATCATCCTACACATGCGTCTACAAAATACACGACAATGCATAGAAAATAGTAGGACGATATCATGAACAAAGTAGCATTTACTTGCCTTGGTTGTAGCTGTCGGAAGAACAATCCACACACGAGCAAGCGTTGCACTCGTCACAATCTACACGATACAATTGCAATCATAAACAAACAATCCACAAGCATATGCAACAAATATGATGCATGAAGGTTATGTAAGGCAAGTAAATTGGTGATACAGCTGCACCACATAATAGAAATCAGTAGGGGTACTGATTGCATGCATGGAAAATAGTTTTAGCGCAAGAAAAACTAATACGCAAAAAGTAACGCCCAAAACTAGAGCTAGAACTCAATTAATTCACTACCGGTAGTATACTGTTTGTAAAATCTTGGGAAAATTGTACAGTATAGGCATTGCTATTTAGGAATAGTACCAATTGGAATTACTCGAAAAGGAATTATAAAACTCCCTGAGTAATTAAAACACTGCAGAAAACCACTAGACAGTTTCTGCAGAAGTTTTTACTGTAAGCCTATCTTTTTAATTCACGATGCGATTCCCCTCGTTCCACTGAATCCAGGGACATATCATACGCAATGTTTGGAGTTACAGATCTTTTTCTACTAATTAATTACTCCTAAAAGGCCATTAAATCATTTGATTAACCTGTACTAAATCTTGTTGCAAAAGTCTGAACCAAAGGTACATCCAGATTCTACACGACTCACTGAATCTACACATATTTTATTTGCAATTTTTGGCCAAGCGGTTTAATTTCTACGCAATTTACAAGTTTCTACCGAAATCTGTCAACTAAAACGATTAACGAAAATAACCAGTCAACTGTGTCTGTTGACTGGTCAACGCGTCTGCTGACTGGGCGCTGACTGGGCGTCTGACTAGTCAACGCCTGAGTCTGACCGGTCAACGGCTGATCTGAACCACTGATCTGAAATCTGACGGTGGCTGCAGGCTTACCGGAGACAAACGGCGAAACGAACTCCGGACGGTGCGGCGATCGGTTCCGGCGACGACGGTTACCTGCGCGGTAGGGGAAACGATCAGCGCGTAGATCAAGACGGTCAAGCAACGGCGGCGCGGGACGGTGGCACGACTCGCGAGGAGTGCGTGCATGCGGGCGAAGCGAAGCGCGCATGCAATGGTACGGCACGCGGCGCGGCGTGGCGCTGCAAAGATCACCGCAAGGGCGGGCGGCGGCAAGGGACGCGGGCGGCGACGGCGGGTCGGTGAGCGGGCGGCGCGGTGCAGCGGCTCGGGCGCGGGCGGCAAAGGCGGCGGCGGGCTTGAGGCGTGAGGGTACTGGCGGCGTGGGCGGCGGGCTGACGATCGGCGGCGCCGGAGCGATCGAGGCGGCGCGTCGAGGGCAGGGCGGCTCGGCCGGGTGGGGTCCCTTAAGTGGGGCCCTCTCGCGGGGTCCTACGCGGATTCGGCGCGCGGTTGGATATGGATTCGGAAATCGAACCGAAAATCGGACCGTTTTTCCAACTTTTAATGAAACGGCGATAATTTTTCCGTACGAGCTCCGAATCGAGCGATTCTTGCTCCTACGGTTTTGTAAAATCGAGGGGAACAATGTAGGGTAAAGGTTTGAGTGAAACCACTAGGCTACAAGGGTGGACAACGCAAGTCCTACTAAAGCCTCCCGTAGGAGCCTCGTAGCAAAATAGAATAGGGTTTAGAAAATAGCGTTTCGCCGATTCTTTTCAATCGACGGTTTTGCATGGAAAAGTATGATGCGATGATATGAATGATATGCAGAACCAAATCTAAAATTTGGGATGTGACAAGACTAACCCCCTTAAGATGAATCTCGTCCTCGAGATTCGGCGCGGCTAGCAAATAGGTGTGGGTAGTCCTCTTGGATGTCATCCTCACGCTCCCAAGTGGCTTCCTCTTCGGTGTGGTGGCTCCACTGTACTTTGCAGAACCTGATCGTCTTGGCGCGGGTAATCCTCTCCGCTGTCTCCAGAATCTTGACCGGTTTCTCCTCATAGGTCAAGTCATTCTCAAGCTGAACCTCCTCTAGCGGTACAGTGTCTCTCAATGGTGTATCCGCCATCTCCGGATGACACTTCTTCAGCTGGGATACGTGGAACACATTGTGAACAACGGACAGAGCCTCTGGCAACTCCAACTGATAAGCAACTTCTCCTTTGCGTGCTAAGACCCTGTACGGTCCAATAAATCGTGGTGCCAGCTTACCCTTAATTCCAAATCTCATGATTCCACGAAGTGGCGATACTCTGAGGTATGCTCTATCACCTATCTTATACACCACTTCCTTGCGCTTGGCGTCAGCGTAGCTCTTCTGCCTTTATTGTGCTACCTTCAGCCTGTCCCTAATCAAGGCGACCTTCTCCTCAACATCCTTGATCAAATCGGGTCCAAACAACTGGCGTTCTCCTACTCCATCCCATAGCAATGGTGTCCGGCACCGTTTCCCATATAACACATCGAACGGTGACGTCTTGATGCTTGTCTGATAGCTGTTGTTGTAGGAAAACTCCGCATACGGCAGATTCTCATCCCAACTAGAGCCATGAGCCAAGGCGCAAGCTCTCAGCATGTCCTCCAAAATCTAATTCACCCTCTCGGTCTGTCCATCGGTCTATGGGTGAAATGCTGTGCTAAACTCCAATCTAGTACCAAGTGACTCGTGTAGCTGGTGCCAGAAGTGTGAGGTAAATTGGGTGCCTCTACCAGATACGATACTCTTGGTAACTCCGTGTAGGCACACAATTCTGTCCATGTAAATCTTGGCCAACTTTGCACTCGTATAGGTCGTCTTCACCGGTATAAAGTGGGCTACCTTGGTCAAATGGTCGAACACTACCCAAATGGAGTCATATCCTGACCTGGTCCTGGGCAGTCCTGTGATAAAATCCATTCCCACTCTATCCCACTTCCAATCTGGCACGGGCAACGGCTGTAGCAGTCCTGCTGGCTTCTGGTGTTCCGCCTTCACTGCAGACACATCACACAGGCAATATTCTTTGCGATATCTCCCTTCATGTTGTTCCACCAAAATCTGCTCTTCAAATCCATATACATCTTTGTGTTGCCTGGATGTATGGAGTATGGCGAGTTATGAGCCTCCTGCAGAATCAACTCCCTTATCTCCGGTCATTTGCACACACAAACGATCTCCATACCACAGGGTACCATGCTCATCCTCGTGAATATCCTTTTCCCGATTCTCCTTCATCTTTTCCTTTATCTCCTCTATCTCCTTGTCTCCCACCTGAGCCTTCATGATACTGTCCTGTAGCGTTGGTTGGACTTCTATTGTTGCCAAGTATCCTTCAGATACTACCTCCAGTCTAAGGTCCTTGAATTGTTTGCACAAATCCTCAGGCAATTCACCAATTGTCAATCCATTGGCATAAACCTTCCGGCTCAGAGCATCTGCTACTACATTGGCCTTTTCTGGGTGGTATTGTAGATTCATATCATAGTCCTTGATAAGCTCCAACCATCTCCTTTGCCTCATGTTCAGTTCCTTCTGCGTGAATATGTACTTCAGGCTCTTGTGGTCGGTGTACACATCACAGTGTTTTCCCATTAAGTAATGCCTCCATACCTTGAGCATGAACCACCGACGCTAACTCCAAGTCGTGTGGGGTAATTCCGCTCATGGTGCTAGAGTTGTCGCGAGGCATATGACACTACTCCCATCTTGCATCAAGACACTCCCAAGTCCCCGCCGAGAAGCATCACAAGACACTTGGAAATCCTTCAAGGTCCGTAAACACATAACAAAGTGGTCACTAATCGACGCTTCAGCCTCAAAGTCGGCTTCACATACGTCGACCATTCAAACTTCCTCTCCTTCTTCAAGTTCACCATCGGCTTAGCAATCTTGGAAAAGTTTTCTATGAACCTCCTGTAGTATCCAGCAAGTCCCAAAAAGCTTCGAATCTCTCCCGCATTCTTGGGTGCTTCCCACTCAGTTACTGCAGTCACTTTGCTTGGATCAACAACAATTCCTTCTCCTGACACTACGTGTCCAAGAAACCCAATAGTATTAAGCCAGAATTCACACTTGCTGAATTTGGCATACAGCTTGTGTTCCCTCAGTTTCTCCATAATCAGTCGCAGATGTTTCTCATGCTCAGCATCATCCTTGGAATATATCAGTATGTCATCAATAAACACCACCACGAACTTGTCCAGGTACTCCATAAATACCTTGTTCATCATGGTCATGAAATATGCTGGGGCATTCGTTAGTCCAAAAGACATAACCGTATACTCATATAAACCATACCTAGTGGCGAAGGCGGTTTTTGGTACGTCCTCCTCCCGGATCTTCAATTGAAAGTAGTAGCGGATCGTAGATCAACTTGTCAACACCTTCGCTCCTTCCAGCTTGATCAAACAAATCATTTATGTTCGCAGAGGGTACTTGTTCTTGATGGTTACTTCATTCAATGACGATAGTCTACCACTAATCTCTTGCGCTATCTTTCTTCTCCACAAATGTAACAGGTGCACCCCATGACGAACTAGGCTGAATGAATCCCTTGTCCAACCGCTCTTTCAATGCTTCTTCAATTCCTTCACTCATCCACATCCATCTTATATGGTTTCTTTGCTATTGGTCCTGTTCGGCATCGTCGATAAGAAACTCTACATCCTCGCTGTGGCATCCCTGGCAGCTCTTCCGGAAACACGTCGGGGTAATCCCTAATCACTGGCACAGTATCCATGCTAACCCCCTTAAGAGAATTCAATTTACACCTTCCTGGTCGTACAGACGACTTGAATCTAATCCTCTTACCATCCGGGGTTTTGAGTGAAACAGCTCGCTGTGCATAATCTATGTGTCCCCCATGCATAGACATCCAATCCATACCCAGAATAACGTCTAACCCCTATGATTCCAACACTACTAGATGTGCAATGAAGTTGTGTGCTCCAATCCTCACAGTTAAGTCGCGGCATCCCGCGCTAGCTATCATATCTCCTCCAGGTGAACTCACTCTAATAGACCTTTTCATAGACTCAGTAGGTAACTTATACTTATCCACAAATGCCCTTGATATGAATGAATGCGATGCACCAAGATCGAAAGTATAAGTGGTGGTAAGTGTTGATTGGGAACTTACCAAATCACAAGGTCGCTCATCTGGAATCTCCTCCACATTCATGTGGTTCACGTGGCCTTCTCGCTGTTGGTTGGCTTCAGTCCTTTCCTCTCCTGGACAGTTGTCGAGATAGTGTCACTTACACTTGAAGCATGTCACCTCACTCAGATCCTTCTTCACAAAGCTGCGATCACGGTTGCGGTCATGTCCACCGTGTCCTCCAGAGTGGTGAGAGTGTCCTCCATTGTGGTTGTGGTGGCTGCTCCTATGGTTGTCATGACGATGCCCATCGCCTCCATGGTGGTGGCGGTCATGGCTCCCATGGTCACTCCCTCCATGCTTGGAGTATCCATCATATGAAGTGCGATACTTGTGGTGTGAACCAGGGTGGTGATTGTTGCTCTTTCTCTTGCGGTTCTCCACCTGTTTGTGCTTCCCTTCCAAGATCCTGGCCTTGTCCATAAGCTCCTGGAAACTGGGGCAATAAACCACCAGAGTCAGATGAAAGCTCATCACTGAGGCCATCCAGGAATATCTCCCTCCTTTTTGCATCAGTGTCAACATCCTCAGGTGCATAACGGGACATGTTGTTGAACTCCTCAATGTACTCAGCCCCGGTGCGATTGGTTTGGCGCAAGTTGCGGAACTCCTTCCTCTTCAGGCTCAGAACTCCTGAAGACACATGGTTGGTCCTGAAACCTTCCTCAAACATTGCCCAAGTTACAGTATTCAGCGGGTGGGTGATCTGAAAAGTGTCCCACCAAGAAGCGGCTGGTCCCTCCAGTAGATGAGAGGCAAACCTCACCTTCTCAACATCAGTGCATCCAACAGTTACTAGATCCTTGTTGACTGAACGCAACCAGTCGAGAGCAACCATTGGTTCCGTTGCAGTAGAGAACTTAGCTGGCCTTAACCTCAGAAATCTGGTGAGAGCATCTCCCTGAGGCTGATTGTTTCCATTGTTGTTGTTCTGATTTGCCATGAACTTAGTCATCACTTGGGTCAGCTGTGCCTGAGATGCCATGAGCTGCTCCAACTCAGTGGGTTGACGGCGGGGAGGCATCTGCGGTTCAGCACATGTAAGTTTAGAAAGAATCAACTACAGTAATAGAATTCTACCCATGCATATGATCAATCAACAACAAACAATAGCAGACAATCACAAGCAAGCGACATATCAACAAACAAGTGATCCAGCAACATCCCAGGGGTTATCCTAGCAGTATATATCTACTGAAATAGTTTTACAAGAGTTGGCAATGGTTAACTAAACAGTTGATCATCTAAACAACAAAAACAACAATCTGCCAGAACAGTCCAGCAGCGTTCACGAATTTTCCGCCTGACTTAAACTCGTCAGAAAAATTAGTTGATTTTTGCACATATAGTACAGAGAGTTTCGCATCAGCCCAATTTGTTTCAGTTTTTTCCGAGTTACCAGAAAAATATGAAAAATCGCGCCGTACTGTTGTATCAGCAGAAAACTGCAGCGAAAATAACACAGATAGTAACCAAAATTGCCATAACTCTTTCATAAAATTCGCACAAATAATTCCTGGGATATTGGAGTACACAAATAAGCAACTAAACTCTCTTAAACTAACACGAACTAAGTTCACATCGATCGAGACTAATCCTAACGAATTTGCCTAACATGGACTAATTGGTGGACTTCTATCTACTTCTTGAAGAGGTTACAGTAGGTCCTTGCTGTCATGCGTTGGCGCTTCGGTTCGCGGTACAACCATGATGGCGGAGTGTACACTTCTCCTGAATCATCACTTGAGATCTCAAACTCCACCTCTTCTGGATCCTCCTCTTCTTCTTCACTCTCATCTGCAACTACAACAGCTTCATCTCCTCCACCATCATCATCTCCATCATCATCATCCTCGTCCTCATCATCATCATCATTCCCACTGTCATCATCATCTCCATTGTTGCCATCTTCTCCATTGTCATCATCAGAGGGTGGATTCAGCTGTGCTTGGAGGGCAGCAATCTGGGCTGTCATAGCTTCAATAGTTTTATCCCTTTCCTGGACGGTCCCTTGCAACTGTTGTATGTTCTGGGTGTTCTCCTGTACAGTACCATGTAGATGAGCTATGGTTGCATCTCTGGCTATCAGGACATTCTCCAGAACTCCCACAGCTTTATGCAAGGTGTCAATCTCATGTCCTTGGACCACCATACCATTTCTAGCAAAATCTGCAATCTCCTTTATCATCATCACTTTCTCAGCTAGCGCTCCATTCTCCCTTTCCATGTCCTCTATGTGCCTCCGACGGGGCGGCATGTTGTTCCTGTCGCCCGGGGTAACCACAATGTGCCCATCTTCATCACGCCTCCCATAGTCACGGTAGGGTGAATCGGCTGGCAGTAGGTGTCGGACTTGATGGCACTGGCGAGACAGGGCTTCATGTATGGCCAAGTTGATTCCAAGTCCCCAGTTGCAGTATGTCTTGGTGTAGATCAAATGCACTGGATTTGGCAAGGCGGCATCTCTGAATATGAAGGTAATGATCTCCCATGCATCCTCTCCATATCCATAGGTGTACAGCCTTCTTCCCTTAAACATGGGCAGTGGCAATCCCAATGACTGCGAGAGCTGTGCCAACTGCCTTGCAAAGGGCCTTGGTGACTCCATGGTTGCATACTCAGTCCTGACTTCTCCCATCTATCAAGTAAAAGAGGAAAGTGTGAGAATAGCATATGGTAAGAATTTACGAGGGTGAAAGGTATAAGATGAAAGACAGAGTTGATATAGGCTTTAATAATTCTATGGCTTCCTAATCCAATACTAGGTCACGATCCTACAGTCGACACGGGCTCTGATACCATCCTGTAACACCGCGGTTCTGAAAAGACCGAGGCTTCTATGTGACATGCCAATCCCTGGATCGGTTCATTGGCCCACAATAGAATAAGATGAATAACATAGCAAAATATCCGTGTATCATGAATAACGAAGATCCAGAGTACCATTATTACAATAAAAGCTTAGCCCAAAGCTAGCTCAAATTATTCAGGTAACAACATAAATAAGGAAAATCCTCCATTCTTCAAATTGCCCACAAGTGAACAAGTGCCGAGTGGAGTACCGTGGTCTATATCGATTACTCAGAATCGGAATAACCTGCAACATGAAACGTTGCAGCCCCGAAGGGTCAATACATGGAATGTATGGCAAGTAGAGCTAGTAAAGGAGACAATAGTACTAACATCTACATGCATATTTGGCAAGTGGAGCTGTGTCTGGCTTGCATTTGCAAATACCTTTGTCCTACTTTTATAAACAGTTTTTGATTTTCTTTAAAAAGATCCCAATTAAGTTAACCCAACAATATTAAAACAATTATGAAATTAGAATTACCCAAAAACATGTCATGGAGTCAATATCAAGCAACTCAGTTGTCCATAACCGGGGACACGGCTAATCGATTAGATTATACACCCTGCAGAGGTTAGTACACTTTACCCATGTGACTTGGCCAGCCCAGCTCGTACCATCACTCTCATTTTGGGTGATGATAGGGAGAAGTCCAAGAAGAGACCGTTCGGAAAGTAGCACCCCAATCCCGACGCGCACCGGTCCAACCTACCAAAATTCTACATCTCTGGATACGCGAGTTCGGGTTACCACAACCTACTAAGTCCAACCAACCGCCCATTTCATTATTGGCACATGGTTGTACACGTAAGCTACACAATAAAGAAGCCAATCAATTTCTCTCGATACCTGGGTGCCTTTCCGCAATGAAACCACCAAAAATTATCAATATCATCATACCCAGGAGATTCATTGATTAAGTTGTTTTAGTTTTCACAAACCAATACTTTTAGAGACAACTTTCAGTGATGTAACCCAGCCCTCGTTCATCATAGCATGGCTAAGCACATCTACCAACGGTGGTTTATCTACAAGGAAAGCCCTACCACATAATAGGTCATAGCATAGCGATAGTATCATCCTACACATGCGTCTACAAAATACACGACAATGCATAGAAAATAGTAGGACGATATCATGAACAAAGTAGCATCTACTTTCCTTGGTTGTAGCGGTCGGAAGAACAATCCACACACGAGCAAGCGTTGCACTCGTCACAATCTACACGATACAATTGCAATCATAAACAAAAAATCAACAAGCATATGCAACAAATATGATGCATGAAGATATGCAAGGCAAGTGAATTGGTGCTACAGCTGCACCACATAATAGAAATCAGTAGGGGTACTGATTGCATGCATGGAAAATAGTTTTAGCGCAAGAAAAACTTATACGCAAAAAGTAACGCCCAAAACTAGAGTTAGAACTCAATTAATTCACTACCGGTAGTATACTGTTTGTAAAATCTTGGGAAAATTTTACAGTATAGGCATTGCTATTTAGGAACAGTACCAATTAGAATTACTCGAAAAGGAATTATAAAACTCCCGGAGTAATTAAAACACTGCAGAAAACCACTAGACAGTTTCTGCAGAAGTTTTTACTGTAAGCCTATCTTTTTAATTCACGATGAGATTCCCCTCGTTCCACTGAATCCAGGGACATATCATACGCATTTTTTGGAGTTACAGATCTTTTTCTACGAATTAATTATTCCGAAAAGGCCATTAACTCATTTGATTAAACTGTACTAAATCTTGTTGCAAAAGTCTGAACCAAAGGTATAGCCAGATTCTACACGACTCACTGAATCTACACATATTTTATTTGCAATTTTTGGCCAAGCGGTTTAATTTTTACGCAATTTACAAGTTTCTACCGAAATGTGTCAACTAAAACGATTAACGAAAATACCAGTCAACTGTGTCTGTTGACTGGTCAACGCGTCTGCTGACTGCGCGCTGACTGGGCGTCTGACTAGTCAACGCCTGAGTCTGACTGGTCAACGGCTGATCTGAACCGCTGATCTGAAATTCAACGGTGGGTGTAGGCTTACCGGAGACAAATGGCGAAACGAACTCCGGACGGTGCGGCGATCGGTTCCGGCGATGACTTACCGCAGAGGGAAACGATCGCCGTGATCAAGACGGTCATAACGGCGGCGGTGGTGGCACGACGCGAGGCGGCGCGTACGCGGCGAAGGCGAGCGGCGCAGCGGCAAGGCGGCAGCGGCGCTACTGGCCAGCGGGCAGAAGCGGCGGCGGCAAGAAGGGCGGACGGGCGTTGGCGCGGCAGCGCGGGTCGGAGCGGGCGGCGCGGCCGCAGCTGCTCGGGCGGCAGGCGCAGCGGCGGTGTTGGCTTGAGGCGGCGGGTACCGGCCGGGGCGGCGAAGGCGACGGGTTGGCGATCGGCGTGGCGGCGAGCGATTCGAGGCGGGCGGTATCGAGGCGAGGGGCGATCGAGGCGGGCAGGGCGGCTCGCCGGTGGGGTCCTTAAGTGGGGCCTTCGCGTCCTACGCGATTCGCGCCAGTTGATACGGATTCGGAAATCGGCCCGAAAATCGGACCGTTTTTCCAACTTTTAATGAAACGGCGATAACTTTTCCGTACGAGCTCCGAATCGAGCGATTCTTGCTTCTACGGTTTTGTAAAATCGAGGGGAACAATCTAGGGTAAAGGTTTGAGTGAAACCACTAGGCTACAAGGGTGGACAATGCAAGTCCTACTAAAGCCTCCTGTAGGAGCCTCGTAGCAAAATAGAATAGGGTTTAGAAAATAGTGTTTCGCCGATTCTTTTCAATCGACGGTTTTGCATGGAAAAGTATGATGCGATGATATTAATGATATGCAGAACCAAATCTAAAATTTGGGATGTGACAAAAAGTATATTCATGATCTTCTTGTTCGTGCTGCTCTTGGGGATGAGCGCACTGTTGAGACCCCTATGGAGCTTAATGTTAAGCTTCAACTTACTGATAGTGATCCTCTTCCTGACCCGACGCGTTATCGTCATCTTGTTGGGAGGCTTGTTTATCTTGCTGTCACTCGTCCTGACATCTCTTATCCTGTTCATATTTTGAGTCAGTTTGTTTCTGCTCCTACCACTGTCCACTATAGTCATCTTCTTCGTGTTCTTCGTTATCTTCGTGGTACGATCACTCGTCGCCTTTTCTTTCCGCTGCCCAGCTCCTCCAGCTCAGTGCTATTCGGATGCTACGTGGGCGAGTGATCCTTCGTGCCGCTCACTTTCTCGCTCTGTGTGTTTCTTGGTGGTTCGCTCATTGCTTGGAAGACGAAGAAATGTATGCGGTTTCCCGTTCGAGTGTCGAGGATGAGTTGCGTGCTATGGCCTTGTTGACTGCTGAGGTGACCTGGTTACGGTGGTTACTTGCGGATTTTGGGGTCTCTCTTACCACACCCACTCTGGTTTTGTCTGACAGTACAAGTGCTATTAGTGTTGCACGTGATCCGGTCAAGCATGAGCTTACCAAACATATTGGTGTTGATGCGTTCTATACACGTGCTCAGGTGCAGGCTCAGGTTGTTGCGCTTCAGTATGTGCCTTCAGATTTACAGTTGGCGGATTTCTTTACAAAGGCACGGACCAGAGCGCAGCATGATTTCTTACTCTCCAAACTCAATGTTATGGATCCACCATGAGTTTGAGGGGGGGGTGTGTGTTAGATGTATATATCTGTATATTGTATGAGGCTTCCTGCATATTTGTCCTGTACCTGTACTATATATTGTGGTCTTTGGCCCAAGAGGAATATAACTTGTCTATTCCTAACGGTTCTCTCTATTTTGTGTTAATGAGATTATGACCATGTGCTTTCTTATTGGCACACCAACGTTCTAGTTTGATGAATTTTAAATATTATGAAAGTCGAGAAAGGCCCTCCTATGGGGCAATGGAGGTCTGATGACACATTTTTAAAGTTTTTCCCTATGATTCCATCGCTTATACCCATATCATCATACTCAAGCATGAATGTTTGCACATTGTCTGAAACACACGCTTGATCCGGAGTGGAGTGTTGTGCGTATTTTTCATGTAACACCCACGTAAGACACAACTTACAACTAGGTCACGATAAAGGTCCAACACATTGGTGATCAGTCTAACAATCATGGCGACCGGTTCTTACTTGCCAGTTTTCATTATTTTCATCACAACATATACATATACGACGTCTCCTAGTGACAATGTTCTCTCTATTTTGTGTTAATGCCATCATGGCCATTTGTTTTCTTATTGGCCCACTAATTTTCTTTCTAGTTTGATGAATAATAAATATTATGAAAGTCGAGAGAGGACCTCCTATAGAGCAATGGAGCTGTGATGAGACCTTTTTGTTTCAATAATTTTGGGTGTTTTTCCATATGAGATTACAATAGTTTATAATCACATCATTGCACACATGCACAAACGCTTGCACATTGCCTGAAACACGCGCTTGATCCGGAGCGGAGCGTTGTCCATGTTTTTCATGTAACACTCACATAAGGCACACCTTACCATTAGGCCACGTGTAAAGGTTCTTACTTCACAATTTTCATGAAATCAGATACATATACTTGCCAACGATGTCTCCAAATGACAATGTTCTCTCTATTTTGTGTTAATGCGATTAAGGCCATGCGTTTTGTGGTTGGCGCGTTAATTGCCTTTCTGGTTTAATGAATAACGAATAGTATGAAAGTCTAAAGGCCATGGGTCCTATTGGCTAGAACATAAGGTGGTGACTTAGCCAATCAACCTCACTTCTATCCTCAAATACGATGATATCATCCTAGGTTGGTCTGAAAACACGCCTTCGGTGGAATGGATTCATGGTCAAGCTAAACATGGCTACTAAATGGGCAACTAATAAAGCTAAGGGATATTTCCTCGGCACAACTAATTGTGCATGTGTTGTTCACTGGCTTACTCTCCACGTCATCAATTGGAGGGTGTAAACTGCGCCATCAACTCCAAATTCATGGATGCCATCCTCGACACATGCCAAACCTAGCCTCGACTGTCATGAGTTCGTAAAACCACACTTCCAACATTATGCTAGAGACACTAATATCTAGCTTTTTGATAGAAGGAATATATCAATATCAAGCTAGTAGCTACTACACCGAGCATCTGCAACAACATATAATGTAAAGAGTTAATTGAGATATCAAGGATGCACAACTAGAAAAGAAAGGAAAAAAGAAACAATTCATAACCGAAGCCATCATCGACTTCCAACAGACAAACCATCACCATTAACTATACATAGAATGTGAAATGTTTCTCCAAGTGACACCTCTCGTGGAAAGAAACAATGCATAACTGTCATCGCTCGATTTAACCACCAAAGCTAGGTCATTGGTTTAATGCCGGAGAAGGTCCAAACAATTTCTATGTAATGCCCTCAGTTTCCAATGAAGGATCATACCTAAAGCTTTTGCCCTGGAAAATGAGACTCAATGCTCAAAGAGCAAACAAGAACGAATTCACCTAGGGTTGTCCCCACTTGTCGAGAAGACTGCTGCAATATGCCGATAGTTCGGCTCAGAGTCGCCATGCATAAAGTTTTGACATGAACACTGTCACCCAAATGAAACTGCTCTCGTACATCGAGCAATGAAGCATTGTCTTCTCTCGGCCAACAGTTAGGCGTCTCGAACTCGACTTGAACCATTAAGATGGATCCGACTCCTTTCGCGTAAAATTGTGGCTTGACAGCCCACAAGAATTTAGCTCGCCTTTACCAAATCGGTAGGTCTTCCTCTGTATCTCGGCAAATCATTATGCCCCCTCTCGATTCTACCTTCAGGTTGCTTGTGCGCGGATGTGGACTTGCCGTACTCGTGATGATAGTCCCCTCGTCCACTGCCACTTCACTTGTTCACCCCCATGGTCCCTCGAGGCGACCTTCCAGATGGTCGAAGCGCCCCATGAGACCAGCAGCAGCATCGCTAAACTATGTTTTCTGAAAACATGGTGTTTTTATTTGTTCCGGGGTATTTAAATGTTGAGTTGACAGTTTTTGGTGAATAAATATTGTCCATCACGACGATTACTTTGATGCCATCCGCCTCGTTCATTCAGCCACCTCTGATGTCGGAACAAATTTGGTACCACAAAGTCAGAGAGATTGAAGCGATCGATTCAATCAGTAGCAAGATATCTCCAAATATTCTTGTACTAATTAACTACAGTATTTACTAGCTATATTCAAGCAGTTCACTAATCTGATCTATACATATGACAGTTGTTTCTATCGCCAGCACCAAAGTCGGGCTTGACCGACGGGCCGATCGCCATGTGACCTGCTGGATCGTGGCTTGGCGGAGGAGGAGCCAAAGTCGGGCTTGACCGACGGGCCGGATCGCCAGCTGACTGATCAGCGCGTGCTCGACCGTGGCTTGGTGGAGGCGGTGGCGATCCGCACGGGCGCCCGGCGGCCGGTCCCGGAGCCGCCGCAGCTCCGGCATGGCATTTTCCGCGTGCCCGCGCAGGTCCGGCACCCGTGTCCGTCCCCGTCGGACCACCGCGAGCACAGGCACTCCACCCTCCCCGTGCCGCTGCACGACGCGCACCGCGGCTGCGGCCACCGCACCGCCGCGGCGGGCCTCCCCTCCTGGATAGACCTGTTGGCCATCGCCACCCCCGCCAGCATCCCCAGCCCCGCCGACGCCACAGCGATCGGCGCAACCATCTCCAGAGCGCGCGAGATAAGATAGATCCTCCTGAAAATCTCCTAGAGAGAGGTTGGTGAAAGGTGGACAGAGCAAGTGCTGTGACTGTGAGCGAGCAGGGGCGAAGGAAGAAGATTTATAGACCTCGTCATAGGTGGGTGGCTTCTTCCACGGTCAGCAAATAATTAATTAGTGATGAGAGTGATTAATTAGAGGGCGATATTGGAGTGGGGATGGAGAAGTTGGACTGCGTCTAGATCGCTTTCCATCCATTTTATTCCGTGGTTAACCTAGCGGCCCCTGCTGGCAATGCAATTGCAATAGTAGCTGGGTTCTTATCCAGAAATTTCCTAACAATCACATCATTAGTTCCAGACGATATACTTGGCCACTTGAATCGATCGTGGAGGAATATTTTGTAAAGGTGACGGCTGCGTCGTGAACATTTTTGTAGCCACGGTAACTCTCAACTTTGTCGAATCGGTGGAGATGCAGTGTCAGAAGCAATGATATTGCACTTAGGGCCTCGATGCCGAGACTAGGATACATAAACTGATGACCAAACAACTAGTTGTTGTTTAGAGAAAAGGTTATTCGGTCCATTTTTTCCTAATAAAAGCTGTCTTGAAAGAAATGACCGAACTTAGACGAGAAAAGAACGGCACGGCATGACTGTAATTTTTACTTTAGAAAGCGCTGCTTAATTTCTTGGCGAGCCACGTAAAAAGTAGATTCCATTTACTAGAGTCCCACTAGTAGAAACGAGGTCTTTTGTTGATCCCGAAAGAAGCTTTTAACACCGTTCGTCGTACAGATCTGCCCCTGGCGTTAAAGGATCCCCTTAACACTTCGTTAAGACGAACCGTGTTAAAGGTCCTCGCAAAGGGCACAAGACCTTCTTTAACACCGGTTCACTCTTCCATTCTTTCACATTTTGGAGCCTAGCAAGAGGGTGTGAAGAGTGCTAGTTTGTGTTTTTTTCATATGCATTAGAGGTGTTCGGTGAAATGCCCGAGAGCTCAAAATAAGCTTTCTTGTTGCTCTTTCCGTCTCGGTCGAGGTCGGCAACTATAGTTTCATGTGTCATTGATGTACTATATATATAAATGGTCATCTCCCTATTATTTTTTGATATATACTACATATTAATGCAGATGAATCGACAATGGATGTACGGTGACCGCACTTCCGAGTACATTACGGGCCTCCAAAATTTCATCATCGTTGGCTAATGCAAACCGTGGTCACAATGGTTTTATGTGTTGTCCGTGTGTTCACCGTCGTAACAAGAAAGACTACTCAAATACCGTAACCATTCACGCCCACACCGCTTGATCCGGTTTCATGCCCAGCTATAATTGTTGGACCAAGCACGGAGAAAAAGGGGTTGTGATGGAAGACAACGAAGAAGAAGAGGATGATGAAAACTATCATAATATGTATCCCGAATATGATGATAATGCAATGAGGTAGATAATGAAGATCAAGAGGGAGATGGGCCCCGATGACGATCTTGGTCGGGCCATTACCGATGCAAAGGAAGAATGTGAAACTGAAAAGGAGAAGGAGAAGATGAAGCGGATGTTAAAGGATCACAAAACATTGTTGTATCCAACTTGCGAAGATGGCCACAAAAAGCTAGGTGCCACAATGGATTTGCAATGGAAGGCGGAGAATGGTGTGACCGACAACAGATTTTCAAAGTTGTTGGTAAAATGAAAAATCTTCTTCCAAGAAATAATGAGTTGCCCGACAAGACATACCAAGCAAAGAAGGCCGTCGCCTCTAGGATTAGACGTGCGTAAGATACATGCTCGCATTAATGATCGCATCCTCTACCGCGGTGAGAAGTACGAGAATTTGGATGCATGTCCGTATGCACCGATCATGTATAAGATCGCATTACGACGATCCTGGCGATGTTGAGGGCGAGGCCCCTAGGAAGAAGGTTCCCGCCAAGGTTATGTGGTATGCTCCTATAATACCACCAAAAACGTATCTTCGTAAATAAAGAGCATGCCAAGTTGTTGCGATGGCACATGGAAGACCGTAAGAAAGACGCGATGTTGCGACACCCGCTGATGGGTCACAATGGAGAAAAGTCGAGAGTACCCGGACTTCACGTGACGCTTAAGGAACTTAAGGTTTGGTCTAAGTACGGCATGAATCCTTTTGGTGAGCAGAGCTGCGGCACAAAGACTGGCCTGCGGACCCTATGTATCTATAACCTTCCTCCTTGGTTGTGTATGAAGAGGAAGTTCATTATGATGCCGTGCTCATCCAAGGCCCGAGGCAACTCGCAACGACATTGATGTGTACCTAAGGCCATTAGTTGAAGAACTTTTATACAGTGGGCCAAACCAGGTGTACGATGTGGGATGAGCACAAAGGGGAGCCATTTGACCTACGAGCATTGCTTTCGTAACCATCAATGATTGGCTGCTCTTAGTAACATTTCGTGGCGTATAAACAAGGGATACAATGCATGCACACGCTTAGATGATACCGAAAGTGTATATTTGGATAAATGTAAGAAGGTTGTGTACCTAGGTATCGCCGATTTCTTCCGAACTCGCATCCAAGAAGAAAGAAAGGCAAGCATTTCAAACGTCTGATGTAACCCCGAGGAAGCCTCGTCCTCCGCATCGTGAGGAGGTATTTGGTATGGTCAAGGACCTAGAAGTAATCTTTGGAAAAGGTCCCGGTCTATCTGTTCGAATGACGATGCCGACACGCCCATGTGGAAGAAGCAATCTATATTTTGGGACCTACCCTATTGGAAAGTCTTAGAGGTCCGCTTCAATCGACGTGATGCACGTGATTTAAGAATGTTTGCGTGAACTCGCTAGGCTTTCTAGGAGTGTATGGGAAGACAAAAGATACACCGAAGCAAGACAGACCAAGAACGCCTCAAGGCCCCAAGAGCCTATGCATCCTGAGAACGAGAAGGGTAAACGATGCCACTTAACTCCTGCCAGCTACGCTCTTACCAAAGCAGAGAAGGAAATCTTTTTTGAATGTCTGAGCAGTATCAAGGTCCCGTCTGGCTTCTCGTCGAATATAAAGGGAATAATAAATATGGCAGAGAAAAAATTCCAAAACCTGAAGTCTCATGACTGCCACGTGATTATGACAGAATTGCTTCCGATTGCATTGAGGGGGCTTCTACCTGAAAATGTTCGAGTACCCATTGTGAAGCTATGTGCATTCCTCAATGCAGTATGACGCATCTCCTGGTTCACCTAGTAGAAGAGATTGCCATTCTCGGTCCTGTATTTCTACACAATATGTTCCCCTTTGAGAGGTACATGGGAGTCTTAAAGAAATATGTTCATAACCGTGCTAGGCCAGAAGGAAGCATCTCCAAGGGCTATGTAACAGAGGAGGTCATTGAGTTCTGTGTTGATTTTATTCCTGACCTTAAGGCGATTGGTGTTCCAAAATCACGACATGTGGGGAGACTGCATGGAAAAGGCACCCTAGGATGTAAAGCAATGATATGTAGGGACGGGCATTCGCTCAATCAAGCACACTACACGGTTTTACAAAGATCTATATTGGTTGCCCCGTATATCAATGAACACAAGAATTTAATACGCCTCAAACACCCCAAGGCGGTCGATGAATGGATTATAAGTGAACACATGGCTAGTTTTTGGCCGGGGTCGCAAAGACTTCTCACGAATAACACCACTTGGGGATCACCGTACTTGTTGGCCAGACACCATCTTTGATCAGATGTACTTTCCAAGGGTACGAGATAAATGGGAATACATTTTACACGATAGGCCAAGATAAAAAGAGCACCAACCAAAATAGTGGTGTCCGCGATGCAAAGAAGACAATGGGCAAAATACCACGATTATGGGTTCATAGAGGAGATATGGGAACTTGACTATGGACCTAATTTTAAGGTCCCTTGTTTCGATGCAAATGGGTCAAGCTAACAGAGGAGGGGTTGAGGTAGACAAGAAGTATGGAATGACAACGGTGGATCTCAACAATCTTATGAAGAACTTAGATTTAACCATTCGTCCTAGCCAATGATGTGGCTCAGGTTTTCTATGTGAAGGACATGTCCTCCAGACCAAAAAAAAGAAAAAATATGCAAACGAATACATCATATGATGATCCAAAGCGTCACATAGTTCTTTCAGGGAAAAGAAACATCGTGGGAATCGAGGACAAGACAGACATGTCAAAAGATTATAATAAGTTTGATGAAATTCCGCCCTTCATAGTGAAAACTGACCCAAGCATTCCGTTAAGTAAAGAAGATGCTCCATGGTTACGTCTGAAGCGATCATAAGGAAGGACATATGCCAAGAAGTTTATGCTCATATTATGTAACTCTAGTTCATGTTTTTAATATTAATACATGTCTTGAGTGTTAGTCATGTTTTGTGGATGGACCGGGACTATGAGAAGAAGTTGTCCCGATTCGTACTTACCATTAAGATCTGATCTCCAAACGCGCGCGGTCACATATTAGGGAGTGCCTCTATGACCAGTTTATTGGAGATGCCGGAGGACTAGGCTCCGTCGGCATCTCCCGAATCGCCGTAGTGGTGTCCTCGCCTCGAAAACCATCTTGCAGCTTTGTAACTTCTCTAACTAGATCAATACACCTGAGCTAACTAATTTCACATATTAGGAGTGCCTCTATGACCGATTTCGGAGATGCCGGAGGATCTGGCCCGGCTTTATCTCCTCAAATCGTAGTGGTGTCCCCGCCTCAAACCGGCCGAGGACTGGACTCACAAGGATGCCTATTTATAGTACAAGCAGCTCGACATAGTGTTGACACTTACGAAATAATATCGATACTCACCCCTATTATTAGTGTTGACTGTGTTTGTCCCCGGATGGTGTCTCCAACCGACTAAAGGTTCATCTTTAGTCCCGTTGGTGACACCATCCTGACAAGGTACACGCTGCATGACATAATATCGACACTCACCCCTATTATTATTAGTGTCGACTAGTGTTTTGTCCCGGTTGGTGTCTCCAACCGACTAAGTTCATTTTAGTCCCGGTTGGAGACACCAACCGACAAGGTACACCAAGACGTCATAATGTCGACACTCACCCCTATTATTAGTGCCGACGTGTTTTGTCCCGGTTGGTGTCTCCAACCGACTAAAATTCATCTTTAGTCCCGGTTGGTGTCTCCAACCGGGACTAAAGGTTCATCCCTCCATTTTTTCCCGCCATTTTTCTTCCCGCCAGTTCTTCTTCCCGCCATTTTTCTTCCCGCCATTTTTATTCCCGCCAGTTCTTCCCTCCAGTTCTTCCCGCTAGTTCACTATATATATGTAGGGGGTTGGCCTCCATTGTCATTGCACATCTCTAGACTCATATCTGCAACCTCATCACTCTTTCCCATGGCTTCCACCGTAGCACTAACCCCTAGGGAGGCGGAGGCGCTCTGCGCCTCGAACTACCCCCTGCTCACGGGCCATGTGTCCCCTGGCTTACGGATGCTGAGCGTCGGAGGCATGCCGGTTCCTCCTGTTCCTCTAGGTGTGGTGCGCCGGATGGCCATCACGAACCACTACTACTTCGAGCTCACGTCGGAGCAGCGGAGGAATCCCACATGGCATCCCGACTATTTCCCTACTTGGGAAGCCTTCTTCGTGGATCGGCATGAGAGGGCGCTCGCCAGGCACGAGGAGGACGGCCCACCTCCTCCTAACTTCAACGAGGCCGGCCGTCGGCTATGGTGGCGCGGTCGGACTCTCCAGAGCGTCATGGCCTATGACACTGCCGCCGACTCTAACCCCCTGGCAAGGCTACCCTCAAGTCCAGCCCGCGCTACCCTCAAGTCCAAATTTCACGCCAGCATTTCCAGAGGTTCAATTACGGCGACCCGACGGCAAATGATGACGGCAAGCATGGCGATACGACTTCTAAAGGGCGGTATTACAGTGTAGGCGGGAGCATGATCAATCACTCCAACATTCGAAACAAGTTCGCCGATTGTTACTTAATCCGCCATGTATCTTAATTTCGCTTCCGGGCCTAGCCGATACTTAATCTGGCCATGTCGGCTTTATGTAACTATCTCAAAATGACCTATCTCATTCGAGGTTTCTTGGTTTTCGGGTCAAATGACCAATGTTATGACCAATGTTAATACAAAAGATGCGGCATTAAAATATGATTTGATCTAATAAAAATCATTTTTTAGATGCTTAATATTTCTTATGTTCAAAGTTTTAGGATTTAACAATTTATTTTGGTTTGAATTGAATAATCAAAATTTATATGTAAGTGCTTTAATTATTTTGAAAATTTTCATGTAAAGTAAATATAAAATGATTTACATGAATGGATAGAAATTATTTTTATGAAAATTATGATATATTATTCATATTTTTCTGAGTTGAAATAAAAAGATATGAATTTTCTAAATTCATATCATATTTTGAATTAAAATGCCCTTTAATGCATGAATAATGCCCTCTTTAACACGGTTCGGGCAGAATCGGTGTTAAAGAAATATTTATTTCAACACCCTCTTTAACACGGTTCCAACACGAACCGGTGTTAAAGTAATAAATCTTGTGAACGCCTTTAACACCGGTTCGAGCAACGAACCGGTGTTAAAGGGGTAATAAATGCTTGTGAACGCCTTTAACACGGTTCAGCCACGAACCGGTGTTAAAGGGGTGTATTTCACCTTCCTCCCTTCCTTTCTTCCCCATCGAGCAGATCGATCGAACACGAGAAGCGCCCGACCCGCCGTCTCGCCTCGCCTCGATCCCGACCATCTACGCCCGACCCGCCGTCTCGCCGCCCGCCGCTGAGCTCGAGGTTCGCCGCCCGACCCTCTCTTCCCGCATCCTTCCTCCTCTAACACGGTGGGGCTCACGCGCCGTTCGCTCGACACTCGGCGCGCCGGGCCTCCCTCGCTTCCTCCGGACAAGGCCACCCGCTCCTGGCCCTCCTTCTCCTGCTGCTCCCGGCGACGCTGCTGCCTGCCGCAGCACGACGCTTCTTGCCCAGCGGCACGACGATCTTCTGTCGTCGGCGCTCTGACGTGCCGGCGGGCATGAGGGTGGCCGTGAACGTGGGCCATCGAGGACCTAGCTGGGGAGATGGCGGTTCGACCCGGACAGTTCGGGTGGCGAGGTGGACTGCAGCAGCGCATTTGAGCCGGCGGTGCGTTCGCTCCGGGCGGTGTGCCGGGCAGGTCGATGGCGATGAACGAGTGGTGTTTCGCCCGGCATGCTCTGCGGCTTTGATTGGACGCCGGAGGGACACATATGAATATATTTGCATAATATATCAACTATATAAACACGCTTCTTTAGGCCTCGTTGGTTTAGGCTCTAGAAGACGGGATTGACTTGGGTTACGGTCCAATCCACATCATCCTCCCGCCGAGGCAAAAATCGAGAAATATGGAGTATTTGTCTATTTCTGATAGTATTTTTTGTTTGGCCAATCCATTTCATTTACATAGTCTTGGGATGAAAATAAATAATCGCCAATTGACCCTGAACGATTCGTGGTGCCAAAGATGGGCGAGATGAACGTAGTGACATCGACACGATCTAGGCCTTAATCCTTGCACATGTGAATTAGAAGCATGTGGAGTAAAAAGAAAATAGCTTATAGCAAAGATATTATAATAGGCCACGCCTAAACCCTAATCGACCACCTCGCTCTCTTCCCGTGCGGGAGGCGTCTCGGCCGCGCCGCTTGAGCTCATAGGCACGCCTAACGCCGACGCCGCCCGACGAGCCTGGCCCGCCGCACCGCAAGATCCGTCAAGCGAGCACCGCCGCCTCGACGAGACCAACGTCACCCCACTGGTGAGCGCCACGGTGTCGCCACGTGTATGATTCGACTCATCTGATTAAAACTTGTTTGCTCGATAAATTGTACTACATGCATAGATTAAAACTTGTATACAAATTGGACCTCTGACTCATTTGTGTATTTATTTGTGTATTTTGGTATGAATAATATGTATATTTGTGTATGAATCCAAGTCCACTTGAATGTTTACACTCTTACTCTAGATAATATTATTGTTTTAGAAACTATGGATCCACTTAGTAGAAACCTTGAAGAAGAAGAAATAATTGAGAACATTATTGATGAGGACACCTCACAATATCTGAACTTGGAGGGACATGATGACGACAACTCAAGTACTAGTCATGGAGAAGATGAAGACTCCGGTGAACGCAATTTAATGGTTACAAAGTCCGGCGAGGTATATGCATTGATTAAGCCTCTGCTGACTTTCGTGTATACTAATTAACTCTTCTTTCTTCTTTTAGCCCTCTTGATCGACCAGCCAGCAACCATCTTCTTCTACGAAAAAGAGCAAGCGAGGCGCGAGCCAACGGTTGAAAGATCGTGCAAAGTTCACGATCGAAGCAGTCCGTGTTGATGGCAGGCCGATGGAGCCCAAGAAGGCCACAGACAAATTTGTACGTCAGGCTGGAGTTCTTGTTAGGGACCAAATCCCAATCATAATTGAAAATTGGAATAAGCCAAAGAAGGGCGACGGTACCTTTGTCCATGACAGATCCAAAGAAACGCTTTGGAATTCGTTATTGGTAAATTTCACCCTTCCGCTAGAGGAGGATGAAAAAAACCCGGTTATAAAGGAAAAGGTCAAAGAGTGGACTCTAAAGAAGATGGTGACGCTTTCATATCGAAGACAAAATTGAACAAATTTGTCAAATCGCGAGACTCCAAATTTCAAGACGCAAATTATGCGAAGATAAGACCTCACGCCCGAATTTGAGACATATAAAAAAGTGCTATAGCTAAAAGAGGTCGAAACCAATACGCTTAATGCTCAAGAAGGAATATCACCGAGAGGAAGGGTCGGTGGCTACATATCTCGAGAGGCCTAAGTGGGAGGAAGCTGAGAAGGCCTGCGAGAGAGGATCACACCCAGACAGATGGGTGGGACCTACGTGCAAAGACTTGGTTCTACGGAATCGGGCAAGGTTGGACCCGAAGCAGGATTGTGTATCTTCCCAACCCTCCTTGCCAAACCCGTCCTGAACTCATCACGGCATACGAGGAAACATCCGCCAGACCTTCCATCCCGATAGAGAATGACCAGCTCACACGCGCCATCGGTAAAAAGAACACCACGGACATGCACGAGGCACGGGGTATAACGTGGAAGGATGGGTTTGCCGGGCGACTCTTACGATGGCGGCGAAAGAAAAAGAGCGTGAGCGGATGACACAGATAGAACATGCACTTGCGGCTGCAGCGCAAGTGAATGCACAATGAAGCCATCAAGCTACCGGCCCATCTCGGGCACGAAGAGCCTGCATTGGAAGCTGCCCGCGCCGGACTGGCGGAAGCGATGTGGCTTCCAGGGAGAACGTGCAACCCACGCTTGAAATGACGGGTCCTCGATACCCCGTGGATGAGATCACGGATAGCGAACACGCTGAGCTGCATGTGAGATTAATGGGCTTATCCATTAAGGTGGTATCGGCTATGCCTTACCTCCTGGTGGTGGAACTTACCACTGCCGGCGATTCCAGATGGCTATGCTATTGTCGGGGTGGATGAGGTTGTGAAGGAATATGAGGAAGCACACTTGACCATGCTACAGTGAAGGAAACTCAACTCAAATTTGCAGTGAAAACAACCATTCTTTGGAAGAAGGAACACATTGTGCTTCCAAATTGGAGGTCACTGCACCCCATTGCCTCCGCTAGATCTGAGCCGCTTCAGTTATCTCCTCTGGCAGCCATCTCCATGCAGCACCATCTCTCAAGTGTGGCAGCCATCTCCTACGTCGGCCATCTCTCGGCGGCAGCCATCTCCGCGTCACCATCTCCGTGCTTCAACCATCTCCTCAGTAAGCGGAAGAGCACCGCCACGAGGAGCATTAGTAAGCGCCACAAAGAAATACGCAGGAAACCGTGACGCCAAAGAGTTCAAAAACTACCCGCAGCCTTCCGCCAAGCCATTGCCGGTTTTACCGTGGAATCGCAGCGACAAGGAGACCAATAGGATCTCGGAAGAACAGGTCAAGAAATTCTTTGCACCTAGACGGGCCGAGCCAAAGGAGAAAATAGATCCGGCGGTGGTGGAGAAGTTTTACAATAATCTTTCGAAACCTGAAACCCCACTTGTGCCGGACTACGAGCGCTAGATTTTGAAGGCGGATGCAAGGCGCCGTAGGGAGACTGAAAGTAGCAGTCGTGAGGCACCCCAGAAAACAGTTCCCATGCTCGGAGAGCAGGAAAACCAATCATGTGCCCCGCTCCAAATGTTCGACACACGGGACGCTCCTCCCGTAAATGATTATGAGGCAGAGCTACAAAGAAAGGCCAATGAGATGGGGTTGACTTACATTGCATACTTGAATGTCATGGGAGACAACTTGCCCAAATGCGATGCCAACCCCATACAGCCATGGAAGTATGGGAAGAATCTCGTCAAGAAAGAGGAGCTCAAGACTCTACCAACAAAGATACGAAAATTGCACAAGTGGTACCTTCATTTCTGCAAGACGAGAAAGGTAGAATGGATAACGGCGCATATAAGAGATGATATTTTCTTCTGCGGAGATGACGCGATCGACTTCAACATTCAAGACTTGCATTTTCTATTCAATCAGAAGGAACTCGACAAAGCTGCCATCAGTCTTTATTGTGTGTAAGTACTATTTCTATAATTTATATCTCATCTCATTCACTTTATTAATTGCATGTATATATATATGCTCATCATATATGTATATACTATTATGCAGGAAAAAGGTTATGGAATGCAGGAAAGGAGGCCCTTTTGATATTGGGTTCGTTGACCCAAATAGAGTTCATGAAGAAGTGGTAGAAACCAAACCTGGACAAACAGAAGAATACTTGCTAACGTCTTTACTGAGACAACAAACCAAAAGGGAAATACTATTGCCTTACAACTTCTCGTGAGTATCATACTCTCTCTTGTACACATTCTATTTCAGCTTACTCGATGTTAAGTGTAATTGATGATGAGTTATGCGTGCGTAGGTTCCACTTTATTCTGCTAGTCATTCAACCCGACTCAGGAAAAGTCCTTGTCATGGACTCGTTACGAAAAGAAAAAGAGATATGGGCAAACTTTAGAGAGATGCTTCAGAGGTAATTTCAATCATATTATCGCACTAGATCGGCAACTTTCGTGACAATAAGTAATTAATTACTCCTTTATCCATTTTCTTTGTCGGACATGGTTTGGAAAAGGTTCACGGGCGTAGTGGGTGAATGGTCAGAAGAACTAAAATTTGTAGACCAAAATGTAAGTAATACTAGCTAGCTTCCAATTTCATTATATCATGCTTTATTGATTATTATTTTGATTGAACTCTCTATTCTCGTAAAGTGCGCGCATCAGGGACACGGCAATAACTTATGTGGGTACTATGTTTGCGAATTCATTCACAACACGATATGTGCGACGGGCCAAGCCGCACTAGAACAACTTAGAGTAAGTAAACAAAGTCCACAACATTATTTTATTACCATCAATTGTGTTGAGTTTTATTCTTATATATATATCGACGGCCCATTCTTCATATATATTCAGATCGAACGGATGCGGGACCAACTCCTACCATTTGAACGCGTACTAGTCATTCAAGAGGAATTGGCGGGGTTCATACTTGGTGAGGTCGTCACGCCTGGCGGAGAACTCTTTAGATATCCACCAAAATGAACGATGACGATGTATGTGCCGATGACGATGTTTGTGTATAATAATAGTTGCTTAATTATTCATGTACTCGTATGTACCGATGACGATGTTTGTGTATACCGCTCCCGATCGATTCCCCCCCCCCGCAGAATACGCCTGAGGCGGGCGGAATGTTGCCACGGCAGATTTAGCGGGCTAAATCTCTCATGCAGATTAACCTTAACACCGATTCGGATCTGAACCGGTGTTAAAGAGTTCGAGAACTGCAGCAATACGTCGCCACCCTTTAACACCGGTTCGTATACGTATAAGAACCGGTGTTAAAGGGGCCCCCCCTCTAACACCGAACCCTCAACAGCGGTTGGGGAACCGCTGTTAGAGGGCCGTCCCAACCGGAGTTAAAGGGGGTGGCCTGCACTAGTGTCCCAGTCTAGGGCTGTCAAAAAAGTTCGGGCTTAACAAACTGTGCGAGTTCGGCGCGTTAACAGCTTGGCTCGAGCTTGATTCATCTATCTAACAAACCAAGCTTAAGCCTGTTTTCGAACTCGCGAGCTTAGACGAGCCGAACTCAAACGGTTCGACAAAGCTCGTGATTTTTGTACAAACGCAAAATTGAGACTGCTATTATTATTCCATCTGCTGTAAGGCTGCTAAAATAATTGTGCTAGCATGTTGGCACTATATTACTATTATGTGAGACTACTATTATTGAGACTCCGAGCCATTTCTGCTATTCGATTTTCAACCTTTACTATTTTCTTGCTATGTAGCTGTATATATATCTTTGGATGTACTAAAATTTTCTTACCGAGGTTCAACGAATCAAGCTCAAGCCTACTCGAGCTTTGGTCGAGCCGAACTCGATCTTAGATATAGGCTCGAAGGTCAACCTAAGCTCGCTCGAGCTCGGCTCGAGCTTCGGACCTAACAATGTTTGCTCGAGTTCGGCTCGTTGACCGCCCTATCCCGGCAAAGGCCATGGAGCAAGCATAGAAGATTACACAAGACTTTCCCGTTTGGAGTGTTCCAGCCAAAAATTCTGTACCGCTCGTACTTGGCTCAAACCTTTCCTTCCCGTACCGCAGACAGAATTCGTGGTATATATAGAGAGAGAGAGTCACGTGCTACTTTGAATTCAGCGACCTGCTGCTCCTGCTGCTCCAGCCTATGATTCATCGATCTCTTTGTTCTTTCCTTCGTGTTCTTTGGTCGCAGGTCGCAACGATTCGGCGTTAATTCAGTCACAGTCAGTTGACTACAAGACCGATGACAGTAACTCCTATTGATCGAGTCCTCTAATCCTAGCAGAACCTTACATTAACAGATCTGATGAACGGCGAAAATGTCAAGCTGCTGATCTGAAGAACCTAGCATGTTGCCATCAACTCTAAGACGCACCCTCCCGGGTCCTCTCGCGCGAGAGGGCTCCGGAGGCTCCCCACCTCCTAACCCTAAAAAGCCGCCGCCGACCTTCCTTCCCGGCCGCTGCCCCCGCCGCTGCGGGTGGTGGCGGTCACGCCTGGCCGGCGAAGACGGGCGTGTCTTGAGACAGTCCCTTCATGCGGAGGTGGGGACTCTTCTGGGCGGCGCAGGAAGGGGTTCGGCGGTGGCAGCAAGCACGACTCCTCCGTGCCACCAACGAGTCGCGCACTATAGACCCCAACAGGGTTTGACCGACGACAACCAGCGCTAGGCCCACCTAGCCCAAGACTGCCCCCAGCCACACACGGGCCGAGGGACAGGCCTGGCCTCCCACAGAGAGTCAAGGCATGGCCGCCGACCATGGCCCGTTAGTTCCAGATCTGGCCAACAGGGCCAGCCGCCATCAACCACCCCGCCGCCCACCGCTGCCTCTAGCCACTGCCTCGGACCTCCGAGCGTTCCCATCGTGCGTCGTCTCCGCGGGAACCGCCGCCGACACCTAGGTCGCCCAGCCGACACCCACGTACCGCAGGAGCTCGGGCCCCATCCACTTTTGGCCGCCGCCGCAAGCACCCACACCCGCCGCCGCCTCTAGCTGCCGGGAGGCCGGGCCACCTTCACCGGTTCACCCACATGGTCCCTCGTGGCAACCTTCCTTCCAGATCGTCGAAGCGCTCCATGAGACCAGCTGCATCATCGCTAAACTATGATTTCTGAAAACATGGTGTTTTTATTTGGCTTGGTCCGGGGTATTTAAATGTAGAATTGTCACTTGTTGGTGAATAAGTATTGTCCATCACAAGGCCATCCGCCTCGTTCTTTCAGCTACCTCTGATGTCGGAACAAATTTGGTACTGTACCCCAAAGTCACAAAGATTCAAGCGATCGATTCAATCAGTAGCAAGATGCCTTCAAATATTCTTGTACTGATTAACTACCTATATACAACCAGTTCACTAATCTAATCTATACAAAACACAGTTCTTTCTATCCCCAGCACCAAAGTCGGCTTGACCAACGGGCCGGATCGCCACGTGACCTGCTGGATCGCGGCTTGGCTGAGGAGGCGCCAAAGTCGGGCTTGACCGACGAGCCGGATCGTCATGTGATCTGCTGATCAGCGCCTGGTGGATCGTGGCTTCGTGGAGGAGGTGGCGATCCGCACGGGCGCCCGGCGGCCGGTCCCGGAGCCGCCGCAGCTCCGGCATGGCATTTTCTGCGTGCCCGCGCAGGTCCGGCACCCCTGGCCGTCCCCGTCGGACCATCGCGAGCACAGGCACTCCACCCTCCCCGTCCCGCTGCACGACGCGCACCGCGGCTGCGGCCACCGCACCGCCGCGGCGGGCCTCCCCTCCTGGATGGACCTGTTGGCCATCGCCACCCCCGCCAGCATCCCCAGCCCCGCCGAGGCCACCGCGATCGGCGCAACCATCTCCAGAGCGCGCGAGATAGATAGATCCTCAGAATTTCGAGAGAGGTTAGCGATTGGTGAACGAAGTAGGCGTAGTGAGCGAGCGAGAGAGAGGGCAGGATTATATAGAGGGATGTGTCAGGTGTGTGGCCGCCTCGTCAACGCGCGGGGTCATGGTGTGGGTGGGTATTTTCACGGTAAGTGATTAAATTAGAGAGCGATTATTGGAGTGAGAAGTTGGACTGCGTCTCGATCGCTTTCCAAGCTTCCATCCATTTTATTCCGTTGTTAACCTGCTGGCAATGCAATGGTTGGGTCCTCATCCAGAAATTTCCTAACAATCACATCATTAGTTTCCAGACGATATACTTGGCCACTTGGATCGATCGTGGAGGAATATTTTGTAAAGGCGATGGCTACGTTATGAACATTTTTGCAGCTATGAAAACTCTTAGAGCTCGTTTGGATCCCATTATTTGTGGCTGGAGTCAAGGAATTCATTTGTGATTAAGTATCAATCTGTTTGGCTGCCACGGAATTGGATATGGAATTCATTTGAAAAATTCCATGGTTTTCATTTTTTGCCTAATCTTAATTTCTTTTGGTACCCTATCATTTATGTGAAATTGCCAAATAAAATGATATCATCAACGTTATTTCATTTCTATAAAATAAAATGAAATGATGGGAGCAAAACGAACTCTAAGATTTGTCGAATTAGTGGAGTGCGGCGCTACCATGGAGACGAGAGTTGCTGTGCATTTCCGCTGTTACCGAAAGTTCAAGAGAACCATTATCACAAGAAACCAATGGAGTAGCTTGTCCGTCCGCTGAAATAGCGGTGGCAAATTTACCATAGGAGCGAGCAGCGTGGCTGCCCGAGTCTACGGTGGCTGAGAAGGCTACCTACCTTCTCTGTTTAGGGTTCGGCGACCTAGCCAAGCGAGACCATCCTATGTGTACGATCTTTCTTGTACAAGTTGCATACTATGCACATCATCTAGCCATTCATACGTGTGGCAGAAGTAACCACCAGATGCAAAAGTATAGGGAACCATCAGATCAATCACCGGACGCACATCCTACACAAGTGTCTTATGCACATATTTTTGTTCTGCCATTTTGTGTCTGGTGTCTTGCTTTGGAAGGTTCTAATAAAGTTTATTCCAAAATTAACAGAGTTCACTTTTCCACTCAAGAAAATTGTGCGAAGGTGGGCTTGGATACAATGAAAAATGTGAAATCTTCATTTTAATATAAACGGTGGTAGCTGAAATGAACGTGGGTTCGGTATATAGATTTGTGCCTCAGATGAAACGCATATTACAGCGAGCGTCGAGCAAGGGGTGAATCCTCAGAAAGGTTGTGGGTCGTGATGTCGGACATATGACCACAATGGAGGAATTGTTGGAGGGGTCGAAAGAAGGATGCATGGGTGGTGAAGACTGACATCGCATGATAAGATAAGATGGGAGGGCGACAGAGTGTCAAAAGCAATGAAAGTGCACTCAGCCACTCAGTGCCTTGATGCCAAGACTAGAGGAGGGCCATACATAGACCGGAGATATAGTTGGATCCGCTTTAATTGGGATCCAATGACCAAACAACTAGTTATTGTCTAGAGAAAAGGTAATGCAGTCCATATTTTCTTTTCCTAACAAAAGTTGTCTTGAAAGAGTGACTAAACTTAGACGAGAAAAGAACGGCACGGCGAGCTATGTAAAAAGTAGATTCAGGTTCCAGAGTCAAGTCTCACAGACCTCAGTGCCCTCTTCCTAGTCGCCGTGGGGAAAAAATGTCTCAAAGCAAACCATATGATCTTGGAGAACGTACAAGCCTTTCCAGCAGTTCTCCAACTGCAAATTATATGATCTTGGTAAGAAAGGAGACCGGAGAAGAGTCAGGGACTGGAGCGATGTGGACGGCCGCTCACGTGGTACTTTGAATTCAGTCAGCGGCTGCTTCACTTGGTCCCTTGCAGCCTATTGTTCTGCGGCCTCTTTTTTCTTTTTTTTCCTCTCTGTTCTTTGGTCGCAACGATTTCGATGTTAATGACAGTGACGCGGGGAGATCGAGTCGTCTAATCCTAGCAGGATCTTATCTTAAAGTAAATTATCGCTTTACCTTTTCTTATATCTTAATAGAGTACGACTAAAGATATGCATCAGCCAGTAGCTCAGTCGTATGGCTGTCTAGAAGCAAAAATACCTAGGCAGGAAGGGTAGTACTACTCTGTACTCCTAATTTGCTCCTGGCCTAGTCGATCGGACTGCTCTCCCGGCCGATGGAACATGCAGCCAGGCTCCCCCTCGCACCGGAACAGCCGGCGACAGAGATCGTACCCCGGCCGGGACGGCAGGAGGACGCGTGTGGAACTTGGGCCAACTAGACTAGAAATGCTATCAGAACATCACGTTTGATCGGTATGACCAGGTCAAGGGGGGCATCTGATCTGCCTGGTCTTCCTCACATCACATGGCTGCAATTTATTGCTGACCCCTCGTATTATTTGACCAATAGTCCAAGTGGGGAGGCTGAAGAAGAACATGTAGTGGGAGTGATCTGCGACCAAGAAAATAAACCACCGCTGCGACCAACTTGTGGTGGCGCCATCTTCTTGCAAGCGCATGGCATCGTACTAGCCAGCGAGGTCTGACTGAGACGGTGTTCCCACAATTTTGGCGTTTTTTGCGGAGACTACACCACGGTTTGTTGTTCCAATCATAGTGTACAAAAAAACTCCTACAGTGTCACCTGCTGTTGTGAGCCAAGCTCAGGCTTCATCATCATAACAGACTTGAGATGAGTTGTCAAAGGGGAATGTACTTTCTTTTTGGCAAATTGTTAAGGGATGTAAAAAAAAGCCATAATGACATATGAACAACTGATAAGTAACTTCACAAGTTCTATAATCCACTACACGAGTAATGTATTTCCCTTAAAAGTTAATGCTACCATGGGCAAGAACATACCTCCCCCGCTACTAAATTTAAGACATTTTGGAAACTCTGTTACCTCTCAAAACATCTTATATTTAGAAAAATATTGATATTTACTAGTACCACAGCCACCGATATGGGTCGACAACTTTCCTTGAATATATGGAATAAGATCTTTGTAAAAGTTGGCTCGTATGTTTCCTTTATTTCCCTGGTGTCACTCATTACGGGCCTCTTGAATTTTATATTTACCTATTTATATTTTACCTTTTCATGGCTCAAATCCCCTCTAAGGGCTTGCTTGAATGTACCGGAATCCAGTGAATCAAATCCTGGACCAGGATCCACGAAAACAGTTCAAATCACCGAGATTTTACCTACTGGTGGATTTATTTCCATGGGGAAAGGCAGGTTCCGTCCTACCAAACAAGCCCTTAGAGAGGGGTATATGAAGGAATTTTATTTTATATGCAGCTCAACACTAAGTTTTGGAACTTAAGCAGCCACATATAACTAGACTGATTACCTTGAAGACCCTTTATTGCTTTATATCTCTCCCTTTTCTACCTCGTTCATTCGTGGCCTCTTGACTTCTCTCACCTAGCGTGACACCCTACTTTGCCTATCCAATAAGATATTTGTAGAAGTTCATCTTCCCTATTTTGTGGCCTCCTGACTTTCAATCCAAAGGCACTTTCATGTAAATACCATCACTCTTTTCACTAATTCAATCAGTGACACACACCATAGCAGAAGTCTTCTGTACTACAGTAAAAAGCATTGATAGCCCCGTCCAATTGCAGCCTTCAGAACCATGATATGCAGGTAGTTCGTAAAACTACACTTAAATAGTCAATAATATGCATATTTCAATCCTAATAATGCTAGTGTTTTAAGCAAAAAGTGTCCAAGATCAATGATCGGGAGCAAGTGAAATTATAAAACGACCAAATATTTTAGTAGCTATACCAATCAGCTGGTGGTTACCACCAATTGAGTTGACACATTCACTAGACTGCAACAAATAGTATGACACTTATGAACAGGTTTTTTGTTTTGTTTTAACGGAATTAGCTACTTCCTTAGTCTCAACTAAACTAATCAAAGACAGAAAACAGAGTTACAGAAATGGTACAGTTGCCAAAGAACACAGCCTGTATGGGCTAGTTAAGATAGCAACATCCGTTCAATCTACTTGCAAACTGGAGATAGTAAATTGTAAATACGGCAAAATTGGCAAACATCAAACAGTATTAAAAGATATTGCTCATGCCAATGCAAGAAAGTTGTTAATGTGTGAAAGAAATATTCACTGGTAACAAGTTAGGAAAATAAATGTTTCATGGATTCTTCTACTAGCATATATGTAGTCACCATCTACATTATATTCAAAACAAAACCATTTTAAAAAGAGAAGTAAAGGAATAGGAGACGGAACCTACAGATCTATGGCTGCAAAGCAAGACAGCTCTATTATCTGCCACCCATACGGAAGGTAACTAATGACACGTCGGCCATGTGAAGTACTTCCCCAAGCTACCCTATCTCCTACCTCCCTGTCAATACTTCTAAAACCTACTTCCAACTACCAATCTGAGCTAATTGGTTTCAAACCTTCAAATGAGCTCACGACATATAATCGTGTCAGTATGCATCTTGAGTATATCCTCCATTAGTGACTTCATCAACAGCCAGCATGTCCTAGTTCAGTGGCAAAGAAATATCCATTAACATGTTAAGATGAACGTTAGTGAAAAAATACACCAGAAGTTTTGCAGCAATGACTTTCCAGCATGGCAGGTATGCTTTGATACCGCAAGGTAATCGACTAAAAGGCAGAAAGTTGTTACTCTTTGTTAGTAAAATATTGGAAGAGGAAACCATATCAAAATTAGTACATCCCACGGTGGAACAATTCACAGCAGCCCAAAAACGATACCTGTTAATCAAGTACCAACTCTGCTGCCTGTGCCACGCTGTCACGAACAAACTGCCAAACAACTTAGGCAAAGATGTAAGTTGAGCTTGACAGAATGAGAAGCCAAACATACATTTCAGACATCATTATACCAACCACTAAGGAGGCAGCAAATTGGAGAGCCAGTATCCAAATGAAGAGGACCACCAGCGCTTACCAAATTGAGGGGAGACAAAAACATCAATGATACAGGTGAGAATAATAAAATTAATATCACAGCAAACAGAGCATTAAAGTGACATCGAATAGCAAATCTCAAGTGATGACAAGAATAACATCGAAACAAGAGTATTAGTAAAGGGTTCCTTCAAATAGTTCTGAGAAATGGTGATAAAGCAGATATTATGTTGCCCAATAAGCCGGTAAATGCTAAACGTCCTCATCATCCAACCTCTGCAATGGTCATAACAGCACAGCAAGGTTAAAGATATGAGTCCCAAACTTCCAACAACAAATAAATCATGTTGGCATTAGCTCCAAGAAACCTTAAGCCTGCCAAAAGAGTTGAAACAAAATCAAACGTGTTAGTCAATCCCATCCATTTCCATATTATGATAAAAAATACACAAATGATTTCTTCAAAGAAGTTTTGATTAAATATACTGCCTGGGAAAGTTAATGACTAGAAAGTCATGCATACATCACCCGTGAAAATTATCTAAGTGGCACATGTTTCCAATGAAGATCTAACAAATACATGAGAACATGAGAACAGATTTTGCTATCGTAATGGAATATATGGTGAAGTTATAAGAACTAGGAACTTCACTGTAAGACTGCATGTAACTATAGTTAGTATCATGTATATACAAAAAAAATTGTCAGTGTAAATCTTATCCAGGTTCACATGGAAATTTGGATGACAAGTCAACAGTTTTTCTCAATTAGCAATCACAGTTCAGTGTCTTGAAGTTGCACAGCTTTCTGAAGAATTGGCTACAAGTAAAACTGCATGCAGCTAGTTAGTATCATGCACAGATTATTTTTTTCTCGGTGTATATCTTATGGAGATTCAGATGGAAATTGGGATGAAGTCACAGTTTTTCTCAATTAGCAATCACAGTTCAGTGGTCTTAAAGTTGCACAGCTTTCTGAAGAATTGGCTACAAGCAAGGCTGTAGCACCAACAGATAAACAAAAGACATACAAGCAGTGTGTGCTTTCCAAAGGCATGAGCAAGCACTCCTTGCTTGAGAGCATCTGCGGCCAAGTTCAGAATAATAGAGTAATTTGACAAGAAATAATGAAAACATGAGTTTCATAGCTAAATATACTTGGATTTATTCCATGATATTATTTTCCTTAGACCCTAATTGCACTGTTTGTAATTAAATGGGAGCAACAACCAAAAGAAAATGTGAAGTTACCTTTCCCACTGTTGAAAGAATGCACCAGCTTCACACATATCACTTCATTTCTGACATAAATTTCTCATACTCTGCATCAGCACCATATGGAGCAGTGGGCGCGTCATTGGAAGGTGGCAGAGGTGGTGGCGGCGGTACATTGTGATTGGCCCAAGGTGCACATGAATTGCTCTGCGAGGAATCAACTGGTGGTGGTGGAGGAGGCGGTGCATTGTGGGTGGCCCAAGGTGCTGTTGCAATGCTTTGCGACGGATCAACACTAGCTGGTGGTGGAGGCGGGGGATGAACTGGTGTGACAGATGGATAATATGGGGCATAACTATAAGGTGGAGGGTACATGTGTGGCATGTTTTGTGCACCAGAAGTTCCATATGGTGCTTGGACAGGCTGAGTAGGTGCACCAGAACTTGGTGGCGTTACACCCGGAGGGTAGTTCTGCGCTCCATCAGTTGATGTGGTACCTGGTGGAGGTACCGGAGCAGGAGCTGGTGGGTACTGCATACCATATGGAGGTGGAGCAGTCTGGCCTGGTGCAGGGTTGTACATGCCTGGTGGTGGCGGTGGAGGGTATGAAGCATAAGGTGGTGGTTGCCCCCAAGGTACTGGAGCATAGCTACCCTGAGGAGGAGGAGGTGGTGGATGTCCTCCCATGTAGGGCTGCGAGTTGTAGCCACCAGCAGAAGGATCTGCAGAGTGGTACATCTGTGGTGCAGGTGGACCAGGGGGAGCAGCCGGCTGTGGTGGCTTGCCTGCAACTCTAACTGCGATGGTTCTCCCATCAAGATGGTAACCACTCATCGCAGCAATTGCAGCATTAGCCTGTGAGACATCTGCATACTTCACAAATCCATAACCTTTACTCTGCCCAGTGTTGCGATCCTTGATAACCTTTGCCATGACAATCTCCCCAAATTGCGAGAATAGACTGATCAGCCCTGAATCATCAAACATAGGCGGCAAGTATCCGATATAAAGATTGGTCTCGTCATAATCCTTCTTGATCCCATTTGCTCCTGTTGTTGCTGCACCACCACCTGCAGCCCAAAGGCGATTACTACCGCTACCACTACCACCACCACCACCACCACCTGTTATGGCCAGCATCGGACCACCAGACTTATTCATCGACTCAGGTGCACTCCCTCCAAGCTCAGCAAGGAAGTTCTGGTACTCATCGTCCATCTTTTTCCCGGATGTGCCCTTGACTGGACAATCAATTGTCGGGTGTCCACCATCACCACAGATCTTACACTGCACCTCGCTCTTAAAAGTCGATGACCTATTAGGGCATGCATACTGCCGATGACCCGGCTCCCCGCAAGTCCTGCAAAACTCATCATCCCTAATTGTCCCGTTGAGCGCTGCGAGCTCCCGCAGCTGCTGCCGCTTGTGCTCATTCAGGACTTCGTCCACAGGGGTAAGCAGCTTTTCTACCATGCCTGCAGCTGCCTCTAACGCCTCCTGAGTATCAGCCTCAACAAGCACATGAAGGTCCTCATTCTCACTCGGATCTGGCTTCAGGTCCCTCTTCTGCAACAGTTTACCTTCCTTGACGCTGCCCTTCCCTCGGATTACAATCTTGGCTCCCGTCTCCTTCTCCATCCGTTTCTGCGTATTACCACGTGGACCGATGATGAGACCAATAAAGTTGTACCCAGGGTACTCCTTCATGGGTATGTACAGCTTCTTATGGAGCTTAGGTGGGCGGTAATCCGCCGGGGGCTTGAAGGCAGGGTTGCGGCGGATGAGCTGAGAGATGATTTCCTGACGCTCGCGGTTGAGGCGCTCCCTAGCACGGTACTCCCTGGTGTTGATACGGATGCCAAGGTTGTCGTATATGGGCTCAGGAGACGGCGAGCGCGCGCCCTCGGGGCGGTCGTCGAGGGGGAGCCCCGACTGAAGCAGCCGCGAGATCTCCAGGAGGCGCGAGTTGAGGTTGTGCACCTCAGGATCCATCTCGGCGGCGAAGTCCTTCATGAAATCCGGGAGTGCGATGGTCGGGCGGGGCTCCTCCTCGGCCCACCGCGACTTGCGCTTCCGTCCCGCGCCGCCCTCACCGCCGGAGTTGGCGCCGGAATCATCGTTGGACTGCTCCCACCGGCTGCGGCGGCGGCGGCGCGAGGACGAGTCGCCCTCGGGGGCGCCGCTTGCAGAGCCGTTGTGGTGGGGCTCGGAAGAGGCGTCGCGCGGGGGCGGGGCATCGCGCGGCAGGTCGGAGGAGGGCTCCCGAGATGGGGAGCGGGCTAGGGTTTCGGCGGAATCCATGGCTGCGGAGTCGGGTCAAGGTGGAAGGCTGTGGGGAATTTGCTTCTCGCGATCTAGGTTTTAGGACTCGTTGGAATTTTATCTGTGGAGAAGATACGATCTCAGAGAAAGGCGGTTGTGTTCGGAATTGGATCCACCCTCGAGTACGTGCTGGGCCTAAACAACGCATCGGACGCAAGGCGTACCCTAACCCCCACTAGTAGCGATTTTGCAAACGGGCCGGCCCGTAATAAATTCCAGCGTTGGTTTTGGTCCAGTTGTTTTCTGGGTATTTTCCTATTTTATATACTTCCTCCGATACATCCAATTCAAAACTTTTAGATACATTCGTTCCAATGACACTTATTATAGATCAAAGGAGTATATGTTTCCTGTTTCTTTTCTTTTCCAAACTTTTGAACACTTCTAAAATTTGAACATTTTGAATTTAAACACTTTTAAATTTGAACATTTTAAACATTTGTCACATTTAAAACATTTTTTAAATTTCAAAAAAAATACAAATCTGAACATTTTTAAGGTTAAACTATTCAATTTAAATTTGATTTTTCTAAATTTTTCACATTTCTTATTTAATCAAAAAATTCAAAATTAATTGAACAACAGCGAACACATGCCAACGGCAAAAAAAAACGATTGCAGGCAAACAGCGTGAAGAGAGAAGAGGGAATGAGCGACAACTAGGTCAGACCCAACAACGCGAGGAGTGGAGGAGTTAGGGATGGCACCCGCCGGGTTTGGGGCCGGGTTCGGTCCCCCCATACCTGCGCCCATTTAATTTGTCGGGTTTCATTTCTTACCATACCCGTAACCCGGCCGGGTTCGGGGCCTCGGCGGGTACCCACCAGTGCATGAGACGGGAGCGATTGACGCATGCGGAAGAAAACAATGGGATAGTAGGATGGGTTTGGTGAAAATGGGATGCGTGCGTGTCCTGTTCGTGACTCTCATATTCCAGCGTGTGCATGTGATGTGTGTTGTCTGCGTGCATGGCCCGCGTGGACGTGTGGTTAGTCATATGATTATTAGGGATATGATTAAGGCTTAGAGCGGGTCTGCGGGTCTGCGGGTATGGGTTTGCCACCCCCATACCCGCCCCATTAAACTTGGAGGGTCTAACTTTTTACCAAACCCTCTCCATTTAAGGCGCGTATCCATCGGGTTTGTGGGTTTCGGGGCCCCATTGCCATCCCTAGGAGGAGTGGGTAGGCGTAGACCCGCAACCACACACTAACAACGTTGTATATGATCTCTCAGTCTTCTATAGACTTTTTCTTGAGAGGTTGGAAGAAAAAAACATGATACTAGCCTATACATTGCGAGACAATATGTTCCACTATAACTTCTCTTTGAAATTTTTGTCAGACCCATCTTTGATGTCTTTCTTCCCCTTAAAAAAATTTAAAAAAATCTATGATGTCTTCCCTGAAAACAAAACAAAAATGCTAGTATATTAATCTCATTTTTTTCCTCCTCTCGATAGGTATCAGCCAGACCTCTAAAAACGCTCATGTTTCGGCTGGTCCTTCGTCCCGTCAATCAGCAACTGGTTGTTCGGTTAGGATATGGGTTTACCGATATAACAACACATCGCGGGTATACCCGGTTAGTATAACCCTGCTAATCTACAAAGTAGTGTTTCTTGGCAAGTGGTGATGGATGCATTCCCTAACTGTTCAAGTACTCCACGACCTCCCTCTATATGTATCTCTTTGGTTTCAAGATTTTATTTGCGAAAGTACAAAGAGATCCAAAAGTAATGAAAATTATAAATAGGTCATTGGACCACCTAATAATGACTACAAACACTAGCGCGAGCAGAAGCCACGTCGTCGTCCTTGCCCTCCATCACCGACTCGCTGGGCAAAACTTGTCGTAGTAGAGCTTGTTGTAGTTAACAGATGGAAAGTCTGAAGGAGATATGTCCTAGAGGCAAATAAATAAATAGATTTATTATCATATCTCAAATTAGTTCATAATAGTTTCATATTGTGCTACGACCGTAGCAAGTAGAAATATTGGTACAAGTGTGGTATGTAAACAAATCATAGTCCCTAGTAGCCTATATTCAACTAGTTCGTTGGGCAACCGATAATCAAGGTTTCCTGATTATGAAGCATTTATGCCAGTTGATAACGCAGTCATGTCAATAGAGAATGATATGATGGAAATTACCAATATAAGTATTGCAATGTGATCAAGTGACATGGTTTATCATTGCAATAGTTAAAAACTAAGTGAAATTCTACTTAGACCGTGAGATCATATTTAATCACTGTCTCGCAACTGCTTTGACTGTATCAAATATCATGACCGTAACTGGGTGACAATAAATGTATATATTAGGTATTTCAGAGGAACAGGTTGAGGCGTATGAATCAAGATCGGGATTTATTCACCCGCGTGACGGAAAGATACACTCTATCCAATAGGTTACAACCAATGACTAGATCATGTGATATAATATCACGGACTTGTCGATAAAGAGATTGGTATGTTGACATCATTTCCCTCGCCTTGATGTACCCTTCATAACGTACTCATCTGTTGGAATTATGCCCTAGAGGCAATAATAAAGATGTTATTATTATAATTCTTGTTCATGATAAAGTTTATATTCCATGCTAGAATTGTATTAAGCGGAAACTTTAATACTTGTGTGGTTTGTGAACAACACCGTGTCCCTAGTACGCCTCTATGGACTAGCTCATTGATCAATGATGGTTAAGGTATCCTAACCATAGACATGAGTTGTCAATTGATAATGAGATCATATCATTGGGAGAATGATATGATGGACAGACCCAAACTAAGCGAAGCAATTAGATCGTTTCATCGTGTTCATCTTTGCGAAGCTTTTCTTATGTCAAATATTGTATTCCTTAGACCATGAGATAATGCAACTCCTGGTACCGAAGAAAGCTTTGAGGTCATCAAACGTCACCCTATGAGAGGGTGATCATAAAGGTGTCTCGTGTGATCGGAAAGTATCTGTTAGGTTGTATGTATCGAGATGGAATTTGTCCCTCCCAAGTCGGAGAGATATACTGGGCCCACTTAATCGATATCAACACCGCTTGCAAGCATGTGGTTAAGGAGTTAATCACAAAGTGATATCGGATTACGAACAGTAAAGTACTTGCGTGAACGAGATTGAACTAGGTATGACGCATCGACGATCGAATCTCGGGCAAGTAAAATATCGCGAGACGAAGGGAATATATATATGGGATTGATTGAATCTCGGCATCGTGGTTCATCCGATATGATCATCGATGAATGTGTGGGAGTCAATATGGGTGCCTGCACCCCGTTGATTATTGATAGAAGATCATGTATGCATATTCTCGAACCCGCAGGTCACACACTTAACGTATCTCGACGCTAGGATAGATTGGATAATTGGTTTATGAATTTTTGTTCGAGTCTCGGATGGGATCCGGATATCACGAGAGGTTCTAATGGTCCTGAGAATAAGATTCATATAAGGCAGTGCAGTTTTTGGAGTTCGGAATTGTTCCGGGTTAATCGGTATTGTACCGGAAGCTTTTAGAACCTTCCGGAAGGGGACCAACGTGGCCCCACCTTCTGGGAGGGGGCATTGGCCTATGAGGGAGTGTCCTAGCCGCTTTGGGCCAGGGGCACAAGGCCCCATAGGGCCCAGCCGATCCTAGATAAGTTTAAACTCGTTTAAACTAGAGATAGAATTTCTAGATAAGGGAGAGTTTAAATTGTTTAAACTAGAGATAGGATTTCTAGATAAGGGAGAGTTTAAATTGTTTAAACTAGAGATAGGCTTGGAGGAGGGGCAAGGGCCGCCCCCTCTATATATAGAGGGGTGGTGCGCCCCCTCCCCCTACACACCTCGCCTCCAAACCCTAGCCGCCTTGCTAGCTTTCCTCTCTCCCTCCCGATCGCTTGTAGGCGAAGCCTGCCGCAGAATTCTCCACCATATACACCACGCCGTCGTGTTGTAGATCCAATCTATCTCTCCACCATACTTGCCGGTCCGAGGAAGGAGGAGACGCCGAGGTGTCGCACGTGCATCTCACGGAGGCACCGCCACTTGTGGTGCTAGATCGGATCGGATCGCGAGGAGGAGAAGCGAGTACGACTACATCACCCACGCCCGACGAACGTTCATTGTCTTGAATCTTCAAGGGTATGAAGATCTAATCCAATCTCTCGTTGATTGCATCTCCTAGATTAGATCTTGGCTTTCCTCTGTTCGCATCCGTAGAAAATTTTGATTTACTATGCCGCCAAAACCCTTCAAAGGGTATCGAGCTAGATCTATGTAGATGTGTTTCACGAGTAACGCAACATGGTTGTTGCGGCGTTGATGTTTCGCTGTTGCAAGCCTCTTGTTTGTGTTCTTCTTATGACGGATTGTGAGATTGAAGCGGTCCAGCCAACCTTACGCGACGTCGTCATGAGACCGCTCGCACTTGACGTGTGGCTTGTACCACACATGCTACGGCGGTGGATGTCCGCTTCTCTCACTATAGTTGTCATGGGATTAACACCGAGTTTGGCAACCATAATATCACCGTTGTGGCTTTCGTAGTAAGAATCGTTCTTAGCATCTACTCCCATAAGCCACGTAAAACATGCAACAACAAAGTAGAGGCGTCTAACTTGTTTTTGCAGGAGTGTTTTCGTGATATGGTATGGCCCAAGATGTGATGTGTATATTGTATGCGATGATCATGTTTTGTAATGTTTCACGACTTGCATGTCGATGAGTACACAACCGCGTAGAGCCATATGGTTGTCTTTATAATTGTGTATGACTTATAGTCAACTTCTTATACGCCATGTAATAGCTTTACTTTATCGCTAAGTAGTTAGCAATAGTTGTAGTTGCTATTCGTGGTGGAGGCAATCATGGTGGAGTGATGGAGATCATGCCGGAACGCACAAGATGGAGATCATTGCGCAAAGATTGGCTATACCATGTCACATAAAGTTATATGCATGTGATGTTTATCCCTTTATGTATCTTATTATGCTTAGATCGCGACGGTATCATTATAAGATGATTCCTCACTTAAAGATCAAGATAAAACTGTTCTCCCAAGTATGCACTGTAACACCCTCGAATCGCCCTATGCAAGTTTTAGCAAAACTCGCCAAACTCAGAGCAGAAACGATTCAAGGTGCACCAGCACTTTCGCGGGTGGAAAGCAGTAATAACATTACACAACAGTCCTCGATGGGACCCACGAGCAGATATATATACAAATGACTCAAAGAGTCAAGAATACAAATATACGGTACAAAGATCCAAATCACCTTGAAAACGATGGGGCGTCCGACTACGGACAAGATGCAAATGGGGCTAAGAGCCCGAAGAATAACCAATGGCGTCCATAACTCGCCAGGCAAGCAAGGGTAACCCCGCTAACGGCGTCGATCTCAAAACACCTTAAACAAGAGGTGCCGACAAAGGGCAAAGGAAAAGAGGCGTCGATCTTGAGGCGATTGCAGCGAGGCTAGAATTCGCGGTCCTCGCCACATAGATATGGTGGATCGAGCAGGCAGCATGCACTAAACAACCTATAGAGACTCGATACAACTGGCGACGATCAGAGAGGGGTGAGAAAGGCCTATTCGGATCCAACCTGAACTATCATCAAACAAACCCATCCTGGCGTTTCCCCCTCGAGACCAAACGAGGAAGTCAACCAAGGAACGCACAAGTGGCGTTTACTTATTCGCTATCGTTGCGGCAATTACTAGTCGTTTAGATAATCGTCACGATAAAGTAAGCAGTGGGCACTTTTAGTTAGTCATTCCGTTATAGTGGCATCACTTACTAGTCAGATTCCATTAGCATGAGATAACCACAAAACCCAGCAGTTGTTGGTACTTTTACTTAGCCATTCCGTTGTAGTGGAGCCGATTACTAATCATATCGAAACAAGTCAATTCAAAACAAAGAACTTTAGTTATAGTTGTCTATGATCGACATGCTCCAAGTCGTCCATAACCGCGACACGGCTTCCGAAAAGATTAAACCGCAGGTGCACCAAAGTATCCACAGCACTTGACCCTTTTGCCGATCGGTTAACATACACCCATCGGTATGTCGGCGGGGCCTAAGTCACGACGTTCCTGCACCCAAAGCAAGCATCGGGGCCACCCCTAAGTACACCAAGAACGTAAGCCGGTCTTCGAGACGGACTTAGGGTTGGGAAGACGGCTGTGAACGACAGTACGCCCCCAAACGGGGACTGTCGACACCGCGAAATCGTGGCCCGATCCTAAACAGTACAGTGTGCTCCTCGCACAAACGTAAATACATAAGTATCATGGCATAAGTACAGGATCGTAAATAAAACCTCAAACTAGTTTGGCCCCCAGTACAATACCTTGAAATCAGGTAATAATCGATGGGGGCCCATATCTCCCCCACGTGGTTAGCACGCCGATCTCGGACAAAGTGTCAAGAACTCGGGTCCCACGGACAAGTGGCGTGAAACCAAATATTACCTATCACCCACCGATGCCTCTGCTTAATTCAATTTTAGTTGTTAAACAGGAATTTAAAGTGAACAATAAGTAAACCATGATCATATCCAACGTCAACATGCGGCAATACATCAACAACGGTGGTACTTGACGACACACAAACACTTGAGCAAGCGACTACGACACGCGGGTCCAACTATCTACCAAGCAACAGGTAATAGGATGTGTCCAAGGCTATATATGGCTGCAAGGGATATCACGGGTACGAAATCTAGAGCATCGCAACACAGATAGCAAAGATCAACAGGAGGGAAGTAAATACAATAAAAGTAAGATAGGTAGAAAGGGGAAGATGCTCGCCTGAAAACATTGTCGAAGGGTTCATCCGAAGATCGGGGCGAAGCTCACATCAACTCAACGGCCTTATCCGCGAAGAACCAAAACACTAGAAGAAACACCGGATGCAATATTTAATACAACGGCAGAAGATCGGCATGATGCATGTATGATGAATGCCATGGCAAAGATGCGATGCAATTAGGTCAAATTAAGCGGAACCGGGGTCCCGACAATTAATGAAATGGTTCAAGTTATTTAGCTACCCCGCAATTTAAATGTTGTTTAACATGGCAGGAGATATCACCGGTTCGCTACACAAGTTTAAATGAGGCCAATATGAGACTAGATTTGCCCGCATATGGGCCCCATATTTAATTATTAGGTGAGTCGGCATAAGGCCCCCAACCCAATGGTATGCATGCGGGAATGACAATTTAATGTGCATCAAATTGATATTTTATAAAATAGGGTTCGGGGAAAAGGGGTCACACATCAGAGGGGGCTCGACGATCTTGGGTTCCGGGGTTCGGGGTTCGATAGGGTCCAGGGTCCGTCTCGGTCCGAGGTTCTGGGTCGTTCTCGGTATCGGGCAGATCTTGTCGACGGGTCTCGATGTCCGGGGCGAACTTGTTTCGATGTCGGGCGATCGGCTTCTTCCGGTCGGTGCCGCTTCGTCGCTGAAGGTCTTGCCGGGTTCCCCGGGGTCGGTCTTGCCGTTGCGAGGGTCTTGATGGGTCCGCGCCATCGCGTCGGTCTCGGCATTCGGGGGCGTCGGGTCATGGCGTCTGTGAGGGAGTACTTGTCACATCCGTGTCGGCGAACTTGGCGTTCCGGGGGAAGTTCTCGGGGTTCCGGCGGTAGATATTGTCGGGTCCACTGCAACGGCCTCATTGTTCCGATGACGACCTTGGCGATTATTCAGATCCGGCATCGGGGTTTTCGATGAAGAACTTGTCGAGGTGAACTCGGGGTTTCCCGGCATGCGCCTTGACGTGGCCCTACAAGACGGCAGGCCGGTCCTCCGAGACCAAGGTGAAGCTCCCATGCGGTGGCGAGGTGGTCATGACGCTTAGGGAAGAACTAGCGGGCGGAGGACCGGAGGTTGACGAGGCGGCGAAGAACTCCGCGGCCGAGGCGGGGGACACGGGCAGCGTAAGCGGCGCGTCTGCAGCGGTGAACGCGGGCGCGGTGGCTGGCGCTGGCGACGAAAGCGCTCGGGCGAGGCTGCGGCGAGGCACGGAGGCTCGCTGGTGGCGACGGACGGCTGCCGGCGAAGAACGGGCGCGACTTGGCGGCGGGATCTCGGCGGGCCGGCAGCTGCCGGCGTGAGCACGGGCGAGGCGAGAGGAGCTGAGGCGACGAGGCAGAGCCGAGGCGTGGCGCCGAGGGAGCCGGGCCGAGAAGCCGCCGGCAGCAAAGCCCGAGGGGTAGCAGGCGTGAGGGAGCGCACGGCAGGGCGTGACAGCGAGAGGGCCTGACTGGCTGGGCCGAGGAGGCGGTGGCGGGGTCGCGGAGGTGGTGAGCTGGCCGAGAGCGGAGTGAGGCGGAGAGACTAGGGGGCACAGGGAGAGCGAGGCTGGCAAGGCCAAGAAGAGAACAGGCGTGGGGCTGAGGCTGGGCAAGGCCCACGCCTGCAGGAGTGGCGCAGAAGGCAAAGGGTCTCATGGGTGCGTGAGTTAGTGCGTGGCTGGGTTAGGTGGGCCAGGGACGTGGGTCCCGCGGGTGGATGAGGACGGGCGTGTGTGCTGCGGGTGAGGGAGGGGTGGGCCTGGCGGGTGGAGGATTGACTGGTGGGGAGAGGGGGTTGGCCACGTGGCAGATAGGGAGTGGGGGAGGAGAGGGAGAGGTTGAGGTGGCGGATGGGGATAGGCTGAGGTGATGTGGGTGGAAAGGTTGGGTATAGGACTAGGTAGCTTTAGGATTAGAGGGGGCGGCAGGGTGGACCGATTTTAAAAACAGGGGTGGTCGTACGGGTCTACTTGGCCCGTTCGACTGCCCCACAAAAGAAATAATTTAATATTTTATTTAGTTTTAATTGCGCCGTTTGCAAAACATCGTTGGTCAAACAAAATATTCCGGAGTCCCGGTTTTTGGCGTTTGGATAAAAGACGGGGCGTTTTAGAAAACGAAAGCGGGCTTTGCGAAATAGTTTTATGCAACAATGCATGATGATGACGATGCAATGCACAAATTCAACGCGATTTTCTAGTAGTGGTTTTGCGGGATGCCACAGCACCATTGCGAAAGTTCGTCGTGTCCAAGCATCACGTGATGATCGGGTGCTATAGACTCTACGCTCACATACAACGGGTGCAAGCCAGTTTTGCACACGCGGAAATACTTGGGTCTAACTTGACGAGCCTAGCATGTACAGACATGGCCTCGGAACACAAGAACCGAAAGGTTAAGCATGAGTAATATGAATGATATGATCGACACTTTGTTGTCCACCATTGAAACCACATCTCTTCTCGTGATGATCGGATTAGGTGTGGTGAATTTGGATCGTGTTCACTAAACAACTTGAGGGATGTTGAATTTAGTGGGAGTTCATCTAGTAATTTGATTAAGTTGAACCATTTATCATGAACATAGTCTAAATTGTACTTGCAAATACTGTAGATCACATGGCCAAATCCAACTTCAACTTCAACGTTTTTGCTGAGAAGGAAAAGCTTAGAAACAATGGGTCTAACTTCACCAATTGGTTCCGCAATCTAAGAATCATTCGTCATGGACAAAAGGACTATGTCCTTGGTAAAGCGTTAGGTGACCCCGTTGCAATCGCTATGATCGATGAGAAAGCCGTCTATCGATCAAGAAAGATGATTATGGTGTGATTAAGAGCACCATGTTGTTTGCTATGGAACCGAGCTTCAAAATCGCTTTGAAACCTATCCGGCCCTTTGAGATTCTCGAGAGCTGAAAACCATGTTTCGAGACTCAAGCCTGCTTCGAGAGATATGAGATCTCCGAGAAGTTCTTTAAGCGCAAGATGGAGGAAGGAGTTCCGTTAGTGAGCACGCCATAAAGATGTCGGGCTACACTCAACGCCTTGAGCAATGGAATGCACGATTCCAGAGGAGCTCAAGATTGACAGGTTGCAATCACTCCTCCCAGCTACAAAAGTTTTGTAGTGACTCATAATCGATTGGTTCCACTACGATCACCGAGCTCTTCGCAGTCAAGGTGGAAGTGGACATCAAGAAGGATAATCATGTGTTGATGGTCAACAAGCCCTCCTTTAAGAAAGGTAAGGGAGCAAAGAAGCCCTTCAAGAAGGGCGGCGACAAGCGCAATGCCCCTGCTGAGAAGAAGCTTAGGCCTAGTCCTAAGCCGGACACTGAGTGCTTCTATTGCAAGGACAGGGGTCACTGGAAGCGCAACTGTCCGAAGTACTTAGCGGAAAAGAAGGCTGGCACCATCAAAGGTATATTTGATATACATGTTATTGATGTTTTCCTTACTAGCCCTCGTTGTAGTGCCTGGGTATTTGATACCGGTTCAGTTGCTAATATCTCAGAACTCAAACAGAGCTACGGAATGAGCGGCGACTTCTGCGAGGATGAGGTGACGATGCGTTGGCAACGGATCAAGAGTTGATGTGATGGCCGTCGACGCCTCCTTAGTTTTACCTTCGGGATTAGTTTTAAACCTTAATAAATGTTATTATGTGCCCGTTGAGCATGAACATTATTTCCGATCATGTTTATTGCAAGACGGTTATTCATTTAAATCGGAGAATAATGGTTGTTCTATTTATATGAGTAACATCTTTTATGGTCATGCACCTCTTGTGAATGGTTTATTTCTTCTAAATCTCGAAAGGGATGAAACACACATTGTCGGGGGGTTGACCCCGGGTAGGTCAGAGACGGGGAAAGACAGAGGTACTGTCCCCGCCTGATTGCCGAACTACGACCTAGGTCGGCCGAATCATGTATATGTCGGCCGATGAACGGAGGCAAGAAGCTTACGTATAGGTATAAAGTGGTAACCTGGCCGAGTTAATGAGAAACTCAATGAAGTTACACAAATGATCTCCGTGTGAGGAACGAGCCAATAACACAAGGTAAGGCCGAAGTTATAAGCTTGCAGGAGAAGGAGAAGCTTGAGTCAAACCATAGCTGCAGGCTAAAGGAATCTGAATAGCCAAGCGCAAGAGACAAGGAAGCGCAGGACGAGGAGCGAAGGAGGTCACGGAGGTGACAGGCTGGAGCCCGAGGCGTGCGAAGGGGGCTTGGAGCTTGCTTGGTCGTTGGAAGGGAGACAGGAAAGGAGGCCGACCATTTCTTTGGGACAAGCATATTCTCGAATATGCTTGCCCTGTCAACCCTAAGGGCACCCAAGGCACCCCTTTATAAGGGGGTTTGAGCCCCGAGGAAAGGAGAGTCTTTTGAGCAACGTTAGGCTGGGAAATTCATAGTTCCTCGTAAACTGCTCTAGGAGCACTTGTAACACGTGAGAGAGAAATAAAGTTCATCACTTTGGCGGCTTGAGTGTAAAGACAGTTGCATCTTCCTCCCCATCCCACTAGCATCCATTGGCCCCATACTTTAGCCTACCCATGGCACCGCCGTGCCACCACCACGATTGGCGCCCACCTTTGGGGCCAGTGCTAAGCCGGAGTTGTGATCCGGACGGAAACTTCATCAACACCGGCGAGCGTTGTTTGGCGTGGTCTGAGATTTGGTCTCGTGACTATGTCGAGACAATGCAGGAGCTTGGGGAAAACTCCCGCAGCGGGATCTTCATCGGCTGGCGAGCACGGGATCTACGTCGGCGTCGGCGTCTCCGATGTTTATCCTCATCGTTGTTGTTGCAGGAACCACCGAAGCGCAATGCGATCCATCGAGAACGTCGGGCCCTTGCCGAGGTGATGGTCGCAGCAGAGCGCAGGAGCGACGTGGCGGGTCAAGGTGAAGAACCCGCGAGCACAGTTCGCCAAGCAGATCACTGCAAACCCCGAGGTAATTCCGGTGACAAACCCGGCCGAGCTACATGACACCACCCCAAAGGCACCAAGAGTGAGAGGACCACCTCTGGAGAGACCGTAGAACATTCTTCGTAACTATAGAGAACTTAATCACCTTTGGCGCCCGATACTTGATCCGCAAATGCTCGAGCAGAGTTAGAGGAAACCGAGCAAAAGGTCTTTGGTAGAGGCCGAAAAGTATCGGCCTGAGGGAATCCTTGAACAGGACCACGAGAGAATATGCAAAAGCTAACAAGCTTGATATTGCTCCCGGCAGTGGACGACTGAGATTAAGAGGAAAGAACCTCATGAGTGATATTAACAAAGAGCATGAAGCTCACGAGCCGAATCGAGGCGATTTGGGTTTGCGAGGTACAATACCGGCGAAAAACACGAGAGCGGCAAATGCTGCGCATTGGAATTAGAAGGGTTAACAGGGAAGCTCGGCAAAAGCAGCAAGAAAGAGTGAATGAGCTGGTGCGCATGCGAACCCGACAAAATGAGAAATGCTCGAGTTAACCCGTGAGACCAGGGCTTCACGGATGGTACATTCAGCGGGCAGCACACCTTTATCCGCAGCGACATCATCACCGAAACAACGCTAGAAAAGAAAAGGCAACCTCGGGGAAGAGGAACAAGCAGATTGTCCCGTATGACCCGACAATAGCGGAAAGGCGAATGAGAGCAGGCAATGCAAGCCGAGGTAATAGTGGAGAGAAACCACGGCCGTATAGAAAAGGACGGCGGGGGAGGTAATGGGAGTCTGGCGAGAGAGAACGCAAGAGACAATCATGAAAACCAAACCCGGCGAAGTAAGGAGAGAAGTGCCGCTCAACCCGCAACCAAGACTGAGCCTCGGCGAAAGAGAAGTGAGACCAGCTCGCTACAACCGGATAAATGAAAGGTATAATGATGGATATTCCGAGGTAGAATCGCGAATCAAGGTGGAAACAATCATTATGGAATGCGGATAGAATCCTGTGAGATTTGCCGAGAAATGATGCAAGGGTAAAGTTAGATCGGTTATATCGAAGCAGTGTTGGAAGAGCAAGGTCCACTGGTCCGGCGTGTTTTGGACCACGGATCATGGGCGAACCACCGGTACCAAATTTTCGGTTGGCAAGAGGCACAAAAAGCATTACAATGGAAGTACCAAGCCGCAAGACTGGTTAATTGATTATGCTACCGCGATGAAAATAGCGGTGGCAACTTGAGATGGGCGGTGGTATGTCCCGCAGATGTTGGAAGGACCAGCGAGTATGGTTGAATAATCAACCAGCGATATCAAGCTGGTTAGATTTTGAAGAGATGTTTGTCGACAACTTTACCGGCACATACAAGAGACCGAATAGACCACAAGAACTAGCCATGCAAAGCAGGGCGAATGAAACAGATAGAGAGTTTTTAACTCGGTGGTGTAACCTAAGAAATTCATGTGAAGGTTATTGAATCATAGCGGTCGCTTGGTTCGCAAAGGCTGCCGTTATGGCAAAGGTGTCAGGCAACGCCTGCGAGAGATATGCCAACCACCTGGCGAAACTATCGAATAGCGGACTCCTATGCTTTGGGTGATCCAACCCAACCAGAGTTAATGTCGGCAGATCATCGTGAGCAAGAAGACCAATACACGAGAATTGGCGGATCATCTAGGCGTGATTTTAGAGGAAGAAGAAGAGAGAGGCGGATTATAGATATAATTCGGCCCGTGGCAGTGGCCCAAGAACGGCCGAGTCACGGAGTAATTCAACAGAAAAATGGACCTCAACAAAGGACCGCAAGAAATGACGGAAAAAGGCAATGGACCCCGAGCAAAAGAAGCAATGGCAAGAGAAGTCAAGTATACATTTGAATCCATGTTGGACCAGCCGTGTAAATTTCACACATCAAACCCATCTAGACCAGCCAATCACACAACCCGCAATGTGCTTGGATGAAAAATGCGATAGGTAACGGGTAACCCGCAGGAGTTCAAGCTCCCCATCGATGCAACAACAACATCGGCGATTAAGCGGAGCAAATACGCAACAGCGATGTTGCCCCCTCCTCCGAGGTATGATAACTCGGATCGGAGGGATGCGGTGCATCAAGTAATGAACCGAGGCGGGGCGGAAGGATAAATCCGCAAATCTGGCATAATGATTACAGAGAACATCACCGGTCTTCTGCGTGTTCTATGAAACAGCAGGACAAACAGTGTGCTTGGCGCGACATATGGAAGTAAATGCGGTTGTACCAGCGGTGCCAAGATACCAGCCATGGTCGACGAGGAGATAACTTGGAGTATAAAGATCACCCCGAATAATGCCGAGTCCGGGATCATACGCACTTGTGTTGGATCCGACATTTGTGGACCAAGCATCAATGTGAAATTCTCAAAAGTACTCATTGATAATGGAAGCGATATTAATATCATGTACAAAGATACCATGCACAAGCTCGGTATATCACGGAACATCTTGCAATCCACAAGGACAATTTTCCATGGGATAGTGCAGGCTTTCATGTGAGCCCATTGGTAAAGTCCGAGTGGACGTCTTATTCGGTACAAGAGATAATGAGCGAAAACTTGGAATTTGAGGTGGTTGATCTGGAAAGCTGTTATCATGCTCTAATCGGACTGACCGATGGCCAAATTCATGAGCAGTTGTCATATAGGTTATCTAAAGATGAAATTACCGGACCACAAGGTGATACAATTTGCGAGGATTACAAGAAGTCAATGGGTGTGCCTCGGCGGGTCAAATTTGGCGAATCATTGGTCATAGCGAGAGAAAAGAAAAGGATTCAAGAGGTAGCAGCCCTCGCGGTCGGCACAATTAAGCATGCGGCATTGGCCAACCCTCATGGCGTTTCTTTCCAACCAAAGAGGCGAAGAAAATTCAGATTGATGAGCAATTCCCGGGCATCTTGTCACTATTGGTGCAGGTCTCGACGCCAAATAGGAAGGCGAGCTCACCAACTTCCTCCGTGAGAATCGGGACATATTTGCATGGTCCACTCAAGATGCAAGGTGTCTTGAGGAGTTGGTGAGCACTCTTTAAACGTCGGGCCGAGCACGGCCGGTGAAGCAACCTCTCGCCGCTTCGAAGACAGGAGAAAAGTGATAGGAGATGAGATAGCTCGGCTTCTACGCCGGGTTTATCATGGAGGTGCTTTATCCGGATTGGTTATCAAATCCGGTGCTAGTAGAAAAGAAGAAAGATGACCCTAATGTAGCCATTGTGTGGCGAATGTGTATCGACTACACTAACCTAAACAAGGCGTGTCGAAAGATCCTTTTCCATTGCCTAGAATAGACCAAGTCATTGACTCGACCGCTGGTTGTGAGTTGTTATCATTTGTAGACGCGTATTCGGTTTCCACGGATACCGTTAAATCGACGATCAAATAAAGACTGCATTTATTACCCGTCTGGGCTTATTGTATCGCCGCGATGCCATTCGACTGAGAAATGCGAACAACGTATCAAAAGGTGCATGCAAAATGTTTACATGATCGGATAGGGAAAAATGTACAAGTATATGTGGATGATGTAGTCATCAAAACTAAGGAAAGCGAACCTTGCTAGAAGATATCACGGCAAACTTTCGCGAACACGAGAAGGTTCGAATGAAACTCAACGGAGAAATGCACATTTGGCGTGCCGTGGGAAAACTACTCGGGTTCCTTGTGTCGGAGGTATCGAGGCTAACCAAGATAATCTGAGCAATAGAAAAAATGGAATTGCCGAGGTGTTTGAATGATGTACAAAAATTCACGGGTTGCCTCGCCTCGCTTAGTCGATTTGTATGTCGGCTAGGAGAAAAGGCATTGCCACTCTATCAGCTGATGAGAAAGTCGGACAAATTCGGCTGGACTCCCCAGGCCGACATTGCGTTCCACGAGTTGAAAAAGATGCTAGTTACGGCACCCATTTTAGCTTCTCCATTATCGAAAGAACCTATGCTACTTTATATAGCGGCTACAAATCGAGTAGTTAATCTTTGTGGTTGTAGTAGAACGACGAAGAGGGTAAGTCGGTTCGAGGCCGTTATATTATTTAAGCGGTATTATCCACTTCAAAGCAAAATTATCCACATTATCGAGAAGATGGCCTATGGAGTATATATATCGGCAAAAAGCTTAAGCATTACTTTGAAGAGCATCCAATCGTAGTAATATGTGAGGCACCCATAGCCGACATATTGAACAACAAGGCATAAGTGGCGAATAGCAAAATGGGCAATCGAGTTATCACCGTATGCTCCACAATTTGATAGGAGAGATGCAATCAAATCTCGGTGTCGCCGACTTTCTCGTAGATTGGGCGAGGTGCAATATGAGCCACCCTTGCGGATCAAATTCTTGGACAATGCACTTTGATGGTTCCAAACTAAGGAGCGGTTTGGGCGCAGGAATAGTCTTGACCTAAAAAAGATCAATTGAAGTATGTCTTGCAAATACATTTTGCGCGTCCAACAATGTTGCGAGAATATGAAGCACTAGTCCATGGATTAAAAGTCGCAAAGAAATGGGAATACGCAGAATCCTATGCTACGGTGACTCGGATCTGGTAGTCTGACAAGTGTCGAGCACTTGGGATGCATTAGATGCTAACATGGCTTTATCTGATTCCATGTGCGTAAGATCGGTGGATATTTTGAAGGATGTGAATTCCACCACATACCACGAGCGGAAAATGGCCTGCGACACATTGTCAAAATTAGGATCAACTCGCAATCGATTCCGCTGTATAGCCTTGAGCACCTCGAAACCGTCAATAAACCCATCACGAATCCGAACCAATCTTTATCCCGAGAAGGTTCTGCGAAGAATCATACACCAATGGAGATAGATCCGCAAAATTGAACCCCTAAAGAGGGGACAGCCGAGTAATAGCGATCATGGAAAGGGCCGAGGTATGTATGTCGGCGAGAGCATGGAGATAGGCGGTGAAATCAACCGGAAAGAGCAACATGGCGCAACCCATATTTTCGTACCTAAGAGCGGTATTGCCGAGTAATGAAGTATTAGCCGGACAAACCGTCGGAAGAGCAAAGGCCTATACAATCATAAACAATGAGTTATATAAGAGAAGCGTAGCGAACATATTGCGTAAGTGCGTGAGTCCGGAAGGTCGAGATCCTTCTAGATATACACCAAGGAGAATGTGGGCACCATGCCTCGTCTCGCGCTTTAGTAGCCAAGGCATTCGGGCATGGATTTCTTGTGCAACGTTAAGAAGCGAAGAGTTAGTCAAGAAATGCAATGGGTGTCGAGATATGCAAGAATACATATGCCGTCGGCGAGTTAAAAACAATACCCATTACTTGGCCATTTTCTGTGGGGTTTAGACATGGTAGGACCTTTTAAGCCAGCAAGAGGAGGAATGACCCACATCTTGGTCATGGTCGACAAGTTCACAAAATGGATTGAGGTAAAACCAATCAAAAAGTGTGATGGGCATACAGGTGAAATTCCTCAAGGATATCATCTTGAGATACGGATACCCACGGCATTATTACGGATAATGGCACGAACTTTGCGAAGGAGCTTTCGCTAGATTTTGCCAAGAGAAACACATAAGGCGGATGTTGCCTCGTGGCTCACCCGATCCAATGGGCAAGTCGAAAGATCTAATGGGCTGGTTTTATCGGGAATAAAACCACGGCTAGTCGAACCATTGCAAAGGTCGGCGGGATGTTGGATTGAGGAATTACCGGCAGTATTATGGAGCCTCGGGACTACTCGAACAGATCAACGAGTTACACACCATTCTTTTTGGTATATGGGCGAGGTGCTTCCAATCGACATAATACATGACTCCAAGAGTTACTCAATATACATCTTCGAGGTGAATGAAGTAGCTCGGCAAGATCGTAGACCTGTTGGAAGAAGCCGAGAATTGACATTATCACGATCGACCATTTATCAACGGAACTTACGGCGGTATCACAGCAGGAAAGTGAATCAAGAGTATTCAAAGAAGGAGATTTGGTACTCGGCTGGTGCAACATACGGCAGCATGCTAATTGTCACCCCATGGGAAGGACCATTTATCGTGAGCAAAGCATTGCACAACGATGCATACTATCGATTGGCGCCAATCACCGGAGAAGGCAAGGCAAACAAAGCTTGCGAAGAAGCAAGCATACAGAATGTGGCTTTACTTGGCCATTTTACTCGTGAGATTATGTCTCAAGGTCACCAATGATGTACTTGCACCTCGACACCGGCGGTGACTCGGGGATTGCCAATGTTATATTTATTTCATATCGTGTATATGTAAACCTCGGCGCCTGAGCGATTGCTCGGGGACGCCATATGTGATGTTATCTCATGTTTGATGTTTAAACCTCGGCACCAGGCGATTACTCGGGGCGCCATATGTGATGTTATTTCATATTTGATTTTTGGACCTCGGCACAGGCGATTGCTCGGGGCGCCATATGTGATGTTATCTCATGTTTGATGTTTAAACTTGGCACCGGGCGATTCGGGGACTCCCATATGTGATGTTATCTCATATTTGATTTTGGACCTCGGCACCCCGATTACTCGAGGGACCGCCATATGCAATGATTATTAAGTGTTATATGTTTAGCCTTGGCATCGGGCAATAGCTCGGGACTGCGTATCTTATACTTATCTCTTTCGCGTTACACACTTGAACATTGGCGATCAGAGCAGTAACTCGGGGAGTGCAACATGTTATTTTCTTTTCATGTTACGAATATGCATCTTGGTGCCCAAAGCATTGACTCAGGAATTATCATAGGGTTGTCAAATTCATGGACACATAAACTTTAACACTTAAACCAACGACTGGAAACTATGAGCCAGCAAGGCAAAAAGTAAATCTGAAGGATGAAGAAATTATGAGCCAACAAGGCAAGAATTGCACGAGCATTCACTTAACTAAGAGTCTCAAAGGCACATAGCAAAGAACCTCGAATCATACGAGTTGATAAATTTTTCGTTTACATTGAACACCCGGCATACCAGGATCACGAATAACTTAGGCATCGTTCGTTGGAGGAGGAACCATTTGATCGGTGGGGCACTCCGTAGGAGGAACTTCGGTGAGGTTACCTCACCTGCCGACCAGAGTGACTTGGCGGTATCGGGGTTGTTCAGAGGCGTCGATGCAGCGGTAGAATGCCGGTGCCTTTAGAGGAGGATCGTGCATCACCATTGCTATCGAGCTTGAGCTAGAGCTATTGGATGTGGCGAATCATCTTCACCTTCCCGCTCGGCAGAATCATCACCCAAAGCATCTTGACCACGGCCTCTTCATCCGAATCGGGAGAAAACTCGGCCCTTCATTCCAAGTGTGCACATCGGCATACTCGGCCGAGTGGAAAGCCCGAGCTTGCGAAGAGCAACAAAGGTGGGATCTTCAACCCACCGGAGCGGTCTAGATTCATCGAATGTCAAGGGAGATATCTTCATACCATGACATGATTACTGATGGGCCATGTCGGCGCAGCAGATTCCTCCAAAGACTCAATCGCCTCTCGGATGCCTTCAACCTGTCCACCAATAACTTGACCTCGTCGATGTCGGGAGACCACGAGGTATTCGCCGAGTGCATGATAAGCTTTGATAGCAGCCTCCACCAAGTCCCGACCCATGATTTTCATCGGACCAAGCTGCGGCACTGACAGAACAAGAAATCCTCCATCGAGTATTCAAAGTCAACAGATTAGCTTCACCTCGACGAGCGCGAGCCGCAGAACAGCTCTAGTACTCACAGGTTTGGACTCGGGAAGTGACCTCATAAAACATGGACATGTCAAAATAGTAGCGACAAAGAAAAAATAGTTGGCCGGGCCAAATAACTTCGATGGATATAGCTCATCATTATTTGAAGATCCTTGGCCCAATAGTTTTACTCTTCTCGAAAAGCAATTTCCTCGCTCAAACCATGAGTTTTAAGTTCGGCGACTTTGAGGAGTTCTTTGTTCTTCTCCGGATCCGAGTCACCGACTCTTTTCCAAAGAGAATTCTTGATCAACCTTTTCTAGCTCGGATTACGAGAGCTTGAGTGCATTCACCTCGGATCTCGGTAGTTATCTCATCATCCTTCTCTTGTAGTTGCGCCAATGAACTGCTTTGTTCTAAAAATGAAGCATCACGTCAGGCATGGGCACGCAATCTTGTTGCGACGCTGCAAAGTCTTGCAACTCGGCTTTACCACAACCCAACGCAATAAGGAAACTCAGCATAGATACTAAAAGAAGAAGAAGCAAGGGGGAAAGGAAACTAACCCTCCAAGGACTTGACCTTCTTTTCAAGGCGGATATTGAGATTATTGATATTACCTATTCAGCAAAGTAAGCCGGCTCATGAGGTATATAAGAAAGTTGCGAATAAGGAAAAGAAACTATCAACTCACCAGCTTTCTTCGCGACGGGCAGAACTTTCTCATATTTCTCTTCCAACTTGCGGTGCAAGAAGAGCAACCTCTGGAACTCGGCAGTCCGTCGGTCATGGGCAACCTAAGAAATGGAGCACAATGATAAAACAAAAGTTAGAAGCTATAACAGATCCGAATCAAGCAAAGCTTAATTCGGATCTAGGTGGCTGGAGATTCAAAGTATACCAGATCCGAATCAAGCAAAGCTTAATTCGGCTCTAGGTGGCTGGAGATTCAAAGTATACCAGATCCGAATCAAGCAAAGCTTAATTCGGCTCTAGGTGGCTGGAGATTCAAAGTATACCAGATCCGAATCAAGTAAAACTTAATTCAGATCTAGGTGCTGGAGATTCAAAGCTATAGATCCGAATCAAGTAAAACTTAATTCGGATCTAGGTGGTGGAGATTCAAAGCTATACGGATCGAATCAAGTAAAACTTAATTCGATCTAGGTGGTGGAGATTCAAAGCTATACGGATCCGAATCAAGTAAAACTTAATTCAGATCTAGGTGGTGGAGATTCAAAGCTATACGGATCCGAATCAAGTAAGACTTAATTCGATCTAGGTGGTGGAGATTCAAAGCTATACATCCGAATCAAGTAAGACTTAATTCAGATCTAGGTGGCTGGAGATTCAAAGCTATACCAGATCCGAATCAAGTAAGACTTAATTCAGATCTAGGTGGCTGGAGATTCAAAGCTATACGGATCCGAATCAAGTAAGACTTAATTCAGATCTAGGTGGCTGGAGATTCAAAGCTATACCAGATCCGAATCAAGCAAGACTTAATTCGGATCTAGGTGGCTGGAAGTTCAAAACTTCGGATCCAAGTCAAGAAGGACTTAACTCGGCTCTATGAGAATAGAAATTAAAAGCTACGTCAAAACTAAAACAAACTATGAGCTAGATGGCGAACTAATGGAACCTCGTCAAACTTCAAGCATACAACAAGTTATTTTCTTGCAAGTTTGGGGACTAGAGAGTATGATAACATGTGGAAAATAATTTAAGACCGGAAATAAAACAATTACGCATTCATCTTGTTAAGATCAACGATAAATGGGCGGCTTGGTCAAAGCGACCCTTGATGTCGAAAGTGGAAGGGTTGATTGATCGATTGCCCTCAAACCGATCGTGACATTCCGGTTGTTGGCGAATTCAACCAGCTCAAGATCGTTACCGCTAGCTGTCCGGGTTAAAACTTTACCGAGGCGGTCCAACATGACGATCGCAGGACTCTTATGAAGAGCAACAAGGCGCTGGAGGTAAATGCCTTTCGATGATGCCTTTGATGCCTCTGCAATACTTGGTTTGAGAGTGCCGGCAAGACTTTTTCGAGAAGAGGTCTTGGCGATAACACGCTTCTCCTTAGAAGAAGCACCGGCGACGTTGCGTCCGAGGTAGGACGGAATCCTTAGGATCGATGAGGTTAAGCTCGCAGAGGGCCGAGTAGCGATCTTCTCGGCGGTCGGTGCGACCATAGGGCTGCCGGAGTAGATGGAAGCTTCGGTTATGGCTGGGGCCCATAGAGGCAGCGGCTCAATGAAACATCGGAGGCGGATCGGATCCGGATCAATGGGAGAAACCTCGGGGCATCACGGCGAGCAGTGCTCGGGCGGGAGAAGCGGGGCGAATAGGACTAGGAACTCTCGTGTCATCGTGGGAGGAGGAGATGGCGGCCGAGTCGGACTGACGGCTAGTCATACTAGGACCGCGGGTTTAGCAGACAGGAGCACTGCAAAAATACGAAAGAAGATTCGTTAGAGTGAAAGCGAAAAAGAGAAACAAGAAATATAGGCGGAGGAACTTACCCGGCAACCGGGCATAGTCTTGCGCTGGGAGGATTCGAGATTTCTTTACTCGCTTCTTAGGAACCGCATCCGAGCCTTTGGCAAGGGAGCCCAGCGTTTCCCGAGATAACGGGAGGCCGAGAAGCAATAGGTTCGGCGTCATGAACTGGCGGCGGATTAGCTGGGAAGCGAGCCGGAAATGCATAAGAAATAGGCATGGCGGCAACTACCTCAAGAATTTGGACCTCGTCAGAATCACCTTCCTCCTCTGCTGAGGTTTTGCATGAGCTCGGCGGGCAGGATCGACTTAGGGACGAACTCCTCGAGTCCGGCTTTGTATCCGGGGTACTCCTATCCGGGCCGGGGGCTGAACTTCGCATCCTCGTCTTTCTGTTCAGTGAACCTGCATGACAAGAGAAAATCATGAAAACCGGACTATAAAAGCGGGAAAAGCAGTGATGAGGATTGGGCTTACCTCGGGAGGATTGTCGCGGGTGAACGGTTTCAACCCCAGTCAGATCATCGAGCATCTCCGTCTTGAAAATAGCTCGGACGCTTACGGATGAGGTAGTTGTCCAACTCCACGGTCGAGACTCGGTTAGGGTCGAGGGACCGCTCATGTAGCACTTGTGGGTCCTTTGTTGGAAGGCAGATCCGCTACTAATAAAGTGGCCATCAAGTCCTCTCCGTGATAACCGGCCCGAATCAACTCCTTGGCCGAATCTCGAAGGCCTCGGCTAGGGCATGAGTCTTCTTCGGATTATAGAGCCGTTCACTTTGGAAGGTGGACCAATTGAGAATGGGGCAGATCTTGTCTGCCGCCCTACTGTTCTTGGCGTGAAGAACGATTTGTGCCATTTCTTACGACTCCAACCCGGTAACAGGAACACGGATTGCCTCCGAGGTGTGATGGATGCCGCCCATTGGGTGAGCAACTTCGGAAGGATGCGAGATTTGTCGAGGCACGCGTTGGAGCGAATCTGGAAGAATTTTGACCAGACATGTCGATGGCCACAGGCGAAGTAACCCTCGAGCGGAGATGAAAGCGGAAGAGAAGCTATGGCGTTCGGGAAGGTGATGCGGTGAAGGCCGAAGTAATCAAGAATTCTCTAGCAAAGTCGCTAAGAGGAAGACCAAAGCATGGCGAAGTGGGACATGAAAACCACATATTCGCCTTCTCCGAGGAGAGGACTCACTGCCGGTAGGCGACGAAACCTCGGCGAGAATCCGCAGTTCGAGGAGCCACTCAATCTCGCGCGTAACGAGGAACCCCGCCACGATCCACGCTCGGGCCGAGCCATCGCGTCCTCAACTAAAGCACCACTAAAGGAACTAGACATAGTTCACGGAGAGATCGCCGGAGGAAAAACTGGCGGCGGAGGAAAGCTTAGAGCTCAGGCCCGTCGGAACCTAGCGAAAACAATGGCGAAAGAGGAAAAGCATCGCTGAAACGGAAGTTGTGTGGATCGATCTAGGCGGAGACAAGACAAGACAAGATGGCTGAAAGGACTCACCGTGGCGGGCTACCGTGGGCCGCGGGCAAGAAGCGAGCAGCGGTGGAAACCCTCATGGAAGCTGGCTGGTGAGCGGCAATGAGCGGCAAGAAAGCACAGCGAAGGAAAGAAGGAGAGCGAGAGACGGTAATGAGAAAGAAGAACCCGAAGGCGCGTTTCCCACTTTATAGGCGAAGCGATGAGCAGAATGGGATCGTGGGTGTGGCGATTACCAGCGTAGATCGTGGAGAAGCACGAACGCAGCGACGGTGAGTGGAGCCACACGGAGGCCTGAAACGGAAAAGTTGTTACAATCCCAAGCGGGCGACTCCACGGCGTCGTGGCGCGCGGCAGTCTGAGGTTCTTGTGGCTTGTCAAGAATATTATAAGAGGACCAAAACTAGGAAAGCAATGATGGGGTGACACGTGGGACTTAGCGTATGATGGAAGGAGGCGAGAGAACCTCGAGGCGAGGCCTTAGCTCGGAAACAAGACAAAAGAAGGTGTTGAAGCTGATATAACCCGGCCAAAGTAATTGATGAGGCCACACCAGCGGGGACTAATGTCGGGGTTGACCCCGGGTAGGTCGAGGACGGAAAGATGCAGTCTTGTCCCTTTGATTGCCGAACTACGACCTAGGTCGGCGAATCATGTATATGTCGGCCGATGAACGGAGGCAAGAAGCTTACGTATAGGTATAAAGTGGTAACTGGCGAGTTAATGAGAAACTCGGCGAGTTACACAAATGATCTCCGTGCGGTGAGGCAGGCGAATAACACAAGGTAAGGCCGAGTTATCTGAAGCTTGGAGAAGGAGAAGCTTGGAGTCAAACCATAGGCTGGGCTAAAGGAATCTGAAACAGGCGCAAGAGACAAGGAAGCGAGGACGAGAGGCGAGGAGGTCACGGTGGCAGTCTTTGGAGCCCGAGGCGTGCGAAGAGGCTTGGAGCTTTCTGTCGTTGGAAGGAGACAGGGAAAGGAGGCCGATTACCCCTTTGGGACAAGCATATTCCTCGAATATGCTTGTCGACCTAAGGGCACCCAAGGCACCCTTTATAAGGGGGTTTGGGCCCGAGGAAAGGGAGAGTCTTTTGAGCAACGTTAGGCTGGGGAAATTCGCATAGTTCCTCTGTAAACTGCTCTAGGAGCACTTGTAACACGTAGAGAGAGAAATAAAGTTCATCACTTTGGCAGCTTGAGTGTAAAGACAGTTGCATCTTCCCTCCCCGGATCCCACTAGCATCCATTGGCCCCATACTTTAGCCTACCCATGGCACCTGCCGTGCCACCACCACGACACACATCCATAACATTGAGGCTAAGAGATGCAAAGTAGATAGTGATAATACTACTTATTTGTGGCACTGTCGTCTAGGTCATATTGGTGTAAAGCGCATGAAGAAACTCCATTCTGATGGACTTTTGGAGTCTCTTGATTTTGAATCATTTGACACATGCGAACCATGCCTCATGGGCAAGATGATCAAAACCCCGTTCTCCGGTATGATGGAGCGAGCAACGGACTTGTTGGAAATCATACATACCGATGTATGCGGACCGATGAGTGTTTCGGCCTTGCAGTGCATATCGCTATTTTCTCACTTTTACCGATGACTTAAGTAGATATGGGTATATCTATTTAATGAAACATAAATCAAGCGTTTGAAAAGTTCAAAGAATTTCAGAATGAAGTGGAGAACCATCGTATGAAAGATTAAGTTTCTACGATCCGATCGTGGATGTGAATATTTGAGTTATGATTTTCTCACGCATCTTAAAGCAAGTGGAATTGTTTCACAACTCACGCCAGGAACACCACAACGCAATGGTGTGTCTGAGCGAATCGAACCCTATTAGATATGGTCCCATCAATGATGTCTTCTTGATTCTGTTATCATTTTGGGGTTATGCATTAGAAACGCTGCATTCACTTTAAATAGGGCTCCATCTAAATCCGTTGAGGCGACACCGTATGAACGTGGTTTGGTGCTAAACCTAAGTTGTCGTTTCTTAAAGTTTGGGGATCTGAAGCTTCGTCAAGAAGTTGATGCGGACAAGCTCGAACCCAAAGCGAATGCGTCTTCATAGGATACCCTAAGGAAACCATTGGGTATACCTTCTATCACGTAACCGAAGGCAAAATGTTTATCATGAAGCGGTTCCTTTCTTGAGAAGGAGTTTCTCTCGAAAGAAGTGAGTGGGAGGAAAGTAGAGCTAGCGAGGTTATTGAACCTTCTCTTGAATTGGAGAGTAGCGCACACTGAAATTGTTCCAGTCGCTGCACCAACAATAGAGGAAGCTAATGACAAGGATCATGAAGCTTGGACGATCTTTACTCTTGGTCGCGCAGTCGACAAGGTCGCGTGTCCCTCCGAGTGGTGCAGCAACTGTCTTGACTGTCTTGTTGGTAGAAGGCGGTGAACCTCGAACTATGAGGAAGCGATGATGAGCCCAGACTAGAAATGGTGGAAGCCATGAAATCCATTGGGATCCATGAGCGAAAACCAAGTATGGACTTTGGTGGATCCTCCTAGCGAGAAAGGCCGTTGAGTGCAAATGGATATTCAAGAAGAAAAGCGGACGCGGATGGTAATGTTACCGTCTATAAAGCACGGCTTGTCGCAAAAGGTTTTCGACAAGTTTAAGGTGTTGACTACGATGAGACTTTCTCTCCGTGGCGATGTTTAAGTCCATTCGGATTTTATTAGCAATTGCTGCGTTTCATGATTATGAAATATGGCGATGGATGTCAAGGCTTTCCTCAATGGGAACATTGATGAAGAGTTGTATATGATGCAACCCGAAGGTTTTATCGATCCTAAGGATGCTAGTAAAGTATGCAAACTTCAGCGTTCCATTTATGGATCAAGCAAGCATCTCGGAGTTGGAACCTTCGTTTTGATCAAGTGATCAAGAGCTTTGGATTTGTTCCAAATTGCTCTGAAGCTTGCATCTACAAGAAAGTGAGTGGGAGCTCGGTGGCGTTTACGGTACTATATGTGGATGACATATTGATTATTGGAAATGACATCAACATGCTTAACGATGTGAAGAGTTATTTGAACAAGTGTTTTTCAATGAAAGACCTAGGTGAAGCTGCTTATATATTGGGCATCAAAATCTATAGAGATAGATAAAGACGCCAATATGGATAAGGCAAAGAAAGGTTCAGTGCCTATGTTGTCAGGTAAGATATTGAGCAAGGCTCAGTGTCCAGCTACGGTAAATGATAGGGAAGCTATGAGCAAAGTGCCTTATGCCTCGGCCATAGGTTCCATCATGTATGCCATGCTGTGTACTAGACCGGATGTGTCCAATGCTCTTAGTTTGACGAGCAGATATCAAAGTGATCCAGGAGTGGAACACTGGACAGCCGTGAAGAACATCCTAAAGTACCTAAATAGAACTAAAGAAATATTCTTAGTCTATGGGGGTGATGAACAGCTTGTCGTAAGAGGTTACGTCGACGCTAGTTTCGACACCGACAAGGATGATTCTAAATCTCGACGGGATACGTGTATATTTTGAATGGAGGAGCTATGAAATTTGGCTGCAAGCAAAGCGTGATCGCGGGATCTCTGAGAAGCGGAATACATGGTCTGCCGAAGCGTCAAGTGAAGGAGTTTGGATCGAAACTTCATCATCGAGCTTGGCGTGGTTCAAGTGCATTGGACCCACCGGAGATATTGTGTGACAACACCGGGCGCCATAGCACTCGCTAAGGAACCAAGATATCATCCAAAGACCAAGCATATCAACACAAGTTTCATATAATCCGAGATTATATAGCAGATGGAGATCAAGATTAGCAAAGTACATACGGATCGAATGTCGAGATCCATTGACTAAACCTCTTCCACGTGTAAAACATGATCAACACCTCGATTATGGGTGTGAGATTGTTGCCAAATGTAAACTAGATTATTGACTCTAGTGCAAGTGGGAGACTGTTGGAATTATGCCTAGAGGCAATAATAAAGATGTTATTATTATAATTCTTGTTCATGATAAAGTTTATATTCCATGCTAGAATTGTATTAGCGGAAACTTTAATACTTGTGTGGTTTGTGAACAACACCGTGTCCCTAATGCGCCTCTATGGACTAGCTCATTGATCAATGATGGTTAAGGTTTCCTAACCATAGACATGAGTTGTCAATTGATAATGAGATCATATCATTGGGAGAATGATATGATGGATGTACCAAACTAAGCGAAGCAATTAGATCGTTTCATCGTGTTCATCTTTGCGCTTTTCTTATGTCAAATATTGTATTCCTTAGACCATGAGATAATGCAACTCCTGACCGGAAGAAAGCTTTGAGGTCATCAACGTCATCCTATGAGAGGGTGATCATAAAGGTGTCTCTCAGGTGATCGGAAAGTATCTGTTGGGTTGTATGTATCGAGATGGAATTTGTCCCTCCCAAGTCGGAGAGATATACTTGGGCCCACTCGGTAATCGATATCAACACCGCTTGCAAGCATGTGGTTAAGGAGTTAATCACAAAGTGATATCGGATTACGGAACGAGTAAAGTACTTGCTGTGAACGAGATTGAACTAGGTATGACGGTACCGACGATCGAATCTCGGGCAAGTAAAATATCGCGAGACGAAGGGAATATATATATGGGATTGATTGAATCCTGGCATCGTGGTTCATCCGATATGATCATCGATGAATGTGTGGGAGTCAATATGGGTGCCTGTGGCATCCCGCAAAACCCCTACTAGAAAATCGCGTTGTTTTGTGCATTGCATCATCATGACAGCATGCTCATGTCATCATGCCACATTGCATTTGAGCATCGTCATCATCTTGCATTTTCTTGCATAAAACTATTTGCAGAAAAACCTGGTTGTGTTTTCTAAACGCCCCGTCCTTTTTCCAGCGCAAACACCGGCTCACCAGATTATTTTGTTTTGTTTGCTATCAGTCGGCATAAGTCTTGTTTTAAAACCAATAAAATATTAAATTATTTTAGTGGGGGCAGTCAAACGGGCCGATTCGACCCGAACGACCACCCCCAGTCCAATTAAATCGGTCTCCCTAAACCCCTTTTTACACCCAACCTATCTACCCACCCTTGCCTCCACCTCACCCTGGCCAATCACCATATGCCACCTCACCTTTTTCCCTTCCCCACCCAACCAAAGATCGCCACCTAATCCTACCCCTTCCCCAACCCTCCTCTCTCTCCTCATCCACCACACACACACACACACCACTGAACCAACCCCCACACACTCAAGACCCCGGACCCCACAGCCCACCCGTCCCTCCCTCTCTCTCCCTCACGCTCCTGCCTCTCTCTCACTGCGCTCTGCCCTCCTCGCGTCAAGCTGCGGCCGCCTCTCGTTCCCGCCACTGCTGACCGCCAGGCCCGTCCAGAAACTCCCCGCTGCCCAGAAACTCCCCGCACCCTCTGCTCCTCGGCCGAGCTCACGCCCCGCCCTCTACGTGGTTCCGCTGCCTCGCTCTCCGCCGCCTCCTCCGCACTGAAGCCGCCCCGGCCGCTGGCCTCCGCCTCGCCCGCCTCGCCGTTCGCCCCGCCACCGCCCAGGCCGTGCTGTTCCCACCCACCGCTCGCTCGCCCGACCCTCCGCCGCCGACCTCGCTCGCCCCTCTCCGGCCGTCGTTCGCCCCTCCCCTTCCTCGCGGCTCCCTCCTCCGCGCGGTGCTACGCCGCCGGCGCCACCCGACCCCGAGCCTCCGCCCCGCGCCCGAGCCACCATGGCCTCCGTCGAGCTCCCTCCGCCGCTGACCCCACGTTCCTCCCCATGACGGTGATGTGGCCTGCCCTGCAGGCTGCCCTCCAGTCGTCGAGCTCCGCCGCCGCGTGGTTTCCTGGCCGTGGGCCTCCTCCCCACCGTCCTTCTACTCCGACACGGTCGCCGGGCCTCGTGCCCTCTGTCCTGTTGGTTCTCGTCCGCTCCTGCTGGTTCTCTGTTGTCGGCCGGGTGATAGTTGTTTTCCCTAGCCCATATGCTCTCTGCTGCACTCGCTCATGTGAACCTCCGTTGTGGTGATGTGATGACGCTGCTACAGGTACTCGAAGGAAAGATCGATAGTTTATTCAACTACCTGATGTTGTGGTATGACTCTGTGTTTTGGGATACGAATGTGATGGGTTGTTGTGGTATGATGCCAAGGAGATGGTGTTATGGAGCATCATGTATTCGACCAGAACATCCGTGGCGAGAGTCATCGGTGTCGTCGACAAGATCTTCCGATGACCACCGGAGTTGAATCAATTTCTCGTCGACAACAAGATAGCCACACGGACCAAGACCTTTCCAAGGCCGATCCGTTCGCTCAAGACCATCGATGCTTGGAGATGTACCCGAGGATTGCGAGAAGACCCGCAAGATCTACATCACGGACGTCGGGACCCGAAGGCAATAGAACCAGATACCGAACCCTGAACCCCCAAGATCTTCGGTCCGAGATGTGTGAACCCAAACCCGAGCCCCTATTTTATTAAATGATATATTACTTGCATATAAAATTGCCATGCTTGCATACATATTGTCATGTGGGTTGGGGGCACTATGCCGATTCACCTTAGAATTAAATATGGGGCCCATATGCGGGCAAATCTAGCCTTATATTGGCCTCATTTAAATTTGTGTAGCGAACCGGTGCTATCTTTTGCCATGCTAAAACAACATTTAAATTGCGGGGGTTCTAAACAACTTGAACCATATGTTTATTGTCAGGACCCCGGTTCCACTTAATATGACCTAATTGCATCGCACCTTTGCCATGCCATGCATCATATCATAAGCATGACGATCCTTTGCCGTAGTATTAAATCTTGCATCCCGGTGTTTATTCTAGTGTTCTGCTTCTTCGCGGATAAGGCCGTTGAGTTGATGCGAGTGTCGCCCCGATCTTCAGTTGAACCTTCGACAATGTTTTCAGGCGAGCATCCCCCCCTTTCTACCTATCTTACTTTTATAGCATTTATTCCCTCCTGTTGATCTATTGCTATCTGTGTTGCGATGCTCTAGTTTTCGTACCCGAGATATCCCTTGCAGCCTTATATTGCCTTGGACACATCCTATTGCCTATTGTTTGGTAGATAGTTGGACTTGCGCGTCGTAGTCGTATATTGCTGTTGCGTGTCGTCAAGTACCACAGTTGTTGGAGTATTGCCGCATGTTGATGTTGGAGATGATCATAGTTTTACTTATCGTTCACTTTAATTCCTGTTTAACAACTAAAATTGAAGTAAGCAGAGGCATCGGTGGGTGATAGAAAATATTTGGTTTCCGAACGCCCACTTGTGTCCCGTAGGACCCCGAGTACTTGATACCTGTTCCTTGATTTATCGCGCTATCCACATCCGGGAGGTATATGGGACCCCGAGCGAGCTTGATTCATCTTATTTCTTGGGGCCACAAACTAGTTCGAGGTTTTATTTACTATCTGTACTTATGCCATGCTTTTGCTTTATTTAAATTGTGCGAGAGCACATTGCTTGTTAGGATCGTGGCACGATTCCGGTGTGTCGAAGCCCAGCCACACTTCGGGTTCCCGATCGTTCACTAGTCCCCACAACCTTAAGTCCGTCTCGTGAGCCCGGCTTCGCGGGTCTACTTTAAGGGTGGCCCCTGAAATAATTCGAATCCTGTGATTTCTTTGTCGTGAAGGCCTCGTTGGGTTTTGATTTGGTTTTTCGAGGTTGATCGAGCGTGTTGCTATTGGTGCACCGGCGTAAAACTTTTTCAAAGCCGTGTCGCGGATATGGACGACTTGGAGCACGATATCTCGATCATAGACAAGCATAACTAAAGTAGTACTATAAATTTGACTTATAATGACTAGTAATCAGCTTCACTATACGGAATGGCTAAATAATACTGCCCACAATTGCTTGTTTGAGTGTAAACTTGACCATTGTACGACTAGTAAGTATGGCAACTTCTAACGGAATGGCTAAATAAAAGTACCAACAACTGCTGGGTTTGGGTTATCTCATGCTAAATGTATCTGACTAGTAAGTGTTGCAACTATCACGGAATGGTTAACTAAAAGTGCCCATCGCTTATTTTATCGGGGACTATCTTTACGACTAGTAATTGCTGCAACGATAACGAATAAGTAAAACGCCAACCGTGTGAGTTCTCGGTGGACTTCCTCGTTTGGTCTCGAGGGAAATACCAGATGGGTTTGTTTGGTGTTAGATTCAGGTTGGTTCGAATAGGTCTTTCTTATCCTCTCGATAGTCACCGTTGTATCGAGTCTCTATAGGTTGTTTAGTGCATGCCGCCGCCGCCGCCACCACCATACCTATGTAGGCGAGGACAGAATTCTAGTCTCATGGTGTCTTGGCCTCGATCGATGCTCCTCTTTTTCCTTTGCCTTTGTCGGCACCTTTTGTTTAAGCAGGTTTTGAGATCGGCGTCGTTAGCGTGGTTACCCTTCCGGCTTGGCAGGTTATGGACGCCATTGGTTATTCTTCGGGCTCTTAGCCCCATTTGCATCTTGTCCGTAGTCGACGCTCCATCTTTCAAGGTGATTTGGAACTTTGTACCGTATATCTATTCTTGGCTCATGGAGTCGTGTTGTATATATATATCTGTGTGGGTCCTATCGAGGACTGTTGTGTAATGTTATTACTTCGTTTCCACCATGCAGAAAGTGCTGGTGAGCACCTTTGAATCGTTTCTATGCGGGTTTGGCGGGTTTCGCTAAAACTTGCATAGGGCGATTCTGAGGGTGTTACAAGCGCCTGCACCCGGTTGATTATTGATAGAAGATCATGTATGCATATTCTCGAACGCAGGTCACACACTTAACGATCTCGACGCTAGGATAGATTGGATAATTGGTTTATGAATTTTTGTTCGAGTCTCGGATGGGATCCGGATATCACGAGAGGTTCCGAATGGTTGAGAATAAGATTCATATAAGGCAGTGCAGTTTTTGGAGTTCGGAATTGTTCCGGGTTAATCGGTATTGTACCGGAAGCTTCTAGAACCTTCCGGAAGGGGACCAACGTGGCCCCACCTTCCGGGAGGGGGCATGGGCCTATGAGGGAGTGTCCTGGCCGCTTTGGGCTAGGGGCACAAGGCCCCATAGGGCCCAGCCGATCCTAGATAAGTTTAAACTCGTTTAAACTAGAGATAGAATTTCTAGATAAGGGAGAGTTTAAATTGTTTAAACTAGAGATAGGATTTCTAGATAAGGGAGAGTTTAAATTGTTTAAACTAGAGATAGGCTTGGAGGAGGGGCAAGGGCTGGCCGCCCCCCCTCTATATATAGAGGGGTGGTGCGCCCCCTCCCCCCTACACACACCTCTCCTCCAAACCCTAGCCGCCTTGCTAGCTTTCCTCTCTCCTCCCATTTTTGTAGAAGCCTGCTGCAGAAATTCTCCACCATATACACCACGCCGTGTTGTAGATCAATCTATCTATCTCCACCATACTTGCCGGTCCAAGGAAGGAGGAGACGCCGAGGTGCTGCGTGTGCATCTCACGGAGGCACCGCCACTTGTGGTGCTAGATCGGATCGGATCGCGAGGAGGAGAAGCACGACTACATCACCCACGTTCCGAGCGTTAACGCTGTCTTGAATCTTCAAGGGTATGAAGATCTAATCCAATCTCTCTCGTTGATTGCATCTCCTAGATTAGATCTTGGCTTTCCCTCTGTTCGCATCCGTAGAAAATTTTGATTTACTATGCCGCGAAACCCTTCATCATCCACAATACCACGGCACCCCTTTGTTTCCTCATTTGTGGAAAATGTAGCCATCATGTGCACCTAATCATAGAGCGCTACCATGCAAATAACATCATGTGAAGATCATAAAAAATGAAAAGGAATTGATGACATAGACACCACATACATTAACTATGTTAATAAATTCAAACTTCAGTTATGTCCACATCTCCAAAAATAAGAAGACACGAATAATGATTTGAATGGTAGCTTATTCAAATTTGGAAAACAATTGAATACAAATTTTTGTTTGTGCTTTGAAATATAGGGTGGATTAATATTTTAAAAATTATGATAGGATATATGTATATTGTGTCCCTGTCATAATTATTTTAGTTTATTTACAATATTTCATGTATATTTTAAGAGCTTAGTTGCAGCAGTTATCTCCCATAATCTCACATGAATACACGAATATTCACGCATGCTCTCGTTACTGTTAAACATGAAGTGTTTATAGGAAAATGTGCATGCTAAATTTATGATATTGATTTCTTCCTGCTATACCTAGAAAAAGATCTTATGTGGATTTCCATGTGGCTTACGTGTGACATTGTATTAGAAATCACTCCATGTTGACATCAATCTCTCTTAGTCTATGGTTAGGAAGACTAAAGACAAAGCTTATACTCTCAATTTTTACATGATCTTATACTTTGTTTGTCGGGGATATGACCCTAGGTACCCTGAAGTAGGTCATTTAGTTGATCGATAGAAGTGAAAAGACATTTGTATGAGTAGATAAAGAAGAAATAAAGAAAAAATAGGAGATAAGCTAACCTGGGCAGATATAAGGATAAGTCGGCCCAGCTGAGCCGCGTAACACCCCTCCCAGGACGAGCTAACCGGTTTGGGACAACCTTACTTCAAATCCAGCTGAGCTGCACTCCCTTCTCCCGGGTGGGCCGGCCTTGGTTAACCCGGCCCACCAGGGGCCAACTTCCCCAGCGCCACTTCATCCGCCTCGCCTCACCGTCGCCTCCCCCTGGGTGGGCCGGCATCGGTGTAATCGGGCCCATTGCGGGACAACGTCGCAATCTCGCATATCTTTCCCTGACTGCAAGGCTCTCCACCTCGCACCGCTTACTAGGGTGGGACAGCACAGGGGTATCCCGGCCCTACCCGGGACAACTACTGCACCCCGTCTCCCTTCCTAGACCGGGATTGGGGTGACTCGGCTGGGCTTGCACCACATCTCAACAACCCCGCCTTGGCTGCTGTCGAGTGATACGTCGTAAAAGTATCTATAATTTTTATGCTCCATGCTTGTTTTGTACCAACTATCTTATGTTTTGTCTACACTTTGAGGCATTTTTATACATTTTCTGGAACTAACCTATTAACAAGATGCCATAGTGCCAGTTCATGTTTTCTGCTGTTTTTTATTTCAGAAAAGCTAGTAAAGAAATATTCTCGGAATTGGACGAAATAAAATCCGAACTTCATATTTTTCAGAGACGAACACGGAGTCTGGAGGAAAGACAAAGAGTAGCCGCGAAGCAACCACACCAAGTGGCCGCGCGGGCCCCCTTGGTCGTGCCGCCATATGGTGTGGGCCCCTCGAGCGTCCACCGACCTTGCCCCTTCGCCTATATATTCCCCTTGAGGCAGAAACCCTAAGAACTAGATCAGAAATCCACGAAAAGTTCTGTAGTGCCGCCGCCACCGAAGATGAGATTCCGAGGGACAGAAGTCTCTGTTCCGGCACCCTGCCGGGACGAGTAATTGCCCCCGGAGCCATATCCATCGACTCCACCGCCATCTTCATCGCTGTTGCTGACTCCCATGATGATGAGGGGAGTAGTTCTCCCCTGAGGCTAAGGGCTCTACCGGTAGCTATGTGTTCATCTCTCTCTATGTGTGTGATCTTTATGTAATCATGAGCTTTGTAATCTAGTTGAATAAGTAGATGCTGAAGGGAATATGCCCTGAGAGGCAATAATAAAGTGGTTATTATGTATATTCCAAGTATATGATAGATGTTTATTTTGCATGCTATAATTGTATTAATACGGAAACGTTAATACATGTGTGTTTAATAAACAAATATAAAGTTCCTAGTTAAGCCTCTCTTATAAACTAGCTCGTTGATTAACAAGATGATCAAGGTTTCCTGATCATGGACATTGGATGTTGTTAATAACGAGGTCACAACATTATTGGAATGGTGTGATGAACATTCATCCGAAGTATAGCATTACGATCAAAGTCATTTAGTTTATATTGCTATAACATCATACGAAGTAATCCTAATCCTTAGACCATGAGTCATGTCAATCACTAACACTGGAAGAGTATCTTGATAACATCAAACGTCATACCGTAACAGGGTGATTATAAAGATGGTTTTAGTGCTACTAAAGTGTTATGTTGAGGTCCATAGATAAAGAGTGGAATTTGTTCATCCCGATGACAGATAGATATACTCTGGGCCCTCTCGGTGATATCACATTAGTTAGCTTGCAAGCAAGTGATTTATCACTAGAATGTTATATCGCAGGAACAAGAAAAGAGTACATGCCAGTAAGGAGATCAAACTAGGTATGAGGATACCGATGATCGAATCTCGGACATGTAATATATCGCGAAAAAAATGGATTAATATTCTAGTATAAAAGGTTCTCACGATCACAAGAAAGTCATCGTTGAATGTGTGGGAGTCAGTATGGATCTCCAGGTCCCGCTTCTGATTATTGATCCGAGAGGGGTCTCGATCATGTCCGCATTATTCGCGAACTGTAGGGTGACACACTTAAGAGACACCAACACCATTTGGAAAAAATAGTTTCATGCTGAAAAGATTAACAAAGCGCAGAAATTTATTTCACTAGACACCAAAACTGTTTTCAGGTTAAATTGCTGAAAGTGTTTCTGCATGTGAAATAAAATACTAGCAAGGGGTTATATGTGAATGTTTTTCCATTATGGTAATTGACAAAATTCTGAATAAATAAAAGGAGTTTTATTTAAAGTGAGATTGCATTAAATTTGGTGGAAATTTAATGGGGATTTTGAGTGGAGAAGTGAAGGGCCATTTTGTGAGTGGAGCTTCCACCCACATGAATGGAGGGAGGGCAAGGGGCAGCCCCATGCGTCGGCCACCCCCTTGGGGTTCCTCCCTCCTCCTATAAAAGGAGACCCAATCCCTCTCTAGCACTCAAACCTCCTCGTGAAGGATCTCTCTCCCCCTCTACTTTTTATCCCCCATGGTCTCGGACTAGCGAGATACATATCCTGGTGGATTTTCGGCAAGAAAGAGTTGTTGCTTCCGCCGCATCGCTGGAGCGAGGAGGTGGAGGTTGCTCGGTGGCTCGGACGTGTGTGCGAGCACGGATTGATGCAGCGCTGAGTTGATGTAGGAGCTCTTCGTTGGGAACCCCAAGAGCAAGGTGTGAAGCAGCACAACAACAAGTTTTCCCTCAGTAAGAAACCGAGGTTATCGAACCAGTAGGAGGAAGGAAACGTCACACAGGTGTTGCAAGCAACGCGGAGACCTGCACAACACAAACTCAAGACTTTGCCCCAACGAATCAGTGAGGTTGTCAAGCTCACCGGTTTGCCGTAACAAAGGATTAAACATACCGTGTGGAATGTAATGGTGGTTTTCAGCAAGTAAACAAGTAACAGTGGAAGATGTATCAATGGTAAAGATTAGACCGGGGTCCATAGTTCACTAGAGGTGCTCTCCTTAGATAAACAACATGGCATGAAGGGTAAACAAATTACAGCAGGGTAATTGACACGAACTAAGCAAGGCATAACAATGCAATTACCAGTCAGAAAGATCCTATGAGATTCGTTTGGGCAATACAACAAGATACATAGACCACCATCCAACTGCATCTATGACTAGTAATCCACCTTCAAGTTATCATCCGAACCCCCTACGGTATTAAGTTGCAAGCAACGGACAACTACTTTAAGCAAAGTGTGTAAGGTAAACAATCCACTTGTTCCATGAACAAGAGACCGTTGTTTTCTCCCTAGTAGCAACAACACATCTACGACCTTAGAGATTTCTGTCACTTCCCTTGGAAACTAGAGGCATGAACCCACTATCGAGCATAATACCCCCTTTTGGAGTCACTAGCAACTACTTGGCCAAGATAGCTACTAACAACGGAGAGCATGCAAGATCACAAACAACACATGCATGATAGAATCATAAAGACAAAACCATTAATCAAACCAACATAATAATCTCAATATCCATCGGATCCCCGTAAACACAACATGCATGATTACAAATATATTAGATCTTGATCATGAACGAAGCTCACAAGATCTTGATCATGAACGAAGCTCACAAGATCTATACATGAAAGCACAAAGGAGGAGATACAACCGTCTAGCTACTACATGGACTCATAGTACAAGGTGGAACTACTCACGCATCATACTGGAGAGAAGGCCTCCGGGATGATCTCCTCTCTGGCAGGGTGCCGGGAAGAACTTTAGATCCCCCCGATCTAGGGACGATGGTGGCTACAAACGGTTTCATGGAGATTTGATTGGGTGCTTAGTGTTTCTGCATCGGGGGCTTCTTATAGACGAAGGGGGAGACCGAGGAGGCGACCAGGGGGCCAAACCCTAGCAGTGGCCCACCGGCCGCTACATGGCGTATGGCTGCCACTGGCCCTCGGCTCCCTTCTGTACTTCTTGTCCCCAACGAAAAGTAATTGACTTTGACGTTTGTCTCGTCCAATTATGAGAATATTTCTTTACTAACTTTTCTGAAACCAAAAATAGTAGAAAACAGGCATGTGGCACTGTTGCAACTTGTTAGTAGGTTAGTACTAGAAAACATGTAAAAAGCACCTCAAAGTGTAGACAAGCAAAGCAAAGTAGATACTAAACAATCATGGAGCATCAAAAATTATAGATACATTTCCAATGTATCAACATCCCCAAGCTTAACTCCTGCTCGTCCTCGAGTAGGTAAGTGATAAAAGAATAATTTTTGAGGTGACATGCACCATCACAATAAAGATCCAACCATTTGCAAGCATTAAAAGCTGGGATCAAAGAACTCTAAACATGTGCATGAAAGATGGAGTTCTAACAATAGGACATGGTAACTATGCATGCAACATGGAAAGCTACAAACAAAGATCATGAATAACATGCATTGAAAAACATTTGTTTGTTTCACATACAGAAAACATAGCATAGTGGCAATCAGCTTGTCCCTCATAGAGTAGCAATATAGTTGCATAGGACACCTTCAAAGTTCACAAGGGTGACTAGAAACAAATAGCACAAGAACAAGTAATATCACAATATGTAGCAATTAATAAGCTTTGGAACACTGCACACAGAATGACAACTGTGCTCTCTTAATGGAGCCTAAAGGTAGAAGGTGGAGACTCAATAATGGTGGAAGAAAGGCCTTTTTTGTAAAGGAAGCAGGGATTACAAGTTTCAAAAAGAGCTTACAAAAGTTATGGTACTTGTTAGCTTTCAGCCCTCATTGCCCCTATCATAAGCATCTTGAAGTGATTAAGGTTAAAGTGGCAAAGACGGAGTATATGCTTGACGAAGTATAAGTTGGCAATCTCAAGTCCCTTGAATACGAGGGCCACACCTCATGCATACTCAACTTTGGGTCCAGGTAAGTTCTTGTCATTGTAAGTATTTGCATATCATTGAGAACCGCCAACGGGGTACCCCTTGCACATGGTAAAGGAGCTTTCCCATAACCAAAATGACAAGGCAAGCAGACAATGAGCATCTCAGCAATCTTTTTATTTACCATATGCATAGCTTTTTATTGAGGATGCTTCATAGATAGCTCACTATGGTGATGCTGCAAGTTTCCACCATGATTAGGCATGGCTTAGGCTAGCGGCCCAGGAGTTTCTCTAACACAGGATACAAACTCCATGGACTTACAAGTTCGCTCTTTATTTCACACCGGTGACATCCATAGACAAAAGATCATGATATCAACTGAGTACAAAGTACAAGTGCAATGTTGAAAACGTTCCCCGTGATAGCACGATTCTGCTAATTCCAACTTATAAGTGCAAACATATACAACAAAGTTGTCACAATGGTTCAAGTTTATTAGGGGCAAAGAATATAAAGTGTGCCATCAAGTTCGTGAGGGCTTTAATCACTAAGATTTCACATAACAAAATAGTTTTTAATTGGAAGATAGTTGAAAACAAGAATATACTTGGAATGGTGTAACACACCATGCATAGGAGTTTATAGTGGACACTTTGGAAAAACTTGGTTTCTTGGGAGTTGGAAGCATGAGTAGGACTTACTCATACAAGTGGAGGCTAGCAAAAGACTGGGAGCAACCAAATAAGAGAGCATAATGGCCATAATCATGCAGTGCAACAAAGCATACTAATCAAAGCAAAGAGTGGTACTACAAGTCAAGGACTAAATGATCATAGAGGCTAATGGTGACTTGTCATAGTCATAACATGGTGTAAGCATGTGCCAAGTCAACCCAAGCAAAGCATCAAAGGAGAATACCACAGTACTATGCTTTTGCATGCTAAAAAAACGCATAATTTATTCAAGGCACAATAAGAAATCCCAATTGTTTGGAACAAGACATGATACAACAATAATCACTAAGCATAAGGTCAAAACAACAACTAGCATGTCATGCTAAAGTCTAAGTCATAGTCAATGCAAGCTCCTCTTGCACTTCAAGCAAGAACTTACTACTCCTTTCCAACACCAAGCAACTTATTTGAAAAACAACACAGCGAGAACGGGGGTCCAAACTACTCAAGAAAACTAAACAAACTAATCAAAGCAAACAAAAACTAAGACACTCCAAGAACAACACAATTGTGCATGAAATAATAAAAACAAAGTGTCTAGAGAGACCTGAGATTTTTATTAATGAAGAAGGGGATGCCTTGGGCATCCCCAAGCTTTGACGCTTGTACCTCTTGGATATTTCTTTTGGTGACACCATGGTGGCATCCCCAAGCTTGAGCTTTTGTCCATTCTTTTTCTCATTACATCATTCTCTCTCTCTACACCTAAATTTTTTCCTTCACACAATCTTCATTAGCAACATTAGCTTATTCAAAAGATATTAGACCTCTAGAAAAGCTTTGGAACAGCAAGGATTTTCACTAAAAACACAAGCTACTATAGTAACTCCTTCAAAAAACTCGATCCACCTAAAGAGAACTAAAAAAGGAATCAATAAGAAGCAAATGCAAATAATGGCAGAAATCTGTCAAAACAGACCAACAGGTAGAAACCGATTTTTTCAAACATCTTATATTGCTCAAATAAAAAAGTGTTGAACTAACCAAAGTTAGCTAACATACTGGGGGATTTATCCGTAAATTTTCAGCTCAATCCGAGTTGCAGAGACTCCTCACGAATATTTTGGTGGAGGGCAGAAATATGTTTGGGGACAACAACTCCCCAGATCTTACTTCCCTCTCATTAGAGGTCATTCTTGGCACAAAAAGAAAAAAAAAGGATAAGGAGAGGTCATTACTAAAGTAATAACTTCCAAGACTCAAGGAAACTCTTGGGTTATCTCCCAACAAGTACTTTTCTTTAACGTCTTTAAGTTAGGCACAAGAAGCAAGAAGAATCAAGTATTTTCAAATGAAGAAGCATTAACACTCATACTTGCAAAGTATTCAACTATGAAAGGTATCTCATCCAAATGGGTTTTGGAGGATCCCTTCTCATCTCCAACATAGGAACTAAAGAAGCTGCAGCAATCTCATAATTAGGAGCAAGCTCTGCTATAGATTTTTCCTCAATATCCTCAAGCTTGCTAACATAGTTAAAGAATTCTTCAATATTATCCTTCCCAATTATGGAGCCACTACCTATTGCAAGATCTTTCAGGGCGAACTTGGGGAGCAACATGGTGAGCTAGAGCAAGGTGGAAACTAGGGTAGGAACTATTTTATTTGTGTTTTTTGAATAAAGCAAGCAAACTAGACTAGACTATTTTTTTGGTTTTTTTTGAAAAGATTCAAACAAAACCAAGAAAAATAAACAAAGCAAACTAAAAACAAAGTAAATGGAAAGTAAGTGAAGGACTCCCCTTGTGAAGACGTCCTTAGCCTCCCCGGCAACGGCGCCAGAAAAGCTTGATGCAGCGCTGAGTTGATGTAGGAGCGCTTCGCTGGGAACCCTAAGAGCAAGGTGTGAAGCGACATCGTTAAGTTTCCTCGAAGAAACCGAGGTTATCGAACCAGTAGGAGGAAGGAAATGTCACACAGGTGTTGCAAGCAACACGGAGACCTGCACAGCACAAACTCAAGACTTTGCCCCAACGAATTAGTGAGGTTGCCAAGCTCACCGGTTTGATGTAACAAAGGATTAAACATACCGTGTGGAAGGTAATGGTGGTTTGCAGCAAGTAAACAAGTAACAGTGGAAGATGTATCAATGGTAAAGATTGGACCGGGGTCCATAGTTCACTGGAGGTGCTTTCCTTAGATAAACAACATGGCATGAAGGGTAAACAAATTACAACAGGGAAATTGACAGGAACTGAGCAAGGCATAACAATGCAATTAACAGTCAGAAAGATCCTATGAGATTCGTTTGGGAAATACAACAAGATACATAGACCGCCATCCAACTGCATCTATGACTAGAAGTCCACCTTCAGGTTATCATCCGAACACCCTCCAGTATTAAGTTGCAAGCAACAAAGAACTGCTTTAAGCAAAGTGTGTAAGGTAAACAGTCCACATGTTCCATGAACAAGAGACCGTTGTTTTCTCCCTAGTAGCAACATCACATCTACAACCGAAGAGATTATTGTCACTTCCCTTAGAAACTAGAGGCATGAACCCACTATCAAGCATAAATTCCCCGTCTTGGAGTCACTAGCAACTACTTGGCCAAGATAGCTACTAACAACAAAGAGCATGCAAGATCACAAACAACACAGACATGATAGAATCATAAAGACAAAACCATTAATCAAACCAACATAATAATCTCAATTTCCATCGGATCCCGCAAACACAACATGCATGATTACAAATAGATTAGATCTTGATCATGAACGGAGCTCACAAGATCTATACATGAAAGCACAAAGTAGGAGATACAACCATCTAGCTACTACATGGACCCATAGTCCAAGGTGGAACTACTCACGCATCATACCGGAGAGAAGGCCTCCGGGATGATCTCCCCTCCGGCAGGGTGCCGGGAAGAACTTCAGATCCCCCCGATCTAGGGACGATGGTGGCGGCGGCTACAGATGGTTTTGTGGAGATTTGATCGGGTGCTTAGGGTTTCTGCATTGGGGATTCTTATAGGCGAAGGGGAAGACCGAGGAGGTGACCAGGGGGCAAACCCTAGCTGTGCGGGCCACCTCGGCCGCGCACTGCCCTTGGCTGCCCCTTCCCTCTCGACTTCTTGTTCCCCACGGAAAGTAATTAACTTTGACGTTTGTCATGTCCAATTCCAAGAATATTTATTTACTACTTTTCTGAAACCAAAAACAGCAGAAAACAGGCATCTGGCACTATTGCAACTTGTTAGTAGGTTAGTACCAGAAAACATGTAAAAAGCACCTCAAAGTGTAGACATGCAAAGCAAAGTAGATACTAAACAAGCATGGAGCATCAAAAATTATAGATACGTTTCCAACGTATCACGGATGCACCACTGATTTGCAGCGCTAGGACTTCCTCTCGATCTTGAGATCGGCAAGCGTTTGTCTACATCATCCACGAGTACAACCTCGTTAAGATTTTTAGGTATTCAAGGGTATGTTCTCTATGGATGTATATCCGCCCGTTGCTTGTATCTAATAGATAGATCTTGGTACATAGTTGTTCCCATCGTAGGAAAAAATTTGTTTTCTATGCTGCGAACCCTACAGTGGTATGAGAGCCGGATCTATGCGTAGATGCTTTGCACGGGTAGTACACATATGTATATGTGGGCGATGATGATCATGTTATTGCTTCTTAGCTGTACTTTGGATATTGGTGGCATAGTGGGATGAAGCGGACCGGACAAACTTTGCATGTCCTCGCACATGATACCTGTTCCACGCTTGACATGCAACTAGTTTTGCATAAGTGGCTAGCGGGTGTATGTATCTCCTACTATAGTCAATATCTAATTTGAAACGAGTTGTCAATAATTTGGTTATCCTCGTTGTGGTTCATGTTCATAGGTAAAAACGGTTCTATCTTCGAAAGCCCTAAGCCATGTAAAACTTGCAATGGATAAATTAGAAGCGTCTAGTTTAGATTGTTGTTGGGCTAGTGTCATGATATGGTGATGTTGTAAGTAAAAGTATAAGTCGATACTCTTACAGCACACATAACGTGTAAGTTCCATAGACCTTGGCCTTACACACAAAGGAATGATGAGGATCATACAACGATGCACATGATGCAGATCAAGTGCAAGAACCATATGATTTCACGTTTTCACGTGTGATGTTTATTGCATCTTATATTGCTTGTTTGGCATTTTATTAGCATAATAAGATGATCCCTCATTTAGATATCAAGATAAAAAATGTTTTATCCTTTAAGTATGCACCGATTATGTTTCGCCGCTCTAAGACATCACGTGATGATGGGGTGTTCTTGGATCCACGATCATATTTCGGATGTAAGACAGTTTACACACGCGAATAATAAGGTTCTTACTTGGCGAGCCTAGCATGTGCAGACATGGCCTCATAACACGGATCGAAAGGTTAAGCATGAGTCATATGAAAGATATGATGCCCATATGGATGCTCGCCTTTGAAGCTACACCGACTCACGTGATAATCGGACTTGGTGTAGTGGATTTGTTTCATGTAATCACCAAAAAAGGCACGAGGGATGTCGTTTTTGAGTGGGAGTTCATTCTTAATTTGGATTGGTTGAGCTCGATCTATCATAAACTTAGTCTAAACTTTACAAATTCTGTTGTAGATGGCACCACCTGGTTTTAATTTCAATGTGTTCATGGAGAAATAGAAACGTGCAATGAACGGTAGCAACTTTACCGACTGGGCTATGAATTTGAGGATTCTCCTCTCTGCTGCACAAAAGCAATATGTGCTAGAAGCGCCTCTAGGCCCCCCACCACTTGATGATGCCCCTGACAAAGAAAAGAACGTCTATCAGACTCGTCAGGAGGACCATAACTTAGTTCATTGTGGCATATTTTATGGGCTAGATCCAGAACTTCGAAAGCGTTTCAAAAACGGCAATGCCTTTGTTACAATGGGAGCGTTTAAAATGATTTTTGACACCCATGCTGCTGTAGAGAGTTATAATGCTTCAGAAAAGTTCTTTAGCTGCATGATGGAAGAGAACAGCTCCGTTAGTGAGCATGTACTCAAGATGTCGGGGTACGCCGATAAGCTTGTGTCCTCGGGAATATCGATCCCCATTGACTTAGGAATACATCGTGTTCTCTGATGAGTGCATGAAGCTTCGTCGGGAGACCCCAAGCAGAAGGTATGATGAACACAGGAGCAAGTTTTCCCTCAGTAGAAACCAAGGTTATCGAACCAGTAGGAGGAAGGAAATGACTCAAAGATGTTGCTAGCAACTTGAAAACCTGCACAACACAAACTCAAGACTTTGCCCCAATGAACAGTGAGGTTGTAAATCTCACCGGTTTGCTAAAAACAAAGGATTAACTGTTGGAGATATGCCCTAGAGGCAATAATAAATGTGGTTATTATTATATCTTTGTGTTTATGATAAATGTTTACATTCATGCTATAATAGTATTAACAAGGAAACATTAATACTTGTGTGATTTGTAAACTTAAATTGAAGTCCCTAGTAAAGCCTCTTTATAATACTAGCTTCTTGGTTAATAAATGATTGTGGTTTCCCTATCATGAACATTGATATATTATTAACAACAAGATCATATCGTTAGGAGAATGATATGGTGGACATACTCCTATAGATAAGCGTAGCATAAAGATCAAGTCATTTTAATAGTTCAATTGCTATATGCTTTCTGATACATAGTAACCTAATTCCTTCGACCATGAGATCATGCATATCACCTTTAACGTATGGATGCTTTGATGACATCAAACACCACACCGTAACTGGGTGGCTATAAAGGTGGCATTGAGTGTTCGGAAAGTATTGGTTGAGACACATGGATCAAGAGTGGGATTTGTCCATCCATATGACGGATAGATATACTCTGGGCCCTCTCGGTGAAATGTCATCCAATTGGCTTGCAAGCATGTGGACTGCTCAAGGGATCACATATCACGGGAACGAGAAAAGAGTACTTATCAGTAACGAGGTTGAACTAGGTATGCAGAGATACCGACGATCATAACCTCGGATAAGTAAACTATCGTGAGACAAAGGGAAATTGGTATCGTATGTAAGTGGTTCATTCGATCGCAAAGTAATCGTAGAAATATGTGGGAGCCATATGAATTTCCAGATTCCTCTATTGGTTATTGTTCGTGTAACACCCTCAGAATCGACCCTATGCAAGTTTCAGCGATTCCCGCCAAAACCCGCATAGAAACGATTCAAAGGTGCCCACCAGGCACTTTCGTGCGGGTGGAAAACGAAGTAATAACATTACACAACAGTCCTCGATGGAACCCACCGAACAGATATATATATACAACACGACTCCGTGAGTCAAGAATACGGATATACAATACAAAGATCCAAATCACCTTGAAAATTATACAGCGTCCGACTACGGACAAGATGCAAATGGGGCTAAGAGCCCTGAAGAATAACCAATGGCGTCCATAACGCTGCCAGCCAAGCGGAAGGGTAACCGCTAACGACGCCGATCTCAAAACCTGCTTAAACAAAGGGGTGCGAAGGGCAAAGGAAAAGAGAGAGCACAAGATCGAGGCCAAGACACGCGAGGCTAGAATTCAAGGTCCTCGCCACACAGTATGGTGGATCGCAGCGTCGACAATAAGCATGCACTAAACAACCTATAGAGACTCGATACAACCGACGGCCATCGAGAGGGATAAGAAAGAGCTATTCGGATCCAACCTGAATCTTACACCAAACAAACCCATCCGTATTCCTTTGAGACCAAACGAGGAAGTCAACCGAGAACTCACACGGTTGGCAGTTTATTTATACGATTATCATTGCAACAATTACTAGTCGTATAGGTAATCATCCCGATATAATAAGCGAGGCAATTTTAGTTAACCATTCCGTTGTAGTTGGCGCTTACTAGTCAAATACAATTAGCATGAGATATCCCAAAACCCAGCTTGTTGGTACTTTTATTTAGCCATTCCGTTATAGTTGCTATACTTACTTACTAGTCAGGTACAATGGTCGCCAGCGACAACCCAAACAAGCAATTGTGGCAGTTTTATTTAGCCATTCCATTATAGTGAAGCTGATTACTAGTCATTATAAAGTCAACTTTATAGCACTACTTTAGTTATAGTTGCCTTTGTTCGGGATCCTGTGCCCCAAGTCGTCCATAACCGCGGACACGGCTTTGAAAAGTTTTACCCTGAGGGTGCACAAATAGCAACACACACTCGATCAACCTCGGAAAAACCAAATCAAAACCCAACGAGGCTTTCACGACAAAGCAATCACAGGATTCGAAATATTTTAGGGGCCACCCCATTGAGTACACCATAGAGTTAGCTGACTCGAGACGGACTCAAGGTTTGCGTCGATGGTCAGAAACGATCGGGAACCCAAAATCTGGGCTCGGTGCGCTAAAACACTCCGCTTCCCTAAGCAAGGTGCTCCTCGCACAATCGTAAATAATACAGAAACATGGCATAAGTACAGATAGTAAATAAAACCTCAAACTAGTTTGTGGCCCCAAGAAATAAGAATGAATCAAGCTCGCTCGAGGGTCCCATAATCCTCCCGGATGTGGATAGCGAATATTCAAGGAACAGTATCAAGTACTGGGTCCCACGGGACACAAGTGGACGGTTAACAACCAAATAACATCTATTGCCCACGTCTCTGCTTACCTACTTCAATTTTAGTTGTTAAACAGTAATTAAAGTTATGATCAACTCCGACATAAACATGCGGCAATACTCCAACAACTGTGGTACTTGGCGACACGCAACAGCACTTGAGCAAGCGACTATGACGCGCAGGTCCAACTACCTACCAAACAACAGGTAATAGGAGGTGTCCAAGGCAATATAAGGCTGCAAGGGATATCATGGGTACGAAAACTAGAGCATCGCAACACAGTTAGCAATAGATCAACAGGAGGGAATAAATACTATAAAAGTAAGATTGGTAGAAAGGGGGAGATGCTCGCCTGAAAACATTGCCAAAGGTTCATACGAAGATTGGATCGACACTCGCATCAACTCAACGGCCCAATCCGCGAAGAAGCAAAACACTAGAAGAAACACCGGATGCACTATTTAATACTACGGCAAAAGATCGGGCATGATGCATGTATGATGTATGACATGGCAAGGATGCGATGCAATTAGACCATATTAAGCGGAATCGGGGTCCCGACAGTTAAATAGGTGGTTCATGGTGTTTAGATGCCCCCAATTTAAATGTTGTATTAACATGGCAAGATAAGTTACCGGTTTGCTACTCAAATTTAAATGGAGTCCAAAGTAAGACTAGATTTGCCCGCATATGGGCCCCATATTTAATTATTAGGTGAATCGGCATAAGGCCCCCAACCCACATGACAATATGCATGCGAGATGAATGATTAATATGCAATGGGTTTTATATTTAGCATTTATAAAATGGGGGCTCGGGAAATGGTTCACACATTAGGGTTCAGGAGATCTTGGGGTTCCGGGGTTTGGGGTCGGGTCTCAGGGTTCAGGGTTCGACGGGATCGGCGAGGTTCGGATACAAGATGGGGAACTTGGGTGCCAAGCGGTCGATCTTGCCGCTCTCGACGAACTTGAGCAGATCGGGTACCGGGGGTCTTGGGCTCCGTGGAGTAGATCTTGTCGCACGGTGTCCGCTAAGCAGCTCTTGTCGTTCTGAACGAATCTTGTCGTCACGGAGATCTTGTCGGGTCCTCGAATCAGATCGGTCTTGGCGTTCGGGATGAAGATCTTGGCGTCCGCGAGGAAGTACTTGGCGAACCCGTGTCGGAGATCATGTCGGTCCACGGGGTTCGGTCTTCGGGGAGGAAGGAGAATGCGCCGGGTTCGATCTTCGGGTCCCACGTAGTGGTCTTGTCAGTCTTGGTGAGGTGCTCGTCTAACTCGTACGTCCGAGGGTTGTCAGGAGCGATGCATCACCATGGATCCATCTTCACACGGTCTTCACCGTTACAACACCGAACCGCCACAAACATCACCACCATAACACACATGCGCACACTACCAAACACATGGCGTGCGGACAGGACGGCTCACAAGGGGATGGTTGGAGAGCTCGCTGAGGCGGCTCGGCGGGTCCGCGCGAAGAAGACGGTGACGGAGGGCTCGCTGGCGGGATGGGCGACGCCATAGGGAGGATCCGCAGGGGTCGAAGAGGATGACGATGCCCACGCAGGCGACATGGAGCTGCAGGGCAGCGGTCGCGATAGGGCGGCAGGGAGGGCCCCTGGCGGATGGCGGCGGCTTGCGCAGGGCTGCTTGAGGCGGAGACGCGCGGGCGAGGCGACTGCCGCCGACGGCGGAGGAGCTCCGGGGAGGCGCTGGCGGAGCCGCGGCCGAGGAGGAGGGCGACGGGGAGGAGGTCCTGGCTAGGAGGAGGATGGCGACGGCGAGGCGGGCGGCGCCAGGAGGCCGACTAAGGGCCTGGAGGCGGCCGAGAGCGAGGCGGGCGAGGCGGTGGAGGGAGGCGTGGCTGGCAGACCGGGCTCATGAGCGTGGAGGACGAGGCGGAGAGAGAGAGGTGGGGCGAGGCACCGGATGCGGGCGGGCGGTGGCGGTGGCCGGGGGGCGAGGCCGAGGAGGGAAGGCGAGGGTCCGTGGCGACAAGGTGGAGGCTGCCAGCGACGAGTGGAGGCTCCAGCGGGGAGGCCGCCGGTGTCTGCGAGCAGAGAGGAGGGAAAACGGGGGAAGAGGAGCATCGGGGGAGAGGGAGGATGGGGATGCGGTGTGGGGAGGAAGGTGGGGGAGACAGCGGCAGACGCGGGATGGGGAAGTGGGACCCGCGGGGAGAGAGAGGGCAGTGGGGCCGGGGTGGGACAGGTGTGGTGTGTGGGGCCAGGGTGGCAGGGTGAGAGTTGTGTGCGTGGTGTGGGGCGTGCGTGTGTGCTGTGTGTGTTGTGTGTGTTGTGGGCATGTGGCATCCCGCAAAACCACTACTAGAAAATCGCGTTGAATTTGTGCATTGCATCGTCATCATCATGCATTGTTCGCATAAAACTATGTTTGCAAAGCCGTGATGTTTTCTAAACGCCCCTCTTTATTCAAACATCAAAACCGGGTCCCCGGAATATTTTGTTTTGGCCGCTATCGGGTTGCAGACGGTGTTAACAAAACAAATAAAATTTATTTTCTTTTTAGTGGGGGCAGTCGAACGGGCCAACCCGACCCGAACGACCACCCCCGTATACAACAAATCGGCCCGCCTAAAATCCTGAAGTTACCAACTAGTCTACCCACACCCCTTGGCCACATCACCCCACCCAATCCCCCAGTGACACCTCACCCCTCCCTCTCCCTCACCCAATCCCCAACTTCCACATCACCCCACTCCTTCTCTCTCTCCCTCCTCTTCTCTCCCCACAATCAGCCACACGCAGCACGCACGCCCCCTCCACAGCAGATCCCCCACGTCACCCCGGCCCCACCCTGGCGCGTCCCCGGACCCCGCAGCACAAACTCACACACGCCTAACCTACCCTCCTCCCACCACCTCCCTGCCCCACCCGCCGACATCCCCACCACAAGACTGGCCCTCTGCCCGCTGGCCCCCACCCGGCCCCGGACCCCGTCCACGCACGCCACACACGCTCCACACACCGGCCCTGCCTCTCCCGTCCAACCACCCCCGACCCCGCCTGACCCCCCGTCCCGTTCCCCTCCCCCCCGGCACGCACGCCGCCCCGCCCCTACCTCGCCTCTGCCGCTCGCTACTCCCTCCCCGCCGCCCACCGCATCCTCATGGCCCTCACGCCACCGCCGCTGCCGGACCCGCCCAGCCAGCACCTTCCGCCCGCCACAGCTCCCGCTCCGCCACTGGCGCCGCCTGCCTCCGCCGCCGCCCGCCACCAACCTCCGCCTCCCGCCTGCCCGCCTGCCGCCAGTACCTCCCGCCCGGTCTGCCCAGTCCTCCCCTCCTGCAGCCCGCCGGCCGACTCGCCCCTGGCCACGCCGCAGCCTGCCGCTTCGCTCACCAAGGCCCCGCCTCCGCTCAGCTCCGCCTCTGAGCCGGGCCGTCCGCTGCCGCCGCCGGGCCCGCCCGCCTCGGCTCGCCCGCTGCAGCCGCCTTCGACCGCTTCTCCGACGCCAGACCTGCCCTCCGCCGGCCCTCGACCTCGCCGCCCGCCTGCCCAGACACCGCTGCAGGACCTCTCCCTCAGCGGCCCCACGAGCCCACCGCCGAGCTGTTCCGTCATGGGCGCCTCCACCAACCTCTATGTGTTCCGCCTGGCGTGTTGGTGGGTGCTAGCCTTGTTCGCCATGGCGGATAGTCGCACCAACGCGTGGATGTGGAGTGGAGGTTGCACTAATGTGGTGGATGCTACGCTTTGTGCCCAAGGTCGATCCGAACTCAAGTTCGACATCGAAAAAGGATACGCACGACAAGTCCGCCTACATGGAACATCAAGTACCCCTCTCGGATCCGAGGACCGAAACGCCTAACGCCAAGATCGCCTCAAGGATCCAAGGCCCGGCTCAACCGGACCGAGCCGAAAACCGATGTTTTCAACCCAGATGCCATGATCGCCGGACGCCGATACCCCGGACCAAGGCCACACGCGACAAGTACTTCTTCCTCGCCAGATCGCCGATGGCGCTGCCCGACAAGACCCTCGCAACGGCAAGACCGACCCCGTGGGACCCGGCAAGACCTTCGTGATGACGAGAACGACACCGACCCGGGCGAGTCCGATGCCCCGACACCGAACCAAGTCCGGTTTTCCGGAACGACAAGATCTACCCTTATCGAACGTTCATGAGACCGATCCTCCGAACCTGGACCCCGAGACCGACCTCAACCCCGGAACCCAAGATCGCCGAGCCCCTCCGATGTGAACCCTTCCAAACCCTAATTTCATAATATAATAACAACTTATTGCATATCGAATTGCCATACTCGCATGCATATTTGTGTGGTTTGGGGGCCGTTTGCCGATTCACCTAATAATTAAATATGGGGCCCATATGCGGGCAAATCTAGTCTCATATTGGCTTCATCTAAACTTGTGTAGCGAACCGGTGCTATCTTCTGCCTTGATAATCCAACATTTAAATTGCGGGGTAGGTAAATAACTGGAATCATCTAATTAATTGTCGGGACCCCGGTTCCACTTAATATGACCTAACTGCATCGCACCTTTGCCATGTCATCCATCATGCATGTATCATGCCGATCTTCTGCCGTTGTATTAAATATTGCACCCGGTGTTTCTTCTAGTGTTTTGCTTCTTCGCGGATAAGGCCGTTGAGTTGATGTGAGCTTCACGATCTTCTGGTGAACCTTCGAATGTTTTCAAAGTAGCATCTCCTTTCTACCTATCTTACTTTTCTAGAATTTATTTCCCCTGTTGATCTTTGCTATCTCGTAAGCGATGCTCTAGTTTCGCACGTTGATATCCCTCGCAGACATATATAGCCTTGGTCACATCCTATTACCTGTTGTTTGGTAGATAGTTGGACCTGCGTGTCGTAGTCGCTGCAAGTTTTGCTTGCCGTCAAGTACCACCTTTGTTGGAGAATTGCCGCATGTTGACGTTGGAGATGATCATGGTTTACTTATTGTTCACTTTAATTCCTGTTTAACAACTAAAATGAATTAAGCAGAGGCATCGGTGGGTGATAGGTAAGTTTTGGTTTCGATCGCCCACTTGTGTCCCGTGAGGACCCGAGTTCTTGACACTGCTCCGAGATCGAGCGCTAACCACGTGGGGAGATATGGGCCCACCATTGATAATTACCTGATTTCAAAGTATTGTACGGGGGGCCACAACTAGTTTGAGGTGTTTTTACTATCCTGTACTTATGCCATGCTACTTATGTATTTACGTTTGTGCGAGGAGCACACTGCATCGCTTAGGAATTGTGACCCGCTTACGTGGTATCGATCCCCCGCTTGGGGCATACCGTTGCCACGCCCCACAAACCCTAAGTCCGTCTCGAGACCGCCGACTTCGCTATGGTGTACTTAGTGGGTGGCCCCTGCTTGCTTTGGTCCAGGAACGCATTGACTTAGGCCCCGCCGACATACCGATGGGTGTATGTTAACCGATCCGCAAAAGGGTCAAGTGCTCGTGGATACTTTGGTGCACCCAGGTTAAATCTTTTCGAGAAGCCGTGTCCGCGGTTATGGACGACTTGGAGCACGTTTGATCATAGACAACTATAACTAAAGTTTATTGTTTTAAATTGACTTGTTTCCGATATGACTAGTAATCAGCTTCACTGCAATGGAATGGCTAAGTAAAAGTACCAACAACTGCTGGGTTTTGGGGTTACCTCATGATAATTGTATCTGACTAGTAAGTGTTGCCACTATAACGGAATGATTAACTAAAAATGCCCATCGCTATTTTTATCGTGATGATTATCTAAACTCGACTAGTAAAGTGCCGCAACTATAATCGAATAAGTAAAATTGCCAACCGTGTGAGTTCTCGGTTGACTTCCTCGTTTGGTCTCGAGGGGAAACGCCAGATGGGTTTGTTTGATGCTAGTATCGTTGGATCCGAATAGGTCTTTCTTACCTCTCTCGATAGTCGCCATCAGACGAGTCTCTATAGGTTGTTTAGTGCATCTTGCCGCTTCAAATCCACCATACCTATGTAGGCGAGGACCGCCAAATTCTAGCCTCGCTGTACTGGCCTCAAGATCGACGCCTCTTTTCCTTTGCCCTTTGTCGGCACCCCTTTGTTTAAACAGGTTTTTAGATCGACGCCATTAGCAGGGTTACCTTCCGCTTGGCACGGCAGGGTTATGGACGCCATTGGTTATTCTTCGTGGCTCTTAGCCCCATTTGCATCTTGTCCGTAGTCGGACGCCCATCTTTCAAGGCGATTTGGATCTTTGTACCGTATATTTGTATTCTTGACTCTTTGAGTCGTGTTATATATATCTGCTGTGGGTCCCATCGAGGACTGTTGTGTAATGTTATTACTTTGCTTTCCACCCGCATCGAAGTGCTGGTGGCACCTTCAATCGCTTCTATGCGGGTTTGGCGAGTTTTGCTAAAACTTGCATAGGGCCGATTCCGAGGGTGTTACAGAGTGGTATCGAGCTCATAGCTATGATACCCACAAGTCCAAAGAGGATAACCTAGCTAACGGCCGAAGTAGAGTGTCAAAACTATTTTCGAAAATCGGTTGGATAGTTCTGATTAGGTCTGATTTTACTCCTTACCCCTCTGCTGCTCTCCTCTTCCCTCAGCGTGTTTTGAATCCACCTCTTATCTTTCTGCGAGTCCAGGATTTCTCGTGGTTGGGGTCCGTCGTACCTTCAGGGTTTCACTTCCTTCTTTGATAACGGTGTTGCTACATCTGGTGTTCAAGCTGCCTGATGAACCCGTCTACGGTGTTACCATTCTTTGTTCCTTGTTTGTGCCTTCTGGTGTTTTCCGACGCGACGACATCCTCTACGCCAGATCCGATGCAGAGTCTGCATCACTCCTTTGATCCGAACCTCGCTTGTCGAGATCTCCAGTCTGAATCCTGAGAGTTGGTTGCATAATCTGTCTATTCGTGTACAGAGTAATGCTTCGAGTGCGGGATGGAGTCGCGACCATACCACTACTCTTATCATTTGCTTTGTATATTGAATGGTGGATCGATGCAATTCTTACTCAGTCCATGAAAGTTAGAGGTGACCTTACCTTTAACTTTGTCCGTTGTTTATCCGGAGTGCTCTCTTGACGAACAGGGACGACGTTAGTGGTGTCGCGAGGATCTACACGAAGCGAGAAGACGCAGATCGCCGACCTTCCTTCCGGTACCATGAGGCGGATCTCGAGGGCGAGATCCATTGTTAGTGGTGTCGAATTGTGGCATCCCGCAAAACCACTAATAGAAAATCGCGTTGAATTTGTGCATTGCATCGTCATCATCATGCATTGTTCGCATAAAACTATGTTTGCAAAGCCGTGATGTTTTCTAAACGCCCCTCTTTATTCAAACATCAAAACCGGGTCCCCGGAATATTTTGTTTTGGCCGCTTTCGGGTTGCAGACGGTGTTAACAAAACAAATAAAATTTATTTTCTTTTTAGTGGGGCATGAACGGCCAACCACCAACGACCACCCTCAGATACAACAAATCGCCCCTAAAATCACTGGTTACCAACTAGTCTACCCACACCCCTTGGCCACATCACCCCACCCAATCCCCCAGGACACCTCACCCTCCCTCCCTCACCCAATCCCCAACTTCCACATCACCCCACTCCTTCTCTCTCCCTCCTCTTCTCCCCACAATCAGCCACACGCAAAGACGCACGCCTCCACCAGATCCCCACGCCACCCCTGCCCCACCCTCAGCTGGCCCCCGGACCCCGCAGACAAACTCACACACGCTAACCTACCCTACTCCCACACCTCCTGTCCCCACCTCCGACAGCCCCATCCCCACTCAAGACTGGCCTCCCGCCTCACCCCCCCGGACCCCGCCCACGCACGCCACACACGCCCACACCGGCCCCGCCTCTCGTCCAACCACCCCGACCCGCCGACCCCACGTCCGGTCCACCTCCTGTGCACGCACGCGACCCGCCCCTACCTCGCCTCTGCTGGCTCTCCCTCCCAGCTGCCGCCCACCGCATCCTCGCTGCCCTCACGCCACCGCCGCCGCTGACCTCCCGCCTCAGCACCCTTCCGCCGCCGCGAAGCTCAGCTCACTGGCTGGCCGCCCGCGGCCTCCCTGCCGCCTCCGCCACCAACCTCCGCCTCCCGCTGCCCGCCCCTGCCGCCTCGAGCACCTCCCCGCCTCGGTCTCTCCTCACTCCCGCCGCCGCCTGCGCCGCCCCTGCCCGCCTGCCCCCGCCTCCAGGCCTGTCTGCCTCCTCCGCTCGGGCCCGCCCGCCTGAGCTGCCGCCGCTGCTGCCCGCCCCGCCTGGCTCGTCCCTCACAGCCGCCTTCGACCGCTTCCTCCGACGCCAGACCTGCCCTCCGCTGCCTCGACCTCGCCACCGCCCACTGGCCCAGACACCGCATGCACCTCTCCTCAAGCGGCCCCACGAGCCCACCGCTGCGAGCTGTTCCGTCATGGGCGCCTCCACCAACCTCCTCTATGTGTTCCGCCTGTGCGCGTGTTGGTGGGTGCTAGCCTTGTTCTGGCCATGGCGGATAGTGCTGTACCAACGCGTGGATGTGGAGTGGAGGTTGCACTAATGTGGTGGATGCTACGTTTTGGTGCCCCGAAGGTCAATCTGGAACTCAAGTTCGACATCGAAAAAGGATACGCACGACAAGTCCGCCTACATGGAACATCAAGTACCCCCCTCTCGGATCCGAGGACCGAAAACGCCCGGAACGCCAAGATCGCCTCAGGATCCGGCCCGGCTCAACCCCGACCGAGCCCCGGAAAACCCCGATGTTTTCAACCCAGATGCCATGATCTTCGTCACGGACGCCGATACCCCCGGACCCGAAGGCCACACGCGCGACAAGTACTTCTTCCCTCGCCAAGACCGCCTCGATGGCGGGCGCGGTCGATAAGACCTCGCAACGGCAAGACCGACCCGGGACCCGGCAAGACCTTCGTGATGACGAGAACGACGACCCGGCGAAGTCCGATGCCCACACCGAACCAAGTCCGGTTTCCTAACGACAAGATCTACCCGTTCACGAGAACGCCTCATGAGACCGATCCCGTCGAACCCTGGACCCCGAGACCGACCCCGAACCCCGGAACCCAAGATTGTCGAGCCCCCTCTGATGTGCGAACCCCTTCCCGAAACCCTAATTTCATAATATAATAACAACTTATTGCATATCGAATTGCCATACTCGCATGCATATTTGTGTGGTTTGGGGGCCGTTTGCCGATTCACCTAATAATTAAATATGGGGCCCATATGCGGGCAAATCTAGTCTCATATTGGCTTCATCTAAACTTGTGTAGCGAACCGGTGCTATCTTCTGCCTTGATAATCCAACATTTAAATTGCGGGGTAGGTAAATAACTGGAATCATCTAATTAATTGTCGGGACCCCGGTTCCACTTAATATGACCTAACTGCATCGCACCTTTGCCATGTCATCCATCATGCATGTATCATGCCGATCTTCTGCCGTTGTATTAAATATTGCACCCGGTGTTTCTTCTAGTGTTTTGCTTCTTCGCGGATAAGGCCGTTGAGTTGATGTGAGCTTCGCCCCGATCTTCGGGTGAACCCTTCGGCAATGTTTTCAGGCGAGCATCTCCCCCTTTCTACCTATCTTACTTTTCTAGAATTTATTTCCCCCCTGTTGATCTTTGCTATCTGTGTTGCGATGCTCTAGTTTCGTACCAGTGATATCCCCTGCAGCCATATATAGCCTTGGTCACATCCTATTACCTGTTGTTTGGTAGATAGTTGGACCTGCGTGTCGTAGTCGCTTGCTCAAGTGTTTTGCTTGCCGTCAAGTACCACCTTTGTTGGAGAATTGCCGCGTGTTGACGTTGGAGATGATCATGGTTTACTTATTGTTCACTTTAATTCCTGTTTAACAACTAAAAATGAATTAAGCAGAGGCATCGGTGGGTGATAGGTAAGTTTTGGTTTCGACGCCCACTTGTGTCCCGTGGGACCCGAGTTCTTGACACTGCTCCGAGATCGAAAGGCTAACCACAGTGGGAGATATGGGCCCCCATTGATAATTACCGATTTCAAAGTATTGTCTTGGGGCCACAACTAGTTTGAGGTGTTTTACTATCCTGTACTTATGCCATGCTACTTATGTATTTACGTTTGTGCGAGGAGCACACTGCATCGCTTAGGAATTGTGACCCGCTTACGTGGTATCGGCCCCCGCTTGGGGCATACTGTGCTATCACGCCACAAACCCTAAGTCCGTCGAGACCGCCGACTTCATTATGGTGTACTTAGTGGGTGGCCCCTGCTTGCTTTGGTCCGGGAACGTCGTGACTTAGGCCCCGCCGACATACCGATGGGTGTATGTTAACCGATCCGCAAAAGGGTCAAGTGCTGTGGATACTTTGGTGCACCTCAGGTTAAATCTTTTCGAGAAGCCGTGTCCGCGGTTATGGACGACTTGGAGCACAGTGCTTGATCATAGACAACTATAACTAAAGTTTATTGTTTTAAATTGACTTGTTTCCGATATGACTAGTAATCAGCTTCACTGCAACGGAATGGCTAAGTAAAAGTACCAACAACTGCTGGGTTTTGGGGTTACCTCATGATAATTGTATCTGACTAGTAAGTGTTGCCACTATAACGGAATGATTAACTAAAAATGCCCACTGCTTATTTTTATCAGGATGATTATCTAAACCTGACTAGTAAAGTGCCGCAACTATAACTGAATAAGTAAAATTGCCAACTGTGTGAGTTCCTCGGTTGACTTCCTCGTTTGGTCTCGAGGGGGAAACGCCAGGATGGGTTTGTTTGATGCTAGTATCAAGTTGGATCCGAATAGGTCTTTCTTACCCCTCTCAGATAGTCGCCAGTCGTATCGAGTCTCTATAGGTTGTTTAGTGCATGTCGCCACGCTCACCACCATACCTATGTAGGCGAGGACCGCCGAATTCTAGCCTCGCTGCATCGCCTCGATCGACGCCCTCTTTTTCCTTTGCCCTTTGTCGGCACCCCTTTGTTTAAGCAGGTTTTGAGATCGACGCCGTTAGCAGTGGTTACCCTTCCTTGGCCTCGCAGGTTATGGACGCCATTGGTTATTCTTCAGGCTCTTAGCCCCATTTGCATCTTGTCCGTGGTCGGACGCCCATCGCTTTCAAGGTGATTTGGATCTTTGTACCAGATATTTGTATTCTTGACTCTTTGAGTCGTTATATATATATCTGCTCATGGGTCCCATCGAGGACTGTTGTGTAATGTTATTACTTTGCTTTCCACCCGCACGAAAGTGCCTGGTGGGCACCTTCGAATCGTTTCTATGCGGGTTTGGCGAGTTTTGCTAAAACTTGCATAGGGCCGATTCCGAGGGTGTTACAGGGCAGGGAAGGAGTGGGGCTGCGGGTGGGGTCGGTCCAGGGGAGGGTGGGCCCGGTCTGAGGGATGGAGGAAAAGAAGGGGATTGGTGAGGTGGCGGTGGGTGTGATGAGGTGGAGGGAAAGGTGAGGTGGAGGGAGGGGATTGGTGGGTAGACTAGGTTTGGGTAGGAATAGATTAGGGTTTGGGTTTTATTAGTTTGTAAAATATTTATGGTGTTGTCTTGTTTTAAATCTTTTTAATAAATAATTTTTAGGCAATTAATTTAACAGATATTTATAAGACTTATTTTGAAATAAGAGAAGGGTATTTTTAGAAAACAAAAATAGGCTTATTGAAAATAGTTTCAGACAAACAAATGCATGATGATGACGATGCAATGCACAAAACAACGCGATTTTCTAGTAGTGGTTTTGCGGGATGCCATAGTTCGGAGAAGTGTCTCGATCATGTCCGCATAATTCACGAACCGTAGGGAGACACACTTAAGGATTCGACGTTGTTTGAGTAGTTATGGAATGATGAGAAAGAGACCGAATGTTGTTCGGAGTCTCGGATGGGATCCGTGATATCACGAGGATATCCGGAATGGTCCGGAGAATAAGATTCATATAAGGAAAGTCCTGTTTTGGAGTTGAGGAATGGTTCCGGTGTTTTCATCGGGAATGTTCTAGAAGGTTCCGGAATGTCCGGCAGTCCGGAGGGGAAGGGTACATGAATGTGTTATATCAAGTTGATATGATTGCATCATGTACTAGGTGTAATCGCTGAACAAAATAAAGGGTTTAATCAAATCCTAGTTTGAAAAAGTCAAACGGCAATTTGAAAGTCAAACGGCTATTTTTGGGAAGTGGAGAGGGAGGTGGAAACCGAGTTGGGGAGGAGTTCCTCCCCTCCACCGCCGGCCCACCTCCAAGCCGAGTTGGGGAGGGACTCCCCTCCCCTTGGCCGGACCCTCCACCTATAAAAGGAGGGGCATGGCTCCCCTCCTAGACACCCAACACCTCCACCTCTAAACCCTAGCCGCCGGCGCCGCCACCTCCACTGCCGCCACCGCTGCCCTAGGGAAAACCGCCGCCGCTGCCGCCTAGCTAACCCTAGCCGCCGGCTTGCCTCCTCCTCAGCGTGTCTAAATCCTAGATCGTCGAGGGATCTCTCATAGTCCACCATACTCGCTCCGGCTTAAGGCGAAGCCCTGCGAGATCTTCCTCTACTCCAGCCACACGCCAGCCGGAATCGCGAGAGTGCTACAACCTCCATTTTCTTTGGAACAAGGGAGAGGAAGGTCTTCATCGAAAACCGAACGTGTGACCGATCATGAGCGCCGCTAACGCAGCCGAAGGATCGCTCACGATCTTGAGATCGGGAAGAGTACTACATCACCCACGAGAATCCGCCTCGTTAAACACTTTAGAATCTATGAGGTGAGTTATTCCATCGACTCGTTGCTACAATCTAGTAGATAGATCTTGGCTTGTTTGTTTGTATGCGATAGAAAATTTTTGTTTTCCATGCTACGAAACCCTACAGGGTATCGAGCCGTGTCTATATGTAGATCTGTTGACGAGTAGAACACAATGGTCATTGTGGGCGTTGATGCTTTATTGTCGATTGCTTCTTGTGTACTTTGCATCTTGGGATGTTGGGATGAAGCGGCCCGGGCTAACCTTACATGACATCGTTCATGAGACTTGCTCCACGCTTGACATGCAACTTGTATTGCATAAGTGGCTTTGCGGGTGCCTGTTTATCCTAGCATAGTTAAGATCCAATTTACAACGGGTGATTAACAATACTAGTATCAATGTTGTGGTTCTTGTTCGTAAGTTAGAACGACACTTATTGAAAGTCCCAAACCACGTAAAATATGCAAAGAAAGTAGAGGCGTCTAACTTTGTTTTGCAGGGGTGTGCAGTGATGTGATATGGCCATGATTGTGATTATATTTGATGTATGCAATGTTCCTTATTGTAAGTTGGCAACCGGCAGGAGCCATATGGTTGTCTTTAATTTATGTTAAGACCCGCGTGTCTATTAAAAGTAGTTGTAATAGTTGAAGCCGGTGGACGACAACCATGGAGAAGCATCATTGACCTTGATGCAATGCTGGTGATGATGGAGATCATGTTCATGCTTGAAGATGGAGAACGGAAGCACAAAGAAGAAAGGCCATATCATATCACATATTATGAATTGCATGTGATGTTAATCCTTTATGCATCTTGTATTGCTTAGTTAACGACGGTAGCATTATAAGATGATCCCTCATGCACATGAATTTCAAGTCATAAAGTGTTCACCCTTAGTTAGCACCGTTGCTAAAGCTTGTTGTTTCAAAGCACCACGTGATGATCGGGTGTGTTAGATTCCACAAGAGTATACAATGTGAGCAAGCCAGATTTGCTCATGCGGAAGCTAAGGTTTGATCTTGACGAGCCTAGCATGTACAGACATGGTATCGGAACACGGATCACCGAAAGGTAAAGCATGAATCATATAGTAGATATGATGAACATGTCGATTGTTCGCCATTGAAACTATATCAACTCTCGTGATGATCGGTGTTGATGTGGTGGATTTGGTTCGTGTGATCACTAAAACAATGTGAGGGATATTGTTTTGAGTGGGAGTTCACCTAGATTAATTTAACTATTAATTAGAACTCAATTTGTCATAAACTTAGTCTAAACTATTGCAAATATGTTGTAGATCAATGGCGGCCCATACCATCAATTTTAATGCGTTCCTACAGAAAGAAAAGTTGAAAAACAATGGAAGCAACTTCGCGGATTGGTTCCGCAATTTGAGGATTGTCCTCACAGCTGGTAATTTGACCTATGTGCTGGATGCACCGCTAGGTGACCCGCCTACAGCTGATGCTGCCAACGAAGTAAAGAATGTTTACCTCGCTCGGAAGACTCAGTACTCCACAGTTCAATGTGCTATCTTGTATGGTTTAGAATAGGAGCTTCAAAAAAGGTTTGAGAATTCAGACCCACATGATATTGTCCATGATCCCAAATTGATCTTTGAGACTCATGCGGCAATTGAGAGCTATGAGGCTTCTGAAAAGTTCTTTAACTACAAGATGGAAGAGGGCAACTCACAAGGAGCATGTGCTTAAGATGTCTGGGCACGCAAACAAACTTCAAAGCTTGGGTATAGTGATTCCTAATGCTTTGGGGATTTACCGTGTCCTCCAATCACTACCACCAAGTTACAAGAACTTTGTGATGAACTACAATATGCAAAACATGAACAAGTAGTTGCCAGAACTGTTTGCTATGTTGAAATCTGCAGAAGTGGAGATCAAGAAAGAGCACCAAGTGTTGATGGTCAATAAGACCACCAAATTCAAGAAAGGCAAGTCTAAGCAAAAGGGACACTTCAAGAAGGGTGGTAAGAAAGTTACCGCGCCAACAAAGAAGACCTGGGCTAGACCTAAGCGACATCGAGTGCTTTACCGCAAGGAGAAGGTCACGAAGCGGAATTGCCCAAAGTACTGGCGGATTTGAAGAACGGCAACATCAAGAAGAAAGGTATATCCGATATACATGTTATTGATGTGTATCTCACTAGTACTCGTAGTAGTGCCGGGTATTTGATACCGTTCGTTGCTCATATTTGTAACTCAAAGCAGTCTTTGAATAAACGGAAGCTAGCGAAGAACGAGGTGACGATGCGTGTGGAAACGGATCAAAGGTTGATGTGATCGCGGTCGCACGCTACCCTTCATCTACCATCGGGATTAGTTTTATACTTAAATAATTGTTATTTGGTGCCTGCGTTAAGCATGAACATTATATCGGGGTCGTGTTTATTGCGAGACGGTTACTTGTTTAATTCCGAGAATAATGGTTGTTCGATTTATATGAGTAATATGTTTTATGCACATGCACCTTTGATAGATGGTCTATTATTATTGAATCTCGATAGTGGAAATACACATATTAATAACATTGAGGCTAAACGTTTAAAATCGAGCGATAACTCGACCTATATGTGGCACTGTCGTCTTGGTCACATTGGAGTGAAGCGTATGAAGAAACTCCATTCCGATGGACTTCTTCAATCACTTGATTTCGAATCACTTGATAGATGCGAAGCATGTCTGATGGGTAAAATGACTAAGACTCCATTTTCTGGTATGATGGAGCGAGCTACGGACTTATTGGAAATCATACATACCGATGTGTGTGGTCCAATGAGTGTAGCATCGCTGATGGTTATCGTTATGTTCTTACCTTCACGGATGACTTGAGTAGATATGGGTATATCTATTTCATGAAACATAAGTCCAAAACTTTCGAGAAGTTTAAGGAATTTCAAAGTGAGGTTGAGAATCAACGTAACAAGAAGATTAAATTTCTACGCTACGATCGTGGAGGTGAATATCTAAGTTACGAGTTTGGTGAGCATTTGAAGAAATGCGGAATACTTTCAATTGACACCGGAACACCACAACAGAATGGTGTGTCCGAACGTCGAATCGAACTCTCTTAGATATGGTTCTTTCTATGATGTCACTTACAGATTTACCGCTATCATTTTGGGGTTATGCATTAGAAACAACCGCATTCACTTTAAATAGGGCACCATCTAAATCCGTTGAAACGACACCGTATGAATTATGATTTGGGAAGAAACCTAGATTGTCGTTCCTTAAAGTTTGGGGATGCGGGCCTATGTAAAGAAGTTACAAGGACAAGCTTGAACCCAAAGCGAAAAATGCGTCTTCATAGGATACCCGAAGGAAACTATTGGGTATAACTTCTATCATAGATCCGAAGGCAAAGCCTTCGTTGCCAACAATGGATCCTTTCTAGAGAAGGAATTTCTCTCGAAAGAAGTGACTGGAAGGAAAGTAGAACTCGGCGAGGTTGTCGAACCTTCTCGAATTGAGTAGCGCAAAGACCGAAGATGTTCTGTGGTGCCTACACCAATAAGAGAGGAAGCTAATGATGATGATCGTGAAACTTCGTTGAAGTTGCTACAGAGCCTCGCAGTCAACGAGAACTCGTACTCCTGCATTGGTATGATCCGTTATGAGTGTCATGTTGGTGGACAACACCGATGACCCTGCGACATATGAGGAAGCGATGATGATCCCATTCCAACAAATGGCAAGAAGCCATGAACCGAGATTGGATCCATGTACGAAAACCAAGTATGGACTTTGGTGGACTTCTGGGATGGCCGGAAGGTCACGAGAACAAATGGATTTTCAAGAAGAAAAGATGTCGATGGTAATGTTATCGTTTATAAAGCTCGACTTGTCGCAAAAGGGTTTCGACAAATTCAAGGAGTTGACTACGATGAGACTTTCTCACCAAGCTGAAGCTAAAGTCTGTGAGGATTATGTTAGCAATCGCATATTATGATTATGAGATATGGCAGATGGATGTCAAAACAGCATTCCTCAATGGAGACATTAATGAAGAGTTGTATATGATGCAACCCAAAGGTTTTGTCGATCCTAAAGATGCTAACAAGGTATGCAAACTTCAACGGTCCATCTATGGATTGAAGCAAGCATCCCGAAGTTGGAATCAACGTTTTGATAAGGTGATCAAAAGTTTTGGTTTTATACAAACTTATGGAGAAGCTTGTATTTACAAGAAAGTGAGTGGGAGCTCTGTAGCATTCTTAATACTATATGTATATGACATATTGTTGATTGGGAATGATGTAGAGCTTCTTAATAGTGTTAAGGAATATTTGAATAATAGTTTTTCAATGAAGGATCTTAGCGAAGCAACTTACATATTAGGTATAAAGATTTATAGAGATAGATCAAGGCGCCTAATATCATTGTCACACAGTACATATTTGGACAAAGTTCTAAAGAGGTTTGGAATGGAAGATAGCAAGAAAGGGTTCTTGCCCATGTTGCCCAATACGACCTTGAGTAAAACTCAAAGTCCCACATCGCGTAAGATAGAGAAAGGATGAGTAAAACTCCCTATGCCTCAACCATAGGATCTCTAATGTATGCCATGCTATGTACTAGATTCGACATTGCATATGCAGTTAGTTTAACTAGAAAATATCAAAGTGATCCAGGAGTGGATCATTGGACAGCGGTCAAAAACATCCTTAAGTACTTGAGAAGAACTAAGGATATGGTTCTTTCTTATGGAGGTGATGAACAACTCGTTGTTAATGGTTACACCAATGCTAGTTGGAACACCGATCCGGATGATTTTAAATCACAACTGATATGATTTAGTTTGAATGGTGCAGCAGTTAGCTGTAGGAGTGCAAAGCAAAGCGTTGTGGCGAGATCTTCAACTAAATCGGAATACATGGCTGCTTCGGAGGCTTCACAAGAAGCGATATGGATGAAAGAGTTCATTACAGAGCTGGGTGTGGTTCCTAGTGCGCTGGACCCAATGTCTATCTACTGTGATAACATGGGCGCCATAGCCAATGCGCAAGAACCAAGGGTCACACAAGAAGCTGAAGCACATCAAGCTACGTTTTCATGTTATTCGAGAACATGTCCAAGATGGGGACATAAAGATTTTCAAAGTACACACAGATCTGAATGTGGCGGATCCGTTGACTAAACCTCTCCCAAGGGCAAAACATGACCAACACCAAACTGCCATGGGTGTTCGGTATATTACCATGTAATCTAGATTAGATGACTCTAGTGCAAGTGGGAGACTGTTGGAGATATGCCCTAGAGGCAATAATAAATGTGGTTATTATTATATCTTTGTGTATATGATAAATGTTTACATTCATGCTATAATAGTATTAACAAGGAAACATTAATAGTTGTGTGATTTGTAAACTTAAATTGAAGTCCCTAGTAAAGCCTCTTTATAATACTAGCTTGTTGGTTAATAAATGATTGTGGTTTCCCTATCATGAACATTGAGATGTTATTAACAACAAGATCATATCGTTAGGAGAATGATATGGTGGACATACTCCTATAGATAAGCGTAGCATAAAGATCAAGTCATTTTAATAGTTCAATTGCTATATGCTTTCTGATACATAGTAACCTAATTCCTTCGACCATGAGATCATGCATATCACCTTTACCGGATGGATGCTTTGATGACATCAAACACCACACCGTAACTGGGTGGCTATAAAGGTGGCATTGAGTGTTCGGAAAGTATTGGTTGAGACACATGGATCAAGAGTGGGATTTGTCCATCCATATGACGGATAGATATACTCTGGGCCCTCTCGGTGAAATGTCATCCAATTGGCTTGCAAGCATGTGACTGGTTCACAAGGGATCACATATCACGGGAACGAGAAAAGAGTACTTATCGGTAACGAGGTTGAACTAGGTATGCAGAGATACCGACGATCATAACCTCGGATAAGTAAAATATCGTGAGACAAAGGGAAATTAGTATCGTATGTAAGTGGTTCATTCGATCGCAAAGTAATCGTAGAAATATGTGGGAGCCATATGAATTTCCAGATTCCTCTATTGGTTATTGTTCGGAGAAGTGTCTCAATCATGTCCGCATAATTCACGAACCGTAGGGAGACACACTTAAGGATTCGACGTTGTTTGAGTAGTTATGGAATGATGAGAAAGAGACCGAATGTTGTTCGGGGTCTCGGATGGGATCCAGGATATCACGAGGAGATCCGGAATGGTCCGGAGAATAAGATTCATATAAGGAAAGTCCTGTTTCGGAGTTGGGGAATGGTTCCGGTGTTTTCATCGGGAATGTTCTAGAAGGTTCCGGAATGTCCGGCACTCCGGAGGGGAAGGGTACATGAATGTGTTATATCAAGTTGATATGATTGCATCATGTACTAGGTGTCATCGCTGAACAAAATAAAGGGTTTAATCAAATCCTAGTTTGAAAAAGTCAAACGGCAATTTGAAAGTCAAACGACTATTTTTGGGAAGTGGAGAGGGAGGTGGAAACCGAGTTGGGGAGGAGTTCCTCCCCTCCACCGCCGGCCCACCTCCAAGCCGAGTTGGGGAGGGACTCCCCTCCCCTTGGCCGGCCCCTCCACCTATAAAAGGAGGGGCAGGGCTCCCCTCCTAGACACCCAACACCTCCACCTCTAAACCCTAGCCGCCGGCGCCGCCACCTCCACTGCCGCCGCCGCCCTAGGGCAAACCGCCGCCGCCTAGCTAACCCTAGCCGCCGGCTTGCCCCCTCCTCGGCGTGTTTAAACCCTAGATCATCGAGGGACTCTTTCATAGTCCACCATACTGCCGCTACGCTTAAGGCGGCCTGTGAGATCTCCCTCTACTTAGGTACCCGTTGTGTTGCCGGGAATCGCGAGGAGAGTGCTACAACCTCCGCTTTCTTTGGAACAAGGGAGAGGAAGGTCTTCGCCGAGTCAACGCGTGTGACCGATCAAGGGAGCGCCGCTGCGCCGAAGGATCGCTTACGCGATCTTGAGATCGGAAGAGTACCACTACATCACCCACGAGAATCCGCTCTCGTTAAACACTTTGGAATCTACGAGGGTGAGTTATTCCATCGACTCGTTGCTACAATCTAGTAGATAGATCTTGGCTTGTTTGTTTGTATGCGATAGAAATTTTTTGTTTTCCATGCTACGAAACCCTACATTAACTATATGGTTTGGAAGGTAATAGTGGTTTGCAGAAAGTAAAAAGTAGCAGTGGAAGATATATCGATGGTAAAGATTGGACCAGGGTCCATAGTTCACTAGAGGTGTTCTCCTTAAGATAAACAAACATGGCATGCTGGGTAAAAAAATTTATAGCAGGTAAATTGACAGGACTGAGCAAGGAATAACAATGCAATACTAGACATTCCTGATCCTATGAGATTTGATTGGGCAATACAACAAGATACATAGACCGCCATCCAACTGCATCTATGACTAGTAATCCACCTTCAGGTTATCATCCGAACCCCCTACGGTATTAAGTTGCAAGCAACGGATAACTGCTTTAAGCAAAGTGTGTAAGTTAAACAATCCACTTGTTCCATGAACAAGAGACCGTTGTTTTCTCCCTAGTAGCAACAACACATCTACAACCTTAGAGATTTATGTCACTTCCCTTAGATTAAATAGAGGCATGAACCCACTATCGAGCATAAATACCCCTCTTGGAGTCACTAGCATCTACTTGGCCAAGATAGCTACTAGAAACGGAGAGCATGCAAGATCACAAAAAACAAATACATGATAGAATCAATAAGACAAAACCATTAATCAATCTGACATAGTAATCTCTGAAAGGAATATGCCCTGAGAGGCAATAATAAAGTGTTTATTATGTGTATTCCAAGTATATGATAGATGTTTATTTTGCATGCTATAATTGTATTAATACGGAAACGTTAATACATGTGTGTTTAATAAACAAACAGAAAGTTCCTAGTTATGCCTCTCTCATAAACTAGCTCGTTGATTAACAAGATGATCAAGGTTTCCTGATCATGGACATTGGATGTTGTTAATAATGAGGTCACAACATTAGTGTAATGGTGTGATGAACATTCATCCAAAGTATGGCATTACGATCAAAGTCATTGAGTTTATATTGCTATAACAACTTACGAAGTGATCCTAATCCTTATACCATGAGATCGTGTCAATCACTAACACCGGAAGAGTTTCTTGATAACATCAAAAGTCACACCGTAACAGGGTGATTATAAAAATGGGTTCAGAACTAATAAAGTGTTATGTTGAGGCCCATGGACCGAGAGTGGAATTTGTTCATCCTGATGAAGGATAGATATACTCTGGGCCCTCTCGGTGATATCACATTGGTTAGCTTGCAAGCAAGTGATTTGATCACTAGAATGTTATATCACGGGAACGAGAAAAGAGTGCATGTCAGTAACGAGATCAAACTAGGTATGGTGATACCGATGATCGAATAACGGACATGTAATATATCGTGAAACAAAGGGATTAAGATACTAGCATAAAAGGTTCCGACGATCACAAGAAAGTCACCGTTGAATGTGTGGGAGTCAGTATGGGTATCCAGATCTCGCTTCTGATTATTGATCCGAGAGGGGTCTCGATCATGTCCGCATTATTCGTGAACTGTAGGGTGACACACTTAAGAGACACCGACATCCAATTGGAGCAAAAGTTTCATGCCGAAAATAATAACAAGCCCAGGAATTTATTTCACTAGATACCGAAACAGGTTTTCGGGTGAAATTGCAAAAAGTGTTTTTGCATGTGAAATATAATTCTAGCAAGAGGTTATATGTGAATGTTTGTCATTAAAGTAATTGACAAAATTCTGAATAAATAAAAGGAGTTTTATTTAATGAGAGTTTGCATTAAATTTGGTGGAAATTTAATAGCAATTTTGAGTGGAGGAAATTTAAAGGAATTTTGTGAGTGGAGTTTCCACCCACATGAATGAGGGGAGGGCAAGGGGGAAGCCCCCATGCGCCGGCCACCCCCTTGGGGTCCCCCCTATCCTATAAAAAGCACCCCCCTCCTCACTTCTCACTCACACCTCATCATGAAGGATCTCTCTCCCCCTCTAGAATTTATTCCCATGGTCTCGGACTAGCGAGATACATGTTCCCGGTGGATATTCGGCAAGAAAGAGTTGTGCTTCCGCTGCATCGCTGGAGCGAGGAGGCGGAGGTTGCTCGGTGCCTCGGACGTGTGTGCGAGCATGGATGCGCTGCTGATTTGCGGCGCTAGGACTTCCTCTCAATCTTGAGATCGACAAGAGATCGTCTACATCAACCACGAGTTTAACTCGTAAAGCTTTGTAGGTCTTCAAGGGTATGTTCTCTACGGATATACATCCGCCCGTTATTTGTATCTAGTAGATAGATCTTGGTACATAGTTGTTCCCATCGAAGGAAATTTTTTGTTTTCTATGCTGCGAACCCTACAGTGGTATCAGAGCCGGATCTATGCATAGATGCTTTACACGGGTAATACACATATGATTATGTGGGCGATGATGATCATGTTGTTGCTTCTTAGTTGTAATTTTGGATATTGGTGGCATAGTGGGATGAAGCGGCCCGTACAAACTTTACATGTCCTCGCACATGAGACCTGTTCCACGCTTGACATGCAACTAGTTTGCATAAGTGGATAGCGAGTGTCTGTCTCTCCTACTATAGTCAATATCTACTTTGCAACGAGTTGTCAACAATTTGGTTATCCTCATTGTGGTTCATGTTCATAGGTAAGAATGGTTCTATCTTCGAAAGCCTTAAGCCACGTAAAACTTGCAATGGATAAATTAGAGGCGTCTAGTTTAGATTGTTGCTGGGCTAGTGTTATGATATGGTGATGTTGTAAGTAGAAGTATGAGATGATACTCTTACAACACACATAACATGTAAGTTCCATAGACCTTGGCCTTACACATAAAGGTATGATAGTGATCATACCATGATGCACATGATAGAGATCATATGCGGGAACCATATCATTTCACTAATAAACATGTGATGTTTGATAGCATCTTATATTGCTTGTTTGGCGTTTTATTAGCATAATAAGATGATCCCTCATTTAAGTATCAAGATAAGAATGTGTTCTTGCTTTAGTATGCACCGATTATGTTTTTGTCGCTCCAAGACATCACGTGATGATCGGGTGTTCTTGGATCCACGACCATATTTCGGGTGTAAGACAGTTACACACGCGAATACTAAGGTTCTTGCTTGGCGAGCCTAGCATGTACATACATGGCCTCGGAACACGGACCGAAAGGTTAAGCATGAGTCATATAGTAGATATGATGCCCATTTGATGCTCGCCTTTGAAGCTACACCGACTCACGTGATGATCGGACTTGGTGTAGTGGATTTGGTTCATGTAATCACCAAAAAGGCACGAGGGATGTCGTTTTTGATTGGGAGTTCATTTATAATGTGAATTAGTTGAACTCAATCTATCATAAACTTAGTCTAAACTTTACAAATTCTATTGTAGATGGCACCACCTGCTTTTAATTTCAATGTGTTCGTGGAGAAAGAGAAACTTGCAACGAACGGTAGCAACTTTACCGAATGGGCCATGAATTTGAGGATTCTCCTCTCAGCTGCACAAAAGCAATATGTGCTAGAAGCACCGCTAGGCCCCCCACCATTTGATGATGCCCCTGACGAGGAGAAGAATGTCTATCAGACTCGTCAGGAGGACGACAACTTAGTTCATTGCAGCATATTGTATGGGCTAGAGCCAGAACTTCAAAAGCGTTTCAAAAATGGCAATGCATTTGATACAATGGGTGAGTTTAAAATGATTTTCGACACATATGCTGCTGTAGAGAGCTACAATGCTTCAGAAAAGTGCTTTAGCTGCATGATGGAAGAGCACAACTCCGTTAGTGAGCATGTACTTAAGATGTCGGGTTACGCCGATAAGCTTGTGTCCTTGGGAATATCGATTCCCATTGACTTAGGCATCCATCGTGTTCTGCAGTCTCTGCCACCTAGCTATAAGAGTTTTGTGATGAACTATAATATGCAAGGCATGAAGAAGTCTCTCACTGATCTTCTGTCAATGCTTAAAACTGCAGAAGTGGAAATCAAGAAGGAACATCAAGTGTTGATGATCAATAAGAACACTGGTTTCAAGAAAGACAAGAAGGGTAAACAGAAGGGAAGTAAGGGCGGCAAGCCGGTTTCTGTGCCTAAAAAGAAACCTCGAGTTGGCCCTAAGTCTGATACCGAGTGCTACTATTGTAAGGGGACTGACCACTGGAAGCGCAACTGCCCCAAGTATTTGGCAGACAAGAAGGCCGGCAAGGCAAACAAAGGTATATATGATATACATGTTATTGATGTGTACTTGACTAGTGCTCACAGTAGCACCTAGGTATTTTATACCGGTTCAGTTGCTAATATTTGTAACTCGAATCAGGGGCTGCGGAACAAGCGACCGCTAGCAAGGGGTGAGGTCAAGGTGCATGTCATCAATGGATCAAGCGTTGATGTGATCGCCGTCGGAATGCTGCCTCTCCACTTGCCGTCGGGATTAGTAATAAACTTGAATAATTGTTACTTGGTGCCAGCACTGATCATGAACATTGTATCTAGATCGTGTTTGATGAGAAGTGGTTATTCATTTAAATCCGAGAACAATGGTTGTTCTATTTATATGAATGAAATCTTTTATGCTCATGCACCGATGATGAATGGTTTATTTCTATTGGATCTCGATAATAGTGTTACACATATTCATAATGTTGATGCTAAAAGGATTAAACTTAATGATGATATATCCGCATATATGTGGCACTACCGTCTAGGTCATATTGGCATTAAACGCATGAAGAAGCTCCATTCAGATGGACTTTTGGAATCACTTGATTTTGAATCATTTGATACATGTGAGCCATGCCTTATGGGCAAGATGACTAGAACGTCGTTTTTCATTTCAATGGAACGGGCGACATATTTATTGGAAATCATACATTTTGATGTATGTGGTCCAATGAGTGTGTCGGCGCGAGGTGGATATCGTTATTTTGTTACTTTCACGGATGATTTGAGTAGATACGGTTATATCTACTTGATGAAACACAAGTCTGAAACCTTTGAAAAGTTCAAGGAATTTCAGAATGAAGTGGAAAATCATCGTAATAGAAAGATCAAATTTCAGAGGTGAGTATCTAAGTTACAAGTTTAGCACTCACATGAAAGAGTGTGGAATTATTTCACAACTCACACCTGCCGGAACACCACAGCGAAATGGTGTGTCGGAACGTTGTAATCATACTTTATTGGATATGGTTCGATCTATGATGTCTCTGACGGACTTGTCGTTGTCATTTTGGGGTTATGCACTAGAAACTGATGCATTCACTTTAAATCGGGCACCATCTAAATCCGTTGAAAAGACACCGTATGAATTGTGGTTTGGAAACAAACCTAAGCAGTCATTTCTTAAAGTTTGGGGATGCGATGTTTATGTGAAGAAACTTCAACCGGATAAACTCGAACCCAAAGCGGAGAAATGCGTCTTTATAGGATACCCTAAGGAAATAACTGGGTATTCCTTCTATCACAGATCCGAGGGCAAGGTTTTTGTTGCCAAGAATGGATCCTTTCTAGAGAAAGAATTTCTCACAAAAGGCGTGAGTAGTCGGAAGGTAGAACTCGAAGAGGTTATTGAAACTTCTCTTCAAAGTATGGCGAGTAGCGCAGTGCCAGAAGTAGTTCCGGAGTTGGCTTCACCAGTTGAGGAGGGAACTAATGATAATGATCATGAAACTCCGAAAGAGAGTACTAATGAACCTCGCAGGTCTAGCGGGACGCGTGCAGCTCCCGAGCTGTACGGAAACCCTGTTATGAATTTCATGGTTGATGAAATTGATGACCCTGCGACATATTAAGAAGCGATGATGATCCCGGATTCCAACAAATGGTTAGAAGCCATGAAATCCGAGATGGAAACCATGTATGAAAATCAAGTTTGGAACTTGGTGGAATTACCTCATGACCGAAAGGCCGTGGAGAATAAATGGATTTTCAAAAGGAAAACTGATGCTGATGGTAATGTGACCGTCTATAAAGCTCGACTTGTCGCAAAGGGGTTTCGACAAATTCAAGGAGTTGACTATGATGAGACATTCTCTCCCGTAGCGATGCTAAAATCAGTTAGGATTATGTTAGCAATTGCTGCATATTTCGATTATGAGATATGGCAGATGGATGTCAAAACCGCGTTTCTCAATGGTAATATTGAAGAAGAGTTGTATATGATACAACCAAAGGGTTTTGTCGATCCTAAGGATGCTAACAAGGTGTGCAAGCTTCAGCGATCCATCTATGGATTGAAGCAAGCATCACGAAGTTGGAATCTCCGCTTTGATGAGGTGATCAAAGAGTTTGGATTTGTCCAAACTTATGGAGAAGCTTGTATTTAGAAGAAAGTGAGTGGGAGCAATGTGGCATTTCTGATATTATATGTGGATGCATATTATTGATCGGAAATGATATAGATCTTTTAAAAAGTGTTAAAAGTTATCTAGACAACAAATTTTCAATGAAGGACCTAGGTGAAGTGTCGTGGTGGTATCACGGCATATGCCATGGGTAGGCTAAAGTTGGGGCCGATGGACGTGGAGGAATCCGGGGAGGGATGATGCAATGAAGACCGCACTCGTATGTACGAAGAGAAATACAATGTATATTGGATTGAAGCTATCAAGTGGGGATAACACTTCCTTCTATACATCTAATCTCTTATAATCTTGCCATGCTTGTGGCTACAGTCATGCTCCTGGAGCTGTATCTCCTATCCTTCTATCTAGATCTCTCTATGAGAACGGAAGAAGAGGAAGAAGGGGAGCTCCAGTGAGCGAGAGGGAGGAGCCCTCCGGGCCTCTCCTGAACGATACCCCCGGTGCTCCTTATAAAGGGGAACCGGGGACAAATCTTGTTCTCTCACGATTGGCATCTTCTCGGATATTCCGCATCTTCTGAGATGCTCAAGATATGCCTTGGCATCTTTAGAGATGCCAAGGCATATTCTAGCATATTCTTGGATGCCGATGGTATATTCTTATGCCATGTGCCGAGCTGCAGGCGCCCCAAGACCGGCACGACGCTTGTGGAGTTGTCTGGATAAATGGCCTGCACAGAAGGTTAGGAGCACATCCGAGACAAATAAGAGGGCGACGGGTGTGAAGATTCGCCGTGTCGTAGTAATGAGGGCGCACTCGGCGGGCTGGTTGATTCGGCCCGAGGTCTAACGGCCCAAGTGAGATGAAGCCGCAAGGGTTGTTCTGAATTGATCCTAGCCAGAGGACTGTGGCCCAGCCGAGCTCTTCTTATTTTGGCCCATGCGGACAATGATGTAAGGAGCCCACCGTCCGTGCCTTGGGATGACCGCAACCCGCAGTCGTCACATCGCGCCGGCCCATCCGGGACGCTTGATGATGCCGCTTCGCGATGGCGCCGCTGTGTGGCAGCCGGGTCATCGGTGATGTCGGCCCACCCGGGAAGCTTAATGTCGAGCGTTGTGGATCTCACCGTGGTGGGCCGAATCACGATCGCCGGCCCACCCGGGAGTTCGACGAGGCGTGGATGCTTCGGCTTGGCGGGAGAGATGGTGACGGCGTGGCGTAAGGTAGTGGGCTGCTAGGGTGATTCGGCCACCGGCTAGGTGGTAATTCGCCCGAGGGGAAAATCTGCAGCAAGATATTATCGGGCGAATTAGATATAATTCGCCCAATGACGTTTTCCATCTCTATTATTTCATTCTTTTGTACCTCATTTATTTATTCTTATATGTCTATAAAAGTGTCCACCATTCTTAGGAGCTCTTTACATCTCAAATCTGGGTACCGGGGTCATATCCGACATTAGTCCCGAGGCCATGTGGGATTCAGAATCGCTCATGGGCTTTATATTTAAATATCCCGAGTTGTTTTCGGACATATACCTTTATCGTCATTTATATCTTGGTCGATAACCCTTTGGGGTAAGTTTGTGACTTTGGCCTTCTTGGGCTCGCTCATAATATTTTTGGGCAAGTTTTAGACTTGCCTTCTTGGACACCGGGTCATAACCCTTTGGGTAAGTTTCGACTTCCGCCTTCATGGGCACTGGTCATAACCCCTTTGGGTAAGTTTCTGGACTTCTTGCCTTCTCGGGCATTGCTCTTTTAACCTCATTGGGTAAGTTATGAGTTCTTGCCTTCTTTGGCATTGCTCTTTTAACCTCATTGGGTAAGTTATGAGCTCTTGACTTTTTTGGCATTGCTCTTTTAACCTCATTGGGTAAGTTATGAGCTCTTGCCTTCTTGGGCTTTACTATTTTAACCTCATTGGGTAAGTTATGAGTCTTGGCTCTCTTTGGCACTGCTCTTTTAACCCCATCGGGTAAGTTATGCGCTCTTGCCTTCTTGGGCTTTACTATCTTAACCCCATTGGGTAAGTTATGAGCTCTTGCCTTCTTGGGCTTTGCTCTTTTAACCTCATTGGGTAAGTTATGAGCCCTGGCCTTCTTTGGCACTGCTCTTTTAACCTCATTGGGTAAGTTATGAGCTCTTGCCTTCTTGGGCTTTGCTCTTTTAACCTCATTGGGTAAGTTATGAGCTCCTGCCTTCTTGGGCTTTGCTCTTTTAACCTCATTGGGTAAGTTATGAGCTCTGGCCTTCTTTGGCGCTGCTCCTTTAACCTCATTGGGTAAGTTATTACCCGGGTCATCTGATCTCAAAGCCGAGTTACTTTATTTAAAATTGAATTTATGTCTTAAGTCTGAGTTATCTGACTCAGATCCGAGTTACATGACTCGAATCCGAGTTAACTCATCCTAAATCCGAGTTGCTTTACTTAATTTTGACTTGCATCCCGAATCTGAGTCTTCTGACTCAAATCCGAGTTAACTCATCCGAAATCTGAGTTACTTTACTTAATTTTGACTTGCATCCTGAATCTGAGTCTTCTGACTCAAATCCGAGTTAACTCATCCAAAATCCGAGTTACTTTACTCAATTTTGGCTTGCATCCCGAACATGAGTCTTCTGACTCAAATCTGAGTTAACTCATCCAAAATCCGAGTTACTTTACTCAATTTTGGCTTGCATCCCGAATCTGAGTCTTCTGACTCAAATCCGAGTTAACTCATCCAAAATTCGAGTTACTTTACTTAATTTTGGCTTGCATCCCGAAAATGAGTCTTCTGACTCAAATCCGAGTTAACTCATCCAAAATCCGAGTTACTTTACTCAAAATTGACTTTATGTCTTAAGTCTGAGTCATCTGACTCAAATCCGAGTTAACTCAACCAAAATCCGAGTTAACTCAACTCAAATCCGAGTTACATTACTCGCCATGATTTAGCTTGATTTGGAGTAATGACGATAATTTGTATTTGATATGGATCCGAGATTAAGCTTTGGGATATGATAATGGGGCTAACCGCTGAGAGATCTGATTCGAGATGTAGATATGAGATATAGATTCGAGATATGATAAACTGGCCAATAGTCATCCGAGATATGGGATAACGTGGCAAGACGGTGAGATATCAATCAGAGTCATAACATAACCTGGCAATCCGGTGAACTGAATAAAGCTCCGGCCTGAATCAGAGATACAATTAGTACGCCGAGTCTGAGTACCAATCCGAATTATAAAGTACCCTGGCAAGCTGAATCAAATGTTAGTCCGAATCAGAGACAATTTACTGAGCTGAGTTAAAGGTTAATTCAAAGCATAAACAAATTGACTTCAAGTTATAACCGCATCAACAATAAGCTGGCCGGTAAGCTGAGTTAACGGACAATCCGAGTTATAAATAAACTGACTCAAAATCTACCTGAATCACAAATAGATGATTCAACTTATGGCCGAAAGTTAATGTGGCTGGAGAGCTGAGTTAATGGGTAATCCAAAACATAAACTAATTGACCCAAAATCTATCTGAATCACAAATAAGATAATTCAACTTATGGCCGAGTTAACAGATAAGCTGGCTGGAGTTTAGATCTAAATCAACATAATGCTCTCTTAATCTAAAGGTGACTCTATGGATAAGTTGACTAGTCCCCGGGTTGAGTTATTCTCTCCCTGGGATGAAGGGTTGAGCGTAGGTGGCTGAGTTACCCAAGATTACAAAGATATTTGGAGAAGTATTTGGGTGAGTCTTGCTAGGCCGCATTTGCCCTCGCCGAGTTACTTGGTACTTAAGAAGCTCGAGTGCTTGAGTTCTTCTTTGAGTCTAACTGCTTTGATGAGTTAGACTTGGTGATGTCTCTGCGCTTACTCTTGGATCTCTGTTGACTTGGTGAAGCTGAATGAGCCCCGTGAGGAAGAAGTTGATGAAGACGTTCCCGTCCGGATGGAAACCCAACCAACGCCGCTAGAAGGCCCCACGGTGGGCGCCAAATGTCGTGGTGGTATCACGGCATATGCCATGGGTAGGCTAAAGTTGGGGCCGATGGACGTGGAGGAATCCGGGAGGATGATGCAATGAAGACCGCACTCGTATGTACGAAGAGAAATACAATGTATATTGGATTGAAGCTATCAAGTGGGGATAACACTTCCTTCTATACATCTAATCTCTTATAATCTTGCCATGCTTGTGGCTACAGTCATGCTCCTGGAGTCAGATCTCCTATCCTTCTATCTAGATCTCTATGAGAACGGAAGAAGAGGAAGAAGGGGAGCTCAAGTGAGCGAGAGGAGGAGCCCTCCGGGCCTCTCCTGAACGATACCCCGTGCTCCTTATAAAGGGAACCCAGGGACAAATCTTGTTCTCACGATTGGCATCTTCTCAAGATATTCCGCATCTTACGGAGATGCTCAAGATATGCCTTGGCATCTTTGGAGATGCCAAGGCATATTCCTTAGCATATTCTTGGATGCCGATGGTATATTCCTTATGCCATGTGCCGAGCCGCAGGCGTCCCAAGACTGCACGACGCTGTGGAGTTGTCCCGATAAATGGCACAGACCTGTAGGTTAGGAGCACATCCGAGACAAATAAGAGGGCGACGGGGTGAAGTAATTTCGCCCAGTCGTGTAATGAGGGCGCACTCGGCCCGGGCTGGTTGATTCGCCGGGAGGCTTAACTCGCCCAAGTGAGATGAAGTCAAGCCTTGTTCTGAATTGATCCTAGCCCAGCCGGTGATCGTGGCCCAGCCTCTTCTTCTTTTGGCCCATGCGGACAATGATGTAAGGAGCCGGGGTCTGGTGCCTTGGGGATGACCGCAACCCGCAGTGGGCCGTCACATCGCGCCTCGGCCCATCCTGGGGACGCGGTTGATGATGCCGCTACGCAGTATGGCGCCGCTGGCCCGTGGCAGGCTGGCCGGGTCATCGGTGATGTCGGCCCACCCGGGGAAGCTTAATGCTGGAGCGTGCTGTGGATCTCACCCGTGGTGGGCCGAGTCTGCTGATCGTCGGCCCACCCGGGGAGTTCGACGAGGCAGAGCTGGATGCTGGCTCGGCTTGGCGGGAGAGATGGTGACGCTGGCGACGTAAGGTGGTAGTGGGCCTGCTAGGGTGATTCGGCCCAGCCGGGCTAGGTGGTAATTCGGCCCAGAGGGGGAAAATCTGGTCTGGCAGTATTATTATCAGGCCGAATTAGATATAATTCGGCCCAATGACGTTTTTTCCATCTCTCTATTATTTCATTCTTTTTGTACCTCATTTCTTTATTCTTATATGTCTATAAAAGTGTCCACCATTCTTAGGAGCTCTCTTTACATCTCAACTCTGGGGTACCGGGGGTCATATCCCCGACATGAAGCGTCATACATATTAGGCATAAAGATCTATAGATATAGATCTAGGCGCCTAATAGGTCTATCACAAAGTATATACCTTGATAAGATTTTAAAGAAGTTTAAAATGGACGGAAGTAAGAAGGGGTTCTTACCTATGTTGCAAGGCAAGACATTGAGTAAGACTCAAATTCCGTCTACGGCGGAAGAAAGAGATATAATGGACAAAGTCCCTATCCTTCAGCCATAGGCTCTATTATGTACGCCATGCTATGTACAAGACCGGATGTGGCACATGCTATTAGTTTGACTAGTAGGTACCAATCGGATCCAGGTTCGGAACACTAGATAGCGGTCAAGAATATACTTAAGTACTTGCGAAGAACTAAGGATATGTTTCTTGTGTACGGAAGTGAAGAAGAGCTCGTCGCTAAGTGTTATGTTGACGCAATCTTTAACACCGATCCGGATGACTCTAAGTCTCAATCCGGATACGTATTTCTCATGAATGGCGAAGTGGTTAGTTGGAGGAGTTCCAAACAACCTGTGGTGGCGGGATTAACAATGGAGGCCGAATATGTTGCTGCTTCGGAAGCGGCTCAGGAAGCGGTTTCGATAAAGGCGTTCATATCCGAACTAGGTGTGGTTGCAAGCGCGTTGGACCCAATGGTGATCTATTGTGACAACAATGGTGCCATTTCCAATACCAAAGAACCAAGGTCTCACAAGAATTCCAAGCATATTAAGCGCCGGTTTCACTCCATCCGCGAACATGTCAAGGATGGAGATATAAAGATTTGTAAAGTACACACGGATCTCAATGTAGCAGATCCGTTGACTAAAACTCTCCCTAGATCAAAACATGATCAACACCAGAACTCCATGGGTGTTAGATTAATCACTATGTAACTAGATTATTGTCTCTAGTGCAAGTGGGAGAATGAAGGGTATATTCCCTGAGAGGCAATAATAAAGTGTATATTATGTGTATTCCAAGTATATGATAGATGTTTATTTTGCATGCTATAATTGTATTAATACGGAAACGTTAATACATGTGTGTTTAGTAAACAAACAGAAAGTTCTTAGTTATGCCTCTCTCATAAACTAGCTCGTTGATTAACAAGATGATTAAGGTCTCTTGATCATGGACATTGGATGTTGTTAATAATGAGGTCACAACATTAGTGTAATGGTGTGATAAACATTCATCCGAAGTATAGCATTACGATGAAAATCATTGAGTTTATATTGCTATAACAACTTACGAAGTGATCCTAATCCTTAGACCATGAGATCATGTTAATCACTAACACCGGAAGAGTTTCTTGATAACATCAAACGTCACACCGTAACAGGGTGATTATAAAGATGGGTTCAGAACTAATAAAGTGTTATGTTGAGGCCCATGGATCGAGAGTGGAATTTGTTCATCCCGATGACGGATAGATATACTCTGGGCCCTCTCGGTGATATCACATTGGTTATCTTGCAAGCAAGTGATTTGATCACTAGAATGTTATATCACGGGAACAAGAAAAGAGTGCATGTCAGTAACGAGATCAAACTAGGTATGGAGATACCGATGATCGAATATCGAACATGTAATATATCGTGAAAAAAAGGGATTAAGATACTAGCGTAAAAGGTTCCGACGATCACAAGAAAGTCACCGTTGAATGTGTGGGAGTCAGTATGGGTCTCCAGATCCCGCTTCTGATTATTGATCCGAGAGGGGTATCGATCATGTCCGCATTATTCGCGAACCGTAGGGTGACACACTTAAGAGACACTGACATCCAATTGGAGCAAAAGTTTCATGCCGGAAAGAATAACAAGCGAAGGAATTTATTTCACTAGATACCGAAACAGGTTTTCGGGTGAAATTGCAGAAAGAGTTTTTCATGTGAAATAGAATTCTAGCAAGGGGTTATATGTGAATGTTTGTCATTAATGTAATTGACAAAAAATTGAATAAATAAAAGGAGTTTTATTTAATGAGAGTTTGCATTAAATTTGGTGGAAATTTAATAGCAATTTTGAGTGGGATTTTGAGTGGAGGGAATTTAAAGGAATTTTGTGAGTGGAGTGTCCACCCACATGAATGAGGGGAGGGAAAGGGGGCAGCCCCCATGCGCCGTACACCCCCTTGGGGTTCCCTCCTATCCTATAAAAAGCACCCCTCCTCACTTCTCACTCACACCTCCTCGTGAAGGATCTCTCTCCCCCTCTAGAATTTATTCCCCATGGTCTCGGACTAGAGAGATACATGTGTAGCATCCCAATTGTCTAATAACTGTAATGCTACTTGGTCTAGTAATATAATGGCTACTTCCTAGATATAATTGTTGCATCATCATTCAATCATGCTCATATCATCATGCCACCTTGCATTTGAGCATCTTATAAAACCCTTTTTGTTTTGGTTCTTCTCTCATATTGTGGCATCCCGCAAAACCACTACTAGAAAATCGCGTTGAATTTGTGCATTGCATCGTCATCGTCATGCATTGTTGCATAAAACTATGTTCGCAAAGCCGTTTTGTTTATAAAACGCCCCCTCTTCATTCAAACACGCCAAGCCGGTCTCCGGATTATTTTTTTTGTTTTGTTGCTATCGGGTTGCAAACGGTCCAATTAAATTAAATAAAATAATAAGTTATTTTAAGGGCAATGCGGTCAGGCAGGCCGTTTGACGAACGACCACCCCCAGGTTTTTTCAAATCGGGCCACCTAACCCACCCTATTAATCCTATGGCTACCTAAAAACCTACCCACACACCCAAGCCACATCACCCGGCCCAATCAGAACACGCCACCTCATCTCTCTCCCTCCCTCCCCCACTCACACTCTGCCACTTGTCCCAGCCCTCTCCCTCTCTCTCTCCCCACCCCCTCTCTCCACCTGGGCAGCCAACCACCCAGCCAACACAAGCACGCACGCCAGGCCGACCCCCCTGTCCCCCGGTCCCGCCCTGGGCCCCACACAACGCACTCGCGCACGCGCCGTCCACGCCCTGGCCCACCTGCCCTGTTCCCCACCGACGCCCCCATCTTCCTCTTCTCCCTCACACGCGCTCGCTCCCGCACGCCTCCTTCCCCTTCCCTCCCGCTCCTCCGGCTCCGCTCGCCGCCTAGTCCCCATGCATCCCCATCTCCTCTTCCTTCCTAGCTCATGCGGTCCTCTCTCTCGCCCTCGGTCTCCCGGCCTGCCCCGCCCCGCCTCTCTTCCTTCTCCTCGCGCCAGCGCCTCCACCTCGCCCCCTCCGCCCTCCGCCACCGCGCCTCCGGCCCTTCTCGCTGTGCCCTGCCTCACCCTCTCCAAACCGACCTGCGCCCGACGGGCTCGCCGGCAAGGTGCGTGGCGAGGTGGAGCCCGCCAGTAGCTGGATGGCCGTGGCGCCCGAACGTCGAGAGTACGGCGTTCGGGTGGCCAAGGCGATCGCCTCGGCAGAGCACTGCCAAGGGATTCCCCGTGCGGGGTGATGACGGTGAACAGGATCCACTGGCAGAACGAGGTCCTCAGGAAGAGAATCCAGCCTGGCGACACTGAAGCCGAGGTCACCCCCGAGCTACTCAAGCGGAGCAAAAGGGCTAAGAAGATGACAAAAATGTCTGAGAAAGTGGCAACGGGAATACTGTCTGGAGTCGTGAAGGATTTGATCTCTCGAAGACCTGGCCTTGTACAAGTTCACCATCAAACAAGGTCCCCTTCGAAAACCACGGGCTCCACTTCCGCTACCAACAATTGAGGCCGGAACCCCATGATGTCCTTCATGGATTCGATGCACTCGGCGCCAAACCCCGAAGACCGATCCGGATACCTCGACACCCCAAGGTCTTCTACATGGACGACATGATCTTCGTCGCGGACGCCATGACCTCCTTCAAGAATCCGATGGCCGAGACCCTGAAGACCGATCTAGAGCGCCAAGGCCTTCGCATGGAGTCGGCAAGATCATCCGGAAACACCAAGATCAACCGTGCGGCCCCGACAAGTTCGACACCGTCCAGGGCGAGACCGATGCGCCCCGACGCCACGCCAAGTTCGTCTACCCGAACGCCAAGATCTACTCTGCCATCCGAGAACGCGTCCGTCGGACCCCGAACCCCAGATCCGTCGATCCCTGAGACCGAACCCCGAACCCCGGAACCCCAAGATCGTCGAGACCCCTAATGTGTGAACCTCTTCCCGAAAACCCTATTTTATAACATAATATAACTTGTCGCATATTAAATTTTCATCTCGCATGCATCACATTGGTTTGGGGGCCTTATGCCGATTCACCTAATAATTAAATATGGGGCCCATATGCGGGCAAATCTAGCCTTATATTGGCCTCATTTAAACTTGTGTAGCGAACTCGGTGCTATATTCTTGCCTTGTTAAAACAAAATTTAAATTTGCGGGGGTTCTAAACAACTGGAACCATCTAATTAATTGTCGGGACCCCGGTTCCGCTTAATATGACCTAATTGCATCGCCTCTTTGCCATGCCATGCATCATACATGCATCATGCCGATCTTTTGCCTTAGTATTAAATATTGCATCCGGTGTTCATCTAGTGTTTTGCTTCTTCGCGGATAAGGCCGATGAGTTGATGTGAGCTTCGCCCCGATCTTCGGTTGAACCTTCGACAATGTTTTCAGGCGAGCATCCCCCCTTTCTACCTATCTTACTTTTACAATATTTATTCCCTCCTGTTGATCTAATGCTATCTGTGTTGCGATGCTTTAGTTTCCGTACCTGTGATATACCCTACAGCCTCATATTGCCTTGGACACATCCTATTACCTGTTGTTTGGTAGATAGTTGGACTTGCTGTCGTGATCGCTTGCTCAAGTCTTGTTGCGTGTCGTCAAATGCCACGATTCGATGTATTGCCGCATGTTGATGATGGAGATGAATCTAGTTTTACTTATCGTCACTTTAATTTCTGTTTAACAACTAAAATTGAAATAAGCAGAGGCATCGGTGGGTGATAGATAATATTTGGTTTCGAGCCCACTTGTGTCCCGTAAGACCCCGAGTACTTGATACTGTTCCTTGATTTATCGCGCTATCCACATCCGGGAGGTATATGGGACCCCACGAGCGAGCTTGATTCATCTTATTTCTTGGGGCCACAAACTAGTTTGAGGTTTTATTTACGATCCTGTACTTATGCCATGCTACTTTGTATTTAAATTGTGCGAGGAGCACCTTTGTCTGTTAGGAATTGTGACCCGTTTACGTGGTAGCGACAAGCCCAGCCACACTTTCGGGTTCCCAGTCGTTTACCGCCGGCCCCACAAACCTTGAGGCCGTCTCGGAGTCAGCTAGCTTTGTTGCGGAATCTACTTAAGGGGTGGCCCCCTGAAATATTTCTGAATCCTGTGATTGTTCAGTCGTGAAAGCCTCGTTGGGTTTTGATTTGGTTTTTCCGAGGTTGATCGAGCGTGTGTTGCTATTGGTGCACCCCGGCCGGGTAAAACTTTCTGAAAGCCGTGTCCGCGGATATGGACGACTTGGAGCACAGTATCTCGATCATAGACAAGCATAACTAAAGTTTATTTGCTATAAATTGACTTATAATGACTAGTAATCAGCTCCACTATAATGGAATGACTAAATAATACTGCCCACAATTGCTTGTTTTGTGTGTCGCTTGCGACCATGGTACCTGACTAGTAAGTATTGCAACTACAACAAAATGGATGAATAAAAGTACCAACAACTGCTGGGTTTAAGGGTTATCTCATGCTAAATGTATCTGACTAGTAAGTGTTGCCACTATCACAGAATGGTTAACTAAAAGTGCCCACTGCTTATTTTATCAGGATGATTATCTATACCTGACTAGTAATTGCTGCAACAATAACTGAATAAGTAAAACTGCCAACGGTGTGAGTTCCTCGGTAGACTTCCTCGTTTGGACTCGAGGGGGATACACCAGGATGGGTTTGTTTGATTTTAGCTCCAGGTTGGATCCGGATAGGTCTATCTTACCCTCTCGATTGGCCTTGTGGTATCGAGTCTCTATAGGTTGTTTAGTGCGTCTTTGCCGCCGCTTCATCCACCATACCTATGTAGGCGGACCGCGAATTCTAGCCTCGCCGTGTATGGCCTCGATCTTGGCTCCTTCTTTTCCTTTTGCCCTTTGTCGGCACCTTTTGTTCAAGCAGGTTTTGAGATCGACGTCGTTAGCGGGGTTACCCTTCCGCTTGGCTCAGGCAGGGTTATGGACGCCATTGGTTATTCTTCGTGGCTCTTAGCCCCATTTGCATCTTGTCCGTGGTCGGACTCCCGTTTTCAAGGTGTTTTGGATCTTTGTACTATATATCATATTCTTGACTCTTTGAGTCGCCATATATATATCTGCTCATGGGTCCCATCGAGGACTGTTGTGTAATGTTATTACTTGTTTTCCACACGCGAAAGTGCTGGTGAGCACCTTTGAATCGTTTCTATGCGGGTTTGGCGAATTTTGCTCAAACTTGCATAGGTCCGATTCGAGGGTGTTACAGTGGTATCGAGCTCAATGATTGCGATACCCCAAGTCCAACTGTGGATAACCTAGCTAACGGCGGTAGAGTGTCAAAACTATTTTCGCAAAATCGGTTGGATAGTTACGATTAGGTCTGATTTTACTCCTTACCCTGCTATTCTCCTCTTACCTCGGTGTTTTGAATCCGCTCTCTTCTCTTTCTTGAGTCCGGGACTTCTCGTGGTTGGGTTTTAAATCGTACCTTGAGTTTCGCTTCCTCGATAACGATGTTCTACGTCCGGTGTTCATGCTGCGAGGAATCCTTTCAATGCGTGGTACCATTCTTTGTTCTTTGTTTGTGCCTTCCGTGTTTTCGGCGACGACATCATCTACGCAGATCCGATGCAAGTCTCGCATCACCCCTTTGTTCAACCTCGCTTGTCGAGATCTTGATCTAATTCGAGAATGGTTGCACTCTTTTCTCACGCTTGTGCGGAGTAATAGTTTGGGTGCGTGATGGATTGGCCCCATGCCGACTACCCCTTCTATTCGCTTTTGTACATTGAAGTGGATGGGAATGCATTCCCTCTTTCCATCGGGTTAGTGGCTTTATTTGTTGATACCTCTGCCTTCGACCTTTTGTTTTCGGAGTGTTCTCTCGACGATCACGGACAACGACCTCTTGTTAGTGGTGTCACGAGGATCTACACGAAGCGAGAAGACGCAGATCGCCGACCTTCCTTCCGGTACCATGAGGCGGATCTCGAGGGCGAGATCCATTGTTAGTGGTGTCGAATTGTGGCATCCCGCAAAACCACTACTAGAAAATCGCGTTGAATTTGTGCATTGCATCGTCATCGTCATGCATTGTTGCATAAAACTATGTTCGCAAAGCCGTTTTGTTTATAAAACGCCCCCTCTTCATTCAAACACGCCAAGCCGGTCTCCGGATTATTTTTTTGTTTTGTTGCTATCGGGTTGCAAACGGTCCAATTAAATTAAATTAAATAATAAGTTATTTTAGCGGGGGCAGTCGAACGGGCCGTTTCGACCCGAACGACCACCCCCAGGTTTTTTCAAATCGGGCCACCTAACCCACCCTATTAATCCTATGGCTATCTAAAAACCTACCCACACACCCAAGCCACATCACCCGGCCCAATCAGAACACGCCACCTCATCTCTCTCCCTCCCTCCCCCACTCACACTCTGCCACTTGTCCCAGCCCTCTCCCTCTCTCTCTCACCCCTCTCTCACACAGGCAACCACCCAGCCAACACAGCACGCGCGCCGCCAGCCGGACCCCCTTCGTCCCCCTGCCCCCCCACAACGTGCACGCACGCCGGCCCACGCCTGCCCACCCGCCTGCTCCCCACCGACGCCCCATCTTCCTCTTCTCTCACGCTGCCTCAAGACGCCTCCTTCCCTTCCCTCCTCCGGCTCCGGCCACGCCTAGTCCCTCGCGTCGCATCCCCATCTCCTCTTCCTTCCTAGCTCACTGGTCCTCTCCGCCCTCCGGCACGCCGACCCCTGCCTCTCTTCCTTCTCTCAAGGCCACCAACCGCGACCCAGCGCCTCGGCCGACTCGCCTCCACATTGCCTCGTCGCCTCACGCCTTGGCCGCACCTCCGGCCGCCCACCAGCCATTGTCTCCCGAGCCGAACCGCCCCCACCTCGCGTCCCCGACCCGCGACCCTCCGCCATCACTGGTCCTCCTCCGCCCTCGCTCGTGCCGCCTCCCGACGACTGCCTGACCGCCCGCCACGGCCTCACCTCTCCAACCGACTGCGCCTGACGGCATCCTCGGCCAAGACCAGTTCTCCGTCCACTGTCATGCCGCGAGGGATCGCCCGGCAAGGTGCGTGGCGGTGGAGCCCGCCAGGTAGCTGGATGGCCGTGGCGCCGAACGCCGAGGAGTACGGCGGCTGGCCAAAGCGATCGCCTCGGCGCAGAGCACCGCCAAGGGATTCCACAGTGCGGGTGATGACGGTGAACAGGATCCACGCGTAACGAGGTCCTCGTGAAGAGAATCCAGCCTGGCGACACTGAAGCCGAGGTCACCCCCGAGCTGCTCAAGCGGAGCAAAAGGGCTAAGAAGATGACAAAAATGTCTGAGAAAGTGGCAACGGGAATACTGTCTGGAGTCGTGAAGGATTTGATCTCTCGAAGACCTGGCCTTGTACAAGTTCACCATCAAACAAGGTCCCCTTCGAAAACCACGGGCTCCACTTCCGCTACCAACAATTGAGGCCGGAACCCCATGATGTCCTTCATGGATTCGATGCACTCGGCGCCAAACCCCGAAGACCGATCCGGATACCTCGACACCCCAAGGTCTTCTACATGGACGACATGATCTTCGTCGCGGACGCCATGACCTCCTTCAAGAATCCGATGGCCGAGACCCTGAAGACCGATCTAGAGCGCCAAGGCCTTCGCATGGAGTCAGCAAGATCATCCGGAAACACCAAGATCAACCGTGCGGCCCCGACAAGTTCGACACCGTCCAGGGCGAGACCGATGCGCCCCGACGCCACGCCAAGTTCGTCTACCCGAACGCCAAGATCTACTCTGCCATCCGAGAACGCGTCTGGCCGGACCTCAACCCCGCATCCGTCGATCCACGAGACCGACCCCGAACCCCGGAACCCCAAGATCTGCCGAACCCCTAATGTGTGAACCTCTTCCCGAAAACCCTATATTATAACATAATATAACTTGTCGCATATTAAATTGTCATCTCGCATGCATCACATTGGTTTGGGGGCCTTATGCCGATTCACCTAAATAATTAAATATGGGGCCCATATGCGGGCAAATCTAGCCTTATATTGGCCTCATTTAAATTGGTGTAGCGAACTCGGTGCTATATTATTGCCTTGTTAAAACAACATTTAAATTTGCGGGGGTTCTAAATAACATGAACCATTCAATTAATTGTCGGGACCCCGGTTCCACCTAATATGACCTTATTGCATCGCCTCTTTACCATGCCATGCATTATACATGCATCATGCCGATCTTTTGCCTTAGTATTAAATATTGCATCCGGTGTTCTTCTAGTGTTTTGCTTCTTCGCGGATAAGGCCGTTGAGTTGATGTGAGTCACCGATCTTCGGTTGAACCTTCGACAATGTTTTCAAAGCAGCATCCCCTTTCTACCTATCTTACTTTTACAATATTTATTCCCTCCTGTTGATCTAATGCTATCTGTGTTGCGATGCTTTAGTTTCCGTACCTGTGATATACCCTACAGCCTCATATTGCCTTGGACACATCCTATTACCTGTTGTTTGGTAGATAGTTGGACTTGCGCGTCGTAGTCGCTTGCTCAAGTGCTGTTGCGTGTCGTCAAATGCCACAGTTGCTGATGTATTGCCGCATGTTGATGATGGAGATGAATCTAGTTTTACTTATCGTCACTTTAATTTCTGTTTAACAACTAAAATTGAAATAAGCAGAGGCATCGGTGGGTGATAGATAATATTTGGTTTCCGAACGCCCACTTGTGTCCCGTAAGACCCCGAGTACTTGATACCTGTTCCTTGATTTATCGCGCTATCCACATCCGGGAGGTATATGGGACCCCCCTGAGCCAGAGCTTGATTCATCTTATTTTGGGGCCACAAACTAGTTTGAGGTTTTATTTACGATCCTGTACTTATGCCATGCTACTTTTCGTATTTAAATTGTGCGAGGAGCACCATCACTGTTTAGGAATTGTGACCGTTTACGGTAGCGACAAGCCCAGCACACTTTCGGGTTCCCGATTGCCATCGCCGCCCCACAAACCTTGAGGCCGTCTCGAGTCAGCTAGCTTCGCTATGGAATCTACTTAAAGGTGGCCCCCTGAAATATTTCTGAATCCTGATTGTTCATGTGAAAGCCTCGTTGGGTTTTGATTTGGTTTTTCCGAGGTTGATCGAGCGTGTGTTGCTATTGGTGCACCCGGCGGGTAAAACTTTCTCAAAGCCGTGTCCGCGGATATGGACGACTTGGAGCACAGTATCTCGATCATAGACAAGCATAACTAAAGTTTATTTGCTATAAATTGACTTATAATGACTAGTAATCAGCTCCACTATAATGGAATGACTAAATAATACTGCCCACAATTGCTTGTTTTGTGTGTCGCTTGCGACCATGGTACCTGACTAGTAAGTATTGCAACTACAACAAAATGGATGAATAAAAGTACCAACAACTGCTGGGTTTAAGGGTTATCTCATGCTAAATGTATCTGACTAGTAAGTGTTGCCACTATCACGGAATGGTTAACTAAAAGTGCCCACTGCTTATTTTATCAGGATGATTATCTATACCTGACTAGTAATTGCTGCAACAATAACTGAATAAGTAAAACTGCCAACGGTGTGAGTTCCTCGGTAGACTTCCTCGTTTGGACTCGAGGGGGATACACCAGGATGGGTTTGTTTGATTTTAGCTCCAGGTTGGATCCAGATAGGTCTATCTTACCCCTCTCTGATTGACGCCAGTGGTATCGAGTCTCTATAGGTTGTTTAGTACGTGCTGCCGCTGCCGCTTCAGTCCACCATACCTATGTAGGCGAGGACCGCCGAATTCTAGCCTCGCTGCATCGGCCTCGATCGACGCCCTTCTTTTCCTTTGCCCTTTGTCGGCACCCCTTTGTTCAAGCAGTTTTGAGATCGACGTCGTTAGTGGTTACCCTTCCGCTTGGCTCGGTGGTTATGGACGCCATTGGTTATTCTTCGTGGCTCTTAGCCCCATTTGCATCTTGTCCGTAGCCGGACGCCTGCCTTTTCAAGGTGTTTTGGATCTTTGTACCGTATATTCGTATTCTTGACTCTTTGAGTCATGTTATATATATCTCGCTCAGGGTCCCATCGAGGACTGTTGTGTAATGTTATTACTTCGTTTTCCACCCGCACGAAAGTGCCTGGTGGGCACCTTTGAATCGTTTCTATGCGGGTTTGGCGAATTTTGCTCAAACTTGCATAGGTCCGATTCTGAGGGTGTTACACATATGCAATGTAAATTGTATTTGCCTCTTGATATTGTATTTGGGTCTTGATATATTGTTTAAATGCCCAAGTTGAGTTGGGGGCATATCTTTTATTCAACTCCACCACCCTTTCTTTTCACCACCTTATAATTCCACCATCCCATTATCCATGAGCTTGTATTTTATTTCCTTTTGGGTATTTAATCTAGCTCATGGGAGATAGGGTGGATCCAAATCTATAAATTCTTCTGCTTGGCTTTATTCCAATTTTGGGGAATGCATAAGAATAATGCCATGTAATATTATTGTTATCACAAGAATAAGCATGGCATTAATTATTTTGCATGGGCCATGCAAGAACCACCACATCTCTATCCCTCTATTTTGTTTCCTACAAGCTTTGGATCCATGTGCAGGTTCACTAATTCTATAAATGTTTTTATCCAATTTGTAAAACCCTATTCTTCATATTCTTGTAAAATGCCAAAATGGCACATACTTCTATTATGTATGTGGGCATCATCTCTCCTTGTTTTTTGTTCCCTTGCCCTTTATGTTGTCCAAAATATGTGTTCAATTTCTGCTAAAGCTTCAAATGGTAGAGGCAATAATCTTTGCTTAATTTGAAACAAAAAAAACAAACAAGTAAAAGAAATCATATCAGCAAATAAGAGAGAGGTTCATACCGCAGAAATTTCACCTTGGGCCCAGCCAAGAGCCCAAGAGAGAGCAAGAGCAGCCTACTGCAATACCCTCCTCCGGCCCACCTTCCTCCACGGCCTGGTACCCCTTCACCCCGACGCCGTTCATGTTCACCGTCTTCCTCTCGACCCCTTCTCTCTGCAGGAAAACAGAGGAGCTGGTAGACGTCCGGTGCCGTTTTCCTCGTCAACACCCACGAGCAAGGCGTGACCACCTTCTTCTTATCCCCGAGCGGCCTCCAAACCCTAGCCCTCTCCTTCCTCACCGCCATCCCCCTCTTCCTCTCCTCCACTCCGCCTCCCTCGTGCCAAAATTTCAAGGAGGGGAGCATAGGTGGAGCCATGGCCCAGGGAGCGATTGAGCCAGAATGTAACCGCCACTCGCCTCTTCGAATCGCAGAGGAGGAGGAGGAGCCGAGCTGCCGGTGACTTCCTCCTCGCCTGCTGTCGTGACCAAGCAGGCCGCCGCCACCGCCCATCTTCTTCCTTCCCTGGTCCCAATTCCTGAGGGAACTGGTCGAGGTGAGCGCCACCTCCTTTCCCCCTCCCTTTTCCCCACCTTTCTGCATCATGCCGCCGAATCGTCTGCCGCCTTCGTAATCTCCGCCACGCTGCGTAACAAGCAGCAACATCCGAGTGCGCCAGCTCTGCAGTAGAACACCCCGAGCAGCAGATTCGTCTCTGTTCCCGGCGAGTTCCCGATCGCCCCGGACTTTTTTAGCCGAGGATTCCTGAACGAATATCGAAGAACTTCGTGCCCTCTACAATTCTCGCTTTTATGGCGCCACAAAATCGCAACGATTGATCGCCATCGTCCTCCAAGTTTAGCTCATTAGTAGTTTTCGTGTTGGTTTTCGTTCGCCGAACAGAGCACCAATTTTGCAAAGGCCCCGAGTTTTCCTCCAACCTCGCCCTACTGTGCCACTTGGCGCTTCCAGCTGCATGCGTTCAGGCCTTCAAGATTCGTCCCTACCCGTCGGTGACTGTGGGTAGTATTCAGCTGCGTGACAAAAGTTTGCCAAACCTTTAATACAAATAAAATTTCAGGAAATGTTTAAATCTAACTAAATTCATATATTATGAAATAATTCGAATTTGTAAAAACTTTCAAAATGAAAAGTAAATGTTTTCCAAATATGAATTCGACCATGTTTTCGAATTTGTCCAGATTTGACTCTATCGAGTCAAATCTTTGACTCTATCGAGTCAAATCTTTGACTTTGACCCCCCTTTAATATATTTGATTTAAAAATGGGTTTAAAATGACAAATCCAAATATTAAGTGTAATATATGTTTTGAAATCAGAAAAATGTGAGGAATTCAAATATGCTAACCAAAATATATTTTGAACACTTTAAATTTCAAGTTGTCTAAAATTACAACAAAATGCCCTTCCCCCTTAAATAATTAATAACTTTTGTTTTATAACTCCAAATTTGACAAATAATATGTCTAAAATGATTAGCTCGACGAGACCTTTCTGTTTATGCATTCCATGTTCTGTTTTGCAGCATGCATCATATAAATATAAAGGGTACAGCAACTTATTTGAGTATAAAATATGACCAAAACTCAATAAAAGGCTTTATTCTTGTATTCCACACCTCACCCATGCCATGCTACTTTAATGCCATGCAAATTGTGCATCATTCATCATGGCATGATTGTTTGCTTGTCGCATTTAAATCATATGCTTGTGCACTATATTTATGTTGGCCCTTGTTTGTTTGGTTCTTCTTCGTATAGACGCTGAGCATGGGATATATCAAGAAACCCAGGAGCACTACCCAGATCCTTCTCTCGCTTCAACTGAGCTGCCAGGCAAGCACTACCACATGCTTGCATACATATAGTACCTATTGCCTCTATCTTATTCTTGCATCATTGAGTCGCGATTGCATTAAATTGAATCCCAAGTATTGCATAGCCTTTACTTTTAAACCCCACCGAAGCTTGTTCCTCCATCCCATGAGCCATTACTTCAGGAGTTGTTTGAGCCATGCAGTCGAGAACAAAGCATGTGTAGGGTATGTGAGTGTCTCGATGGATAACGAGGTACCTAAACAACTTAACTCGAGTAGTAATGGGATAACTAATGAAAGTGGCACCGTGAGCAATATCTGCTATTTGGTTTTTCATGCTCACTTGTGTCCAGAGGACCCCGAGTACTTGATTCTGCCTTGATTATTCAAGGCTATCCACAACCGGGAGGATTATGGGACCCCCCTGAGCCAGAGCTTGATTCATTCTTATTTCTTGGGGCCACAAACTAGTTTGAGGATTTATTTACTATCCTGTACTTATGCCATGCTTTACTGCTTTATTTAAATTGTGCGAGGTACTACACCTGTACTGTTTAGGGAAGCGGAGTGTTTTCGCGGTATCGACAAGCCTAGTCACATTTTCAGGTTCCCAGTCCTTTACAGCCATTGACGCAAACCTTGAGTCCGCTCGAGTCACTAACTTCGCTATGGTGTACTCAATGGGGTGGCCTCAAATATTTCAATCCTATGATTGCTTTATCGTGAAAGCCTCGTTGGGTTTTGATTTGGTTTTTCCGAGGTTGATCGAGTGTGTGTTATTTGTGCACCCTGCAGGTAAAACTTTCTCAAAGCCGTGTCTGCGTTATGGATGACTTGGAGCACAGCTTGATCATAGACAAGCATAACTAAAGTACCACTTTTAAATTTGACTAAGTAACGACTAGTAAAAGTGCAACACTCATGGAATGGATAATAAAACCGCCAACGGATGGGGGGTGTTGTCCGCTTCCTGGTGTTTAGGAGGAGGATGGATCTGCTGATATTATTATAATCGTTATTAATTCACGGACATCCGTCTAACTTTGGTTAGGCGGATGGTTAGCGAGTATCTATAGAATTGATAGGGTTTATCTTTTGCTGCAATTGCGTCACCCCAGGTTGTGTCCCCTTTAGAGGCATAAAGACTTGCTGAGTACCCCTAGGGTCTCACACGATAAATTGTTTGATTCAGATGGATAGGTACACTCACAAGAGGGATACTGGGTGGAGGAGGCGGACGATGTGGGCAACAATCATTCGGTGTAGAGATTCCGGGAATGGGGATCCGTGAGATCTGTGGGCGGGGTGTGTTTATTTATGGGGCATCTTATGCCGATTTGCTTCTTATCCGTACTCGGATCTTGTTTGCCGCTTCCGCCTGATACTCTGATGTTTGATGTATGAGGAGATATCCTAAACTATTATATTTATCTAGGATATTTGGATCTTGCCGTATGGCGTTGCAATATTTCCTTTCTTTTTAGATGGAATGGCTCTGATGTACTGTTGTATGGTGGCTTGCATACATACTCATTTGTGTATGTAGTTGATCCTCGCTTCGCCGACATACCGCCTCTTGTCCCGATGTTTGGAAATGGTTGGGACGGCCGAAGGTTCACCCGTGAGTGGCATTTGGGCCCCACCTTACTATTTCAACCATTTTCTGCTCATCCAGGCTTGTAACTAGGAGCGTAATTCACCGAGGTAGTTACAATTGGTATCAGAGCCATCCCGACCTTCAGGGTCTCAGCCAAATGGTCGTTGTCAGTCTAGCAAATATTTTTGGTAGTTATGTATACTAGGAAAAAAAAACGTGAGAGTAGGACTGCTTCCATTTTTCTTCTTATACACCCACCCTTTTCTCGTAAGGAAGTGTAACGCTTTCAATCCTCTTCTTAAAAATTCAAACTAGGATTCACGTGTTCGGCTCGTAGTACCATAGGTTGTGTGTGTGTGTGTGAGTGTGTAATTCCTTGTCTATCCTGCATCCAAGTTGTTATCTTAATCGCCTTTTGGTTATCAACTGTTGGTACATTCCATACCGATGTGCTTTTGCAAACCGACGCGATCTATCTCGATTCGTTGTATACCGCCGATCTATCTTACTCTTTGTTATCCGACGTTATCTTGTTTGGGGTGTTCGCTCGTAGTTACTAATCTTTAGGTTCATCGTGAGAAGAAGGGGTTAGGATATGTGTTCTACTTATTCATGTGCGGAGTAATGATTTGAGTGCGGGATGGAGTCGCGACCATACCACTACTCTTATCATTCGCTCTTGTATATTGATTTGGTAAAGTCACTAATCTTGATTCGTTAAGTGATTTTGCACATCTACTGGTATTTTAATGCCGAAATTTGCGGAAAATTTTTCTTTGATATATTCAGGTACCACACTTTTCATCGTGCGATATTCTTAATATCTTCTAGGTGCTTTGAACTTTGTTGATATTTTAATATCATCTTAGTAAACCGTATCCTTTAATCTTGAGTAATTCCATCTTGGTACTATTTTGGATTATTATTATTCTCCATCATAGTAATCGACTTGTGTTTTATATCAATCAGATGGCACCACCACGCCTGCTCGATGAGGACATACCACCGAATCGGGTCCGTTGTCAAACATCGCCAATGCCTTGGCAGCAATGCGCAGAACCAGCAGCTTTGAAGAGAGTGTCTGAGGAATGAGTTTGCTCGCTACCTCCACCTCCCAAGCGAGGAGACATCAAAAGCTTCTTGAAGTTCAACCCACGCCAATTTGATGTTTCTGATCAACCACTTGATGCTGATGATTGGTTGCTTGAGATGTCAAGGCTACTGGAGACTGCTGATGTTCCTGAGCAAGTATGGGTAAAGTGTGCTACTCACCTTCAAGGGAGATGCAGCTCTGGGGAGAATTACCCAAGGCAACCACCGGTTATCAGCCTACTTGGGAACAACATCGGAGCGTTCAAAGAGCAAAGATTCGCCGAAATTGTCATGGAAAGGATGAAGGAAGTGTTTATCAACCTCAAGTGGAAATGACAATGTCAATACCTACATCAGAACTTCATGAACCTTTCGTTATGGTGGCGAGATCTCCGATGACAAGAAGAAGCAAAAGAGGTTCCGCCAAGGGCTCAATGCATCGATTAAATATGCAATCACACATGCAAGGCCTTTTTCCGAACTTCAAGATACAGCCCGCAGAAGAAGCAAGTAGGCAAGTGTTTGAGGAGTCAAAGAAACACAACCGTGATGCAACAAGCTCTTCACTATGTCAACTCCTTCTAAGCGCCGTGTTCGGGTTCCTAACACCCCACCGCCGCCCCGGCTCCACCAAGACCGCAAGCTACGCGCAAGCCACCAAACTTCCTCACCGCTGCTCCTGTGGGCTACAACCACCACTACCTCGAGCGCTCGGCGAGTCCCCGGCTATGTTGCTCCACGCCCACCGTGCTTGTTTCACGGTGGAGACTCAAGGCCAAAACTGGAACCGTCCGATGAAAACAAAGCTCTTCCTCCACCTCCAAGATCTCGCAAGCTCTCCTATGGTTCGTGCACCACCACCTCGGGCTCTCAACATCAACACCAAGCCCGGGTCTATTGTTGCTCGTGCCAACGTGTCAACGCCGCTGTCGAGCATGCACCGAGTTGTGATGGGTATGCTTCACGTTAACTCACCTCGCACGAGTTTTGTTTGATTCTCGTGCATCGCATTCTTTTGTTTCTATCAAGTTTGCAAATGAAAATGAGTTAGCTATGGATCCTCTTAAGCGGTTAATGGTCCTTTCTCCCGAGCAACAATGGCACCGCTAAAATCAGCCATGGCAATCAAATTGATATTGGTGGCTCTTCGCTCGGCGTGCTTAATTGTTCGGGCAATTTCGACATTGATGTCATCTTGGGCATGGATTGGTTGACAGCAAATGAAGCTGTGATTGATTGTGTTGAACGCCGGTTTCTCTCAAGATTCCTCAAGGCCATATAGTCTTTTCTCCAAGTCGACTCGCTATCCAGCTTTTTCTTGGCTCAATGACGATGCTATGGAAGCTATTCAGTGTTCCTGGTCTGTGAGTTCCCGATGTCTTTCCAAGAGTTGCCTGTATGCCTCCGGATCGTGAGGTTGAGTTTGTAATTGAGCTTGAACCTGAACGGCTCCTATCTCCAAGCGGCCTTATAAAATGGGTCCTGAGTTGGCTGAACTCAAACGCCTTGATGAACAAGAGAAGGTTTCATTCAACACAAGATTTCTTCTTGGGGTAGCCCAACAATCTTTGTGAAGAAGCGAGACAGACTGATAGACTTTGTGTTGACTATCGGGCTCTTAATGCTAAAACCATCAAGAATAAATATCCCTTCCATGGATTAATGATCTCTTCGATCAGCTATTTGGAGCTGTGGTATTCTCTAAGCTTGACTTGAGAAGTGGTTATCACCAAATCAAAATTGCAAGGAAGATGTTCCTAAAACAACTTTCACCACCCGCTATGGCCTCAGATGAGTACACGGTCATGTCTTTCGTCTCACCAACGCACCGCCACCTTCTCGAGGCTCATGAACTCGGTTTCATGGAGTATCTTGATAAGTTCTGTGGTCTATCCGGATGACATCTTAGTCTGTTCTAAGTCAAAGGAAGAACATGAAGAACACCTTCGGTGTCCTAAACAAGCTTCGTGAGAACCGCTTGTATGCAAAGTTCTCAAAGTGTGAGTTTTGGCTGCCTCAAGTAACCTATCTTGGTCACGTCATCTCGCCAAGGGCATTGCAACAACCCGAAACCGTGGAAGACAATTGTTGAATGGCTTCCTCCTTAATGTCAAAGAAGTGCGGAGTTTCCTTGGTTTGGCTAGTTATTATTGCCGCCGCTGCTCGTAACTTTTCAAGATAGCGAAGCCTCTTACCGATCTCCTCAAGAAAGGCAAGAAATACCTTTTGGACTCCGCATGTCAAACAAGCTTTGAGACACTCAAAGATAAGCTCACTTCCACAGCCTTGGTTCCTCCGGACACATCTAAGCCTTTCCATATTCTGTGACGCCTCTTTGCAAGGATTGGGTGCGGTCCTTATACAAGAAAAACAAGTTGTTGCTTATGCCTCGACAGCTTGAAGACGCATGAGATCAACTATCCTACTCATGACCTCGAGCTCACAGCAGCTTGTCTTTTCTTTGAAACTATGGAGGCACTACTTGCTTGGCCACCGCTAGAAATCTTTTCTCGATCACAAGAGTCTGAAGTATATCTTCACTCACCGATCTCAACCTTCGGCAGAGGAGATGGATTGAAGCAATCAATGATTTTGATTTGACCATCAACTACACCGCAAAGCTAATGTCATGGCCGATGCTCTCACCAAAGCTTATGTCAACAACCTCATGATGGAAGAACAATGCCTCTCTTGTGCGAGGAATTCCGTCACTCAACCTTGAAATTGTGGAACAAGGGTATCTCCTAACCTTCTAGCAACCCCTCTCTCGAAGAAAAGGTTCGCTCGCCTTGGTGATCCGCACACCGTAAAGATCATCTCCAAACTTCAGCTTCAAGTATGAGTCCTTCCACGCCGATGATCAAGGCACGCTTTTTGAACACCGGATGTTTGTTCCAACTACCGGGTTTGAGAGAGCAAGTTCTCAAGGAGGCGCATGATTCTGTTCTTTCTATCCACCCTGGCAGCACAAAGATGTACATGGACTTGAAAACACAATATTGGTGGCCGGGATTGAAACGATATTGTGCCAAGTATGTCTCGGAGTGTGATGTCTGCCGCAGAGTGAAAGCTGTCCATCAGAAACCTTACGGTCTTCTACAACCATTGAAACCCCCGGAATGGAAATGGGAGAAAGTAGAAATGGACTTCATCACTGGTTTTCCAAGGTTGCAGAAGGGCAACAATGCAATCTTTGTTGTCATTGACAGGCTTTCTAAAGTGGCTCACTTCTTCCCCGTAAGGAAACAATTTCGAATTCATTGGTCGAGCTCTATATCAGTAATTGTCTCTCAGATGGGGTTCCGCTTGAGATCGGGCCTGCACTGGGAGCATCTTCACTTCCAAGTTCGGGAAAGTTTCCAAAATGCTTTGGGAACAAAATTGAACTTCAAAGACAGCTTACCACCCTCAACACAAGGACAAGTTGAAAGGATCAATCAGATTCGGAGGATATGCTTCGTTTGGCCATCTCTTTTGGCATGAAATGGGAAGAATGTCTTCCTTATGCTGAATTCTCTTACAACAATGCCTTCCGAAAAGTCTCAAGATGGCACCATTTGAGGCTCTCTATGGTCGCAAATGCGTAACTCCGATTGGTTGGGGTGTGAGAAAGAATTTGGTTTGGCCCCGACATTGTAACTCAAGCGGAGGAGAAGGTGCACATCATTCTTGAAAATCAAGATTGCTCAAAGTCGCCGAAGAGCAATTATGACAGTAGCACACGGACATGGTGTATGTCCTCGGTGATCTCGTACCTTCGTGTCACTCCCATGAAAGGCACGCACCGCTTTGGTATCAAAGGAAAGCTGGCTCCTAGATACATCGGTCCTTTCAAAATTGTGGAAGAAGAGGAGAAGTTGCTTATGCTCTTGAGCTCCTAAAGACTCAAGGTCCATGATGTATTCCACATCTCTCAACTCAAGAAGTGCTTCAAGGATCCCGGCAGGATCGTGGATCATGAGCTAATCAATCTCCAAGAAGACCTGTCTTATCAAGAACACCCCACAAAAATCCTTGAGATCGCAGAAAGAAGGACTCGCAACAAGTCCATCAAGTTCTGGAAGGTGCAGTGGTCGCACCATTCTGTTGACGAAGCCACCTGGGAACGTGAAGATGAGCTCCGTGCAAGCTATCCTACCCTCTTTGAGTCTTCTTCTTCTTCCTAGAATCTCGGGGCGAGGTTCCTGTTTAGTGGGGGAGAGTTGTAGCATCCCAATTGTCTAACAACTGTAATGCTACTTGGTCTAGTAATATAATGGCTACTTCCTAGATATAATTGTTGCATCATCATTCAATCATGCTCATGTCATCATGCCACCTTGCATTTGAGCATCTTATAAAACCCTTTTTGTTTTGGTTCTTCTCTCATATGCAATGTAAATTGTATTTGCCTCTTGATATTGTATTTGGGTCTTGATATATTGTTTAAATGCCCAAGTTGAGTTGGGGGCATATCTTTTATTCAACTCCACCACCCTTTCTTTTCACCACCTTATAATTCCACCATCCCATTATCCATGAGCTTGTATTTTATTTCCTTTTGGGTATTTAATCTAGCTCATGGGAGATAGGGTGGATCCAAATATATAAATTCTTTTGCTTGGCTTTATTCCAATTTTGGGGAATGCATAAGAATAATGCCATGTAATATTATTGTTATCACAAGAATAAGCATGACATTAATTATTTTGCATGGGCCATGCAAGAACCACCACATCTCTATCCCTCTATTTTGTTTCCTACAAGCTTTGGATCCATGTGCAGGTTCACTAATTCTACAAATGTTTTTATCCAATTTGTAAAACCCTATTCTTCATATTCTTGTAAAATGCCAAAATGGCACATACTTCTATTATGTATGTGGGCATCATCTCTCCTCCTTTGTTTTTGTTCCCCTTGCCCCTTTATGTTGTCCAAAATATGTGTTCAATTTCTGCTAAAGCTTCAAATGGTAGAGGCAATAATCTTTGCTTAATTTGAAACAAAACAAACAAACAAGTAAAAGAAATCATATCAGCAAATAAGAGAGAGGTTCATACCTGGCAAAGAAATTCACCTTGGGCCCAGCCGCAAATTCAAGAGAGAGCAAAAAGCCCACCATTGCAATACCCTCCTCCGCCCACCTTCCTCCACGGACCGGTACCCCTTCACCCCGACGCTGCCTCGCTCACCGCCTTCCTCTCGACCCTTCTCTCTCAGAAAACGGAGGAGCGGTGTAGACGTCCCGTGCTGCCTCGTCAAGACCCACGAGCAAGGCGTGACCACCTTCTTCTTATCCCCGAGCGGCCTCCAAACCCTAGCCATCTCCTTCCCTCGCCGCCATCCCCCTCTTCCTCTCCTCCGCACTCGCCTCCCTCGTGCCAAAATTTCAGTGAGGGAGCAGAGGTGAGCCATGGCCATGGCCAGCGAGCGATTGAGCCTGTGAACAGAACCGCCACTTCCGCCTCTTCGAATCGCAGCAGAGGAGGAGCCGAGCTGCCGGTGACTTCCTCCGCCTGCTTTGCGTGACCAAGCAGGCCGCCTGCCGCCACCGCCTGTCCATCTTCCTCCTTCCTCGTCCCACCTCAGGGAACCGGTCGAGGTGAGCCACCTCCTTTCCCTCCCTTTTCCCCCACCTTTCTGCATCATGCCGCCCGGAATCGTCGTCGCCGTCTTCGGTAATCTCCATCGTGCGTGCAACAGCAGCAACATCCGAGTGCGCCAGCTCTGTAGTAGAACACCCCGAGCCAGAGATTCGCTCGTTTCGGAAGTTCGATCGCCGGACCTTTTAGCCGAGGATTCTCGAACGAATATCAAGACCTTCGTGCCCTCTACATTCTCGTTTTATGGTGTCACAAAATCTGCAACCGATTGATCGCCATCGCTCCGAAGTTTAGCTCAGCTAGCTTTCGTGTTGGTTTTTCGTCGGAAAACAGGCCAAGATTTTGCAAAAGGCCTGAGTTTTCCTCGGCTCAACCCGCGCCCCGCCTGTGCCACTTGGCGCTTCCTAGCTGGCTGCGTGCTCTGTGGCCTCTTCGCATCGTCCCTACCGTCGGTGGTGTGGGTAGTATTCACCAAGTGACAAAAGTTTGCCAAACCTTTAATACAAATAAAATTTCAGGAAATGTTTAAATCTAACTAAATTCATATATTATGAAATAATTCGAATTTGTAAAAACTTTCAAAATGAAAAGTAAATGTTTTCCAAATATGAATTCAACCATGTTTTCGAATTTGTCCAGATTTGACTCTATTGAGTCAAATCTTTGACTTTGACCCCCCTTTAATATATTTGATTTAAAAATGGGTTTAAAATGACAAATCCAAATATTAAGTGTAATATATGTTATGAAATCAGAAAAATGTGAGGAATTCAAATATGCTAACCAAAATATATTTTGAACACTTTAAATTTCAAGTTGTCTAAAATTACAACAAAATGCCCTTCCCCCTTAAATAATTAATAACTTTTGTTTTATAACTCCAAATTTGACAAATAATATGTCTAAAATGATTAGCTCGACGAGACCTTTCTGTTTATGCATTCCATGTTCTGTTTTGCAGCATGCATCATATAAATATAAAGGGTACAACAACTTATTTGAGTATAAAATATGACCAAAACTCAATAAAAGGCTTTATTCTTGTATTCCACACCTCACCCATGCCATGCTACTTTAATGCCATGCAAATTGTGCATCATTCATCATGGCATGATTGTTTGCTTGTCGCATTTAATTCATATGCTTGTGCACTATATTTATGTTGGCCCTTGTTTGTTTGGTTCTTCTTCGTATAGACGCTGAGCAGGGGATATATCAAGAAACCCAGGAGCACTACCGCATCCTTCTCGAGCTGCCGAGCAAGCACTACCACATGCTTGCATACATATAGTACCTATTTCCTCTATCTTATTCTTGCATCATTGAGTCGCGATTGCATTAAATTGAATCCCAAGTATTGCATAGCCTTTACTTTTAAACCCACGAGCTTGTTCCTCCATCCCATGAGCCATTACTTGAGTTGTTTGAGCCATGCGGTCGTAGAACAGCATGTGTAGGGTATGTGAGTGTCGATGGATAACGGTACCTAAACAACTTAACCAGTAGTAATGGGATAACTAATGAAAGTGGCACCGTGAGCAATATCGCTATTTGGTTTTCATGCTCACTTGTGTCCGTGGGACCCCGAGTACTTGATTCCTGCTCCTTGATTATTCAGCTATCCACATCCGGGAGGCTTATGGGACCCCCGAGCGAGCTTGATTCATTCTTATTTCTTGGGGCCACAAACTAGTTTGAGGATTTATTTACTATCTGTACTTATGCCATGCTTTATCGCTTTATTTAAATTGTGCAGGTACCACTGTCTTGTTAGGGAAGCGGAGTGTTTTCACTGTCGACAAGCCAGTCACATTTTCGGGTTCCCGATCGTTTCTGACCATTGACGCAAACCTTGAGTCCGTCTCGGTCGCCTAACTTCGTTGAGTGTACTCAATGGGGTGGCCCCAAATATTCTGAATCTGTGATTGCTTTGTCGTGAAAGCCTCGTTGGGTTTTGATTTGGTTTTCGAGGTTGATCGAGTGTGTGTTGCTATTTGTGCACCCTGCAGGTAAAACTTTCCAAAGCCGTGTCGCGGTTATGGACGATTGGAGCACGTTTCTTGATCATAGACAAGCATAACTAAAGTACCGCTTTTAAATTTGACTAAATGGCCGACTAGTAAATAGTGCAACACTCATGGAATGGATAATAAAACCGCCAGCGGATGGGGGTTGTTTCGCTTCCTCGTTGGTAAGAGAGGAGGAGGATGGATCTGTTGATATTCTTGTTATAATGCCGTTATTAATTCACGGACATCCGCTTATCTTTGGTTAGGCGGATGGTTAGCAGTATCTATAGAATTGATAGGGTTTATCTTTTGCTGCAATTCGTCACCCAGGTTGTGTCCCTTTAGAGGCATAAAGACTTGAGTACCCTAGGGTCTCACACGATAAATTGTTTGATTCAGATGGACAGGTACACTCACAAGAGGGATACTGGGTGGAGGAGGCGGACGATGTGGGCAACAATCATTCGGTGTAGAGATTCCGGGAACGGGGATCCGTGAGATCTGTGGCGGGATGTGTTTATTTAAGGGGCATCTTATGCCGATTTGCTTCTTATCCGTACTCGGATCTTGTTTGCCACTTCTGCCTGATACTCTGATGTTTGATGTATGAGGAGATATCCTAAACTATTATATTTATCTAGGATATTTGGATCTTGCCGTATGGCGTTGCAATATTTCCTTTCTTTTAGATGGAATGACTCTGATGTACTGTTGTATGGTGGCTTGCATACATACTCATTTGTGTATGTAGTTGATCCCTTCACCTGCCGATCACGCCGCCCGTTCTTGTCCTGATGTTTGGAAATGGTTGGGACGGCCGAAAGGTCTACCTGTGAGTGGCATTTGGGCCCCACCGTACTATTTCAACCATTTTCCGCTCATCCAGGCTTGTAACTAGGAGCGTAATTCACCGAGGTAGTTACAACATGTTCCCGGTGGCTATTCGGCAAGAAATAGTTGTGCTTCCTCTGCATCGCTGGAGCGAGGAGGCGGAGGTTGCTCGGTGCCTCGGACGTGTTTGGGAGCACGGATGCGCTGCTAATTTGCGGCGCTAGGACTTCCTCTCGACCTTGAGATCGGTAAGAGATCGTCTACATCAACCATGAGTTTAACTCGTTAAGCTTTGTCGGTCTTCCCGTTGTTTGTATCTAGTAGATAGATCTTGGTACATAGTTGTTCCCATCGTAGGAAATTTTTTGTTTTCTATGCTACGAACCCTACTATCTCAATATCCATCGGATCCCCGCAAACACAACATGCATGATTACAAATAGATGATCTTGATCATGAACGGAGCTCACAAGATCTAAACATGGTAGCACAAAGGAGGAGATACAACCATCTAGCTACTATATGGACCCGTAGTCCAAGGTGAAACTACTCACACTTCATACTGGAGGCTGGCATGATAAAGAAGAAGGCCTCCGGGATGATCTACCCTCTGGTAGGGTGCCGAAAAGAGCTTCAGATCCCCCCGATCTAGGGACGATGGTGGCGGCGGCTACAAACGGTTTTGTGGAATATTGATCCTGTACTTAAGGTTTCTGTATCGGGGGATCTTTATATGCGAAGAGGCGAGGGGGGCCGCCATGGCCCGCCTCCTCAGTGAGCTAGGTTAGGTTAGCGATGCGGGGGGTGTGGCCCCCTGGTGGCTCTCCTCCATCTCGTATTCTGGCTCTGTGTTTCCCATGGTAAAATATTGACTTTGGATTTTGTCTCGTCCAATTCTGGAATATTGATTTTATGCCTTTCTGGAACCAAAACAGAAGAAAATAGGCAACTGGCACTGTGGCATCTTGTTAACAAGTTAGTACCAGAAAACATATAAAAACACTTCAAGGTGTAGACAAAGCAAAGCAATGTAGATACTAAACAATCATGGAACATCAAAAATTATAGATACGTTTCTGACGTATCAAGCATCCCCGATATTAAATCCTACTCGCCCTCGAGTAGGTAAGTGATAAAAAGAATAATTTTTGAGGTGACATGCACCATCAAAATCAAGATCAAACCATTTGCAAGCATTGAAAGATGGGATCAAAGAAATCTAAACATGAGTATGAAAGATGGAGTTCTAACAGTAAGATAAAGTAACCATGCATGCAACATGAAAGGTTACAAACAAAGATCATGAATAACATGCATTGAAAAACATTTGTTTGTTTCACATATAGAAAACATAGCATAGTGGCATTCAACTTGTCCCTCATGGAGTAGCAAATAGATACATAGGACACCTTCAAAGTTCATAAGAGTGACTAGATACAAATAGCACAAGAACAAGTAATATCAACAATATGCATCAATCAATAAGTTTTGGTAAAATACGCATAGAACTAAAAATGGCAACTATGCTCTCTTAACTGGTGCCTAAGGATAGAAGGTGAAGAATCAATATAATAGTGGAAGAAAGGCCCTTCATAAAGGGAAGCAGGGATTTCAAGTTCCATAAAGAGCTTCCAAAAATTATGGTACTTGTTAGCTTTCAGCTCTCATTGCCCCTATCATAAGCATTTTGAAGTGATTAAGGTTAAAGTGAACAAACTATGGAGTATATGCTTGACAAGGTGTGGCATCCCGCAAAACCACTACTAGAAAATCGCGTTGTTTTTGTGCATTGCATCATCATTACATCATCATGCATATTAATTTTACCTGAAACTATGTTGCGAAAGACTATGGTTTTCCGAAACTAGCCCTCCTTCTATTTCAAATTAAACCCCCGGCTGCGTCCGGATATTTTGTTTGTCTAAAAACTAGTTACAAAAATGTATTGCAAATTAAATAAAATGTTAAATTATTTTTAGTGGGGCAGTCGAACGGGCCGAATGACCCGAACGACCACCCCAGAAATATAATCGGTCCAACCTAAATCCTACAGCTACCCACTTATCTACCCACACACCCCCTCCACCTCACCCCCACCAATAACCTGTCGCCACCTCATCACCTCCCCTCCCCTAACCAACCCCAAACCGCCACCTGGCCCACCTGCCTCCCTATATCTCCCCGCGGTCCACCACCCCAGCCCCTGTCCCCGGTCCCACCGCCCTGGCCACGCTCCCCACGCGCTGCCCCGCTCTTCTCCTCTCTCCCCATGAGCCTGCTTCCCCCAGCTCCTCCTCGCCTCGCAGCGCCTCCCTCCCTCTCTCCGACTGCCACCGCCTCCGCCTCCTCCGCCCTCGCCTCGCCCACCTCCTGCTCCTTCTCTCGGCTCTCTGCTCACCCAGCGCCGCCCGCCCTCACCTTCTTCCCCCTCTCCGGCTACCCCCTCACCTTCGCCTCGTCCTCCGCCCCCGCTCGGCCCCGTCCGCGCCCCTCCCGCACCATCCGCCCGCGTCCTCCGTCGCCCCTCGTCTCCACGTCAACCTCCGCCGCCGCCCGGAGGCCCCGACCTTGCGCTCGCCCGTCGCCTTCCCTCCTGCAGGGCTCGCCCATGCGACCCCTCCTCGCCTCGCACGCCCCCCTCCAAGCTCCGCCTCCGCCTTCCCGGTGCCGACCCGCCGCTGCTGCCTTCCCGGCCTCCACTTGCCATGGCGCGCCTCCTCGCCCGGCACCTCCTCCTCCCGCCCATCGCCGCGGCGGCCTCCGGCAGCGACCTCCCTCCCCGCCGAGCCCCGCCTCTCCGGCCGTTCTCCCCTGTTCCGCCGGCTCCACCCTCCGGTCCCGCGCGTGCCGGTCACTGCGAGCCGCCGCCTCTGCCGGTTCTCCTCCGCGTGGCCTTCGTCTTCTTGTTGCACGCTCAAGCAGAGACGCTTGCTCTAGTATCTTTGCCAGATCCCCTGCTCCGCGCGGACAGTGCATGTGTGCCCCTGTATTTTTGTTATATACAGTTCCTCAAGCCAAGAGCCCCGCTAAGAACCACGTCACGAGACACCATGATCTTCCGCGGGCCTTCGACACGGAATCGCCAAGATCCACCGACGCAAGCTCCCCGTGTAATCGTCCAGCTCCGAGGCCCCAAAACGACACCACAAGAACTCCCTCATCGACAGATCTTCGCGAAACCGCCATCTGTTTGGCCAAGATGTTTGACCACGGTCGACGCCGTGTCAAGTCCGTCATCGACATTGAAGCCCGAACGCCAAGGCCGCCATCACGGGAACCAAAGCCCCGACGCCCCGATCCGAGGACCGATCCCGGCGTCCTAACCCTGAACCTTCCGAGCTGCAAGACCGACATGATCTTCCTCGGTGGCAACGACAAACCAGACAAGGATCATCAAGGATAGCTGTCGCCAAGATCTCCATCGAAACCCCGAGATTTCTGCCGCGGCACCCGGGAATCTCCAGCTTGAAACCATCGGGCCACGTAAACCATCGACGCCACACCCGAGTCCGGCACCGACACCCGGCAACCTCAACATATGACGACAAGGTCTTCTCCTCGGAACGGCGAGTGCTCCTGCCTGGCTTCGAAGCCTGACCCCGTGGACCGACAAGTTCTCCTTCCCGGAAGCATTGACGCTCGTGCGACAAGATCTACTTCACGGACCCGAAGACCACGAATGCGACAAGATCGACACCGAAACAAGTACTCCTTTCCGGACGCCGAGCTCGCCGAGAACCCGGATGCGCCAAGATCTTCCCCGTTACCCGAGAACGATTCCGTCGAGACCGATCCCGTCGAACCCTGGACCCTGAGACCGACCCCGAACCCCGAAACCCCAAGATCTGCCGAACCCTAATGTGTGAACCCCTTTCCGAGAACCCTATTTTATAAATGGTCAACCATATGAATTTTTGCACATTAAATCATTCATCTCGCATGCATATCATGTGGTTTGGGGGCCTTATGCCGATTCACCTCTAATTAAATATGGGGCCCATATGCGGGCAAATCTAGTCTCATATTGGCCTCATTTAAATTTGTGCATCGAACCGGTACCATATCTTGCCATGTTAAGACAACATTTAATTTGCGGGGTAGATAAATAACATGGGCCATTTAATTAAATATCGGGACCCCGGTTCCGTTTAATACTGCCTAAATGCATCGCACCTTTGCCATGCCATTCATCATACATGCATCATGCCGATCTTCTGCCGTTGTATTAAATATTGCATCCGGTGTTTGTTCTAGTGTTTTGGTTCTTCGCGGATAAGGCCGTTGAGTTGATGTGAGCTTCGTCCCGATCTTCGGATGAACCTTCGACAATGTTTTCAGGCGAGCATCTCCCCCTTTCTACCTATCTTACTTTTATAGTATTTATTCCCTCCTGTTGATCTATTGCTATCTGTGTTGCGTTGCTCTAGTTTTCGTACCCGTGATATCCCCTGCAGCCTTATATTGCCTTGGACACATCCTATTGCCTGTTGTTTGGTAGTTAGTTGGTCTTGCGCGTCGCAGCCGCTTGCTATATTGCTGTTGCGTGTTGTCAAGTGCCACAGCTGTTGGAGAATTGCCGCATGTTTGATGTTGGAGATGATCATAGCTTTACTTATCGTTCACTTTAATTCCTGTTTAACAACTAAAATTGAAGTAAGCAGAGGCATCGGTGGGTGATAGAAAATATTTGGTTTCGAGCAACCCACTTGTGTCGTGGGACCCAGTACTTGATACTGTTCCTTGATTTATCGCGCTATCCACATCCGGGAGGTATATGGGACCCCGAGCGAGCTTGATTCGTCTTATTTCTTGGGGCCACAAACTAGTTTGAGGTTTTATTTACTATCTGTACTTATGCCATGCTACTTACGTATTTATTGTGCGAGGAGCACACCTTAATGTTTAGGTAAGCGGTGTTTTCGCGGTATCGACAAGCCAGCCACACTTCGGGTTCCCGGTCGTTTCTGACGCAGCGCAAACCTTGAGTCCGTCTCGGAGTCAGCTAGCTTCGTTGCGGGTCTACTCAATGGGGTGGCCCCCTGAAATAATTCTGAATCCTGTGATTGCTTTGTCGTGAAGGCCTCGTTGGGTTTTGATTTGGTTTTTCCGAGGTTGATCGAGCGTGTGTTGCTATTGGTGCACCCCGGCCGGGTAAAACTTTCGGCCGTGTCATGGTTATGGACGACTTGGAGCACGATTCTCGACCATAGACAAGCATAACTAAAGTTTATTGCTATAAACTTGACTTTATAATGACTAGTAATCAGCTTCACTATAATGGAATGGCTAAATAATACTGCCCACATTGTACCTGACTAGTAAGTATTGCAACTACAATGGAATGGCTAAATAAAAGTACCAACAACTGCTGGGTTTTGGGTTTATCTCATGCTATCTGTATCTGATTAGTAATTGTTGCAACTATAACGGAATGGTTAACTAAAAGTGCCCACTGCCTACTTTATCAAGATGACTATCTATACTTGACTAGTAATTGTTGCAACGATAACTGAATAAGTAAAACTGCCAACGGTGTGAGTTCCTCGGATGACTTCCTCGATCGGTGTCGAGGGGGAAACACCAGGATGGGTTTGTTTGGTGTTAGTATCAGTCTGGTTCCGAATAGGTCTTTCTTACCCCTCCCTGATAACCGCCAGTTGTATCGAGTCTCTATAGGATGTTTAGTGCATGCTGCCGCTGCCGCTCAGTCCACCATACCTATGTAGGCGAGGACCGCCGAATTCTAGCCTCGCCGTGTACTGGCCTCGATCGACGCTCCTCTTTTCCTTTGCCCTTTGTCGGCACCCTTTGTTTAAGCGGTTTTGCGATCGACGTTAGCGTGGTTACCCTTCCGGCTTGTCCCCGGCGGGGTTATGGACGCCATTGGTTATTCTTGTGGCTCTTAGCTCCATTTGCATCTTGTCCGTAGTCGGACGCCTATCATTTTCAAGGTGATTTGGATCTTTGTATATTATATCTGTATTCTTGACTCATCGAGTTTGTTGTATATATATCTTACATGGGTCCCATCGAGGACTGTTGTGTAATGTTATTATGCCGTTTTCCACCCATCGAAAGTGCTGGTGGGCACCTTTGAATCGCTTTTATGCGGGTTTGGCGGGTTTTCGCTAAAACTTGCATAGGTCGATCGAGGTGTTCTGAGTGGTATCGAGCTCAGCGGTTGCGATACCCACAAGTCCAGCAGGATAACCTAGCTAACGGCAGTAGAGTGTCAAAACTATTTTGAAAAAATCGGTTGGATAGTTCGATTAGGTCTGATTTTACTCCTTACCCTCTGCTATTCTCTTCTTACCTCTCGTGTTTTGAATCTCTCTTCTCTCTCTTGAGTCCGAAATTCGTGGTTGGGTTTCATCGTACCTTGGTTTCGCTTCCTCCTTTGATAACGGTGTTGCTACATCTGGTCTTCATGCTAACCGAGGAATCCTTCGTCTGGTGGCCCATTCTTTGTTCCGTGTTTGTGCCTTCCGGTGTTTTCCGACGCGACGACATCATCTACGCCAGATCCGATGCAGAGTCTGCATCACTCCTTTGTTCCTGAACCTCGATTGTCGAGATCTTCAGTCTGATTCCGAGAATGGTTGCACTCTTTTCTACTGATTGTGTAGAGTAATAGTTTGGGTGCGTGATGGATTGGCCCCCATGCCGACTACCCTTTCTATTCGCTCTCGTACATTGAAGTGGGATAGGCCGCATCTTTTCTCACCTTCTATCGAAGTTAGAGGTGGCTCTATTTGTTGATACCTCTACCTTCGACCTTTTGTTCCCGGAGTGTTCCCTCGACAATCACGGACAACGACCTTTTGTTAGTGGTGTCGCGAAGCTCTACACGAAGTGAGAAGACGCAGATCACCGACCTTCCTTCCGGTACCATGAGGCGGATCTCGAGGGCGAGATCCATTGTTAGTGGTGTCGAATTGTGGCATCCCGCAAAACCACTACTAGAAAATCGCGTTGTTTTTGTGCATTGCATCATCATTACATCATCATGCATATTAATTTTACCTGAAACTATGTTGCGAAAGACTATGGTTTTCCGAAACTAGCCCTCCTTCTATTTCAAATTAAACCCCCGGCTGCGTCCGGATATTTTGTTTGTCTAAAAACTAGTTACAAAAATGTATTGCAAATTAAATAAAATGTTAAATTATTTTTAGTGGTGCAGTCGAACGGGCCGAATGACCCGAACGACCACCCCAGAAATATAATCGGTCCAACCTAAATCCTACAGCTACCCACCTATCTACCCACACACCCCCTCCACCTCACCCCCACCAATAACCTGCCGCCACCTCATCACCTCCCCTCCCCTAACCAACCCCAAACCGCCACCTGGCCCACCTGCCTCCCTCTCTCTCCCCGCGGTCCACCACCCCAGCCCCTGTCCCCGGTCCCACCGCCCTAGCCACGCTCCCCACGCGCTGCCCCGCTCTTCTCCTCTCTCCCTTGAGCCTGCTTCCCCCCCGTCCTCCTCCTGCCTGTGAGGCTCCGCCCCTCCCTCTCCGACGCCGGCCACCGCCCCAGCCGTCCGCCTCCCTCCGGCGTCGCCCTCCCGCGCGCTCGCCCACCTCCTGCTCCTTCCTCTGGCTCTCCTCGCCGGCTCACCCCGAGCGCCGCCCCGCCCCTCACCTTCTTCCCCCTCTCCGGCTACCCCCTCACCTCCGCCTCGTCCTCCGCCCCCGCTCGGCCCCGTCCGCGCCCCTCCCGCACCATCCAGCCGCCGCGTTCCCCTCCGGCGTCGCCCCCTCGTCTCCACGTCAACCTCCGCCGCCGAGGCCCCGACCATGAGCCCCTTCCCTCTGCCTTCCCTCTGCAGAGGCCTCGCCCATGACCCTCCCTCGTCGGCCTCATGACGGCGCCCCTCCACCAAGCTCGCCTCGGCCTTCCCAGTGCCGCCAGCCCTTGCCTTCCTGCCTCCACTGGCCTTGGCAGCGTCCCGCCTCCGCGCCCGGCGCCTCCTCCCTCCATCGCCCTCGCCGGCGGCCTCCGCGACCTCCCCCGAGCCCCGCCTCTCCGGCGTTTCTCCCCCTCACGGCTCCACCCTCCGGTCCCAGCGTGCCATCATGAGCCGCCGCCTCTGCCGGTTCTCCTCCGCGTGGCCTTCGTCTTCTTGTTGCACGCTCAAGCAGAGACGCTTGCTCTAGTATCTTTGCCAGATCCCCTGCTCCGCGCGGACAGTGCATGTGTGCCCCTGTATTTTTGTTATATACAGTTCCTCAAGCCAAGAGCCCCGCTAAGAACCACGTCACGAGACACCATAATCTTCCGCGGGCCTTCGACACGGAATCGCCAAGATCCACCGACGCAAGCTCCCCGTGTAATCGTCCAGCTCCGAGGCCCCAAAACGACACCACAAGAACTCCCTCATCGACAGATCTTCGCGAAACCGCCATCTGTTTGGCCAAGATGTTTGACCACGGTCGACGCCGTGTCAAGTCCGTCATCGACATTGAAGCCCGAACGCCAAGGCCGCCATCACGGGAACCAAAGCCCCGACACCCCGATCCGAGGACCGATCCCGGCGTCCTAACCCTGAACCTTCCGAGCTGCAAGGCCGACATGATCTTCCTCGGTGGCAACGACAAACTAGACAAGGATCATCAAGGATAGCTGTCGCAAAGATCTCCATCGAAACCCCGAGAATTCCGTCGCGGCACCCGGGAATCTCCAGCTTGAAACCATCGGGCCACGTAAACCATCGACGCCACACCCGAGTCCGGCACCGACACCCGGCAACCTCAACATATGACGACAAGGTCTTCTCCTCGGAACGGCGAGTGCTCCTGCCTGGCTTCGAAGCCTGACCCCGTGGACCGGCAAGTTCTCCTTCCCGGAAGCATTGACGCTCGTGCGACAAGATCTACTTCACAGACACGAAGACCACGAATGCGACAAGATCGACACCGAAACAAGTACTCCTTTCCGGACGCCGAGCTCGCCGAGAACCCGGATGCGCCAAGATCTTCCCCGTTACCCGAGAACGATTCCGTCGAGACCGATCCCGTCGAACCCTGGACCCTGAGACCGACCCCGAACCCCGGAACCCCAAGATCTGCCGAACCCTAATGTGTGAACCCCTTTCCGAGAACCCTATTTTATAAATGGTCAACCATATGAATTGTTGCACATTAAATCATTCATCTCGCATGCATATCATGTGGTTTGGGGGCCTTATGCCGATTCACCTCTAATTAAATATGGGGCCCATATGCGGGCAAATCTAGTCTCATATTGGCCTCATTTAAATTTGTGCATCGAACCGGTACCATATCTTGCCATGTTAAGACAACATTTAATTTGCGGGGTAGATAAATAACATGGGCCATTTAGTTAAATATCGGGACCCCGGTTCCGTTTAATACTGCCTAATTGCATCGCACCTTTGCCATGCCATTCATCATACATGCATCATGCCGATCTTCTGCCGTTGTATTAAATATTGCATCCGGTGTTTGTTCTAGTGTTTTGGTTCTTCGCGGATAAGGCCGTTGAGTTGATGTGAGCTTCGTCCCGATCTTCGGATGAACCTTCGACAATGTTTTCAGGCGAGCATCTCCCCCTTTCTACCTATCTTACTTTTATAGTATTTATTCCCTCCTGTTGATCTATTGCTATCTGTGTTGCGTTGCTCTAGTTTTCGTACCCGTGATATCCCCTGCAGCCTTATATTGCCTTGGACACATCCTATTGCCTGTTGTTTGGTAGTTAGTTGGTCTTGCGCGTCGTAGCCGCTTGCTATATTGCTGTTGCGTGTTGTCAAGTGCCACAGCTGTTGGAGAATTGCCGCCTGTTTGATGTTGGAGATGATCATAGCTTTACTTATCGTTCACTTTAATTCCTGTTTAACAACTAAAATTGAAGTAAGCAGAGGCATCGGTGGGTGATAGAAAATATTTGGTTTCCGAACGCCCACTTGTGTCCCGTGGGACCCCAGTACTTGATACTGTTCCTTGATTTATCGCGCTATCCACATCCGGAGGTATATGGGACCCCACGAGCGAGCTTGATTCAGTCTTATTTCTTGGGGCCACAAACTAGTTTGAGGTTTTATTTACTATCCTGTACTTATGCCATGCTACTTCTATTTACGATTGTGCGAGGAGCACCTGTCTGTTAGGTAAGCGGAGTTTTCGCGGTATCGACAAGCCCAGCCACTTCGGGTTCCGATCGTTTCATACCAGCGCAAACCTTGAGTCCGTCTCGGTCGGCTTAGCTTCGTTGGGTCTACTCAATGGGGTGGCCCCTGAAATAATTCTGAATCCTGTGATTGCTTTGTCGTGAAGGCCTTGTTGGGTTTTGATTTGGTTTTTCCGAGGTTGATCGAGCGTGTGTTGCTATTGGTGCACCCCGGCCGGGTAAAACTTTCTGAAAGCCGTGTCCGCGGTTATGGACGACTTGGAGCACAGTATCTCGACCATAGACAAGCATAACTAAAGTTTATTGCTATAAACTTGACTTTATAATGACTAGTAATCAGCTTCACTATAATGGAATGGCTAAATAATACTGCCCACATTGTACCTGACTAGTAAGTATTGCAACTACAACGGAATGGCTAAATAAAAGTACCAACAACTGCTAGGTTTTGGGTTTATCTCATGCTATCTGTATCTGATTAGTAATTGTTGCAACTATAACGGAATGGTTAACTAAAAGTGCCCACTGCCTACTTTATCAGGATGACTATCTATACTTGACTAGTAATTGTTGCAACGATAACTGAATAAGTAAAACTGCCAACGGTGTGAGTTCCTCGGATGACTTCCTCGATCGGTGTCGAGGGGGAAACACCAGGATGGGTTTGTTTGGTGTTAGTATCAGTCTGGTTCCGAATAGGTCTTTCTTACCCCTCCCTGATAACCGCCAGTTGTATCGAGTCTCTATAGGATGTTTAGTGCATCTTTGCTGCCGATCCACCATACCTATGTAGGCGAGGACCGCCAATTCTAGCCTCGCGTGTCTTGGCCTCGATCGACGCTCCTCTTTTTCCTTTGCCCTTTGTCGGCACCCCTTTTGTTTAAGAAGGTTTTGCGATCGGCGTTAGCAGGGTTACCCTTCCGGCTTGGCCTGGCAGGGTTATGGACGCCATTGGTTATTCTTCAGGGCTCTTAGCCCCATTTGCATATTGTCCGTAGTCGGACGCTCTATCATTTTCAAGGTGATTTGGATCTTTGTATATTATATCTGTATTCTTGACTCATCGAGTCGCTGTTGTATATATATTACGTGGGTCCCATCGAGGACTGTTGTGTAATGTTATTACTTCGTTTTCCACCCGCACGAAAGTGCCTGGTGGGCACCTTTGAATCGTTTCTATGCGGGTTTGGAGGGTTTTCGCTAAAACTTGCATAGGGTCGATTCTGAGGGTGTTACACAAGGTATAAGTTGGGAATATCATGTCCCTTGAATACAAGGGCCGCTCCTAATGCTACTCAACTTTAGTCACCTGTAAGTTCTTGTCATAGTAAGTTCATGTGTATCATAGAGAACCGCCAACGGGATACCCCTTGCATATGATACATGAGCTATCCCATAATCAAAATGACAAGTCAAGCAGATAATGAGCGTCTCAGCAATCTTCTTATTTACCATGGGAAAATGGTGCTTTCTTCTCTCTTTCCTCTTTTCAATATGTCTCTTTTTTTATAAGAAGAAAGCTTCATAGATGTCATTATGGTGATGCTGCAAGTTTCCACCATGATTAGGCATGGCTTAGGCTAGCGGCCCGGGCGTTTCTATAACACACATACATAACTCCATGGACTTACAAGCTCCCCTTTTATTTCACACCGACGACATCCATAGACAAAAGAGCACGATATCAACTGAGTACAAAGTACAAGTGCAATGTTGAAAACGTTCCCCGTGACAGCACGATTCTGCTAATTCCAACTTATAAGTGCAAGCATATACAACAAAGATGTCACAATGGTTCAAGTTTATTAGGATCAAAGAATATAAAGTGTGCCATCAAGTTCGTGAGGGCTTTAATCACTAAGTTTTCACATAACAAAAATACTTTTTAATTGGAAGATAGATGAAAACAAGAATATACTTGGAATGGTGTAACACACCATGCATAGGAATTTATAGTCGACACTTTGGAACAACTTGGTTTCTTGGGAGTTGGATGCATGAGAATAGCTTACTCATATAAGTGGAGGCTAGCAAAAGACTGGGAGCGACCAACTAAGAGAACAATAATGGTCATAATCATGCAGAGTGACAAAATATTACTAATCAAAGCATAAAGTGGTACTACAAGTCAAGGACCAAATGATTATAGAGGCTATGGTGAATTTTTCATAGTCATAACATGGTGTGAGCATGTGCCAAGTCAACCCAAATAAAGCATCAAAGGAGAATACCACAATACTATGCTTTTGTATGCTAAAACAACACATGATTCCTTCAAGGCACATTAAGCAATCCCAATTGTTTGGAACAAGTCATGCTACATCAATAATCACTAAGCATAAGGTCAAAACAACACCTATCATGACATGCTAAAGTCTAAGTAACAGTCAAAGCAAGCTCCTCTTGTACTAGTCAAGCAAGAACTTTCTACTCCTCTCCAACACCAATCAACTTATTTGAAATAACATAGCGAGAACGGGGGTCCAAACTACTTTATTCAAGCAAACTAAATAAATTAAAAAAAAATTAAGACGCTCTAAGAACAATACAACTGTGCATGAAACAATAAAAACAAAGTGTCTAGAAAGACCTGAGATTTTTATTGATGAAAAGGGGATGCCTTGGGCATCCCCAAGCTTTGACGCTTGTACCCCTTGAATATTTCTTGGGGTGACATGGGTGACATCGCCAAGCTTGAGCTTTTGTCCATTCTTCATCTCATTACATCATTCTTTCTCTACACCTGAAAATTTTCTTTCATACAAAACTTCACACAATCTTCATTAGCAACATTAGTGTATTCAAAAGATAATAGACCTTTGGGAGTAGCTTTAGAACAGCAAAACTTTCATTAAAAACACAAGATACTATAGCAATTCCCTCAAAAAGCTCAATTTCCCAAAAAGAACCCAAAGAGGAATCAATAAGAAGCAAATGCAAATAATGGCAGAAATTTGTCAAAATAGACCAGCAGGTAGAAACCGATTTTTTCGAAGACCTTCTGTTGCTCAAATTAAAAGGTGTTGAACTAACGAAAGTTAGCTAAGATACTGGAGGATTTATTCCGAAAATATCAGCTCAATCCTACTTACATAGATTTTACACGAACTTTTATGGTGGAGCAAAAAAATCTGTTTCGAGACAGCAACTCCCCAAATATTACTTCCCTCTCATTAGAGGTTATTCTTGGCACAAAAAGCAAATAAAAAGAACAAGGAGAGGACATTACTGAAGTAATAACTTCCAAGACTCAAGAAAACTTTTGGGTTATTGATACGTCCAATTTGCATCACCATTCTATATCATAATTTGCCTCGATTCATTGATATATTTCATATTAAGAGGTGTTACTTATGACTTTTCATCTATTTTTGCATGTTGGATGATTCTTGGAGGATGAACTGACGGAGTTCATATTCTGATGGAAAAAGGGGTGTTTTGATTCAGTTTCGCGAAGAACAGAAAAATACCAGAAAAACTACGGAAAATCCTATTTTCCCAGAAGGCGAAGGATGCCAGAAGAGGAGGCGGAGATGGGCCACAGGGGGCCCACACACACACCCAGGCACGGGCCACCCTAGGCCATGCCTACAGGGGGTGTGGCCCACCTGTCCCACCTCTGGCTTCGCCCTCTTGCCTATATCTTCTCCTTGAAACCCTAATACACGGGGGGGGAGGGGGGGGCGACCACAGAAAGATTCCGCTGCCTCTACGGGGCGGAAAACACCGAGAAAGAAAGAGCTCTCTGGCAAACATATTTTTGCCGGGGAAATTCCTTCCTGGAGAGGGGACATCATCGCCATCAACATCATCATCAAGCTAGACTTCATCGGGATCATCATCATCATCCACACCATCATCTCCACTGGCACCATCATCACCACTCCATCCCACTATAACAATTGTGTTGAATCTTGCATAGTTCTTAGGGGAAACTTTCCCGATGTTGATTACTATTGTAGTTGATGCTTGTGAGTGTAACCATTGGATTATTGTTTATATCAGATTGTTATCCATCATCATATCATCTTTGATCTTGATCCATATGATGTCTCGTGAGTAGTTTGTTTAGTTCTTGAGGACATGGGAGAAGTCATGTTGTTAGTAGTGGATTTGTGTTGAGATATTATTCAATGGTTTAATATTTAAGTTATGGTGCTATTATTCTAGTGGTGTCATGTGAACGTCGACTACATGATACTTCACCATTTATGGGCCTAGGGGAATGCATTGTGTATTGGGCTACTAATTGTGGGGTTGCCGGAGTGAAAGAAACCTGAACCCCCGTTAGGAAACCATTGCACAAGGGAGTGTAGGATCTCAGAGTTTAAGGATGTGGTTAAGTATATATCTTAATTGCTTTCTTGTAGTTGCGGATACTTGCAAGGGATTTAATCACAAGTATGTATTAGTCCAAGTAAGGTCGGTACATTAGCACAGGTTCACCCACACAACACTTATAAAACCAAAGAAGATTAATCAGCTATTTGAAACGAAAGCACTTGACAGTATTCCCATGTGTACTCGAGAATGTTTGGTCCTCATAAGTATTTCCACCGGCATGTCCTTTGCTGAGAAAAGGATTGGGCCATTGCTGCAATTGTTTGTTGTCTTTATTTACTTGCACTTTATTTCCTTGCTTTATCAGAAAACCCCTAAAAATCCGTTTGTTAAGTATTTACAGAGATTTCTTGCTCCATAACACTAGTCAACACCTTATGCTCCTCGTTGGGATAGACACTCCTATTTATCGAAAGTACTACGATACACCCCTATACTTGTGGGTCATCAAGACTATTTTCTGGCGCCGTTGTCGGGGAGTGAAGCGCTATTGAAGAGTAGAACTGGTAAAGGAAACTTCTACTGTGAGTATTGTTTTTTATTTCTATTTGTTATTTTGTTTCCAATATGGATAACCCACTTGGTTTTATGTTTGGGAAAACTACTACCACTGTTAGGGTAGTAGATGAACCACCACCTGTTGAGATAGATTCTTTTAAGATACCTACAAGTATTGTTGATCGTGTTATGGATAATTATTATTTAGGGGATGGAACTGTCCACACCGGTGATCACTTGCTTTTTATCCATGAATTATGCGAGTTGTTTAAGTGTGCAGGTATCACAACTGAACAGGTGAAGAAGAAGTTACTCTCTATATCATTGAAAGGGGGAGCTGAAGAATGGTATAAGCCACTGAAGAATGGACAATTCTTGGAATGAGAGGAAATAGTACATCTCTTTTATTCTAAATTATATCCTCCCAATGAGATTCATAAGGATAGAAATCTAATATATAACTTTTGGCCTCGTGATGGAGAGAGTACAGATCAAGCTTGGGGGAGATTGAAGTTACTAATGCTTAAATGTCCTATTCATGAACTCCCTAACAATATTATTATCAATAACTTTTATGCTAGGCTTTCTCTTCATGATAAAGATTTACTAGATGCTTCTTATGCTGGATCATTCACACGTATGAAGTAAGAATCTAAATGGGATCTCCTAGACCGTATTCAAGAGAACGCTGAAGCATGGGAGAATGATAAAGGAAGGAAGTCAGGTATAAACTATGATTATGAATGCATTAAATCTTTTATGAGAACTGATGACTTCCGTGATATTAGTACTGAGTATGGTCTTGATTAACAAAGTATTTCCAATTGTTTTAAGGCTTTTGCCTCTTACATATAAATTCCTAAAAAGAAGTGGAATAAGTACCATGCACCTTATAAAGATGTTGTTAATCATGTTCCTGCTAGAAGCACTGAAGTTTGTACTATTGATCATATTTTGCCTGAACCTTATGTTGAGAAAACACCTTTCCCAACCAAGTTAAAGGAGTACTCTATGATTATTAGTGCGGTTAACAAAGGTACAAAGAAAACCGTGGGACCTGATGAGCAATTAAACATTGAACCTGTAGTAGCCATTGAGAAAGATCTTGTCACTAAAAACATAGAAGTTGGGCACATTGTCTTCTATGAATACGCTTATAATATTGTTTCTCATCATAGTAAAGCTAGAAAAGCTAGTGTCCCTGTTCTTTCTGTTAGAATTGGTGATCATTGCTATTATGGTTTATGTGATATTGGTGCTAGTTCTAGTGCTATTCCTTATGAGCTTTAAGGGAAATTATGCATGAAATTGGTCCTTGTGAGCTTGAGGACATTGATGTGGTTATTCACCTTGATAATAAGGAAACCATTTGCCCTATTGGTATTGTAAGAGATGTGGACGTCCTTTGTGGTAAGATTAAGTATCCTGCTGATTCTCTAGTTCTTAGTTTAGCAGCTAGTAAAACCTGTCCTATTATCTTTGGTAGACCTTTCTTGAATACTTATGGAGATATTATAGATTGTAAAAAGGAGAAAGTTTTAACTAAGTTTGATGGAGATTCTTATGAGTTTAACTTTTCCAAATTTGCTAAAGCTCCTTATGAAAATAGTTTGCCTAATGAAGATTTCAGGGTTGAACAACTTGCTTCTATTGATCCAATCTATGACCTTGGACCTCTTTTTGATGATTGTAAGTATGCTCATTCTGATAACAAAGCTGTTTCCTGTGATAGTTATATTGTCAACTTTATTCAAAGTGCTACTGAAAGTTATTATGAGAGAGGGAAACATGGTTTTATGCATCTCAATAATATTAAGTTTCCCCGTTTTATGCTGAAAGCTTTGAAGTTGCATTTGCTTTGTCTTCCTCTGCTAGTGGCCTTTTGCTTCTATAATTTGTTTTCTCATGAGACTCCCTTGCATAGGAAGTGGGTTAGACTCAAATGTGTTGGATATTTGCTTCTTGATGCTCTTTTTCACTTCAAATCTGTTTTTCCTATGTGAGCATCTTTGAAATTATCAAGCCTAACTTAAAGGCATTAAAGAAAATTACTTCTTGGGAGATAGCCCAATAGTTGTGTTGAGTCTTGGAAGTTATTACCTCAGTAATAACCGCTCCTTATCCTTTTGTTTTGGCTTTTGTGTCAAGATCAACTACTTTTGAGTAGTAGAGGAGTTGTGAAAAATGGCTGTCCTGGGACATATTTTTGTGCTGCATTGCAAAAATTCGTGAAGGAGCTCAGTACAACGGATGGATTTCAGTTGAAAATTGAACCTAAAGGTTTATTGTTTTTGCTTGCAATAATGTTGCCAATGAGGTTTGTGTAAGGCCTTGTATGAAAGGAATTTTCAGGAGACAGAGAGAAGGAATCTGCAGAGTTCGTCTTTGAATAGGTAAAAGTGCTGCAAACTAAAGGTTCGTGAAAATCTTATCTTTTTATGTTTTTGATATTTTTATTACATACAGAAGGTTACGAGACAAAATAGAGGAGGAAAAGGAGGCCAGGTGGGCCACACCCACCCTAGGCGCGGTTCCCAGCTAGCCGCGCCTACAGGGTGTGTGAGCCCCCTGGATTCCGTCTCTGCCTCGTTTTCGCATAGTACCTTCCTTATGCATTGAAAATTTGTAATATATAACCCCCCGGATCCCCCAAGGTTCGTGTATCGTGTTCTCGTCGTGTTTTTGTTTCGATTTGTTTCTGTCAGGAAACCTTCTCAAGTTTATAGCACCATGGTCTCCGCCAACGACAAAGGCAAGAGGCTCGTGGAAGAAGGAAAGATCGTTTCTAGGCGCGAAGACATGGATTGGGGCGACAAGGAGGAACAAACCGCTGCAGAGTCAAGGGTGAGGAAACCTACTTCTGTAGGAGCAATTAACACTGGACGTGCTTTTTCTCGTAATATACATGGGATTATGACCTCTGTTCCAGACTTCAGATCCTGCCTTGAGGCAGTGGAAGCCCTTCGAACCACTGATGAGTTTTGTGATAAGTATCGAGATCTAAGGATGAAGGTGGATATACTTCAAGAGTAGAATAACAGGCTTCGTGAGATGCTGGAGGGCTTTCTCACCTTAAACAAGGGAACCACACCACCACCACCAAAGGAGTAATTCGTCATCAGGTTTGGCATCCCCTTGGCTTGTTTCAAGCTTGGGGGAGTACCGTGGTATCACATCATTATCTTTTATCTTTTTACCCTTTTAGTAGATTCATATCTTGGGAAGAGAACTTATCTTATAGGTTGGTTTGCATTATGGAAGTATTTCTCCTCTAGTTGGTTATCTATGTATCCCTTGGTGTGAGTGCCTTTATGGATTATTAATGAGAAGTTTCATCTTTTACTTTTTGCACTTCTTATTTTAGTTTGCAATCTCTATTATATGATTGGTCTTGTTGATCAGTATTGGTATCACTTTGGGAGCATCAAGTAGATCTAAATTGGTTTTGGCAAACCGAGCTCTGGTCAGTAGCAACACTTTTTGAGGTTTTGAAAGGAAAAGAAAAAGCTTACAGGTATTTTGTATCATTTATTTTCTTCCTTGATTGGCTCATAAGCTTAGTATTCTTTATTTAAGATCGTTTGTGTCTTCAAGGAAGATTGCATGTTTGTCTTTATTACTTGTATGTTTGTTGGTTTCCTTCAACTCTTGTGCTTGCTACCCAGCCTTGCTAGCCAAAAACCTATTTTGAGAAGGCATACTTCTCATGCATCCAACCCCTTTAGACCAACACCTGTGCTATTTGTGTCCACCATATCTACCTATTAGCATTATTGCTATTCCAAGTAAATTCTCAAGCTTTGTCTATCTTTCGAATTAAAAATTATTTTGTTATGTGAAAACTAGTCAGTAAAGCTCTCACAAACTTGATGACACACCTTATTTTCTTGCCCCTAATAAACTTGAACCATCATGTCATCGCAGTTGTATATGCTTGCACCTATACGTTGGAATTAGCAGAACCGTGCTATCACGGGGAACGCTTTCAACATTGCACCTGTACATTGTACGCAGTTGATATCATGCTCTTTTGTTTGCAGATGTCGTCGTTGTGAAAAAAGAAGGGGAGCTTGTAAGTCCATGGAGTTATGTATGTGTGTTAGAGAAACGCCTGGGCCGCTAGCCTAAGCCATGCCTAATCATGGTGGAAACTTGCAGCATAACCATAGTGAGCAATCTGTGAATCATACTCAATAAAAACCTATGCACATAGCAAATAAAAAGATCGTTGAGATGCTCACTGTCTGCTTTCCTTATTATTTTGATTATGGGATAGCTCCTGTATCATGTGCAATGGTACCCCGTTGGCGGTTCTTTATGATACACATGTACTTACAATGACAAGAACTTACCGGTAACTAAAGTTGAGTAGCATGAGGAGCGGCCCTCGTAATCAAGGGACATGAGATTGGCAACTTATATTTCGTCAAGCATATACTCCATATTTGTTCACTTTAACCTTAATCACCTCAAGATGCTTATGATAGGGGCAATGAGAGCTCAAAGATAGTAAGTGTCATAATCTTTTGAAAGCTCTTTATGAACTTGAAATCCCTACTTCCCTCTATGAAGGGCCCTTTATCCTATTTCTAAGATGGGTCAGTAAACCTATTCCTCTCTTTCTCCAGCAAGCATTTGAGTTGTTATGTTTCAAGCATTCATATGATGATTTATTCAATCATGTTCTTTATCTTCCTTGTTTACACAAGACTCTTATCTAATGAGTATTACTTTGAAAGCCATCATTGTGAAAAACCTTTTATGTTTGAGTAAAGAGTACTCCTGTTGTGAAAATTTTGCAAAATCTTTATTTTAAAACGGTTTGCCAACTGTTCTCTAACCAAGAACAAAGTTTGCCAATCCCAATTATGATTTATCTTTATGCATCTTTATTGTGACTGCCATACTTGTTGAAAGCTAAGTTATATAATGGCGAGTGGCTTTCTTCTATGAGTTTTTCATTGGTAAGTGTGCTGCTTCTTGTCCGTATTCCTTTTATCGACACTTCACTCCATAAACATGTGGACATGTTTACTGAGCTCAGTTTTCGCTTGGGGACAAGCGAAGGTCTAAGCTTGGGGGGAGTTGATACGTCTAATTTGCATCACCATTCTATATCATAATTTGCCTCTATTCATTGAAATATTTCATATTAAGAGGTATTACTCATGTATTTTCATCTGTTTTTGCATGTTGGATGATTCTTGGAGGATGAACTGCCGGAGTCAGGATTCTGATGGAAAAAGCGGTGTTTTGATGAAATTTCGCGAAGAATAGAAAAATACTAGAAAAACTATGGAAAATCCTATTTTCCTAGAAGACGAAGGATGCCAGAAGGGGAGGCGGAGATGGGCCACAGGGGTCCCACACCCCCCAGGCGCGGGCCACCCTTGGCCGCGCCTACAGGGGTGTGGCCCACCTGGCCCACCTCTGGCTCCGCCCTCTCGCCTATATCTTCTCCTAGAAACCCTAATACACGGGGGGCGACCACAGAAATATTCCGCCGCCTCTACGAGGCGGGAAACACCGAGAGAGAAAGAGCTCTCCGGCAGACAGATTTTTGCCGGGGAAATTCCTTCCCGGAGAGGGGATATCGTCGCCATCAACATCATCATCAAGCTAGACTTCATCGAGATCATCATCATCATCCACACCATCATCTCCACCAGCACCATCATCACCACTCCATCCCGCTGTAACAATTGTGTTGAATCTTGCATAGTTCTTAGGGGAAACTTTCTCGGTGTTTATTATTATTGTAGTTGATGCTTGTGAGTGGAACCATTGGATTATTGTTTATGTTCAGATTGTTATCCATCACCATATCATCTTTTATCTTGATCCATATTATGTCTCGTGAGTAGTTCGTTTAGTTCTTGAGGACATGGGAGAATTCATGTTGTTAGTAGTGGATTTGTGTTGAGGTATTTCAATGTTTTAATATTTTAGTTGTGGTGCTATTCTTCTAGTGGTGTCATTTGAACGTCGACTACATGATACTTCACCATTTATGGGCCTAGGGTAATGCATTGTGTATTTGTATACTAATTGTGGGGTTCTTGGGATGTAAACGAACCCCGTTAGGAAACCATTGCACAAGGGAGTGTAGGATCTCAGAGTTTCAGGCTATGGTTAGGTTTATATCTTAAGTGCTTTATTGTAGTTGCGGATGCTTGCAGTGGGTTTGATCACAAGTATGTATTAGTCCAAGTAAGGTCGGTACATTAGCACAGGTTCACCCACACAACACTTATAAAACCAAAGAAGATTAATCAGCTATTTGAAACGAAAGCACTTGACAGTATTCCCATGTGTCCTCAATAACATTTGGTCCTCATAAGTATTTCCACCGGCTTGTCCTTTGCTGAGAAAGGACTAGGCCACTGCTGCAATTGTTTGCTGTCTTTATTTACTTGCACTTTATTTCCTTGATTTATCAGAAAACCCCTAAAAATCCATTTGCTAATATTTTACAGAGATTTCCTGCTCCATACACTAGTCAACACCTTCTGCTCCTCGCTGGGATCGACACTCCTATTTATCGAAAGTACTACGATACACCCCCTATACTTGTGGGTCATCAGTTATCTCACAATAATTACTTTTCTTTAATGCCTTGAAGTGAGGCACAAGAAGCAAGAATCAAGTATTTTCAAATGAAGAAGCATTAAGATCAATACTCGAAATCTCTTAAACTTGGAAAGGTATCTCATCCAAATGAGCTTTAGAGGATCCTTTCTCATCTCTCTTAGGTTCACTACTTTCATCAAACGGATTTTCAGGAACAATCCAATCAAAATTCTTTTCTAAAGCTTCATGCATTCCTATAAGTTTAAAAGGTATGTGTATCTTAATTTCCTCTCTGGGTTTGGTTTTATCTAAAGTACCCATAACATCTACACATGGGCCTAGCATATTAAAATGTTCAAAGACCTTTTTGGCTTCCTTAGCAACATCATTGAACTCTTTTAGTAAAGTTTCTAGGATAAAATCTCTCTTTTCAGGATCCTCTTCTTCTTTTAGTTTAAGAAACAAAATTTGCATCATGGGGTTAAGGTTAACATACCTAGCCTCCAACATGTGAACTAAAGAATCTGCAGCAATTTCATAATTAGGAACAAGTTATGCTATGGATCTATCCTCAATATCCTCATGTTTGCTAACATGATTAAAGAATTCTTCAATATTTTCTTTCCCAATTATGGAGCCACTACCTATTGAAAGGTTCTTCATGGTGAACTTGGGGATCAACATGGTGAGCTAGAGCAAGGTGACAACTAGAGTAGGAGCTAATTTTTTTGTGTTTTTTTATAAGAGAAAGCAAACCAAACTAAACTAATTTGATAAAAAGAGGCAAACAAAAACAAGCAAAAGAAACTAAGAAAAACAAAAACAAAGTAAAGAGAAAGGTTGTGAAGTACTCCCCTTGTGAAGACGTCCTTAGCCTCCCTGACAACGGCGCCAGAAAAAGACTTGATGAGTGCACGAAGCTTCGTTGGGAGACCCCAGGCGGAAGGTATGATGAGCACAACAACAAGTTTTACCGTAGTAGAAACCAAGGTTATCGAACCAGTAGGAGGAAGGAAACGAATCAAAGGTGTTGCTAGCAACATGGAAACCTGCACAACACAAACTCAAGACTTTGCCCCAATGAATAGTGAGGTTGTCAATATCACCGGTTTGCTGAAAACAAACAATTAACTGTATGGTGTGGAAGGTAATAGTGGTTTGCAGAAAGTAAACAGTGGCAGTGGAAGATATATCGATGGTACAGATTGGACCGGGGTCCATAGTAGAGGTGTTCTCCTTAAGATAAAAAAACATGGCATGCTGGGTAAACAAATTACAGCAGGGCAATTGAAAGGACTGAGCAAGGCATAACAATGCAATACTAGACATTCATGATCCTATGAGATTCGATTAGGCAATACAATAGGATACATATACCGCCATCCAACTGCATCTATGACTAGTAATCCACCTTCAGGTTATCATCCGAACCCCCTACAGTATTAAGTTGCAAGCAATGGATAACTGCTTTAAGCAAAGTGTGCAAGGTAAACAATCCACTTATTCCATGAACAAGAGACCATTGTTTTCTCCCTAGTAGCAACAACATATCTACAACCTTAGAGATTTCTGTCACTTCCCTTAGATTAAATAGAGGCATGGACCCACTATCGAGCATAAATACCCCCTCTTAGAGTCACTAGCATCTACTTGGCCAAGATAGCTACTAGAAACGGAGAACATGCAAGATCACAAACAACACAGACATGATAGAATCAATAAGACAAAACCATTAATCAATCTGACATAGTAATCTCAGTATCCATCGGATCCCCGCAAACACAACATGCATGATTACAAATAGATGATCTTGATTATGAACGGAGCTCACAAGATCTAAACATGGTAGCACAAAGGAGGAGATACAACCATCTAGCTACTACATGGACCCGTAGTACAAGGTGGAACTACTCACACTTCATACCGGAGGCTGGCATGATGAAGAAGAAGGCCTCCGGGATGATCTCCCCCGCGACAGGGTGCCGGGAAGAGCTTCAGATCCCCCTGATCTAGGGACGATGGTGGCGGCAGCTACAGACGGTTTCATGGAATATTGATCGTATACTTAGGGTTTCTGTATCAGGGGGACTTTATAGGCGAAGAGGCGAGGGGCAGCATGTCCTCAGCGCGGGCTAGGTTAGCCAGCCGGCCAGGTGTGGCCTGGTGGTTCTCCCTCGTCTCGTATTCCGGCTTCGTTTTTCCCACGGTAAAATATTGACTTTTTCTTTTGTCCCGTCCAATTTCGAGAATATTGATTTCTGCCTTTCTAGAACCAAAACAGAAGAAAACATGCAACTGGCACTATGGCATATTTTTAATAGGTTAGTACCAGAAAACATATAAAAACACCTCAAAGTGTAGACAAAGCAAAGCGAAGTAGATACTAAACAAGCATGTAACATAAAAAATTATAGATAAATTTCTGACGTATCATTCTCCGGTCTCTGCCACCTAGCTACGAGAGCTTCGTGATGAACTATAACATGCAGGGCATGAAGAAGTCTCTCCCCGAGCTTCTATCAATGCTTAAGACTGCAGAGGTGGAAATCAAGAAGGAACATCAAGTGTTGATGATCAATAATACCACCGGTTTCAAGAAAGACAAGCAGGGTAAAAAGAAGGTAAAGAAGGGCGGCAAACCGCTTGCCGTACCTGAAAAAAATCCTGAGTTGGCCCTAAGTCTGATACCGAGTGCTATTATTGCAAGGGGACTGGCAATTGGAAGCGCAACTGCCCCAAGTATTTAGCAGACAAGAAGGCCGGCAAGGAAAATAAAGTTATATACGATATACATGTTATTGATGTGTACTTGACTAGTACTCGCAGTAGCACCTGGGTATTTGATACCAGATTGATTGCTAATATTTGTAACTCGAATCAGGGGCTGCGGAACAAGCGATCGCTAGCAAGGGGTGAGGTCAAGATGCGTGTCAGCAACGAATCAAGCGTTGATGTGATCGCCGTTGGAACACTACCTCTCCACTTACCATCGGGATTAGTTATAAACTTGAATAATTGTTATCTGGTGCCAGCATTGAGCATGAACATTGTATCCAGCTCATGTTTGATGCGCAGTGGTTATTCATTTAAATCCGAAAACAATGGTTGTTCGATTTATATGAATTGTATCTTTTATGGTCATGAACCGATGATGAATGGTTTATTTCTATTGGATCTCGATAATAGTGTTACACATATTCATAATGTTGATGCTAAAAGGATTAAACTTAATGATGATATATCCGCATATATGTGGAACTGCCGTCTAGGTCATATTGGCGTTAAACACATGAAGAAGCTCCATTCGGATGGACTTTTGGAATCACTTGATTTCGAATCATTTGATACATGTGAGCATGCCTTATGGGCAAGATGACTAGAATGCCGTTTTTCGGTTCAATGGAACGGGCAACAGATTTATTGGAAATCATACACTCTGATGTGTGTGGTCCAATGAGTGTGTCGGCGTGAGGTATATATATCATTATTTTGCTACTTTCACGGATGTTTTGAGTAGATACGGTTATATCTACTTAATGAAATACAAAGTCTGAAACCTTTGAGAAATTAAAGGAATTTCAGAATGAAGTGGAAAATCATCGTAATAGAAAGATCAAATTTCTACGGTCCGACCGTGGAGGTGAGTATCTAAGTTACGAGTTTAGCACATATATGAAAGAGTGTGGAATAGTTTCACAACTCACACCTGCCGGAACACCACAGCGAAATGGTGTATCGGAACGTCATAATCGTACTTTACTAGATATGGTTCGATCTATGATGTCTCTGATGGACTTGCCACTTTCATTTTGGGGTTATGCACTAGAAACTGCTGCATTCACTTTAAATCGGGCACCATCTAAATCCGTTGAAAAGACACCGTATGAATTGTGGTTTGTAAACAAACCTAAGCTGTCATTTCTTAAAGTTTGGGGATGCGATGTTTATGTGAAGAAACTTCAACCGGATAAAATTGAACCCAAAGTGGAAAAATACGTCTTCATAAGATACCCTAAGGAAACTATTGGGTATTCCTTCTATCATAGATCTGAGGGCAAGGTTTTTGTTGCCAAGAATGGATCCTTTCTAGAGAAAGAGTTTCTCGCAAAAGGTGTGTGTAGTCGGAAGGTAGAACTCGAAGAGGTTGTAGAACCTTCTCTTCTTAATATGGCGAGTAGCACAGTGCCGGAAGCCGTCCCGGAGTTGACTTCACCAAATGAAGAGGGAACTAATGATAACGATCATGAAGCTCCGAAAGAGAATACTACCGAACCTCGCAGGTCTAGCAGGACGCGTGCAACTCCCGAGCTGTACGGAAATCCTGTTATGAATTTCATGGTCGATGAAATTGATGACCCTGTGACGTATGAAGAAGCGATGATGAGCCCAGATTCCAACAAATGGTTAGAAGCCATGAAATCCGAGATGGAATCCATGTATGGAAACCAGGTTTGGACCTTGGTGGACTTACCTCACGACCGAAAGGCCATGGAGAATAAATTGATTTTCAAAAGGAAAACTAATGCCGATGGTAATATAACTGTCTATAAAGCTCGACTTGTTGCAAAAGGGTTTCGACAAATTCAAGGAGTTAACTACGATGAGACATTCTCTCCCGTAGTGATGCTAAAGTCAGTTAGGATTATGTTAGCAATTACTGCATATTTCGACTATGATATTTGGCAGATGGATGTCAAAACTGCATTCCTCAATGGCAACATTGAAGAAGAGTTGTATATGGTACAACCAAAGGGTTTTGTCGATCCTAAGGATGCTGACAAGGTATGCAAGATTCAACGATCCATCTATGGACTGAAGCTAGCATCCCAGAGTTTGAATATCCGCTTTGATGAGGTGATCAAAGAGTTTGGATTTATCCAAACTTATGGAGAGGCTTGTATTTACAAGCCAGTGAGTGGGAGCAATGTGGCATTTCTGATATTATATGTGGATGACATATTAGGCATTTCAAAAATGATATTGATCTTTTAAACAGTGTTAAAATTTATCTAAACAACAAATTTTCAATGAAGGACCTAAATGAAGCGTCATACATATTAGGCATAAAGATCTATAGGGATAGATCTAGGCGCCTAATAGGGCTATCGCAAAGTACATACCTTGATAAGACTTTAAAGAAATTTAAAATGGATGGAAGTAAGAAAGGGTTCTTACCTATGTTGCAAGGCAAGACATTGAGTAAGACTCAAAGTCCGGCTACGGCGGAAGAAAGAGAGATAATGGACAAAGTCCCTTATGCTTAAGCCATAGGCTCTATAATGTACGCCATGCTATGTACAAGACCGGATGTGGCACATGCTATTAGTTTAACTAGTAGATATCAATCTGATCCAGGATCAGAACACTGGATAGCGGTCAAGAATATCCTTAAGTACTTGAGAAGAACTAAGGATATGTTTCTCGTGTACGGATGTGAAGAAGAGCTCGTCGCTAAGTGTTATGTAGACGCTAGCTTTGACACCGATCTGGATGACTCTAAGTCTCAATCAGAATACGTATTTCTCATGAATGGTGGAGCGGTTAGTTGGAGGAGTTCCAAACAACCCGTGGTGGCGGGATCAACAACGGAGGCCGAATATGTTCTTTGCGCCAGCGGCTCGAGCTTTGGATGAAGGAATTCATAACCGAACTAGGTGTGGTTGCAAGCATGTTGGACCCAATGGTGACCTATTGTGACAATAATGGAGCCATAGCCAATGCCAAAGAACCAAGGTCTCACAAGAATTCCAAGCATATTAAGCACCAGTTTCACTCCATCCACGAGCATGTCAAGGATGGAGATATAAAGATTTGTAAAGTACACACAGATCTCAATGTAGTAGACCCGTTGACTAAAACTCTCCCTAGAGTAGAACATGATCAACACCAGAACTCCATGGGTGTTAGATTTATCACTATGTAACTAGATTATTGTCTCTAGTGCAAGTGGGAGACTGAAGGGAATATGCCCTGAGAGGGAATAATAAAGTGGTTATTATGTATAGTCCAAGTATATGATAGATGTTTATTTTGCATGGTATAATTGTATTAATATGGAAACGTTAATACATTTGTGTTTAATAAACAAACAGAAAGTTCCTAGTTAAGCCTCTCTTATAAACTAGCTAGTTGATTAACAAGATGATCAAGGTTTCGTGATCATGGACATTGGATGTTATTAAAAACGAGGTCACAACATTATTGGAATGGTGTGATGAACATTCATCCGAAGTATAGCATTACGATCAAAGTCATTGAGTTTATATTTCTATAACATCATACGAAGTAATCCTAATCCTTAGACCATGAGATCATGTCAATCACTAACACCGGAAGAGTTTCTTGATAACATCAAACGTCACACTGTAATAGGGTGATTATAAAGATGGGTTCAGAACTAATAAAGTGTTATGTTGAGGCCCATGGATCGAGAGTGCAATTTTTTCATCCCTATGACGGATAGATATACTCTGGGCCCTCTTGGTGATATCACATTAGTTAGTTTGCAAGCAAGTGATTTGATCACTAGAATGTTATATCACATGAACGAGAAAAGAGTACATGTCAGTAACAAGATCAATTTAGGTATGAGGATACCTATGATCGAATCTTGGACATATAATATATTGCGAGACAATGGGATTAAGATTCTAGCGTAAAAGGTTCTCACGATCACAAGAAAGTCATCGTTGAATGTGTGGGAGTCGGTATGGATCTCCAGGTCCCGCTTCTGATTATTGATCCGAGAGGGGTCTCGATCATGTCCGCATTATTCACGAACCATAGGGTGACACACTTAAGAGACACCGACACCATTTGGAACAAATAGTTTCATGCTAAAAAGATTAACAAAGCGCATTAATTTATTTCACTAGACACCGAAACTGTTTTTGGGTTAAATTGTTGAAAGTGTTTCTGCATGTGAAAACAAATACTAGCAAGGGGTTATATGTGAATGTTTGTCCATTATGGTAATTGACAAAATTCTGAATAAATAAAATGAGTTTTATTTAAAGAGAGATTGCATTAAATTTGGTGGAAATTTAATGGGAATTTTGAGTGGAGAAGTGAAGATCCATTTTGTGAGTGGAGCTTCCACCCACATGAATGGAGGGAGGGCAAGGGGGCCACCCCATGTTCTGGCCACCCCTTGGGGTGCCCCTCCTCCTATAAAAGGAGCCCCTCTCCCTCTCTCTCACTCACACCTCCTCGTGAAGGATCTCTCTCCCCCTCTAGTTTTTGCCCCCCATGGTCTCGGACTAGCGAGATACATGTATCCGGTGGCTTTTCAGCAAGAAAGAGTTGTTGCTTCTGCTGCATCGCTGGAGCGAGGAGGCGGAGGTTGCTCGGTGGCTCGGACGTGTGTGCGAGCACGGATGCACCGCTGATTTTGTGGTGCTAGAACTTCCTCTCGATCTTGAGATCGGCAAGCGTTCGTCTACATCATCCATGAGTACAACCTCGTTAAGCTTTGTCGGTCTTCAATGGTATGTTCTCTAGGGATGTATATCCGCCCGTTGCTTGTATCTAGTAGATAGATCTTGGTACATAGTGGTTCCCATCGTAGGAAATTTTTTGTTTTATATGTTGCGAACCCTACAGATGCTACTCAAGTGCTTTTATTAATGTGATCTTCGGAGACACCTTGTCCCATGTTTGTGAAGGTGATAGTGTGCACACCATGTGTGTCTCTTAGGCTAAAGGTTACATAAATACTTATCATGAGTTATATTTGAGTTGGATGTCTCTATGAAAGAGTGGTGTTTGTTGGAACCATGTAGCGCTCAAGGTGACAGTGAGGGGTTACCTAGATGGGGAATGCGGTCTAAGGAGTGATTTTGCAGCCCTATGCAATGGATTGGTGTTCGTTATCCAACCGAAGTATAGTTCGGTGTAGCATAGTGCAGAATATATATATATATATATATATATATATATATGTGTGTGTGTGTGTGTGTGTGTGTGTGTGTGTTCAATTATGATATCATTGTTGAGAGTGTTCACTAGTGAAAGTATTATCCCTAGGCCTTGTTTCTAAGCATTGAAACACCATTTACAATAAGTCCCGCTACATGTTTGTTTGCTGTCATTTTTATTTCAGATTGCAATTACCACTTATAATCATCCATATTACTTGTATTTCACTATCTCTTCGCCGAACTAGTGCACCCATACACCTGAAAAATGTATTGGGTGTGTTGGGGACACAAGAGACTTTTTGTATCTTGATTGCAGGGTTGCTTGAGAGGGATATCTTTGACCTCTTCCTCCCTGAGTTTAATAAACCTTGGGTGATCCACTTAAGGGAAACTTGTTGCTGTTCTACAAACCTCTACACTTGGAGGCCCAACACTGTCTACAAGAATAGAAGCGTGCATAGACATCACCGAGTTAATCCTCCTGGGCCTCCCTGTCGACTCTGCCTGAGCCGGGATAGAGAGGCTCCGGCTGGGCCATTTCCACCACGTCGCCCCAAGCACACTAGCAACACAAAATCGATGTGTTACTATCTACAGCTGCCCCAGATGACTGCCCAAGCAACCCTACCTCGACCTCCTGCACTGCAACCACTGCGAAGCCAACCTCTGCTTAGACATACCATAAGCCCTTCCCTCGTATGCCAGTCTGGGGATGCCCCTGATGTCTATGCACTTCTATTCTTGTAGACAGTTATTGGGCCTCCAAGTGCAGAGGTTTGTAGAACAACAACAAGTTTCTCTTAAGTGGATTACCCAAGGTTTTATCGAAATCAGGGAGGAAGTGGTCAAAGGTATCCCTCTCAAGCAACCCTGCAATCAAGATACAAGAAGTCTCTTGTGTCCCCAACACACCCAATACACTTGTCAGGTGTATAGGTGCACTAGTTCGGCGAAGAGATAGTGAAATACAAGTGGTATGGATGATTATAAGACAATGGTGCCAGAAAAGAGCTTGACGGTGTGGAAGAGACTGGAAGTAAGCAAACATGTAATAGATCTAGTTGTGAACAGTGTTTTAATGCTTAGAAACAAGGCCTAGAGATCATACTTTCACTAGTGAACACTCTCAATAAATATATTCTCTTGATGATTCTACCCTGAACTACTCTCCGGTTGAACACTCTAATCTATGGTAGGGCTATAACATCACACCTTAAAATCCGCCTTCCGCATCTAGATAACCCCACACTGTCACCTTGAGTGCTAGATGGTTCCAACAAACACCACAATTTCATAGAGACATCCAACTCCAAATATAACTCATGATAAGTATTTGTAAACTCTAGCCGAAGTTCCACCACGGCGTGCACACTGTCACTTTCACACACGTGGGGAGAGCCGGAGATCTATTAAAGCACTTGAGTATTTATGTAGACTCTAGCCTAAATGCCACCACAGCGTGCACGCTGTCAGTTTCACACACATGGGGAGAGCAGATATATATTAAAGCACTTGAGTAGCAGAGCAGATCTACTTGATTACAAAGCTCATGATCACAATATGATCACACACATAGAGAGAGAGATAAACACATAGCTACTGGTAGAGCCCTTAACCTCGAGGAAGAACTACTCCTTCCTCATCATGGGAATCAGCAACGGCGATGGAGATGGTGGTGGAGATCGATGGAGATGGCTCCGGGGGCACTTCCCCATCCCAGCAGGGTGCCGGAATAGAGACTTATGTCCCCCGAATCTACCCTTCGGTGGCAGCGGCACAGCGGAACTTTTTGTGGATTTCCTCCAGATGATTTAGGGTTTCTGAGTCGGGAGGCTTCTTATAGGCGAAGAGGCAAGGTCAGTGGAGGGCCAGGGGGACACACCCCCTGGTGGCGCCACCTGGGCTGGCCCGTGCCACCCTAGGGTGTGGCCATCCTGGTGTCCTCCTCCATCTCTGCTTCGTGTTTTCGTATTGCTCCGGGAAAAATGGGAAGATTGGCTTTTATCCCGTCCAATTCTGAGAATATTCATTTTTTTAGCTTTTCTGAAACCAAAAATAGCAGAAAACAGGCAACTGGCACTGCGGCATCTTGTCAATAGGTTATTTTCAGAAAGTGTATAAAAATACATCAAAGTGTAGACAAAACTTAAGACAAATGATACAAAAACAAGCATGGAGCATCAAAAATTGTAGATACGTTTATGACGTATTAGCCCTTGGCTTAGACTGACACGTGCTGCATCATCACTTGCAAGATGCTCCTAGGTTCTCAGGAGAGGATAAGACCAATGACTAGGAGATACCAAGGACAAGCGCTAGAAGAAAAGGCAAAGAACAGACAAGACCTAACAAGACTCATGGCTTGTGAGTTGACAAGACCCTAATAGTCACATCATAAACAGTTGATAAGACCATATTAATCAACTCAAGAACGGTACATGTGGGTGTATATCGTCTCCTAGGCTTTCCTTATAAGAGCACCAAGGAGATTATTTCCAAGAAAACCCCCTTAGAGGGCCTTTTTCTCCTTTGCTCACGTACGAGCACACTCCTTCCTCTAGTTTTGTCACATACAGAGAAGACCTTTAGGAGGCAAGATATAGTTTAAGAAGCTTTGTAATTTGTAAGCTATAGTAATTAGAAGAGATATGGGATCTAGTATGTAGGATTGGGGTTTTATCTCACTAGGAGAGCCCTGAACCTGGGTACATAGTGTGTTCATCCATATGCGATATTCACTGCATTATTTCTTTTTGGATCTTCCAGTGTCCATCGGCCCCAAATTGAGCCTACCCCAGACATGTGACGTAACACCACAACGAAATTTTATGGGTCTCAAAAATTATGAACGCATTAAAAAAAATCATAAACATGTTTTAATTTTTTTTATTTTTAGAAAATCATGAATTTTTTTCAAAATTCATGAACTTATTTTTAAAATTCAAGAACCAATATAAAATTTTTATGAACTATTTAAAAACAGGAACATTTTTAGAAAATCATAAATCAATTTTTAGAATCCATGGACCAATTTCAAAACCGTGAACCAAATATTGAAAAATGAGTTTTTTTCCAAAAACCATTAAATTTTTTTTTAAAATCATGAACCAAATTTTGAAAAACAATTTTTTTAAAAAAACAACAAACAATTTTTGAGAAAAAGAAAAACAGGAAAAATGAAAACAAAAAAAATAAAAAATAAAAAACGCCACCACTGTGAAAGGCCCGGCCCAACAGGAAGGAACCCCTGTGCGGCTTGAACCGTTCATGCCACAGCAGCCGCGGGCACTTAGCATTTCCGAGCTTCTATACTATAAGCAATAGGACACTGCTAGGCGTCCCCCGGACGATGGGAGAGCTCCCATCGTCCTGCTTTCCGTGCTGACACGTGTCCATTTGCTGTAAAACATCCCGCGTTTGCTGCATATGTCCCCACTTTTGCTTTCGAAGCAAAAAAACGGTTCGTTTTAGAAATAGAACGTCTCGCCGGAGACCATGCAGCAAAAAAATTATGCTAATGCAGCAAAACCGTCTTCGCCGGAGACATCGTCGGAAACAACTCGTTCATGACCCTCGTCGGAGACCATGCAGCAAAAAAAGTTTTCAGCGAAGTCGGTTTTGCTGCATTAGCACAACTTTTTGCTACATGATCTCCGGCGAGACGTTCTATTTCTAAAACGAACATTTTTTTTGCTTCAGAAGCAAAAGCGGGGACATATGTAGCAAAAGCGGGCCGTTTTGCAGCAAAAATGAAATTTGGGGCAATTTTTAGGACACATGTCACACAGGGAGAGGAGGAGGACGATGGGAACCCCCATCGTCCGGGGGATCCATATCATTTTCCTAAGCAAATTGCAGGCTCTCTACGTGAGCTTTATTTCCTTGCATGTACTGGGCCCGGTGATGACCTGGACTATCTGCTGATGCAGTCATGTGTTGGGCATTGACCATATCAATCAACTTTTTCTATGTTTTTTCTCTCCTCTTGATCATATCCTCCCTCTTCAATCATGGTTACTGTTTTAAGGGTCTGTTTTTTGGTCGTGGGATTCTATTTTATAGGATCTGTTTGGTTCAAAGAACTTCCTAGGAACATTGGAGGATCCTATCTTTTGGTGTAATGGTATTTATCAATATAGTTTTTTTGCACAACTTAAAACCATAAAAACTTTTCATGATCCACTTTGCATACAACTCCATGAGATATTTTAATTACCGGTCCTATCTAACAAACTTTTCTTTTTTTATATAACAACTATGCCACTTACCTAATCTTTTGGCAATTTTCATGTGTTTTTCTTGTGGTGAAACCAAAACCCCTTTTCTATTGCATTATCTATATTTTAACTCTTGTAGTAACCAATATGTCATGCCATGTCAATCATGTGTTTTCCCAATTGTGCTATTTTTTTCAAATCATACGAATCAAAGAGGCGCTCAAAGTTGATTTTGCATTATGTTCAAATTAGTGAGAGCCCGGTTAAGAGCAATTATATTTTGGGAGCTCAAGTCCTTTCCAGTGCAGAGCTAGGGAGACCGAGGTAGGAGACTGTTAGGTTGACCTCTCCCGATCGATCCCAATGGGTCGATCGAACCCTTGACTGTGCCATGATCGGGGTGCCCAACCAAGCAATGGTTTGTGGGCCCCTATGGCAGCGCTATATAAAGACGTTGAGGTCCAGAGCACACGTTACGAGGTTCGACGTGGCCGCCACTCCCCCCACCTACAACCCTAGCCAATCTAGGTTAGCGCTTAGCAACGGGAAGCCCTACCACCACCGCCACCGCATAGCCCACTCTCACCGGCTCTCGTTGTCGACCACCATGGCCAACGGGCAACGGCTCATCGAGCTCGAGCAACGGTGAAGGTATTTCCCTCTCTCTCCCTCTCTCTCTCTGATCATAATGTTCTATACATTACAAATGCCTCTACCGAATTGATCTATAGCTAGCAGTAGCCTATCAGGGCCAAGGTCCCTGCCCCCTATGAAATGGTGCAACATGGATTAGTGCTTGTATTAGATGGTATCATATGGCTATTTTACTTGAAGATTAGCATGATCGGTCTCCCTTAAGTGCAGATTACCTTGATCGCCCCCCTTGTTTTCCACATCATGCCTCCGCCCACCCCCTGCTCCTTTCTCATGTTAAACTTTAATCTTCCAACACTACAGGACGCGCGCGCTACGCCGAGGGCAAAAAGCCGTCGGCGTAGGCTAAAATGCCCTCGGCGTATGGTACGCCGACGGCTGCCCTCGGCGTAGCATCCTCGGAAAAGGGCTACCTCGGCGGAGCACATAGAGGCCGTCGGCGTATCAAAATGACGTCGGCGTAGTGGCCGTCGGCAGGTTGCAAAAATTTTTAAAAAAAAAAATAATTTTTTTTATTTTTTTCTCAATTTTTGAATCTTTGAATTGTTTGACTCGTTAATCTCTCACTTTGAACATTTTTAACACTAATTATACTTAATGTTTAATTAAATTACAGTCTTGGTCGAACTTCCCGACCAGTCACCCATCCTAATACTACTCCAGCTCCAGCACGCTTAACTTCCTCGTTACTTCAGAATCTGTTTCTGTAAAGTAATTCATACATTGTTGTCAATACTATGATATCAATCCTATTAACCCTTATATCAACTTGTCACATGTTTGTATTTTTTGAAATTACAAACAATTATTTAAGTAAACATTAATGAATAAGTAAAAATATTATTGAATTCAAATAAAAATATAATAATTTTACTTTTTTGTATTTTTCTATTTAATATGGAATAATTAATATCTTTAAATCTGTAAATCGGAATTTAACAAATAATATGTCTAAATTGATCAGAAAAATGAGAGGAATACAAATATGATATCCATATCAACTAATCACAAACTCTCCGTTTTTGAATTATCTATTTGGTGGTTGCTTTAGAAAATTCCCTTTTTGCGCTCGGATAATGAAAAATGGCTTTTTGGTGCGATGAAAAGGAAAACTTGTATTGAATCTTTGATAAAATAGAATATTATGAACCTAAAAATGATTTTTGTAAAAAAACATGAGCATCGGATCATGCACATGTAGTTCATATCTGACCCACTTCCTACCGATTCGGCAGGAATTTGTCTTTTTCACCAGGTGGACTAAAGGTTTGGATCCCTGTTGGGACATTGTCCATATAAGGTGGTATAGTATTTTTGTAAAATGTGGTGGTATCATTTTGAATTAGCCATTTGGTGGTTGCTTCACAAAATCGTCCGTTTTTGTGCTCGGAAAATGGGAAATGGCTTTTTGGTACGACGAAAAGGAAAACTTCCTCCTGCAACATTGTTCGCCATCCCATGATGCATGTGTATGCACAATATGGGCACATTATCACAAACTATTCCTTGATTCTAGCCATAACATTGGTCATTTAACCTGAAAGCCAAGAAACCTCGAATGAGATAGGTCATTTTGTGAAGTTTTATTTGAGACATAATCAATATATCAAGTTTGATATTTTTACTTATAACTATGTCACATAATATGACACCACGCGAAGGTTTCGTATTGTTTCGATTGTTTTTGAATATTTTATGCCCGTTTTAAACTATCGTCAAACCACTACAACAAATGTGATAATCTATGACGCGCATTTTATGACGATTCTTTAAAAAAATGTCATATTTTATGAAAAAACGTCACAGTTTAGATGAATCCCTGACGTTTTTTACTGAATCGTCACGGAATGTGCGTCATATAATATCAAACGGCGGGCATGAAGATTCTTAGCTCGGGGCCGATCCTCGCTAAACTTGCATTGGATCTTTGATAAAGTAGCATATTGTGAACCTAAAACTGATTTTTTTTAAAAACATGAGCATCGGATCATGTACCTATAGTTCATATCTGACCCACTTCCTACCGATTCGGCAGGAATTTGTCTTTTTCACCAAAGGTGGACGGAAAGGTTTCGGATACCCCTGTTGAGACATTGTCCTTATAAGGTGGTATAGTATTTTTTTAAAATGTGGTGGTAGTATTTTGAATTAGCCATTTGGTGGTTGCTTCACAAAATCGTCCGTTTTTTGTGCTCGGAAAATGGGAAATGGCTTTTTGGTGCGACGAAAAGGAAAACTTCCTCCTGCAACATTGTTCGCCATCCCATGATTCATGTGTATGCACAATATGGGCACATTATCACAAACTATGCCTTGATTCTAGCCATAACATTGGTCATTTGACCCGAAAGCCAAGAAATCTCGAATGAGATAGGTCATTTTGTGAAGGTTTTTTTGAGACATAATCAATATATCAAATTTAATATTTTTACTTATAACTATGTCACATAATATGACACCACGCGAAGGTTTCGTATTGTTTCGATCGTTTTTGAATTTTTTATGCCCGTTTTAAACTATCGTCAAATTTTGTCAAACGACGGGCATGAAGATTCTTAGCTCGGGGCCGAGCCTCGCTAAACTTGCATTGAATATTTGATAAAATAGCATATTTTGAACCTAAAAATGTTTTTTGTAAAAAAACATGAGCATCGGATCATATACCTGTAGCTCATATCTGACCCACTTTCTACCGATTCGGCAGAAATTTGTCTTTTTCACCAAAGGTGGACGGAAAGGTTTCGGATACCCCTATTGGGACATTGTCCATATAAGGTGGTATAGTATTTTTGTAAAATGTGTTGGTAGCATTTTGAATTAGCCATTTGGTGGTTGCTTCACAAAATCGTCCGTTTTTTGTGCTCGAAAAATGGGAAATGGCTTTTTGGTGCGACAAAAAGGAAAACTTCCTCCTGCAACATTGTTCGCCATCCCATGATGCATGTGTATGCACAATATGGGAACATTATCACAAACTATGCCTTGATTCTAGCCATAACATTGGTCATTTGACCCGAAAGCCAAGAAACCTCGAATGAGATAGGTCATTTTGTGAAGTTTTTTGAGACATAATCAATATATCAAGGTTGATATTTTTACTTATAACTCTATCACATAATATGACATCACGCGAAGGTTTCACATTGTTTCGATCGTTTTTGAATTTTTTATGCCCGTTTTAAACTATCGTCAAACTTTGTCGAACGGCGGGCATGGAGTTTTTTAGCTCGGGGCCGAGCCTCGCTAAACTTTCATTAGATCTTTGATAAAATAGCATATTGTGAACCTAAAAATGATTTTTGTAAAAAAACATGAGCATCGGATCATATACTTGTAGTTCATATCTGACCCACTTTCTACCGATTCGGCAGGAATTTGTCTTTTTCACCAAAGGTGGACGAAAAGGTTTCGGATCCCCCTGTTGGGACATTGTGCATATAAGGTGCTCTATTATTTTTGTAAAATGTGGTGGTAGTATTTTGAATTATCCATTTGATGGTTGTTTCATAAAACCGTCCGTTTTTTATGCTCAGAAAATGGAAAATGCCTTTTTGGTGCGACAAAAAGGAAAGCTTCCTCCTGCAACATTGTTTGCCATCCTATGATGCACATGTATGCACAATATGGGCACATTATCACAAACTATGCCTTGATTCTATATACCAAGTTTGATATTTTTCCTTCTAACTATGTCACATAATATAACACCACGCGAAGGTTTCGCATTGTTTCGACCATTTTTGAATTTTTTATGCCCGTTTTAAACTATATATAATGTTTTATGTTTTACTTATTATTTACAAATGTGTAATATTTGAGTGTAGATAGATAGGTCTTATTTTTCTGCAAATTTTGATATATTATTTGTATTTTTTCGAATTAGAATGATTTAGTTAAGATTTTTCAAAGTTTAATGAGATAAAATAAAAAATAGCTACGCCGAGGGAAGCCGTCGGCGTAGCATAGGATATGCCGAGGTCAATTCTACGCCGACGGCTGCTTGACGGAGCTGGCCTAGACGATGGCTACGCCGACGGCCCCGACGTTTAGCCGTTGGCGTAGCTTCCATTCCTGTAGTGCAACATTTTGTATTGTTCAAGGCTTGTACATATCTGTCTCAAAAGTTATTCTTGATTAACATTGTTTTGTGGCTATTATAATATATCATTAAATAACTAATCATCCGAGCGAGATCACGTACCTTGATCGAGTTTCATGAACTGGCCATGTGTTCACAACTCACAAGTCCACCCCTCTCAGCGAATGTTCTCACGAACCCACATATAGTAGTTTTTTCTCTCATGCATGTGTGTATGCGAGCATGCGGCGGCGCGCCATGCATGCTTCGCGCGCACGACAAGAGCTGAGAACGAGGGGAGCCCGCGTGGGATCATGTGGGGGGAAGAGGGTAGGGGACAGAGGTTAAAACGTCAAGCAACAAACTGCTAATCCCTGCCGTTTAGCTCCGTACGCTAGCTAATCCCCGGTAGAGAAACTTCAGCAGTGATCTCTACTCCATTCCGTACTTCGATCGGCTTTGGGATGGGCCAATTTGAGTAGAGAGTAAACCAGAGGAATGTGGGGACACCGAGGAGCTGTTATATGTATGTGCATGTGCGGGTAGTAGTTTATTAGCAAGAGGAATTTCTGTTAGTTCCGTTGTTACCTAATAGTAAATCGATCCCAAGGTAATTAGGGATCTGTTCCATAGTTCAACTGAGGCACGTAGGGTTTATGCATGGCCCAGTAGATAGCTTTCCTTCACTGCCACTCCATTTTCTTCCTTTCGAGAAGAGAAGGATTGGTTATTACCTACGTACAGTATACTTACTTGTGCCTGCACACGAGCTACGTGTCTTCTCAAGCAAGTCAAGTAGTCACTGAACGCAACACGAGATTCTGATGTACTAATCCCTCAGTCCCAAAATAAATATCTTAGATTTATAAAAACTAGCACAGAGGCCCTCGCAAATGCGAGAGCATCATCTTTAGTTGGTTGAAATAAAGTTAATGTATTATGAATATCACATTTTTTTAGAAATGAGGTATGACCCCGTCCTTTGTATCAATTGATGCACACGGCCTTTTTATTGCATAGTTTCTGAAATCTTTGAAAGCAAATAGTATAGAGTTAATTATTACAAAACTCATGAATATCACATTTATTGATAAGAAAGAATATTGTTATCTTACTATAAACATGTTAAGGAAAAGAAAATATCAAAAAAGCTAGTAAAATCTTTAACATTCTTAGTTATCTATTAAAACACACATTTGTTTTGTTTGTAAGTGATATTAGATCAGTAAATATAATAATTTTTATGTAATGTTAGATCTTGTGAGGATATCTAAAATGCCTTATTTGAAATATATTTTAAAATATATCAATATTATATCAAGCTTCAATCCGGTGGTCTACACACTCGATCACATGTGTTTGATGTGTCTTGTTTGAAGTGGTCATATCATTTCTACATGTTTATCTTATTCTAATAACATCAGCCTTTTGTCTAGCCGTGACACTATAGTAATAACTGGTTTTAGGAAATCACATATTGCTAAAACAATATGTCTCCCTCAATCTTTGTCGTGGTGGTGGCACGGCAGATGCCATGGGTAGGCTAAAGTATGGGGCCAATGGATGCTAGTGGGATCTGGGGAGGAAAGATGTAGTTGATTCTACACACAAAATACTAAGGCAAAGATCTTTATTTCTCCTTCTTTGGGATACAAGTGCTCCTTGAGCTGTATACAGGGAGAAGATAAGAACTTTACCAGCACAACGGTACTACAATGAGCCGATCCCTTCCTCAGGGTCCAAGCCTCTCCTTATAAAGGAGAGCCTTGGGTTTCTTTAGGGCTGATGTGGCAAGCATATTCGAGGAATATGCTTGTCCCAATATAGTAGTTCGGCGCCCCCCTTTCCCTGTCGCTCCTCCTACTACGGCAAGGTTCCAGAGGGCCCCTCCTGCACGCCTCGGGCTTCAGGACTGTCACCTCCGTGACCTCCTTCTGCCTCTCTGTCGCTCTGCGTCTTTGTCTGTAGTACTTGGCTTGGCTCAGATTCTCCCTATCCTGCGGCTAGGGTTTGACTTCAGGCTTCTCCTTCTCCTGCAAGCTTCGTATCATTCGGCCTTGTCTCCCGTAGCTCGGCTTGTCCTTTATCTGCATTAAGGTTACTCGGGCTGACCCAGCCGAGTTACGAAGTATCTCGGCCGGGTAAGGCCTTGCCATCGTCACAAGGGTCCTGCCCTTTCCTATCTTGGCCGACCTCTATATGATTCGGCCGACTCAGACTGTAACTCGGAAACTAGACGGGGAACATCCTTTCGTCTTTCCCCGTCTTTACCCTATCCGGGGTTATCTCCCCAACATTAGTCCCCGAAGCTGGTATGGCGCCGCCGATAACCTTGGCCGGGTCGTACCAGTTTCATGACATACGTCCTGTATTGTTTCCGAGTTATTCCTTTCTCGTTCGAGGTATTATTGTATCTTCTTGTGTACGCCTTGTCCTACGCATCATCGCTATCATTATTTCTCTAGTTTTTTGTTCCTCTGATGTTCTTGACGACAGCACGATTACCACACTGCTTCTTGCGCGCCAAGACGCCTCGTGTGTCGTTTCCGTTGGGGATCGTGACCCTCTTTGCTACCGTGTGGCCCTCGGTGTGGTTCCGCTCAACGACGTGTGGTTGTGCGGTGCACACGATCTACACGTCCAACCGCCACACCCACGATCCCACTAACTTGCTAGCGGCTCGGTTATAAAGAGGGGTGCGGTGCAGGAGGAATCGCTTTCCCCTTTTCGTTCGACTGCGCCCTTCTTCTTCCTCTCGCTTCCGCGCCCGTTCGCAGCTCCACCACCGCTCGTTCATCAGAACCTCCGACGGCGAGGACTTCGCCGCGTTGCTCCGTCTGCCTCGTTCGCGTTCGCTAGCTTCGGCGTCGTCGCCAGTGAGTTCTTTCCGGCCACATCCCCTAGGCTTTTCCCTAGATTTCTCTGTCTCGATTTTGTATTCGTGCGGCGGTTCCTCTTCTCCTCCGCCGCCGTTCCTGTGCAAAATCACGACGGGGCCCTGTAGCTCTAAACTTTCCTCCACCGCTAGTTCTTCCTCCGCCGATTTTTCCGGCGAGCTCATGTCTAGCTCCTTTAGCGGTGCCCTGATAGAGGATGATGATGCTGGCTCTGGGCCCGAGTGAGGCTCGTGGCAGGGCTCCTCCGTTACTCGCCGCGAGATCGAGTGGCTTATCCGAACTCGGAGGATTCCCGCCGAGGTCTCCTGTCGCTTACCCGACAGCGAGTCCTCTCCGGCATTTCTCGCGCGGCTTTGGTCTCCCTCTTAGCGACTTTGCTAGAGAGTTTCTCGACTACTTCGGCCTTCAGCCGCATCATCTTCCCGCAAATGCCATCGCTTCCCTTTCTGCTTTTATCTCTGCCTCGGAGGGATACTTCGGCCTATGGCCGTCTGCATCTGGTCAAGTTCTTCCAGTTCGTTCTAACGTAGTCGGATAAATCTCTGCACCTTCCGAGAAAGCCTTACTCAATGTGGAGCGTCATTACACCTCGGAGGAAGTCCGTTTTTCCTCGTGTCACAGGGCTAGAGTCGTGCAAGAAGTGGCACAAATCCTTCTTCTATGTCAAGAACAGAGGAACGGAGGACAAGATTCGGCTCCCCGCATTCTCCATTGGCCCGCCCTCCAAGGTGAATTGGACTTATAATCCGAGGAAGAGTCACGCCTTGGCCTAAGCTTTTGAGATTCGGCTTAAAGAGCTGATCCACGCCGGGTTATGCGGCGAGGATCTGATGGCTACTTTTATCAGTAGCCGAATATGCCCATTCCAGAAGCGGACGCACAAACTCTGCTACATGAGCGGTCCTCTCGATCCCAACCGAGTCTCGACTGTGGAGTTGGACAACTATCTCATCTTTAAGCGTGTCCGAGCCATCTTCAAGACGGAGATGCCTGAGGACTGGGCCTGGGGGTTGAAACCGTTTACGCGCGAGCGTCCTCCTCCCGAAGTAAGCTTAACCAATAACGCTTTGTTTTCCAATAGCTTTCGTAACAGTTTTCGCTAATTTTCCTTTTTTCTGTCTTTCAGAGATTCGCAGAGCAGAAGAATGAGGATGCCGAAGTTTTGTTGCTTCCGTGGCCCGCGGACCGGAATACCCCGGACACTGGTGATCCGGACTCGGAAGAGTTCGTCCCTAAGTCGGATCCTGCCCCGGCTCGCGCTCGTGGCAAGACCCCGGCCCACGAGGAGGAAGGTGATTCGGACGAGGTCCAAGTTCTTGAGGTAGTTGCCGCAATGCCTATTTATTATGCATTTTCGGCTTCTACTTTCCCAGCTAATCCGGCCGGTCAGGTTCACAACGCCAAGCCTATTGCTTCCCGCCCCCCCGTTACCTCGGGGAAACGTGGGGCTCCTGCTGATGCCTCAGAGGTGGCTCCCAAGAAACGAACAAAGAAATCCGCACCGAATCCTCCTCGGCGCAAGATCATGCCTGGAGTTGCAGGGTAAGTTCCCTTTGCTCGTATTTCTTGTTTATCTCTTTCTGTTTTCTAACCTGATGTCGCTTTCTCTTTTCTATTTTCACAGTGCTCCACTTTCCGTTAAGCCCGGCGGTCCTAGCATGACTAGCCGTGTGACTCGGCAGCCGTCTCCTCCGGCTGCCGAAGATACCAGGTTCGAGTCTGCCAGGCAAGCATCTCCTCCAGTTCCGAATCAATCGCCCCCTCACAATGATATACCTGAGCCTCCTCTTGTTGACGCTGACTCCACTCGGCCCTCCGAGATTTCCATGGAACTAGTTGTCTCCTGTGTGAATCCGAGCGTCTTTACCGAGCCTCTTTCTGTCCCCGCAGTTTCTATAGTAGCTCCCGCCCCGGCCGAGGATGTTAATATCCCGGTGCCCTCTGCGACCGTGATTTCTCCGGATCCTAAAGACATTGTTCCCATTGCCGAGGTATCAGCTCCTGCTGATGTCTCTAAAGCAAGTAAAGCTGTCGCCGCCAAGTCCTCCTCTTCCCAGAAAGGTCTTGTTGGCTCTTCTCAGCCGAGTATTGCCGATGTCTTTGCACAAAGGATCGCTTCGCCAAAAGCTCATACTCGCCGCGGTACCCAGCTTGCTCTTCATAAAAGCCACGGCGAGGTGGTTACGCAAACGTCCGGTAAAGTCCTAACTTTCGGACGGCTAGTGGGAACAACCTCGGCTCCGGTGGAATATGCCAATAATTGGAATGTTGCCGTCGGTTTGAGGGTAATCCATCATCGACCATTTCAGCTTTCCGACATTGGCGGCCGCTTGGATCAAGCTGCCAAGATCATCCTTGATACCAACAAGATGAACGAGGTAACTGCTGTTTTGCGGAGCTTTGATTAATTTCCCATATGCTACTATATATTCTAGTCCCCGAAACTTGCAGGGAAATCACTTATTATTTGCTTGGAAGTTTAATAATGCTCTAAATAATTTAATTTTAACTTTAGGGTTTGAATCGATATTCGAATAGATCTGCCTTAAACCTTGCTTGACTTTCATTTAGTTGATCTTGGAATATCCAGCTACCTGGATCCGAATTAAGTTTTGCTCAGCTCGGATCTGTTTTAGCTTCGAATATCCAGCCACTAGATCCGGTTAGGTTTCGCTTGACTCGGATCTGCTTTAGCTTCGAATATCCAACCACCTAGATCCGGGTTAAGTTTCGCTTAACTCGGATCTGTTCTAGCTTCGAATATCCAGCCACCTAGATCTGGGTTAGGTTTCGATTGACTCGGATCTGCTTTAGCTTCGAATATCCAGCCACCTAGATCCGGGTTAAGTTTCGCTTAACTCGGATCTGTTCTAGCCTCGAATATCCAGCCACCTAGATCTGGGTTAAGTTTCGCTTAACTCGGATCTGATTTAGCTTCGAATATCCAGCCACCTAGATCCGGGTTAAGTTTCGCTTAACTAAGATTTGTTCTAGCTTCGAATATCCAGCCACCTAGATCTGGGTTAAGTTTCGCTTAACTCGGATCTGTTCTAGCTTCGAATATCTAATAATCGTTTGCTCCATTGTTCAGGTTGCACACGACCGGCTGACTGCCGAATTTCAAAGATTTCTTTTTTCGCACTGAAAATTGGAAGAAAAATATGAGAAAGTTCTCCCTGTGGTGAAAAAGACTGGTAAGTCAAATATTCTTTTCGTCGTTTTCGACATTCTTATTGTTTTGTATGCGAGATGTCGGCTCACTTTTTTGGTGAACAGGTAATATCAATAATCTCAATATTCGTCTTGCGAAGAAAGTCAAGAGCCTGGAAGGTTAGTTTTCCTTTTTATCTTACACCCTCCGCTTTTTTGAAATGTGAGCTAAGCTTCTTTTATTTCGTTTGGCTTTGGTAAAGCCGAGTTACAAACCTTTGCAGCGTCTCACCAAGATTGCACGCTAATGCCTGACGTGATGCTGCATTTTTTAGAACAAAGCGCTACTCATTCGGCGCAGCTGAAAGAAAAGGATGATGAAATAGCTCGCCTGTGCACCGAGGTGGAGGACCTTAAGCTCTCTCAGAAATCCGAATTAGAAAAGGTTGATCAGGAATTCTCCGAGGAGAAAAATCGGCTAGCTCTGGAACTGCAGAAGAATAAAGATCTCCTCGAGGCTGCCAAACTGAAAACTCGTGAAATGATCGAGGAGATCGCTCGCTTTGAGAAGAGCAAGATCAACTGGGCTAAAGACCTTCAGATAATGATGAGTTATATTCATTGTAAGCTTCTTAGAACGGCTGGATTATGTTTTTCTCTTTGTCCGTGCTGCCTCCTGACGCATTCGTGTTTTGCGCAGGTCATTTTCCAGAAGCTAAGCCTGTGAGCTCTAAAGCGGTTCTTGCAGCTCGTGTGCGCCGAGGTGTCCCTGTTGATGTTGATTCGGAGTACTCGATGGAAGATTTTCTGATTGTTGTTGGCGCTGCAGTTGTTCCGATGAAGATTATGGGCAGGGACTTGGTGCAGGCAGCTATCCGAGCCTACCATGTTCTCTGGCCGAATACCTCTGGGACCCCTGATATCAATGAGGTCGAACTGCTGGTGAAAAGATTGATGACATCTGAAAAGCAACTAAGTCTCTGGAGGGAATCGGCCGGGCGAGCTGGCGCTGATATGGCCCTCACTATTATCATGTCATGGTATGAAGACATTTCTCTTGATATCCTGAGAAATTTGCACACAGGTTCCCATTGGGTTGAGGACCCCACTTTCGTTGCTCTTCGGCAAGCTCGCGCCTTCCAGCTCGTTGAGTATGCCGACATTCATACCTGGAATGAAGGGCCGAGCTTCCTCCCGAACCCGGACTATGAGGTCATAGTCGAGGATGCATCAGATAATAACTCGGCTGAACAAGGTGAAGGTGAAGATGATTCGGCTTCTTCTGGTGACTCCAGTTCGAGCTCGGATGGCAATGGCGACACGCGATCCTCCTCCAAAGGTACTGGGCATTCAACTGCGCAAACTGATGTCCCTCAGCAGCCTCGGGCTTCGGCCGAAGTCACACCTGGGTCTGTGGAAGGCGAGGCAACCTCGGCCGAGGCTCCGCCTATCTCGGAGCATCCAGCCCCTGATCCAACTATTGCCTCTCCAGCTGAAAACCTTTAAGTTATTTCTTGTCCCTAGTATGCGGCGACGATGTCGTGGAATATTTGTCCGTCTTCTGTGACCTGAATTTCTTTTCTTTGTGTCTTCTGCGACATATATGCTTGTAGTTGTTATCACTTTGTTTAAGTGATTTGGTCCGCCCGAATTCTTGCTTTGGTGACCTGCGATTTCCTGATTTTAGGATGTATCTTTGTCTTTGTATTCCCGTGGTTTATCCAATTAATCTGGGTGTGAGCTTCGAATATCATACGAGATTGAGCTGCTCTTATTCTGAGCGTCGAAGTGTGATACCTTTCTTGTATCAAAGGTTGACTACTACTTCGGAATAATATGCGGCAGTCCCCGAGTCACTGCCTATAGCGCCGAAGTCTAGTATGTAAACCAAATTTCAGAAGTAATATAAGACGGTTTGCCGAGGCACTGCTCAGGGTGCCGAGGCTTAGTGCTCAACATAAAACTGGGGCAACATATGGCAGTTCCGAGTCACTGCTCTGGATGCCGAGGTTTAATACGTAAGATGAAATTGAAATAAGATATGGCAGTCCCCGAGTCACTGCTTTGGATGCTGAAGTTCAATACCTAAGATGAAATTGAAATAAGATATGGCAGTCCCCGAGTCACTGCTCTGGATGCCGAGGTTCAATACATAAGATGCAATTGAAATAAGATATGGCAGTCCCCGAGTCACTGCTCTGGATGCCGAGGTTCAATACATAAGATGCAATTGAAATAAGATATGGCAGTCCCCGAGTCACTGCTCTGGATGCCGAGGTTCAATACATAAGATGCAATTGAAATAAGATATGGCAGTCCCCGAGTCACTGCTCTGGATGCCGAGGTTTAATACATAATTGGTTCTTGACCTTGAGATACTATGCTACGAGTAAAATGGACGAAGTAAAGCTACATTCCATGGCCGCTTCGTTTCTTCGCCGGCTTTGTCTGCCGTGTTCCTTCCGGGGGATTGAGCGTCGATTAGATAATAGGCATCATTATGCAATGCTTTGCTCACGATGAATGGTCCTTCCCATGGAGGTGACAGCTTGTGCATGCCGGCGGTGCGTTGCACCAGTCGGAGGACTAAATCTCCTTCTTTGAATACTCTTGGATTCACCTTCTTGCTGTGATATCATCGCAAGTTCTGCTGATATATAGCTGATCGTGATAGCGCCAGTTCTCTGGCTTCTTCTAGCAGGTCAACAGTATCTTGCCGAGCTACTTCATTTATCTCTGAAGTTGTATATGTTGGAATTATGCCCTAGAGGCAATAATAAAGATGTTATTATTATAATTCTTGTTCATGATAAAGTTTATATTCCATGCTAGAATTGTATTAAGCGGAAACATTAATACTTGTGTGGTTTGTGAACAACACCGTGTCCCTAGTACGCCTCTATGGACTAGATCATTGATCAATGATGGTTAAGGTTTCCTAACCATAGACATGAGTTGTCAATTGATAATGAGATCATATCATTGGGAGAATGATATGATGGACATACCCAAACTAAGCGAAGCAATTAGATCGTTTCATCGTGTTCATCTTTGCGAAGCTTTTCCTATGTAAAATATTGTATTCCTTAGACCATGAGATAATGCAACTCCCTGGTACCGGAAGAAAGCTTTGAGGTCATCAAACGTCATCCTATGAGAGGGTGATCATAAAGGTGTCACTCAGGTCGGAAAGTATCTGTTGGGTTGTATGTATCTAGATGGAATTTGTCCCTCCCAAGTCGGAGAGATATACTTCGGGACCACTCGGTAATCGATATCAACACCTCTTGCAAGCATGTGGTTAAGGAGTTAATCACAAAGTGATATCGGATTACGGGCAGTAAAGTACTTTTGTGAGCAGATTGAACTAGGTATGGCCATGCACGATCGAATCTCGGGCAAGTAAAATATCGCGAGAGAGGGAATATATATATGGGATTGATTGAATCCACGGCATCGTGGTTCATCCGATATGATCATCGATGAATGTGTGGATTCAATATGGGTGCCTAGACCCGATGTTGATTATTGATAGAAGATCATGTCGCATATTCTCGAACCCGCAGGTCACACACTTAACGTATCTCGACGCTAGGATAGATTGGATAATTGGTTTATGAATTTTTGTTGAGTCTCGGATGGGATCCGGGACATCACGAAGGTTCGAATGGTCGGAGAATAAGATTCATATAAGGCGGTGCAGTTTTTGGAGTTCGAATTGTTCGAGTTAATCGGTATTGTGGAAGTTTCTAGAACCTTCGGAAGGGACCAACGTGGCCCCACCTTCCGGGAGGGGCATGGGCCTATGAGGGAGTGTCCTGGCCGCATTGGGCCGGGGCACAAGGCCCCATAGGGCCTAGCGATCCTAGAGAGTTTAAATCGTTTAAACTAGAGATAGGGTTTCTAGAAGAGAGAGTCCATGCCCCCACTCCTTATCCTTTGGGCTTGGGAGGGCTGGGGCTGCCCCTCTATATAAAGAGGGTGGGCGCCAACCCCCCACACCTCTCCTCCAAACCCTAGCCGCCTTGCTAGCTTTCCTCTCTCCCTCCCGACTGTTTGTGGCGAAGCCTGCTGAAATTCTCCACCATATACACCACGTCATGTTGTAGATCCAATCTATCTCTCCACCATACTTGCTGGTCGGAAGGAGGAGACGTCGAGGTGCTGCGTGTGCATCTCATGGAGGCACCGCCACTTGTGGTGCTAGATCGGATCGCGAGGAGGAGAAGCGAGTCGACTACATCACCCACGTTCCGACGAACGTTCATTGTCTGCGAATCTTCAAGGGTATGAAGATCTAATCCAATCTCTCGTTGATTGCATCTCCTAGATTAGATCTTGGCTTTCCCTCTGTTCGCATCCGTGAAAATTTTGATTTACTATGCGCGAATCCCTTGATGGTATCGAGCTAGATCTATGCGTAGATGTGTTTCACGGTAGAATGCAACATGGTTGTTGCGGCGTTGATGTTTTCTGTTGCAAGCCTCTTGTTTGTGTTCTTCTTATGGCCGGATAGTGAGATTGAAGTGGTCCAGCCAACCTTACGCGGCGTCGTTCGCGAGACCGCTCCGCACTTGACGTGTGGCTTGTTCCACACATGCGGTGGTGGATGTCGGTTTCTCTCACTATAGTTGTCATGGGATTAACACGGAGTTTGGCAACCATAATATCACCGTTGTGGCTTTCCGTAGGTAAGAATCGTTCTTAGCATCTACTCCCATAAGCCACGTAAAACATGCAACAACAAAGTAGAGGCGTCTAACTTGTTTTGCGGAGTTTTCTGTGATATGGTATGGCCCAAGATGTGATGTGTATATTGTATGCGATGATCATGTTTTGTAATGTTTCACGACTTGCATGTCGATGAGTACACACAACGGCGAGCCATATGGTTGTCTTTATAATTGTGTATGACCATGAGTCAACTTCTTATACGCCATGTAATAGCTTTACTTTATCGCTAAGTAGTTAGCTATAGTTGTAGTTGCTATTCGTGGTGGAGGCAATCATGGTGGAGTGATGGAGATCATGCGGAGCACAAGATGGAGATCATTGCGCGAGGATTGGCTATACCATGTCACATAAAGTTATATGCATGTGATGTTTATCCCTTTATGTATCTTATTATGCTTAGATCGCGACGGTAGCATTATAAGATGATTCCTCACTTAAAGATCAAGATAAAAACTGTTCTCCCCAAGTATGCACCGTTGCGAAAGTTTGTCGTGTCCAAGCATCACGTGATGATCGGGTGCTATAGACTCTCGCTCACATACAACGGGTGCAAGCCGGTTTTACTTGAAATACTTGGGTCTAGATTGACGAGCCTAGCATGTACAGACATGGCCTCGGAACACAAGAACCGAAAGGTTAAGCATGAGTCATATGAGTGATATGATCGACACTTTGTTGTCCACCATTGAAACCACATCTCTTCTCGTGATGATCGGATTAGGTGTGGTGAATTTGGATCGTGTTCACTAAACAACTTGAGGGATGTTGAATTTAGTGGGAGTTCATCTAGTAATATGATTAAATTGAACTATTTATCATGAACATAGTCTAAGTTGTACTTGCAAATACTGTAGATCACATGGCCAAGTCCAACTTCAACTTCAACGTTTTTCTTTGAGAAGGAAAAGCTTAGAAACAATGGGTCTAACTTCACCAATTGGTTCGCAATCTAAGAATCATTACATCGGCGGACAAAGGACTATGTCCTTGGGAAAGCGTTAGGTGACCCCCTGCACGCAACTTCATGGTGATGAGAAAGGCATCTGTCGATCGCGCAAAGATGATTATGGTGTGATTAAGAGCACCATGTTGTTTGCTATGGGCGGAGCTTCAAATCGTTTTGAAGAGTATCCGGGCCCTTCGAGATTCTCGAGGGCTGAAAACCATGTTTCGACTCAGTTCCGAGAGATATGAGATCTCAGAAGTTATTTAACGCAAGATGGAGGAAGGGAGTTCCGTTAGTGAGAACGCCATAAAGATGTCGGCTACACTCAACGTCTTGAGAAACTGGAATGCACGATTCGGAGGAGCTCAAGATTGTGAGGTTCTGCAATCACTCCCGACTACAAAAGTTTTGTAGTGACTCATAATCGATTGGTTCCACCGATCGATCCGAGATCTTCGCAAAGTGAAGGCTGCAGAGGTGGACATCAAGAAGGATAATCATGTGTTGATGGTCAACAATCCCTCCTTTAAGAAGGTAAGGAGCAAAGAAACCCTTCAAGAAGGGCGGCGGCAATTAATGCCCTGAGAAGAAGCTCAAGTATGGTCCTAAGCCCGACCTTCGAGTGCTTCTATTGCAAGGACAAGGTCCTTTGGGCATCGTATCAAGTACTTAGCGGACAAGAAGGTGGCACCATCAAAGGTATATTTGATATACATGTTATTGATGTTTTCCTTACTAGCCCTCGTTGTAGTGCCTGGGTATTTGATACCGGTTCAGTTGCTAATATTTGTAACTCGAAACAGGAGCTACGGAATAGACGGCGACTTGCGAGGGATGAGGTGACGATCTGCGTTAGCGGATCAAGAGTTGATGTGAGGGCCGTCGGCACGCTCTCCTTAGTTTTACCTTCGGGATTAGTTTCAAACCTTAATAAGTGTTATCATGTGCCTGCGTTGAGCATGAACATTATTTCTAGATCGTGTTTATTGCAAGACGGTTATTAATTTAAATCGGAGAATAATGGTTGTTCTATTTATATGAGTAACATCTTTTATGGTCATGCACCTCTTATGAATGGTTTATTTCTTCTAAATCTCGAAAGGGATGAAACACACATCCATAACATTGAGGCTAAGAGATGCAAAGTAGATAGTGATAATACTACTTATTTGTGGCACTGTCGTCTAGGTCATATTGGTGTAAAGCGCATGAAGAAACTCCATTCTGATGGACTTTTGGAGTCTCTTGATTTTGAATCATTTGACACATGCGAACCATGCCTCATGGGCAAGATGATCAATACCCCGTTCTCTGGAATGATGGAGCGAGCAACGGACTTGTTGGAAATCATACATACCGATGTATGCGGACCGATGAGTATTTCGACGCGTGGTGGATATCGCTATTTCTCACTTTTACCGATGACTTAAGTAGATATGGGTATATCTATTTAATGAAACATAAATCTGAAACATTTGAAAAGTTCAAGGAATTTCGAATGAAGTGGAGAACCATCGTAATGTAAAGATTAAGTTTCTACGATCCGATCGTGGAGGTGAATATTTGAGTTATGATTTTCTCACGCATCTTAAAGCAAGTGGAATCGTTTCACAACTCACACCGGAACACCACAATGAATGGTGTCGAGCAGGAATCGAACCCTATTAGATATGGTCCATCAATGATGTGTCTTCTTGATTTGCGTTATCATTTTGGGGTTATGCATTAGAAACCTGCATTCACTTTAAATAGGGCTCCATCTAAATCCATTGAGACGACAGTATGAACTATGGTTTGGTGCTAAACCTAAGTTGTCGTTTCTTAAAGTTTGGGGATCGAAGCTTCGTCAAGAAGTTGATGCCGACAAGCTCGAACCCAAAGCGGAGAAATGCGTCTTCATAGGATACCCTAAGGAAACTATTGGGTATACCTTCTATCACGAACAGAAGGCAAAGTGTTTATGAAGAACGGTTCCTTTCTTGAGAAGGAGTTTCTCTCGAAAGAAGTTAGTGGGAGGAAAGTAGAGCTAGACGAGGTTATTGAACCTTCTCTTGAATTGGAGAGTAGCGCAGACCTGAAATTGTTCCAAGATCTTTGCACCAACAATATAGGAAGCTAATGACAAGGATCATGAAGCTTGGACGATCTCTCTTGAACGTCGTGGTCGACAAGGTCGCGTGCCCTCCTGAGTGGTGCGGCAACCTGTCTTGATTGTCTTGTTGGTAGAAGACGGTGAACCTACGAACTATGAGGCGATGATGAGCCGGACTACGAGAAATGGTGGAAGCCATGAAATCGAATTGGGATCCATGAGCGAAAACCAAGTATGGACTTTGGTGGATCCTCCTAGCGGCCGAAAGGCCGTTGAGTGCAAATGGATATTCAAGAAGAAAGCGGACGCGGATGGTAATGTTACCGTCTATAAAGCGGCTTGTCGCAAAAGGTTTTCGACAAGTTCAAGGTGTTGACTACGATGAGACTTTCTCTCCCGTAGCGATGTTTAAGTCCATTCGGATTTTATTAGCAATTGCTGCGTTTCATGATTATGAAATATGGCAGATGGATGTCAAGACTACTTTCCTCAATGGGAACATTGATGAAGAGTTGTATATGATGCAACCCGAAGGTTTTGTCGATCCTAAGGATGCTAGTAAAGTATGCAAACTTCAGCGTTCCATTTATGGACTGAAGCAAGCATCTCGGAGTTGGAACCTTCGTTTTGATCAAGTGATCAAGAGTTTTGGATTTGTTCCAAATTGCTACGAAGCTTGTATCTACAAGAAAGTGAGTGGGAGCTCGGTGACGTTTCTGGTACTATATGTGGATGACATATTGATTATTGGAAATGACATCAACATGCTTAACGATGTGAAGAGTTATTTGAACAAGTGTTTTTCAATGAAAGACCTAGGTGAAGCTGCTTATATATTGGGCATCAAAATCTATAGAGATAGACAAAGACGCTGATAGCATTAAGCGAGTACATACCTAGACAAAGTTCAAAACGTTCGTAATGGATAAGGCAAAGAAAGGTTCAAGACCTATGTTGTCGTAAGATATTGAGCAAGGCTCGGTGTCCATTACGGTAAATGATAGGAAGCTATGAGCAAAGTGCCTTATGCCTCGCCATAGGTTCCATCATGTATGCCATGCTGTGTACTAGACCGGATGTGTCCAATGCTCTTAGTTTGACGAGGATATCAAAGTGATCCAAGAGTGGAACATCGACAGCCGTGAAGAACATCCTAAAGTACCTAAATAGGACTAAAGAAATGTTCTTAGTCTATGGGGTGATGAACATTGTCGTAAAAGGTTACGTCGACGCTAGTTTTGACAATCCAAGGATGATTCTAAATCTCGCACGTGATACGTTTATATTTTGAATGGAGGTTGTGAGTCGGAGAAGCTGCAAGCAAAGCGTGATCGCGGGATCTACATGAGAAGCGGAATACATGGCTCTGCGAGCGTCAAGTGAAGGAGTTTGGATCGAACTTCATCACTGAGCTTGGTGTGGTTCAAGTGCATTGGACCCACTAGAGATATTGTGTGACAACACCGCGCCATAGCACTCGCTAAGGAACCAAGATATCATCCAAAGACCAAGCATATCAACACAAGTTTCATATAATCCGAGATTATATAGCAGATGGAGATCTGAAGATTAGCAAAGTACATACGGATCTGAATGTCGCAGATCCATTGACTAAACCTCTTCCACGTGTAAAACATGATCAACACCTCAGTGCCATCGGTGTGAGATTGTTGCCAGATGTAAACTAGATTATTGACTCTAGTGCAAGTGGGAGACTGTTGGAATTATGCCCTAGAGGCAATAATAAATATGTTATTATTATAATTCTTGTTCATGATAAAGTTTATATTCCATGCTAGAATTGTATTAAGCGGAAACATTAATACTTGTGTGGTTTATGAACAACACCGTGTCCCTAGTACGCCTCTATGGACTAGCTCATTGATCAATGATGGTTAAGGTTTCCTAACCATAGACATGAGTTGTCAATTGATAATGAGATCATATCATTGGGAGAATGATATGATGGACAGACCCAAACTAAGCGAAGCAATTAGATCGTTTCATCGTGTTCATCTTTGCGAAGCGTTTCCTATGTCAAATATTGTATTCCTTAGACGATGAGATAATGCAACTCCCTGGTACAGGAAGAAAGCTTTGAGGTCATCAAACGTCATCCTATGAGAGGGTGATCATAAAGGTGTCTCTAAGGTGATCGGAAAGTATCTGTTGGGTTGTATGTATCGAGATGGAATTTGTCCCTCCCAAGTCGGAGAGATATACTTGGGCCCACTCGGTGTCGATATCAACACCGCTTGCAAGCATGTGGTTAAGGAGTTAATCACAAAGTGATATCGGATTACGGAACGAGTAAAGTACTTGCTGTGAGCGAGATTGAACTAGGTATGGCGTACCGACGATCGAATCTCGGGCAAGTAAAATATCGCGAGACGAAGGGAATATATATATGGGATTGATTGAATCAGCATCGTGGTTCATCCGATATGATCATCGATGAATGTGTGGGAGTCAATATGGGTGCCTGCACCCGATGTTGATTATTGATAGAAGATCATGTCGCATATTCTCGAACCAGCGGTCACACATAACGTATCTCGGCTAGGATAGATTGGATAATTGGTTTATGAATTTTTGTTCGGATTCTCGGATGGGATCCGGGACATCACGAGAGGTTCGAATGGTCCGAGAATAAGATTCATATAAGGCGGTGCAGTTTTGGAGTTGAATTGTTCGGGTTAATCGGTATTGTAGGAAGCTTCTAGAACCTTCGGAAGGGACCAACGTGGCCCCACCTTCCGGGAGGGGGCATGGGCCTATGAGGGAGTGTCCTGGACGCATTGGGCCAGGGGCACAAGGCCCCATAGGGCCCAGCCGATCCTAGAGAGTTTAAATCGTTTAAACTAGAGATAGGGTTTCTAGAAGAGGGGAGAGTCCATGCCCCCCACTCCTTATCCTTTGGGCTTGGGGGAGGGGCTAGGGCTGCCCCCCCTCTATATAAAGAGGGGTGGGGGCGCACCAACCACACACCTCTCCTCCAAACCCTAGCCGCCTTGCTAGCTTTCCTCTCTCCCTCCCGACTGTTTGTAGGCGAAGCCCTGCTGCAGAAATTCTCCACCATATACACCACGCCGTCGTGTTGTAGATCCAATCTATCTCTCCACCATACTTGCTGGTCCGAGGAAGGAGGAGACATCGAGGTGCTGCACGTGTGCATCTCACGGAGGCACCGCCACTTGTGGTGCTAGATCGGATCGGATCGCGAGGAGGAGAAGCGAGTACGACTACATCACCCACGTTCCGGAGCGTTCATTGTCTGAATCTTCAAGGGTATGAAGATCTAATCCAATCTCTCTCGTTGATTGCATCTCCTAGATTAGATCTTGGCTTTCCCTCTGTTCGCATCCGTAGAAAATTTTGATTTACTATGCCGCGAATCCCTTCAGTATATTGAGTAAGTCTTGGCGAGTCATGTAGTATGTCGGCTGGAAGCACAGCCTCCGCCCCATATACCAGAAAGGATGGTGTATAACCTGTTGATCTATTCAGAGTAGTCCTGAGGCTCCACAATACTGCTGGTAATTCTTCAATCCAACATCCTGCCGACCTTTGCAATGGTTCAACGAGTCACGGTTTTATTCCGGACAACACTAGTCCATTAGACCTTTCCACTTGCCCATTAGATGTTGGATGAGCAACATAAGCAACATATAATCTTATGTGTTTTTCTCGGCAAAACCTAGCGAAAGCTCCTTCTGCAAAGTTTATGCCATTGTCTGTAATAACGCTGTGTGGGTACCCATATCTTAAGATAATATCTTTGAGGAATTTCACTGCTGTGAGCCCGTCACATTTTTTATTGGTTTTACTTCAATCCATTTTGTGAATTTGTCTACCATGACCAATATGTGGGTCATCCCCCCTCGTGTCGGCTTAAACGATCCCACCATATCTAGGCACCACACCGAAAACGGCCAAGTAATGGGTATCGTTTTTAACTCGGACGACGGCATGTGTATCTTTCTTGCGTACCTCTGACAACCATTGCATTTTTCAACCAGCTCCTTGGCTTACTTCAACGCCGTTGGCCAATAAAACCCATGCCTGAATGCTTTGGCTACCAAGGCATGAGATGAGGCATGGTGTCCACATTCTCCTTGATGTATATCGAGGAGGATCTCCTGGCCTTCTGCCGAACTTACACACCTTTGCAATACACTTGTGACGCTTCTCTTATATAGATCATTGTTTATGATTGTATAAGCTTTTGCTCTCCTTACAATCTGTCTTGCTAACACTTTATTATTCGGTAACATCGCATCTTTAAGGAAAAAGAATATGGGTTGCGCCCAGATCGGTGTGATTTTTCTGGTGTGGTCTCACTCTCTATTTCTATGTTTTCCGCCGACTTTGCTACCTCGACTTCGTCCACAATTATGCTTACCTCTGCTGTCCTTTCCTTGGATGGTTCCGAGTTATATTGATGATCTACTTCCATCGGCACATTATCTTCTACTGAACTTGCCGGAATAAAGATAGATTCGGATTCTGGTGATGGGGTTATCGATGGTTTTCTGAGGTGTTCCAGAGCAATACCCGGCGGAATTGACTGCCTGGTCGATCCTAGTTTTGACAACATGTCTGCGGCATCATTTTCTGCCCGAGGTATGTGGTGAAACTCACACCCTTCAAAGTATCCACTGATCTTTTGCACATGAAATCTATACAAAGCCATATTATCATCTAACACATCCCAATTGCCTGAGACTTGCTGTACTACCAAATCCGAGTCCCCATAGCATAAGATTCGGCGTATGCCAATCTCTTTTGCTACTTTCAGCCCATGGACCAGTGCTTCGTATTCGGCTACGTTGTTTGATGCGGCAAAATGTATTTGTAGCACATACTTTAGCTGATCCCTTTTGGGTGAAGTTAACACTATTCCTGCCCCCAAACCATTTGTTAGTTTGGAACCATCGAAATGCATCGTCCAATAATTTGGGTCTGGTAATGGTGGCTCATACTGCACCTCGGCCCAATCTACGAAGAAGTCGGCGACCGCCTGAGATTTGATTGCATCTCTCCTATCGAATTGTGGAGCGTATGGTGACAACTCGATTGCCCATTTTGCTATTCAGCCACTGGCATCTTTATTTCTCAATATGTCGGCTATGGGTGCTTCACAGATCACTTTTATGGGATGCTCTTCGAAGTAATGTTTAAGCTTCTTTGCCGACATGTACACTCCATAAGCCATCTTCTGATAATGCGGGTAATTCTGCTTTGAAGCGGATAACACCTCGCTCAAATAATACACCGGCCTTTGTACTGACTTATCATCTTCGAGTCGTTCTACTACGACTACAGCACTCACTACTCTGTTGGTAGCCGCTATATAGAGTAACATTGGCTCTTTTGATAATGGAGAAGCCAAAATGGGTGCTGTGACCAACATCTTTTTCAATTCATGAAATGCACATCGCCTTGCGAGTCCAAATGAACTTATCTGATTTCTTCATTAGTTGATAGAGTGGTAGTGCTTTCTCTCCCAGCCGACATACAAACCGGCTGAGCGAGGCTAGACATCCCGTGAACTTTTGTACATCATTTAGACACCTTGGCAACTTCATTCTTTCTACCGCCTTTATCTTTGTTGGGTTGGCCTCTATACCTCGGCTAGATACGAGAAAACCGAGTAACTTTCCCGCCGGCACGCCAAATGTGCATTTTTCCGGATTAAGCTTCATTTGGAACCTTCTCAGGTTCGCGAAAGTCTGCCGTATATCTTCTAGTAGCGTTTTGCTTTCCTTGGTTTTGATGACTACGTCATCTACATATACTTGTACATTTTTTCCTATCTGGTCGTGTAGACATTTTTGCATGCATCTCTGATACGTTTCTCCTGCGTTTCGCAGGCCGAATGGCATTGTGCGATAGCAATAAGCCCCATACGAGGTAATAAATGCAGTCTTTATTTGATCGGCCGGATTTAACGGTATCTGGTGGAAACCAGAATACGCATCTACAAATGACAATAACTCACAGCCAGCGGTCGAATCAATGACTTGGTCTATTCTAGGTAACGGAAAAGGATCTTTTGGACACGCCTTGTTCAGGTTCGTGTAATCGATACACATTCGCCATACAATGGCTACATTCGGATCATCTTTCTTCTTTTCTACTAGCACTGGATTCGACAACCAATCCGGATACAACACCTCCATGATGAACCCGGCCGCGAGGAACCGAGCTATTTCATCCCCTATTATTTTCTCTGTCTTGGTGACGGCGGAGGTTGTTTCACCGGCCTTGCTCCTGGCCTTACATTCAGAGAGTGCTCAGCCAACTCCCTCGGAACACCTTGCAGATCCTGAGTTGACCATGCAAATATGTCCCGATTCTCATGGAGGAAGTTGGTGAGCTCGCTTTCCTATTTAGCATCTAGGCCCGCGCCAATAGTAACAGTACGCTCTGGGAATTGCTCATCTATCTGAAACTTCTTCGTTTCTTTAGTCAGCTGAAAGGATACACTTCCATGTGGATTGGCTAGTGCCGGCATATTCAGCTGTGCCAACTGAGCGAGGGCTGCTACCTCCTGAATCCTTCTTTTTTCTCTTGCTATAACCAGTGATTCGGCCAAATTTGACCCGACTGAAGCACATTCCATTGACTTCTTGCAAAACCCTGCTACCATTATCACTCCTTGTGGTCCGGGTAGCTTCATTTTCAGATAACTTATATGACAACTGCTCATGAATTTGGCCAACGTGGGCCGTCCGAGTAAAGCATGATAACAACTCTCTAGATCCACCACCTTAAACTCTAAGTTTTCTACTCTGCAGTTATCTCTAGTGCCGAATAAAACATCCACTCGGACTTTACCAATGGGTTCGCATGAAAGCCCTGGCACTATCCCATGGAAAGTGGTCCTCGTGGATTGCAGCATGTTCTGCGATATCCCGAGTTTATGCATGGTATCTTTGTACATGATGTTGATACTGCTTCCATTGTCAATGAGTACTTTTGAGAATTTCACATTGATGCTTGGTCCAACCAATGTCGGATCCAACACGAGTGCATACGACCCGGGATTTGGCATTATCTTGGGGTGATCCTTTATGCTCCAAGTTACCTCCTGATCTGACCAAGGCACATATCTTGGTATTGTAGGCATAACCGCATTTACTTCCATATGTATGCCAGACACTCTGCTTGTCTTGTTGCGAACAACACGCAATAAGACTGATGATGTTCTCTGTAACCATTGCGTCCAGTATTCGCTGGATTTGTCCTTCCGTCCTGGACTTGGTTCATCACTTGATGTAACGCATCTCTCCAATCCGAGTTATCGTACCTCGGGGGAGGAGGCGGTAACATCAGTTGCTGTGCATTTGCTCCAGTCAACTGTGGTTGATGTTGCTGATGTACTTGATGGGGCGCTGCCTGAACACCTATGGGTTTTCCCATTGCATTTTTCATCCATGCACATTGGCGAGTCGTATGGTTGGCTGGATTGGATGGGTTTGACGTGTGAAATTTGCACGGCTGATCTAACATAGATTCGAACGTGTACTTCGGCCTATCTTGCCACTGTTTGTTTTGTTCTGGGGTCCATTGTCTTTTTCCTTCATTCCTTGGTGTCCACTGCTGAGGACCGTTCTTCTGCCGTTGAGTCGCTCCGTGACTCGGCGGATCTCTTATCTTGCTGCCACTTGGGCCGAATTATACCTATAATCCGGCCTTTCTTCTCTTCTCCTTCCTCTGAAGTCACTGCGCCTGGATGACCCGGCCAAATCTCTTGCATAATGATCTTGTTGCTCCCGATGATCTGCCGACATTAACTCTGGTTGCGTTGGATCTCCTAATGCATAGGAGTCCAATATTCTGATAGTTTCTGCGAGTGTGGTCGGCATATCTCTTTGCAGACGTTGCCATAACACGCTGGCATAACGACATCCTTGAGCAAACCAAGCTATTTCTTGCGACTCTATAACTCCTTCACATGAGTTTCTCAGGTTACACCATCGAGATAAAAACTCTCTATCTGTTTCATTCGGCCTCTGCTTGCACATGGATAACTGTTGCGGCCTGTTTGGCCTCTTGTATGTGCTGGTAAAGTTGCTGACGAACATTTCCTCAAAATCCAACCAACAGTTGATACTGCCCGCTGGTAGATTATTCAGCCATACCCTAGCTGGTCCTTCCAGCATTTCTGGGACATACCGTACTGCCCATCGTAAGTTCCCACCCGCTATTTTCACAGCAGTGGCATAGTCAATCAACCAGTCTTAAGGTTTGGTACTTCTATTATACGTTTTCGTGCCTCTTGCTAGCTGAAAGTTCGGCACAGGTGGTTCGCCCATGATCCGTGGTCCAAAGCATGTTGGACCTGGTGGACCCTGTTCCTCCAACAACTCGGACCGGTATAGTCGGTCCAGCTTCACTCTTGCATCATTTGATGGCAAATCTCTGTACATAACTCTGTCTTGAATTCCATAGTGGTTATTTCCACCGTGGATCGCATATTCCATCTCGGAATAACCATCATTGTACCTCTCATTCACTTGATTATGGCGAGCTGGCCTCGTCTCTCTTTCCTGCCGGGGTTCATGCCTGGGTTGCGGGTTGAGTGGCAGTTCTCTCCTTACTTCGACTGGGGTATTGTTCTCATGATTGCCTCTTCCGAGTTCTCTTCTGCCGAGGTCTCCATTGCCTCGGCTTCCGCCGTCTTTCTCAATACGGCCGGGATTCCTCTCACCACTGTTACCTCGGCTTCCATTGCCTCTGTTGTCGTTTGCCTTCCCGGCTATTGCCGGATCATACGGAACAATTTGCTTGTTTCTCTATCCTGAGGTTACAACTTTGTCCTTTCGTGCATTATTTCCGGGTGAAGATGCTGCTGCCACGGACAAGGCAGGTGCTGCTCTGAGCATTTCTTTGTTTTGCTGGTTCGCGATGCGCACCAGCTCATTCACTCTTTCTTGCTGTTTCTGCCGGGCTTCACCGGTCAACCCTTCTAACTCTAATGCTGTGGCATTTGCCGCTCTTAGGTTCTTTGCCGGGGTACTGTACCTCGGCAAACCCAAATCAAGTGATCCCGCCTTATGAGCATCATGCTCTTTGTTGATATCATCTATGAGGTTCTTCCCTCTCAATCTTAACTCATCCACCCGTTTTGGCGCGACGTCAAGCTTATTAGCTTTAGCATATTCTCGCAGAGTCCTGTTTAAGGACTCCCGCAAAGCCGACACCTTTTTGGCCTTTACCAGCACCTTTTGCCTGGTTTCTTCTAACTCTTCCTGAGCATTTGCCGGATCAAGTATCGGCGCTACAGGTGTAGTCAAGTTTTCTATGGTTGCCTGAAGAATATTCTCTGGCCTTTCCAGAGGTGGCCCTCTTACTCTTGGTGCCTTTGGGGTAGCGTCCTGCACCTCGGTCTGGTTGGTCACTGGAGGGATTACCTCGGTGGGTAGTGGTGTTGTCTGCCTGGGTGCGCCCTGTACGCCTGTGGTGGGGTCTCTGGTCGATCCGGCAGCCGCTACTCCCGCTTGCACTCCGGCCGCGACCATCACCTCGACGCTGCCTACGGGACGCGCTCCGCGTGGACGGATCGCAGCGCTAAGAGGTGGCTCTCCTGCAACAACAACTTGGTGAGGATAAATGCCGGAGATGTCGACGCCGACGTAGATCCTGTGCCTGCCCAGGCTGATGAAGACGCCGTTGCGCGGGGGAGTTTTTCCCCTGAAGCTGCCCGCATTGTCGCTGACGTAGTCACAGAGATCAAACCTCTGGACCAAGCCGAAAACAACACGCTCGCCAGTGTTGATGAAGTTTCCCGTCCGGATCACAACTCCAGCTAGCATCGCTGCTGTCCCCACGGTAGGCGCCAACTGTCGTGGTGGTGGCACGGCAGATGCCATGGGTAGGCTAAAGTATGGGGCCAATTGATGCTAGTGGGATCTAGGGAGGGAAGATGTAGTTGATTCTACACACAAAAGACTAAGGCAAAGATCTTTATTTCTCCTTCTTTGGGCTACAAGTGCTCCTTGAGCTGTATACAGGGAGAAGATAAGAACTTTACCAGCACAACGGTACTACAATGAGCCGATCCCTTCCTCAGGGTCCAAGCCTCTCCTTATAAAGGAGAGCCTTGGGTTCCTTTAGGGCTGATGTGGCAAGCATATTCGAGGAATATGCTTGTCCCAATATAGTAGTTCGGCGCCCCCCTTTCCCTGTCGCTCCTCCTACTACGGCAAGGTTCCAGAGGGCCCCTCCTGCACGCCTCGGGCTTCAGGACTGTCACCTCCGTGACCTCCTTCTGCCTCTCTGTCGCTCTGCGTCTTTGTCTGTAGTACTTGGCTTGGCTCAGATTCTCCCTATCCTGCGGCTAGGGTTTGACTTCAGGCTTCTCCTTCTCCTGCAAGCTTCGTATCATTCGGCCTTGCCTCCCGTAGCTCGGCTTGTCCTTTATCTGCATTAAGGTTACTCGGGCTGACCCAGCCGAGTTACGAAGTATCTCGGCCGGGTAAGGCCTTGCCATCGTCACAAGGGTCCTGCCCTTTCCTATCTTGGCCGACCTCTATATGATTCAGCCGACTCAGACTGTAACTCGGAAACTAGACGGGGAACATCCTTTCGTCTTTCCCCTTCTTTACCCTATCCGGGGTTATCTCCCCAACAATCTTGTAATAGGTAAGTTTGTTTTTAAATTTTCCCGCTAAAGACACTGACTATAATTGATTAGTGCATCTAGGACAACATTTTTTTTTTGGATATGGTCGAGCTTGCACACATAGTATGTTTCTTAGATCTGATATTTTTCTTCCAAATGGCATATATCACATGTACATGGACAACCTCATAAGATTTGTTTCTTCCCACTTCTATTCATTGACCCACCTCATCATTGAAAATGTCTAGTTAACTTGTTTGGTTGGTGATTGCCATCATATCTAGATTCCTCTAAACATGTTCATCATCTCTCACTCAGTGACGTGAAAGTTTATTTATATATTTTTGTATTTCCCTTCCATTGACGTCAATCATTCTTTAGCACAATGTAAGTCACCTATGGACACAATAGACTTTATGTGCTTTTTGTAGTTCATTTTCTATGATGCACTCCTTCCCACACACGCCATTCATATTATTGATCCATTACTACTTCATCGTATCACAACATGTCTCTATATTCATAAATGTTTACGCTTGTATCTATACATATATATTGATAGGTAACTCTTGTCTTATATAGAGAAACTCATTCAACCATATACTCAGACCCATGTCTCATATGCATATAGGACACTTCACTTCTTCCCCATTTATGAATTTTCTCTTACTATTAACCACTTTGAATTTTGTTAATGAAAACAATTTTTTACTCTCTCCTATCCATAATAAGTGTCGGTGATTTAGTATAATTTTGTACTAAATCAACTACAATTAGTATAGAATAAAGGAAGTAGCTGGTTTCGATCCAAGGCGTACATCTTTCTGTGTCTATTGAAATCGAGTCACAAAATATTTGCATTATGGAGATGTCATGTTCATGAGGATTTCCATCGCCCAGTTTGAGCGAGTATAAGAAATGACAGATTAGAGCCCTCATCTTTTTCTTAGTCCTGACTCCTCCGTCTCATTCCCGCTAGTGCACGACGTTTGCCCAATCGTGTTCATATTTTTATACACATTTACTGTTAAATTTGCACTGTTAATTTCTAATACTATGTAAAATTAACGGATCATATTATTTAGTCTATGTGGGATGAGGAAAATATATTTATAAACTCTTTTTTTTTGAAACAAATAGATTTATAAATTCTTTGACAACACCGGATCCTTGCCATAGGCACCTTCCTTTAATTTGAGAGAGACGGTAAATTTATTTTGTCATAGAGAGAAAAATATGAAAATCCCAAGCATGCTGCAATATTGGAGAGACAAATAGTTGTACGGCAAGTACCAAAGACGTCACATAGTAGTCTGTTTTTTTTTTGGCGTTGCAATAGTAGTCCGGTTAGTGTTGTTGACCCGCGTTAGATCAATAACGTGTGTAGCTAGGTAATCAAGTTAACGTGACATGATACTTCTTTTGTACACATATACGTACGTAACACTATTTATATTTTAGTTTCAGATTAAATCTTAACCTTCAATTTTTTATCTAACTATCAAAATTAATTTAGGTGACGTGGATCAACGTGGTGCCTCAAAAACACCCTTATATTGCTTTTAGTATATAATAGATTTGGATAAATCAAATTTTGACAAATCAGAGACATCTATTTTGATATATAAGTTCGTCCAAATTTTAATAAATTTAAAACATCTATTTTAAGACGAAGAAATTACTTCTCAACACAAGGCGAAGTGCAACTCGTTCCCCACTTCACCTACCATGCTTCCATGCATATATGCGTGTCTACCAAGATTTTGACTGCATACTGATACTCTAGGATGCTACTATAGGGTAGTTCTAGTCGAGTAGTATTTTCTATGAATCAAACTCTTGCATCGATATACTGGCGTGACAGAGAGACGAGAGAGGGAAACAAACTTTTTCCTTGGCTAGAGGAGTTTGACGAGTTGGCCATGGTGAGCGACAGCGACGGCGAGAGGGGGTGGTGAGCTAGGCGGCGGCGATGCTTCTCGTTATTACTACGCTGCCTAGATAGATAGGGTTTGTGTCGGTGAGATGTACGGCGCCGCGACAAACATCGTGTTGTGTGCTGCCGGCCCCACCCTCTTTATATACCACAGGTAACAGGGACCCACCAACAATAGAGGGTTGGACACCCCGATCAGGACACAGATCTAAGGGCCTGGTGGGCCTTTGGGCCCACGCATGAAGAGATCATCCTAACACATACGAGTATTCTGCCGGTTTTTCTCTCTGCCCGATAAATCGATCCATCACTCTCATGATGTCGCACGTGTGTACATTACATTCAAAGTCGTGATAGGACTCGTACATGAGAGTTGCAACATGGCCGGTCTTTGCTTCAACTAGCCACCTCGCTAGCTTGTTTTCTTATCCTTGATAAACATACATATGAATTTTCAAACATCATTCGACAACCATGTTAATCATGTGTTGTTTCAGAACACCAGGTGCAACGTAGAGGCACCCATTAGCAATTAAACACCGTGACCTACAGGCTGGTGGCCAGCAAGGTGATTCAGATCTCTCTCTCTGAGATGGAAGAGGGGAAGGGTGCATTGTGGAATCTCAAGCTATACATTTTTCCTAGGGTTTCTTAGCATTGAAAATGCCTCTGCTTCTCATGGCCGGAAGACGACTTTCATTAACCATGTGACGGTGAGGCGTGAAGCCTATAATCTTAGACATTTTCCAAGCTCCTCACAGCGGGTGGCATCTTGGAACACCCCAGTTTTATTTAAATAGTACTTAGGATTGTTTGTGCATTCATAAGCATCATTATTTTGCTAAAACAAATAATGCAAAGCAAAACAGATGTAGAACCTAAACCCTAGTTTTCCCCTCTCTTTTTAAAAGCAATTCAAAATGTTTTGAATTTTCTAAAAGTACCAAAATGTATGGAGCCCAAATGGACTAAAAGGACTCCACAATATTTCAGCAGTTTTACAAAGCCCTTTGGTATTTTGAAAATGCTTAAATATATTTCAAATGAAGTTTACAAATTGGAAAAGGAGAAAGAATTTGGAAATGGTTCCAGAAATAAAACAGAGCTAGCAACAGCAGCCCGACCCATCTCTCTCTCTCTCTCTCTCTCTCTCTCTCTCTCTCTCTCTCTCTCTCCCTCTCTCTCTGCCTTCAGCCCAGCTAGCAGCCCACCAAGGCCTAGGACCAGATACCCTTTCGGCGCTTCTGTTCGTCGTCTTCCCCATTGCTGCCAAGCAGCTTCCTGTCGCCACCTCCTTCGTCGATCCGATTCGCCCGCTCAGCGCCGTCTACCATAGTCCGGAGAGGATAAGATGGCCACCGCGAGCACGCCTCTCCTGCCCTCATCCATTCCCGCTGTCTCGCGCGCCCTCTCTCTCTCGTGTTCCCCTCGTGAGCCCAAAACCCTAGCCGGAGGTCCCCGCTGTCCACGCTGCTCCCAGCCACCTCGTGCCCCGCCGACAATGCCAGGAGATCCGCCTCGCCACCCTAATCCTCCCTGCCAAAGCACGCAATCCGGGAAGGCCCCATATCGCTAGAATCGAGCACGCCGCACCGCCGGCCGGCGCAGTTCTCGTCATTGATGCGCTGTCGTCTGACCTCTCCGTCCTCGCCGAGGTTGTACATGCATTAAGGGTGAACCACGGTCCTCCTAGACCTCCCCTCAGCCTTTTTCGCGCTCCATAGCCGTTGCTCGCCGTCGTGCTGCAAGCACCGCCGCCGCTCGCCGTCGTAGCCACGCCTCCGGTGCCCAAAACCTAGCGGTGCCACCTCTATCTTGCTTGACGTGTTACCCTGGTTCGGACGCGCCTAGCTCTGCAGCCCCGTGCACTCTCCTGCATTGCCGCTGATCACCGTTTGACGCGCTCACCGGCATGCCTAGGTGTCGCCGACATGTCACGAATGTGGCGTCCACATGAGCGTGATGTGGCGCTGACCAAGCCACCGCGGCGTGGCTGCTGACCTAGCCACCCAACGATCGGCCCGTGGCTAGTCCCTGCTGCGGTGTAAAAAGGTTTAATACCTGCGCTGACATCAGGATGACGTAATAAATGTTTTAAATGGTTTAATAATTTCAAAATTTGGTTAAATACTAGGAATTCAATAACTTATTATTTATAAGTTAGAAAAATACAAATAATATATAAAAATGTTTAAAAAATTAGATCTATCTCATAGCATCAAATTCATGTATTGTTAAGAAACTTTAATTATAAGTTTAATTAGATAACCAAATGAACCCGCGCAGGTGATTCCGAGGTTCCCCTGAATTAGTGTTTGCATCCCTCGAACCCCGTTAAATTGTCATGCATGTTATTAGGGGTTCATATTAGTACTATTTAACTTGTCATATCATCATCCTTGCTTGAGCATCGCATCTAGGGGTGGGCAGAAAAACCGATAATCAGAAACCAAACCCGAAAAGACCGAGAGCGAAACCGAATAGACCGAGACCGAAAGGACCGATAAAAAATTAGGTAGCAAATTTTGTAGACCGGATTTTGTTCGGTTAATTCGGTCATTAGTTCTTGTTAACTGAATGGACCGAAATGACCAAACTTTAGGTGAGAGTGGCCTAGTTCCAAAGCCCTAGTTTCCCATAACTATATATTTATCTTCCTCGTCTAAGCCAAATTTAGTATTATTAAATGTTAGTTTCCAACAATTAATATGACTATATGAAGTGTAGTTTATATTCAAATTACAACTGAAATAGTACCGAATGGTTTACCAAATATTATCCAACTTTTGTATTTGATAATATCTACCACATAATTCGGTCATGACCGAAACCAAACCCGAATTATCGGGTAACCGAATTTATCGGTTAGTAAAAATAACAAGTAAATTTCGGTCTTTATTTTTTGAAGACCGATTTCAAAAATAGACCGATATGCAAAGACCGAATTTTCGGTCATGACCGAACACCCACATCTGATCGCATCAATGCCATGTGATAATTGTTTCCCTTTCTTTCCGGTGTCTGGTTCTTCTCGGTAGAATACGATGTCAAGATCAAAGACCGAGATCAACATCATCGAAGACCGAAGATCAATACTTGACCAACTGTAACCAAGTCAAGTACACGATGTCCGAAGATCTGCTTATTGGTTATTAATAGGCAAATGCAAGCAAAGCCCCGCCATTATACAATCATATTGTTTCAAAGTATTTCAATTATTTCCATGATGCATAGGATTCTGTTGTGGTCTTCTATCGATAGATAGAGTATTCTATCTATTGTATTACTACATTTGAGCTTATATTACATGATCCACTTCTCCTAGCATAACTAGGTTTGGCTTGTGTGAAAGTGCTAGAGATATCTGTATCTACTTAGCCATGCTTAGCTATTGAGTCTAATTCATCCAGATGATATATCAATGTAGAGAATCTAGTATGACAGGAGATCGAGATATACTAATGAGGTGAGATCAATGGTAAAGGTTAAACATGCTAAGGCTTGTATGGGAGGCCACAGTGGGATGTGGTTTTTGTAGTTCCATGCTCACCACCATTAGGACCCGAGTTCTTGCCTTTGGAACCGAGACGAGCGTACAACCACACGAGGCCTAGAAATTCCCATGACTAACTAACTTGCCTAGTATATTTCATGAGTCACATAGTTCAGGTGTTCCATTCGACATATGCATAGAAAATGTTTTGAAAGATTTGGCGGTTGAAGGTGCATCATAACTGGTAGGGAAGCGTGAACAAGGTTGCTTGAGGTAGATAGCGCCCCTGGGAAACCAACATCGCCTCATATCTCTAGGGACCGGCTTCGGGATTTCACCCGTTACGACGAAACCATCCTTAGAGTGTGACTCATGGTCTCGGCGAAAGCAATGTAAAGGTCATGTCCAATCATCCTCTATCGGTCTTCCAAGTAAGAGGGCTAATGATCTAGCATTAAGAGTCAGTTAGTACATGTGGGTAAAGTTGTATACTGAAAGATTAATTGCCCCTATGTGTGGTTTTGGTGATTAATGACAATCCCGATGGACTAATGTTTTCACTGAGTTTTATATGAAGGAATATTCCATAGGTCATGCTTGTAGTGTGTGTTAGATTCAAGTATGGATACCATGAAGATAAAGATATTCCTTGAGTATTGGCATCAAGATCATCGAGTTGAAGAGAAGAATATGATATGATCAAGATCTTGAGAGTGGGATTTCAATAGAAGAATTCAAGATATGGCTCTAAGACGGTGTCATGATAGCCTCATTAGTTGATCTATGATTGACTAAGATTTAGAGCATGTAATCAAATTAAGAGTTTTTTATATACCTCAAGATAATGAGATGGAGCATGATAAGATACATGGTTTACCTATACAAAGAATAAAGAGTGATTTCAAGTTGGTCAACACATGAAGCATAAAGAATGTACCACATGATCTTTTGGTATGGTAAGCCTTGTCAATTATGCATCATGAACTAACCCATTATATATGTGCCTTTGCGTTTTCTATATGGGATAGGTATATTTCCATGGTTATGCTTCAAAAGTGAAGATCTTATATAGCCCATGATAGGATGACATCAAGTGGTGATCGTCATCAAGGTTGAGAAGGGGAAGTTCAAGATAAGCATCTCGAGAAGATCATTTGCTTGAAGCTTGCCATCCATATTGGTGATAATGGACATGTGAAGACATGTATTAATGAAGCTATCCAATAATGGTGTACGGAAGAGAAAATTAGGAGCCTTCTCGAAGCAACAATGATCAAGTGATGCATTCCGGCTTGGATGGAGATTGAAGTGTTGTCATCAAGGTCAAGCGGGATGCGTAAGGCAAAGGTATGTCCTTGCTAGGTTTTCCTTTTACCGGTCTCAAGGTGGTTGTTGGGAGACCGGGTTATAGGATACATAGACGCACTATTAAGAGGGGCTTTCGGTTGGGTAACTTGAGCACATCGTCATAGGGAGCTCAATACTTTGCATACTTTGCATCTTCCTATTTTGTTTCCTCTTGGTGTTTCTCCATGTGAGGTTCTTGAGCTTGTTTCTAGATCTTCAACAAGCCCAAGTTCATCAAAAACGGAATTCGTATGCATCTTCTATGGCGTTTCCGAGTTTGAAGGTTTTATTGGTTCTTCGTGTAGGGAGGCTTCTTACCTTTCTTTATTTGGTTCTATCCTTATTTGCTGGACTATGATTTTTCGCTGCACCATCTTATAGGGCTTGTTGTCCTTGTCAAAACAAGCCCAAGATCAGCGAAATCGGAGTTCGGACGCAAAAGTTATCGCTGTTTTCGTGTGTCCTGTTTTGTTCGTGAGCCGAGCAGTGTCCGGAATTTCCGCGACCATGGAAATTTCGAAAACCTCGAAAATCGGTTCAAGATTGTTTCGGTTTTTGCCGGAACTTCCGGTTTTGATCGGAAATTCTGGCCGTTGATCCGGCGGCGCCGATTTCGTCACCGGAACGTGTTCGCCCAGCACATCTTGCTTCCAACGGTCATCCCCTTGAAGGGGTATAAAAGGGGGGATTCTTCCCCAAAGTTCTAAGGCTCTTGAGCACGTTTTTGACCACCATTCTTGACCCATTTGAGCTTGCTTCCTCTCCCTTCCCTCCTATGATTCTTGCATCTTTTTGAGGGCTTTGGAAGAGGAGATCTAGATCTACAATCCCCACCAATCAATTCCTCCTCTAAGTGAGGGGAACCCATTGGATCTAGATCTTGGAGTCATTTGTTGATTTCCACCATTGTTCTTCCTCCATAATTCCTCCCTAGCACTTGTTGCTTTGGTGGGATTTGAGAGTGGAGGATTTGAGCACCCTTGGTGTTCTTGCTTTGCATTCTTGCATAAGTGTTGAGCTCTCCATTTCGATTTGTTCGAGTGAGAGACCGTGAGCTTGTTACTCTTGGAGGGTGACCTCCTAGTTGGCTTGGAGGTTGGTGTCGTGGTGTTCTCTTCATGGAAGATTGTGAAGAGACTCGGGCTTCTCCTTCGTGGAGCTTGTGAAGTGGTTGTGGAGCTTTCCATCTCCGGAGTGGAGGAAAAGCTAGCCATAAGGAAAGGGCCTATTCCTTCGTGGGATAGACTCGGAGAAGAATGTGAGCCTTTGTGGCGCGTGAGGAATCCTTCGTGGAACCTCACACCTCTCCAACGTGACGTAGCCCCCTTCCCAAAGGTGGTGAACACGGGAATACATCTTCGTCTACGCGTGCCTCGGTTATCTCTGTATCCGAGCTTACTTTCCTTGTGATAGCCATCGAGTTTGAAGTACTTATATCTTGCTTAAAACTTGTGGTATATTTTGTGCTATCTTGCTTAGTTTATTTTGTTGTTGGTGAACTTAGTTGAGCCTAGTGTATTTATGTTTTGTGCTTGTAAAATAAACGTTAATTTAATTCCGCATTCTATCAAGCCAAAACCGTAATAGTTTTGAATTTGCCTATTCACCCCCTCTAGGCGACATCTCTATCATTTCAATTGGTATTAGAGCAAGGTCTCTCCTTGTTTAGGCTTCACCGCCTAGAGTGTAAAGATGTCGGCTAGGATTATAGTGCACAATGACACAATTATCTTTGATGGCACAAATTATGCTTTGTGGAGAAATTGCTTGCTTTGTAATCTTAGGACCTTGTGTCCAAATATTGAGCGATTTCTAGATGTAGGTTTTTCTCCTCCGATGGATCCTCAAAATCTATCTTTAGAGGATGAGAAAAATTTACATCTCGAAGCTCAAGTATCTAATGAGATTATTTTCTCTTTGAGCCCCATGGTTAATTTGTTCTTGGCGATTGTAAAGCGCAAGTCGTCTCATGAGAAGTGGACCAAGCTTAAAGAAATATTTGGTGGTTCCATTTCTAATATTGTCGGTGGTTTCTCCGAGGAGATCTCTTTTCCTTCACATCATGAAGAGCTCCAAGTTGCTTCCACCTCCGGCCGCGATGAGTTCTCATCTTCACTCACTTCACCAACGTGTGGCAAGACACAAGGTAAATATATGGTGAGTGGTTTTGGGAATTGCAATGTTGATATTGTGCTTGCTAATGATGATCCTTCGTCTCTATCCCATTGCAATGTTTCTTCTTTGGACTTCAGCACTTCTTGCAACAATAATGCTATATCCCTTGTGTTGCTAGTCCTTGTATATCATCTAGAAATTATTTGAGTACTAGTATAGATGATATGCTTGATTTTCCTTGTTCCCATGAACAAAATGCTTCTATTTCCTCTAGTTGTTTATCTAACAATGTAGAGTAAATCAAACATTCTATGGAGCAAGACATGATCATGAATGAAGATTCAAGAGTATCCTCATCTTCATCATCCCGTGCTCACATGTGCCTTATGGCAAGAGGATCAAAGGTATCTCCTACTTTGGATCCCAATATATCTTATAAAGATAATAGCAATGATAATAATGATAGTGATGATGACATTGATGAGGATACTAGTGCTCTCTTACTTGAGTTGACTTTTTTGTGTACCTCTCTTCGTGGTAATAATAAGGTTGCTACTTGTCTCAAACATGTTATGGACACCATAGCTAGACAAATGGGAACCATAGAGGAGTTGGATTTCCAACTTGATGATTGGAGTCGGAGATTCAATCTCCTTAAGAAAGAGCTTGCTGAGGAGAAGCACACTAATTGTCTCCTCACACAAAAAATTGAATCTTATGAGCTTGAAAAGAAAAATTCCATTAATGATGCGTGTGCTACTAACTCTACTTATTGTGAAGCATCTACCCTAAAGGAGAACATTGAGCTGAGGTCTCAACTTGAGTTGCTAACTAGCAAGTATAGGAAATTGGAAGAAAGTCATGAAAAGCTCTCGGGCTCTCATAATGATCTTCTAATCTCCCATGATGGGCTAATGTTAGCTCGTGATGCAAGTATTACCAAGGTAACATCTTGTGAGCCTATTTTGGACATTAGCACGACTTCTACTCAAAATGCTATTTTGCCATGCGCTAGTCCTAGTAATCCATCTAGCCATACTATTGATAAACCTTGTGTTGGATTACTTGCTTTTCCTTGTTGCTCTAACAATGAAGCTTCTACTTCCTCTAGTACTTGTATTTCTACTAACCATGTAGAGGAAATTAAAGAGCTTAAGGCCCAAGTCACTTCCTTGAGGAATGACTTGGAAAAGAGTCATGAAGGGAAATCCACACTGGATAATATTTTGAGTGTGCAAAAATCCCCTAATGATAAATATGGACTTGGATTCAAATCCAATAACAAGAACAAATAAAATAGAAACAATAAGAAGGGCCAAAACCAAGTCAATTATTCAGCCAAGATTATTTGCTTCAAGTGCAAGGTTGAAGGACATCATGTAAGATCTTGTCCATTGAAGAAAAAGCACTTGAGTGAGAAGCAACAAGGGAAGCGGCCACAAGTACAAGGTCAAGGCCAAGTTGAAGTTAGGCCACTTCCAAAGAAGAATCAAGATAATGCTCCCCAAGCCAAGAAATCAAGGAAGAAGAGAAAGGGGAGCACTTTTTGCTACATATGTCGTGTGAAGGGGCACTTTGCCTCTTCATGTTCAAACGGTACCTTATCTAACCCTATAATTATTGATGATGATTATTCTATTAGGAAGGATAAGGATGGCAATGTGTTTGCCAAGTTTGTTGGAAGTCAAAGTGGTGTCAAGAAAAGAACCATTTGGGTTGCCAAGCCTATTGTGACTAACCTCTTAGGACCCAACTTGGTTGGGGACCAACAAGCTCAAACTTGATCAATAGGTGTTTATGGAGGGTATTGGAGACTTGGCTAACTAATGAAGAATTAAGGGATCTTCATATATTATATTTGATCAAGCCAAGTCATTAGGATTATCTTATCTGTATCTTATATCCAATGGCCTCTTCGCGGTAACTTGTACTTAACTCATTTATATTGTAAGTTACTTGCCCCTTTACATGTTTTGGTTTTGTACCAAGTATGTGTTTGTATTTGGTGTTCCTCATGCTTGCTTATTTTGTGTATTCAAGTATGTCTAGGTGTTTGGCACATAATTTACCCGTGTGTCTCGTTTTGAGCCTCTAATGCACCTTGATGATATCTTATTTGGCTCTTTTTGAGTGGTTAATGGAACATCCCATTTTGGGGGACTAATATGCCTTGCGCATCTCTCAAACCTTAAAATGTGTGTATGTGAGTACTACCACTTAGTATTGATATTGCAAGCTTATCTAGTCACTATGTGGTGTGTCATACTCATGAGAAATTCAAATTCTAAATGTCCATTAATGCTCTAGTTAAGGTTGCTTTGCCTCTGATTAAGAAAAAATGAATATCACATTATGGGGGAGTAATATGCTTCTTTTGCATATCACAATCCTAGGAAATGTGAACATATGAGGTAGTGCCACTTAGAGTTGATAGTGTTGATTATCTTATTTCTAGGTGGCATGTTGACTCAAACAAGGTCCTATTTTTGTTAGAAGCTTTTATTGCTCGTATTTTTGGTCCTTGTTTGAGTAAGAAATTCTTGGTGCGGTCTTCCTCAAATACATATCTCTATATCTTGTTTGGGAGACCATTTGCTTCAAGTTATTCTAATTGTTGCATTGCATGATTGTGTGACTAGTTGAAGCTATCAAGAATCTCTATCTTTGCGTAGTGCTTAATCTTTTTATTCCTATCCTATGCTTTTTACTGTGAAGATTTATCTTTAATACCCGTGCAATATACCACCGGAAATCAATTTCAATACACTCATTGTATTCGACAATTGAGATACTTATGTGTGGTAGCATTTATGGATCATCTTCACCTTGGATTTCACCTATTATTGACTTATTTTCTTTTCCAAAATTTTGGTGTGGCTCCCATTGTCTTCCTTGGCTTTTGAACATCTCTTTGATGATGTTTTTGATTATTATCAAATGTGTTTTAGTAGAAGACAAACCTCTTCTTCTCGGAACCTTGTGCCATTGTGAAAAGTGTTAAGGGTTTGGTTTATTTGTTGAAACCTTGCTCTTTTAGGAGTTTGTTATCTCATTCTTTCTTCTCTATTTTATTTGCTTGAATGAGATAAATCTTTGAGTATTTGTGTTTTTATTTCATCTTTTTGCTCAATAGTTTTTGCTTAGTTCATTTGTTGAACTTCGTTGAACAAATCGTGTGTTGATTTGATTCTTTGATATAGTTTGGGAAACAAATGTGTTTGGTCACACCTTGTATGCCTTATTGAATATTTGGGTGATTTGTCCAAATTATATCTTCGTTGGATCTTGAAAGTCTCGCGCATGCATGCTTACTAAATGTATATCTCATATCATTTTTGCTTTCTTTGATCCAATATATAGGGCATACTCCATCAAATCCTTAAACAGCTAAGATGTGCATGAAATTCAAATTTCATCTCTAAATATGCACATATTTTTATGGAGTGTGTCCTATGTGTTGTGGTTAGTATAACCACTTTGGACCCAATAAGTTTGGGGACCAAGATGTACTTGAATGTTGTTTTAGGTACATTTGAGATGCAATGGATGCTTGTCTCATCTATAAGGAAAGTGTTGTCACCACATGATAATTGGAGCCAAGCTAGGATGATCGAAAAATTCTTATCTACTACATCATACCATTGCTATCTCGGTAACAAGTATCTTATTCATGTATACTATTGTTTCATCCAATCTCTTGTAGGTTGCATCTTGGCATGAATTTATCTGTTTGTAAATGTTGCGGTTCTTGCAAGGATCTTTGAAAGACTTCTTTATCCTTATTGCTTATGTGAGAAATTTGAGATGATGCATATAATGGGGAGTATATAAAATCATGTTCATGATTCACCAATTCCAAATATTCCTTCTAGCAATTTATTGCATATCAATTCCTCAAGGTACTCTCATGTGCAATATTGTTGAAATTGCTTTGAATCCTTCCTTTTGATACTTGTTGCCTTTCTCAAAGTATCCCAACTAGCATTTGTTCCCTTAGTGTTAGTTGTGATGTTTTTGAGGTTTTTATTTTTTTCTTTGGTGAAGTTCATTGATATACCATAAGAGAAAATAGAGACATGGGCTATATATGCACTTAAGCTTGTCTTAATAAGTGTATTTATTTATCTCTACTCCTTGTATCTTGTTTGTGTTCTAAATAATATAGAGGGAGTGAGGATTCCATGTTTGTGGATATTGTATTCAAATACAATAATTAAAATTTATGCACGAACCTTGGGGAGCTTCCTTATGTCATTTAGAACACTATTTGTCCATTTGATTTTTTGGACCATTGGATTGCTTGCTTCATCCGATCAAGTTTCTTCACCGTTTTATCATTGTAGCAATCTTTGATCCTCAATATAGCTTGATTTCCTCCAAATATTTGTCATTGGATATGTGCATTTGATTTCACTCAAAATATTAGAAATGCACACCTTGGGGAGGAACTCATACTATATTGGCCTTATATCTTTGTCATCCATTTTGGCACTTGTTGTCAATGGGGGAGAAGTTTAGAGGGTTTAAGGGAAATGGTTTTATACTTAAGATTGGTTTGTTCTTAAGTGTTTGCCTTTCATGCATTTCATCTTTATTATATTTTGCATGGTTGTATATATAGTGTAAACTCTCCCAAAGTTTATGCTTGACAATATATGCAATGAAATTCAAGTTCATCACACATGCATATATTGTGGGGGGAGTTTGCTCTATATATGTTGGTTCTACTCACATCACTTACATTAGTTGTAGTTTGTGTAAGTAGAATTGGTTTTGATATGTGCTAGTAGCTTTGTGTTACTTGACCATATCAAATGCAACCTCTTGTATACAACTTATTCTCGGATAAGCTACGTACTTGTTTCTAATATTCATTATATAAACCCTCTTGTTGTGATTGCCATCAATTACCAAAATGGGGGAGATTGAAAGAGTAATTGCCCCTATGTGTGGTTTTGGTGATTAATGACAATCCCTATGGACTAATGTTTTCACTGAGTTTTATATGAAGGAATATTCCATAGGTCATGCTTGCAGTGTATGTGTTAGATTCAAGTATGGATTCCATGAAGATAAAGATATTCCTTGAGTATTGGCATCAAGATCATCGAGTTGAAGAGAAGAATATGATATGATCAAGATCTTGAGAGTGTGATTTCAATAGAAGAATTCAAGATATGGCTCTAAGACGGTGTCATGATAGCCTCATTAGTTGATCTATGGTTGACTAAGATTTAGAGCATGTAATCAAATTAAGAGTTTTTTATATGCCTCAAGATATTGAGATGGAGCATGATAAGATACATGGTTGACCTATACAAAGAGTAAAGAGTGATTTCAAGTTGGTCAACACATGAAGCATAAAGAATGTACCACATGATCTTTTGGTATGGTAAGCCTTGTCAATTATGCATCATGAACTAACCCATTATATATGTGCCTTTGCGTTTTATATATGGGATAGGTATCTTTCCATGGTTATGCTTCAAAAGTGAAGATCTTATATAGCCCATGAGAGGATGACATCATGTGGTGATCGTCATCAAGTTTGAGAAGGGCAAGTTCAAGATAAGCATCTCGAGAAGATCATTTGCTTGAAGCTTTCCATCCATATTGGTGATTATGGACATGTGAAGACATGTATTAATGAAGCTATCCAATAATGGTGTATGGGAGAGCAAATTAGGAGCCTTCACGAAGCAACAATGATCAAGTGATGCATTTCGGATTGGATGGAGATTGAAGTGTTGTCATCAAGATCAAGCGGGATGCGCAAGGCAAAGGTATGGCCTTGCTAGGTTTTCCTTTTACCGGTCTCAAGGTGGTTGTTGGGATACCGGGTTATAGGATACATAGACGCACTATTAAGAGGGGCTTTCGGTTGGGTAACTTGATCACATCGTCATAGGGAGCTCAATCCTTTGCATACTTTGCATATTCCTATTTTGTTTCTTCTTGGTGTTTATCCATGTGAGGTTCTTGAGCTTGTTTCTAGCTCTTCAACAAGCCCAAGTTCATCAAAAACGGAATTCGTATGCATCTTCTATGGCGTTTTCGAGTTTGAAGGTTTTATCGGTTCTTCGTGTAGGGAGGCTTCTTAACTTTCTTTATTTAGTTCTATCCTTCTTTGCTGGACTATGATTTTTCTCTGCACCATCTTGTAGGGCTTGTTGTCCTTGTGAAAACAATCCCAAGATCATCGAAATCAGAGTCCGGACGCAAAAGTTATCGCTGTTTTCGTGTGTCCTATTTTGTTCCGGCGAGACCGAGCCTGTGGCCGGAATTTCCGGCGACCGCCAGAAATTTCCGGAAAACCACCGAAAATTGGTTCAGCAAGCTGTTTCGGTTTTTTCCAGAACTTCCGGTCCGGCGGTTGATCCGGCGGCGCCGGTTTCGTCACCGGAACGTGTTCGCCCAGCACATCTTGCTTCCAACGGTCATCCCCTTGAAGGGGCATAAAAGGGGGTTTCTTCCCCAAAGTTCTAAGGCTCTTGAGCACGTTTTTGACCACCATTGTTGACCCCTTTGAGCTTGCTTACTCTCCCTTCCCTCCTATGATTCTTGCATCTTTTTTAGAGCTTTGGAAGAGGAGATCTAGATCTACAATCCCCACCAATCAATTCCTCCTCTAAGTGAGGGGAACCCATTGGATCTAGATCTTGGAGTCATTTGTTGATTTCCACCATTGTTTTTCCTCTCTAATTCCTCCCTAGCACTTGTTGCTTTGGTGGGATTTGAGAGTGGAGGATTTGAGCCCCCTTGGTGTTCTTGCTTTGCATTCTTGCATAAGTGTTGAGCTCTCCATTTCGGTTTGTTTGAGTGAGAGACCGTGATCTTGTTACTCTTGGAGGGTGACCTCCTAGTTGGCTTGGAGGTTGGTGCCGTGGTGTTCTCTTCGTGGAAGATTGTGAAGAGACCCGGTATTCTCCTTCGTGGAGCTTGTGAAGTGGTTGTGGAGCTTTCCATCTCCGGAGTGGAGGAAAAGCTAGCCATAAGGAAAGGGCCTATTCTTTCGTGGGATAGACTCGGAGAAGAATGTGAGCCTTTGTGGCGCGTGAGAAATCCTTCGTGGAACCTCACACCTCTCCAACGTGACGTAGCCCCCTTTCCAAAGGTGGTGAACACGGGAATACATCTTCGTCTCCGCGTACCTCGGTTATCTCTGTATCCGAGCTTACTTTCCTTGTGATAGCCATCGAGGTTGAAGTACTTATATCTTGCTTATCACTTGTGGTATATTTTGTGCTATCTTGATGAGCTTATTTTGTTGTTGGTGCACTTAGTTGAGCCTAGTGTATTTAGGTTTTGTGCTTGTAAAATAAACGTTAATTTAATTCCGCATTCTATCAAGCCAAAACCGTAATAGTTTTGAAATTGCCTATTCACCCCCCTCTAGGCGACATCTCTATCCTTTCATATACCCCTGCAGGGTTAAATATTTTTGAAAATCCGCGTTCACAGTTATGAACGCTTGGTGACCAGATTCTAAGATCATAGAGAACTATAACCAAATCGTAAAACTTGGCAGATCAACCTGTGCTTACGGATGCTTTCTCATGGGTACGAGAGGATGATCCTATTAAGGTTCAGATGATGATGATTTGGTGGATATCAAAGATATGATGATTAATGCTTTGGAGATGTCGCTCTTTTATCCCCTTTTAGAAATATTTTGATTACATGAGCTTATTCTCCCTCTTGTTTTATAAACAAATACAACTTTATGCAAAATAGGTCCACCAACCATAAGTCTCGCTAAGTACACCATATACTCACCTTGCTTTGTTGTTATTTTTATAGGATAGTAAGTGTTCCATGAAGATGAGTTATGTACGACATTGACACCGACGAGTATCTTGGGGTTCCCGGTCGGTAGCCTGGAATCTATAGGCTGAGACGTCATCATTATGCTTCAGGCCTCTTAGGACATTTGTTTGCTATACTTAATAGCATAATTTGGCTTCTGTTGTTTGATTTTTGTGGTCAGTGACCTATGCTTGTAATATTTTGGTTCTTTGCTCAGTTATGAGCTTGCTGTAATAATTTTTATGTCATAGTGTTATTATTGTGTTACCGATTCTTTACTGGATATCCTCGAGCTTAAGGTTAAGCTTATGTCAGGCTAAGGTCTGGGATTTGTTTAGCCCTGATCCTGGGGTGTCACACACCTCAAGTGGTTCGTCCTCACAACAATGAAGCTGGCTAGAGTGTTGAGTTTGTCTTGTCACTGCGGTGGAGAATGACCTTATCGCATTTTGCAAATTTGACACACTTTTGCTTCGGTGTGCCCTCCTCCTTTTCAAATTTTGACATAAAAACTCGATACTGATTTGTTTCAAAGACCGTATGAACCCACTAGATCCCCATATGGTCCTCTTAGACTATACTCAGGGGCGCCCCCAGTAGGGCAAGGTAGGGAAGCTGCCCTACCTTGATTTATGGTGAAAACCTTTAGATGCATATGTTTCTTCTGAACAATTTGATTGGTTGTACATCGAAAACGAACTTCGTATGAGAAAGTTATGCGTGTTTTAGTGAACCCTGCGCAAAACGGATTTTGAAACAAAAACCGGAACTAAATCTTGTCTAGTTAGAAACCAACTCTTTCTCTTTGCAATATCTAAATCAACACTTTAATATGTTGTTAGAATACAATATTTTAATATTTCTTTCCATACACGTATACTCACGTTTCTGCGGGAGGTCGAAATCAGGAGGTATATAACAATAACAATAAAATATCAAAATATGGTATGTAAATACGTAGATCGTGATGACGGAAAGTGAAATCACCCCGTCAAAACGTGGAGTATATCTAGCTCAATCGAGTGCATCTTTTTTTCCCATACAATCCCCCAAAAAGAGGGATCGGGTTCCATTATCGTCAGATAACGGAACAACAACCACACATATCCACAACACACAAAGGTAGTACTGACCTACCTAGGGGGTCAAAGCGACTTAAGTATCCATATTACAAACCAAAGCAAACTTAACAGATAAAAGGGAGAAGGCTGGAGACGCAAGAACACCGCCCTCAGGCTAGTGGAAACAGTTTTTCAAACACGAAGATAAACTACTATTCCAGACCAGCAAGGAGCCACGAGAGACTCAAACTCTTATTCTTCTCATCAATCAACATCAGGTCCTCCTTCTTTTCTCCCGCCCCCTCTCCAGTTCAGGAGCTTCATGAGCGCGATCTTCAGGGATCGCTGGAAGTCCCAGAAAAGGAACATGAGCCACATCCATAGCCGCAGCATCAGCCAGTACATTCTGTTGCAGAATATCAGCTCCAGCTTGCAACACCGCCCGGTCCTCCTCTCCATGCAGCCCTGCCCAATAACAGATGAACACACAGGCATATATAACCAAATCAACAGGCGAATTAATAAGCTTTTTTTCAAAACAAGCCCTATTCCTGAGCTTCCAGATAGCCCAACAAATCGCCGCCACCACCGTAATTTGCACATTCCTGCTGACCCCCCAAAACTGAGGAGCCCACCAAAAGTACTGAGAAAAGGACCCGGGCCTATTCACAGCACCAATAGCTTTAGCAACCACCCCCCAAACATATCTAGCCGCCACACAGGTAAAGAACAAATGCCCAATGTTTTCATCAGCACGACAAAATCTACAAGTAAAATCTCCCACCCAATTTTTCTTCCTCATGTTATCTTTGGTGAGAATAGCATTGTGCCAAATCAGCCACAACCAAATTTTAATCTTCATGAGAATTTTTGCTTTCCATAGATGCTAGAAACTCCTATCAATCCCTACATTCGACAGATGGGAGTACATCGATTTAACAGAGAACTTGCCATATTTATTCCACATCCACACTGGTCTGTCTTTTTCCTGATTCAAACTCACCCCATTCAACAGATTTTTCAACTGCTCCTGATGATTCAACCCATCAACATCCAACCACCTTCTAAAAGAGCATCTCCACCCTTTTCTTGCCATATCAGCCAAAGTGATTATTTGATTCTGGCAAATATCAAACATATCATGAAACTTAGCCTTCAAAGGCATATCTAAGCACCAAGCATCATGCCAAAAATCAGTCAACTCCCCATTACCAATTCTCATTTTCCTACCAGCCAGATAGAGATCCCTAATCTTAATCAAATCATTCCAGCAGGGAGAATCATTCTGCCTGTGTTTCACAGCACTGATCCCCCCTTTTTTCATATACTTCTTTCTCACAAAAACTTGCCATGGACCCTCCTCAGCTTCAAGGCGCCACCACCACTTGCAAAGCAAGCAAATATTAAACAATCTAATGTTTTTTATCCCCAATCCTCCTTTTTTCTTGGGTCTACACACAAATTTCCACTTAACCTGATGATATTTTCTTTTGCCCACCTTCCCATACCAAAAGAAGGCTCTGGTTTGCTTCTCAATTTCCTCCACATTTGTTTTGTGCAAAAGGAACATAGTCATGGGATAAACAGCCACACTAGAAACACAAGCAGTTATTTTAACATGCCTCCCTCCCAGAGATAAAGCACCCCCCATCCAACCATCTAACTTTTTCTTCAACCTGTCTCCAATAAAGCCCATCTCAGCCACTGTGCATCTTCTGCTACAAACCGGCAACCCCAAGTATTTAATCGGCCAACTACCTTTTTGACAGTTGAACATCTCAGCATAATTGGATAATTTCTCCAAATCATCCAACACCATCATCACCTCACTCTTCTCAAAATTAATCTTAAGACCAGACATGGATTCAAACAAATACAACAACAGCTTCAAATTTCTAGCCCCCTCAAAAACATCCTTAATAAAAAGGATGGTATCATCAACATATTGCAAAATGACAATCCCTTTGTCAAACAGATTATCAGCCAAACATGTAAACAACCCACCAGCCTGTGCATTGAGCACCATCTTAGCCAAACATTTCCCTGCCAAATTGAATAAGAATGGAGAAAAAGGATCCCCTTGCCTGACCCCTTTAAAACTGCCAAAATAAGGACCAGTTTCCCCATTTACCTTAACACTGAGAGTACCCTGAGTCACGACACTTTTCAACCAAATCATCCAATCTTCACTGAAACCTTTCTGCTTATAACAATAGAACAGAAAATCCCAATTGACTTTGTCATAAGCTTTTTCAAAGTCAATCTTTAACACCACACCCTGCTGCTTCTGACTTTTTGATTCTTTCAAGATCTCATGTAACAAGGTCACCCTATCTGCAATAAACCTCCCTTTGATAAAAGCAGTCTGACATGTGTCAATTAATTTCCCCATTACAGGTTCAGTTCTAACTATCAGAGTCTTAGTAAAAAATTTAAACAACACTTGGAGCAAACAAATAGGTCTATATTTATGGATTCTATCAGCATCATCACCTTTGGGAAAAAGAGTAATCACCCCATAGTTAATGCTCCTCAAATCAATCTTATGAGCAAAAAAAATCATCAAACATAGCCATAACATCTGTTCTTATAATCATCCAGCAATGTTGATAGAATTCAATAGGAATCCCATCAGGGCCAGCAGCTTTATTTTTCTCCATCTGATCAATAACCTCCTTAACCAATCGAGTACATCTATACATAGATATACATATGAATATAAGTTTCGACGGGTAAAAATAAAACTAGTCCATGCAAATTTAAGTTTGAAGAGATACACCGAAGCACACCTCAATTTGACAACAAAGATCATATTCATTGATTTTTTTTTGTTTGACAGGAACAAGTGTTTGGCGGATGGAATAATTAGCACGTTTCCTCGTGGCGGGCGACCTGGATTCTAGCCGCGCGCCGGCTTGGTCGCTCGCATCGCACGCAATTAAGCAGCTTAGCCGCTCGGATGCAAAAAAAAAGCAGCTTAGATGCTTACATAGCATGTGCATATATAGTCAATGGCGGATCTAGAATTTCATCAAACCCAGGGCCAAGATTATATTATATACAGAAGTTAGACTAAATTCTAAATTTTTTTTTTGCATTTCTACTAATATATAGCTGAAATTTTTGTCTACACCCTGATCCGCCCCTATATATAGTAGTACCACAGACCGAGTCTACCAAGGGCTGGTATGTGGCTTCTTTCTCGCGTCTAGCCAAAGTTTGTGAGGACTATTACCTGACTTCCTGTGGCGCCCCGCAAAACCACTACTAGAAAATCGCGTTGAATTTGTGCATTGCATCGTCATCATCATGCATTGTTTGCATAAAACTATTTTTCGCAAGCCCGTTTTGTTTTCTAAAACGCCCCATCTTTATTCAAATATCAAAACCGGGTCGCCGGAATATTTTTACTTTGTCTGCTACTAATTTGCAAAAGGCTTGTTGGAACTAAATAAAACTTTTAATTGTTTTAGTGGGGCAGTCGAACGGGCCAAATCGACCTGAACGACCACCCCCGTACAAAACAAATCGGTCCACCTAGTCTGCCCTTCTAAATCCTACAGCTACCCACCTATTTACCCACACCCCCCTCCCACATCATCCCACCCAATAGCAACCTGCCACCTCACCCTCTCCCCTCCCCCTAGCCTACCAGACGCTGCCACATCACTCCCTCACCCCTCTCTCTCTCCTCTCTCTCCCCAACCCAACCCACACCACACACTCTCTGCCACACACAGCCACCCAACCGGTCCACCCCCTGACGCGACCCCACCTCCCCGTGGGACCCGCCGCCCACCACACGACCACTCCTGGGACCCACGCCCCCGCCTCTCCTTCCTCCTCCTTCCTCGCCTCCTCTCTCCCACGCAACAGCCGCTGCCTCCTTTCCTCGCTCCCTCCCTCGCTGCCATCAGGCCTTGCTTCCCCCCTGCACACAGCCTCTCGTCGACCTCGCCACCTCTCTCGCATCCCGCGCCGCCGCCTCCACCCTCTCCCGCTTGATGCACCTTCCCACCTCCGGCCTCCCGTTCCGCGCCGCCTGCCCGCTCAGCGCCGCTCCTCCCCTCTCTCCGCCAAGCTGCCACAGCCCTCCTCCAAGCTCCACGCCGCCCCCTTCCAACCTCTCCACCCGCTGCCTCCGCGGCCCACCACGCCAAGCGCGCTGGCGCCGCCTCCTTCCGCTGAGCCGAGCCTCGCCTCAGCTGCTCGCCCCCGCCTGCCGCCTCACGCGCCAGGCTCGAGATCGCCTGCAGCCCCTGTCCCCAGGCCCCGCGTTCCCGCCTGCCTCCTCTTCAGGCTTGCAAGACGACCCAGCCTGCCTGCCCGGCCCCGCCTCCGGCCGGCCGTGCTCGCTCTGCCCGCCTCCCGAGCCTCCCCGTCTGCCTCCGCCAGCCCGCCGGGCCCATTGCCGGGCGCCTTTCCCGCCTCGTCCTTCCTTCCCCTTCGGGCAGCAGCTGGGCCCCGCCTGACCCACCTGCCAGGACCACCCCGTCGTCGCCGATGCCATCCGCCTCCACCGTGCAGGTTCCCTGTGTAGTACCAAGTTGGAGCCAAGTTGGTGGGCGTGGAAACAACAAGATCGACACCGGCAAACAAACCCCGAAAACACCAAGTTCTCCTCTCGGGCCGTCAAGATCTCCGTCACCGGACCCTCGAGGCCTTCCACACGGAGCTGCGATGCATGATCTGGAGAAGGCCGACAAGATCCAAGATCCCCGACTCGAAGATCCCCGGAACGCCAAGACCGCCACCGATACGACAAGTACCCCGTCCCGAACGCCATGACCGACAACATGACCCGGAGACCGCGAATGCGACAAGATCTACCCCGGAGTCCGAGAACGACCCCGCCAAAACCCTGAACCCCGAGACCAACCCCGAACCCCGGAACCCCAAGTTCGTCGAACCCTGAACCCTGAGACCGACCCCGACCCCGGAAACCCAAGATCGCCGAACCCTAATGTATGACCCTTATCCGAACCCTTATTTTTATAAATGCTAAACATAAACCCTGCTGCATATTAATCATTCATCTTGCATGCATATTGTTTGGTTTGGGGGCCTTATGCCGATTCACCTAATAATTATATATGGGGCCCATATGCGGGCAAATCTAGCCTTATATTGGCCTCATTTAAATTTGTGTAGCGAACCTGGTGCTATCTTCTGTCTTGATAATGCAACATTTAAAATGCGGGGTAGCTAAACAACTTGAACCATTTAAATTAATTGTCGGGACCCCGGTTCCGCTTAATATGACCTAATCACATTGCACCCTTGCCATGTCATGCATCATACATGCATCATGCCGATCTTCTGCCGTTGTATTAAATATTGCATCCGGTGTTTCTTCTAGTGTTTGGTTCTTCGCGGATAAGGCCGTTGAGTTGATGCGAGTACCGACCCGATCTTCGGTTGAACCTTCGACAATGTTTTCAGGCGAGCATCTCCCCCCTTTCTACCTATCTTACTTTTATAGTATTTATTCCCTCCTGTTGATCTATTGCTATCTGTGTTGCGATGCTTTAGTTCCGTACCTGTGATATCCCTTGCAGCCTCATATTGCCTTGGACACATCCTATTACCTGTTGTTTGGTAGATAGTTGGACTTGTGCGTCGTAGTCGCTTGCTCAAGTGCTGTTGTGTGTCGTCAAGTGCCACAGTTGTTGATGTATTGCCGCATGTTGATGTTGGAGATGGCCCTAGTTTTACTTATCGTTCACTTTAATTCCTGTTTAACAACTAAAATTGAAGTAAGCAGAGGCATCGGTGGGTGATAGATAACATTTGGTTTCCGAACGCCCACTTGTGTCCCGTAGGACCCCGAGTACTTGATACCTGTTCCTTGATTTATCGCGCTATCCACATCCGGAGGTATATGGGACCCCCGAGCCGAGCTTGATTCATCTTATTTCTTGGGGCCACAAACTAGTTTGAGGTTTTATTTACGATCCTGTACTTATGCCATGCTACTTATGTATTTACGATTGTGCGAGGAGCACACTGCATCGTTTAGGATCGACACGATTCCTGGTGTCGACAAGCCCAGCCACACTTCGGGTTCCCACTGCGTTCACGTACCGTCACCCAAACCTTAAGTCCGCCCTGAGCCGCCGTTTCTATGGATTCTACTTAAGGGTGGCCCTGAAATATTACTGAATCCTGTGATTGTTCAGTCGTGAAAGCCTCGTTGGGTTTTGAGTTGGTTTTTCCGAGGTTGATCGAGCGTGTGTTGCTATTGGTGCACCCCGGCCGGGTAAAACTTTCTGAAAGCCGTGTCCGCGGATATGGACGACTTGGAGCACAGTATCTCGACCATAGACAAGCATAACTAAAGTTTATTGCTGTAAATTTGACTTTATAATGACTAGTAATCAGCTTCACTATAATGGAATGGCTAAATAATACTGCTCACAATTGCTTGTTTGGTTTGTCGCTTGCGACAATGGTATCTGACTAGTAAGTATTGCAACTACAACGGAATGGCTGAATAAAAGTATCAACAACTGCTGGGTTTGGGATTATATCATGCTATCTGTATCTGATTAGTAATTGCTGCAACTATAACGGAATGGTCAACTAAAAGTGCCCACTGCTTACTTTAACAAGATGATTATCTAAACCTGACTAGTAAAGTGCCGCAACTATAACTGAATAAGTAAAACTGCCAACTGTGTGAGTTCCTCGGTTGACTTCCTCGATGGTCTCGAGGGGGAAACGCCAGGATGGGTTTGTTTGATGATAGTATCCGGTTGGATCCGAATAGGTCTTCCTTACCCCTCTCTGATAGCCGCCAGTTGTATCGAGTCTCTATAGGTTGTTTAGTGCATCTTGCCGCCGCGATCCACCATACCTATGTAGGCGAGGACCGGCCAATTCTAGTCTCGCTGTCTTGGCCTCGATCGACGCCTCTTTTTTCCTTTGCCCTTTGTCGGCACCCTTTTGTTTAAGCAGGTTTTGAGATCGACGCCAAGGTGGTTACCCTTCCGCTTGGCACAGGCAGGTTATGGACGCCATCGGTTATTCTTCAGGGCTCTTAGCCCCATTTGCATCTTGTCCGTAGCTGGACGCTCTATCGTTTTCAAGGTGATTTGGATCTTCGCATCTTATATCTGTATTCTTGACTCATGGAGTCGTGTTGTATATATATCTGTTCTGTGGGTCCCATCGAGGACTGTTGTGTAATGTTATTACTTCGTTTTCCACCCGCACGAAAGTGCCTGGTGGGCACCTTTGAATCGTTTCTATGCAGGTTTGGCGGGTTTCGCTAAAACTTGCATAGGTCCGATTCTGAGGGTGTTACACTTCCGATCCGTGTAGTCAAAAGAGCTTTGACCACACCGTCACAGCTCATTCTCATTCTAGGACTCCAACAAAATGCAAGTTCTCGTAGTTGTAGGTTAGACGTGTGACAAATGTGGATGGATGGGCTGTCCATTATGTGTTATGAATTTAATTCCCTCTTCCTTCCTGGCCTTGCCCGTTCCATTTGGCTTTGATCGTTCTGCATCTGCATGGGACCCGGCCGCGTGCTCAAGAGCCAATATGCGGCGCCGGCAGCAGGTTGCTTGCGGAACTAGCTTGCTCACGTTCGTTCGTCGTAGAACAGCCTGCCCTGACCGTGTTCTGCATGCCCCTGCCCTTTTCATGTTTTTTGTACGCCCACACATGTGTTCCTCGCTACACGTAAGTTAATTAGCACATACTCCTTCCGTCTGCAAATAAGTGTACTTCTAGCTTTGTTCTAAGTCAAACGTTAATATGTTTGACTAACTTTTTAGGATAAGAGGAAAAAGGGCCATCCGTTCGCGACCCCTTGGAGCATTAGTCCCGGTTGCGCCACCAACCGGGACTAATCTTGCGCACGCCGTTGGAGCGGCACGGGCGGGCATGGGTCCCGGTTGTAAGGGGCATGCGTCGGTTGGAGCCACCAACCGGACTAAAGGTTTGGCCACACCACGTGGCGTGTACGCACTTTAGTCCCGGTTGTTGGCTTCAACCGACTAAAGACCCTTGCCCTCTATAAATGCAACGCCCCTCCGCCTCCACTGTTTTTTGAATGGTGTAAGGTGTGAGGGTGTGTGCTAGTTTTTTTCATGCATGCATTGAAGGTGTTTGTTGAAATGTTTGAGTGAAAAATCCGTTGAATTTCTCATAGAACAAAAATATAGAAGGTGTCCGACGCACTTGAGCTTTCTCCTCTTTATTTCCCTCGATCGAGGTTAGCAATCTTATCTTTTCTAGGTCATTGATACAATTCATGTGTCGGTGTGAATTGGTTATTTCACTATTTATGATGTCCTGTTTTTGATAAACTTACTTATATGATGCGATGAACCGTCGGGAATGGATGTACGTGACCGGCGGGTAGCCGGGTATATCAAAGGCGTGGATAAATTTATCGATGTGGCTACGGCAAACAAAGATAATGGATTTATCGTTGTCCATGTGTTCAATGTCGGAACAACAAGGAGTACTCTTCCTCGAAAATCATTCGCGCCACCGATTATGAAAGGTTTCATGCCCAACTATAATTGCTGGACCAAGCACGGGAAAGAGGGTTATGATGGAAGATGGTGAAGAAGAAGATGATGATAACAACTATCATCATATGTTTCTGAATCTGATGATCCGCAATGGAAGACAATGGAGAGGAAAAAGGTGAAGAACGGGCATCGATGAGCTGGTGATGAACTTGGTAGGGTCATTTCGATGCAAAGCGACCGTGAAATGTAAAATGAGAAGTTGAAGTTAGAGGGCATGTTAGAAGATCACAAGAAATTGTTGTACCCAAATTGTGAAGATGGCAGCACAAAGCTCGATGCGATCGGAATTGTTGCGATGGAAGGCGAGTGTGGTCTAACTGACTCCTCATTTGAAAAGATGCTGAAAATAATGAAGCGAAGTTTCCAAAACATAACGAACTTCCAGAGTACCTACAAGCAAAGAAGACTCTCGTCTCTGGGATTAGATGTGCAAAAGATACATGCATGCATTAATGATGCATACTCTACCGCATAAGGAGTATGAGAATTTAGATAAATGTCCGGTATGCAGCGTTGCGGTATAAGATCGAAAATGACCCTGTGATGTTGAGGGAGAGCCTCTAAGAGGGTTCTGCTAAGGTTATGTGGTATGCTCCTATAATACCAAGGTTGAAACGCATGTTCGTAAACAAAGAGCATGCCAGTTGTTGCGATGGCACAAAGAAGACCGTAAGAAAGACGGGAGTTGAGACACCTGCGATGGGTCACAATGGAGAAATATCGAGAGACTTCCGGACTTTGCATGTGACGCAAGGAACTTATGGTTTGGTCTAAGTACGGATGGCATGAATCCTTTTGGGGAGTAGCTGCCACAAAGACGGCCCGTGACTCTATGTATCTACAACCCTCCTTGGTTGTGCATGAAGCGTAAGTTTATTATGATGCCGGTGCTCATCCAAGGCCCAAGCAACCGGCAAATCTAAATTGATGTGTACCTTAGGCCATTAGTTGAAGAACTCTTACGGTTGTGGGGCAAACCAGGTGTACGTCGTGGGATGAGAACAAACAGAGCCATTTAATCTAGGGTTGTTATTCGTAACCATCAATGATTGGCCTGCTCTTAGTAACCTTCGAAGGACAAACAAAGGATATAAGGCATGCACCCACTGTTTAGATAAGACCAAGGTACATATTTGCATAAATGCAAGAAGGTTGTGTACCTAGCGAATCGACGATTTCTTCCGACCAATCATCCGTAATAAAGAAAGGCAAGCATTTCAAAGGTGAGGCGATCACCGGAAGAATCCTGAACTCCTGCTGGTGATGATGTATTTGGTATGGTCAAGGACACGTAAGTAATCTTTGGAAAGGGTCCCGGTCAATCAGTTCGAGCAACGACGTCGCTACAGGACACGCACCCATGTGGAAGAAGAAATCTATATTTTGGGAGCTGCCATATTGGAAAGTCCTGCGTGTCCGCTCTTCAATCGACGTGATGCACGTGATGAAGAATCTCTGCGTGAACCTGCTAGGATTCCTAGGCGTGTATGGGAAGACAAAAGATACACCTGAAGCACGAGAGGACCAACAAATTATGAAAGACCCAAAGAACATGCTGTTGGGTTCGCAGCATAGAAAACAAAAATTTTCCTACGATGGAAACAACTATGTACCAAGATCTATCTACTAGATACAAACAACGGGCGGATGTATATCCGTAGAGAACATACCCTTGAAGACCGACAAAGCTTAACGATTCCAAACTCGTGGTTGATGTAGACGATCTCTTGCCGATCTCAAGATCGAGAGGAAGTCCTAGCGCCGCAAATGACGCATCCATGCTCGCACACACGTTCGAGGCACCGAGCAACCTCCGCCTCCTCGCCCAGCGATGCAGCGGAAGCACAACTATTTCTTGCCGAAAAGCCACCGAACATGTATCTCGCTAGTCCGAGACCATGGGGATAAATTCTAGAGGGGAGAGAGATCCTTCACGAGGAGGTGTGGTGTGAGAGGAGGAGAGGGGCCTTTATAGGGAGAGGGGGCATCCAAGGGCATGGCGCCCAGCCATGGGGCTGCCCCACCTCTTCCACATTCATGTGGGTGGAGCTCCCACTCAAAATGAAAAGCCTCCACTCCCATTAAAAAGCCTCCACTCAAAAATCACTCACATGCATTAAATTTCCACCAAATTTAATGCAAGCTCTCATTAAATAAAACTCTTTTATTTATTTATTCAGAATTTTGTTAATTACTTTAATTAACAAACATTCACATAAAACCCTTGCTAGTATTCCATTTCACATGCGTAACCAGTTTGACAATTTCAACCAAAACAGCTTTGTGTCTAGTGAAATAAATTCTGCGCTTTCTTTTCTTTTTCGCATGAAACTTTTGCTCCAATTGGATGTCGGTGTCTCTTAAGTGTGTCACCCTACGGTCATGAATAATGCGGACATGATCGAGACCCCTCTCGGATCAATAATCGAGCGGGATCCGAGACCCATCTTGACTCCCACACATTCAACGATGACTTTCTTGTGATCGGAACCTTTACGCTAGTATCTTAATCCTTTGTTTCGCGATATATTACATGTCCGAGATTCGATCATCGGTATCTACATACCTAGTTTGATCTCACATCGACATGCACTCTTTTCTCGTTCCGTGATATAACATTCTAGTGATCAAATCACTTGCTTGCAAGCTAATCAATGTGATATCACCGAGCGGGCCCAGAGCATATCTATCCATCATAGGGATGAACAAATTCCACCCTCGATCCATTGGCCTCAACATAACACTTTATTAGTTCTGAATCCATCTTTATAATCACCCTGTTACGGTGTGACGTTTGATGTTATCAAGAAACTCTTCCGGTGTTAGTGATTGACATGATCTCATGGTCTAAGGATTAGGATCACTTCGTAAGTTGTTATAGCAATATAAACTCAATGACTTTGATCGTAATGCTATACTTCGGATGAATGTTCATCACACCATTACACTAATGTTGTGACCTCGTTATTAACAACATCCAATGTCTATGATCAGGAAACCTTGATCATCTTGTTAATCAACGAGCTAGTTTATAAGAGAGGCATAACTAGGAACTTCCTTTTTGTTTATTAAACACACATGTATTAACATTTCCATATTAATACAATTATAGCATGTAAAATAAACATTTATCATAAACAAGGAATACGATAATAACCACTTTATTATTGCCTCTCGGGCATATTCCCTTCAGTCTCCCACTTGCACTAGAGACAATAATCTAGTTTGAAAACTTTGTGTATTGAACACCTATGGCTTTCTGGTGTTCCAAATACGCAATTGCAAGTGGTTAACATAATCTACGGATCCGACGCTTGGTCCGTGTGTATTTGCATGTCTTTATGTCTCACGCATCACTCATTCTCCAATGAGATGGTATTGTATAAATTTGGTCTTTTGGTGAGACCTTTAGTTCCTTGGGGTTAAAACACATCGATACTATTGTCATACAATATATCTTTAGTGTTATCCTGCTATAACCACACCTTAGTTTGATAACAAACTACTTGACACAAATTCCTCCTTTTTGCTACTATAGCAGTCATATACTTAGCCTTTTGTTGTAGTATTCATCACAATGTCTTAACTTTGGAACTCTTCCAAATCCATCATGGAATCTCCTTTCCATTACATTGTGCCACCCATAGTTTAAATTGAGATAAACTTAATTTGTATCTTGTGACAAAACTAGTATCAATGTAACGCTTTACATTGAACTATTTGTAATTGTTTGTCACCTCTACACAAATATATTCTTAGTTCTTCCAAAAGATCATAAGAATATCCTCACTATAGTCCAATGATCATTTTATGATTCATTCTGGTATATGCTCATAACACTTAGAGCATAGGACATATCTGGATGTGTACATATCATGGTATGATTGATCAAAACATTCGTGATTGCACTCATCAAGTGTCAAAGCACTTGAATCTTGTTTCACTTATAAAGTGTCGATACACTTGAATCTTGATTCAATTCCTTTCCATGCAACAAGAACTTTCTTGTCATTTCTATATTGAAATCCTTCAATATCTCATATATATGTACGCTGGCATAAACATATTAGCGTTACGATCTATCCACTATAGACATTCATGCTAAATATTCGGTTTTGCCTAAGTCTTTCATCGAAATGAAATTCTTAACCTTTGTCAATAAAGATACATCATTTCTAATCAACAAGATGTCCTTCACATAATGTATTAGAAATATGTCTCAGCCCCACTTAATTTCTTGCAAATGCAAGCATCTTCATCGTCTCGATGAAAACTCCTTTTCATCATGGTGAAGATTCCAACTCCATGATGCTTACTTCAACCATTGAAGTTTGCATGCCCTTTAACATCCTTTGAATTTAATAAACCCTTTGACCGTCATGTACACGCCCTAGGTAACCATTCTATTAGAAGAACTTTGTTTTGTTTATTCATCTACCATATACCAAATTATATGTAGTGGTTGCTACTTTAATCCGTTCGGACTAAATATCGCTATGAAAGATCAAATCTTGTCATAGTCAACTCTTTGAACATTGTCATAAAATACTTTACGACATGTAATATTTCATAGATGAGACATCCATGTCATTTCTTTATAGATCCAAATACCGATAGGTTTATACACCTTTCCGGAGGGTCTTCCAAGTTCAAAACTTGATTTCTCATATACGGAACTATCACGGATTTTATGGCTTCAAGCCATTTGACGGAGCTAGGGCCCATCATCGCTTCTTTGCATATAGTCGGTTAATCATTGTCAAACAATGATGATTTACTCTCAAATCTTAGTATTTGATTGTTTATCCGACCGACTTGGTTCAATAAGAACTTAGATCTCCGTGACCACAACCTTTGAGGCACATAAGCTATGAGCATTATGGCAGCCTCCGGAACATTTTCCGGCGCTGCGCAACTCAGCACATTTAGCTAAGGTTCGTTAACCTTATCAAAGTTCTATTGCCCTCCCACTTAACTTTTACGAAAAATTCCTTCTTCAAGAAACTTCATATTTCAAGCGACAAACCCCTTTGTCCTTGGTGTTATGGAGGAATAACCAATTGTTATTCGAAATAACCTACAAAGACATGCTCATCCGACTTCGGTTGTAAACATCTTACTTATGTTTAGCATACCAAAATTTAAGAAATGACAACTTGGGTTTTACCCCAAACCATAACTTCGATGGTGTCATTTCAACGGATCAAGATGGAGCTCTTTTCAGTGTAAAAGTGGAAGTCTCTAAAGCTTTAATCTTTTAAAACATAATGGCAGTTTTATAAATAACACCTTAGATCCAACCATGTCAAACAAGGTTTCATTACAAATCTCAAACACTCCATATTACTATGGTGTTTCGGGAGATGTAAATCTAGGTGTTTTGCTAAACTTGTAACTCAAATAAATCCCTTTTATGATAAAATCATAATTCATTTATTTTTCTTATTACACTTGTAACTCAAATAAATCCCTTATGATAAAATCATAAACCATTTATTTTCTTGTTACAATGATTTTCACTTCATCTTGAAAGTCTTTGAAACGTTTTTCAAATATTTCATACTTCTTTCTCATTAAGTGAACATTCACTCAAATTTCCGGAGAAAGCATATGAAGTTGAAACCATCGCCATTTATACATAATGGACTACATACATCGATATGTATAAATTCCAATAATTTAGTCGTTCGTTCTTCTTTGGCCTTTGAACGAAGTTTTAATTATCACGTGGAAAGTCTCACAAGCGTCACTTGATCAAATCAAAGACTCCAAAAATCCATGAATATGGAGATTCTTCATGTTTTCTTTCCAATATAATTTAAACAGCGATGTCACTTCATAAGTGATCTTTCAATCATTTGTCTTGCGACATTTTAGCATTAGGCTTTATGGATGTGATTTCTCCAACTAGATTTGTAAATCATCCATCTTATATGGAATACGGTAATTATTTGAACAACCTTTGTTCTCATAATACCTGATTTAAATAACAATTATTAAAACAAATCTTGAAGTCAAGCTTTGATGTCAACGAAATACAAACAACGGTTTGTTTGTTTTCGATGAACATAATCACATATTCTCTTGCTAGTTACTTAGGCCATTGTGGTTCATGAATTGCATTGTTCCGTATGAAATTTCATACCAACCAATTCGGTATCTAATACCCAAGAACCACATTGTTTAACAAGCAAAGAATACAACCATAACATGTATATCATCTATATACCTAAATTGGATATTTCCAATCTTTTCTTTTCTGCCAAATATATTTTATAGATTCTCTTCAGCATTTCCTTTTCCTTTTAAAAGAATCTATCAACATCAAAAGTGGCGCCATATACATGACACATAGTCCAAAGCGTGTATATTCAAATAATAATACCTTTGGACTTGCACTTTGAAGTAGATCACCATCATCAAAATGATCGGTATTCTTTCAAAATCCATTCTTTAGTAATATTTTAGTGTAGTAAACACTTTACATACATCTTCTATTCATCCTTATCATGACGACTTTCATGATCAAGCCAATTTAGCTTATAAAGGAGAATCGTGAGTATAACATTACTTTCCAAAATCCTTTTGGATGATTAGGATGTCTAGCATCTCCAACCTTCGTAAATTCTCATCCAATATGAGAACATATATTATACTCTATCATGTTGCAACCAAAACATTGTTTCAGATATCGTTATATCTGCCACACATGATGGTTTCTGAAACAATTCTTTCAGCTCCTAGATAAACTTGATGTTTAAATCAAGAATCATGGAGGAAAACATGATACTTCAGATACTAACACTGGAATTGTTACTCTCGATTTAATACCAATTATTAAATTTCACGGAGTAAATAGAATTTTGCTGAAAGTTTGCAATAGGACTTTAAACTTTAGATTGACACTCAACACAATACGATACCAGTTAAGAAAGTATATATCCAATTCTATAGTTCTATTATCTCAATTACAACTATGCATAAGGTGGTGAGCGAATGCCAATGACTACAACAAATTATGCAAATTCACTTTGATTTAATTTATGATAAATTGAGTTCTACTAATCCAAATTAGAAATGAACTCCCACTCAAAACGACATCCTCGTGTCTTTTGGTGATTACATGAACCAAATCCACTACACCAAGTCCGATCATCACGTGAGTCGGTATAGCTTCAAAGGCGAGCATCCATATGGTCATCATATCAAAACATATGACTCATGCTTAACCTTTCGTCCGTGTTCCGAGGCCATGTCTCACATGCTAGGCTCGCCAAGTAAGAACCTTAGTATTCGCGTGTGTAACTGTCTTACACCCGAGATATGCTCGTGGATTCAAGTACACCCGATCATCACGTGATGTCTTGAAGCGACAAAACATTGTCGGTGCATACTTAAGGAAGAACACATTTTTATCTTGATATCTAAATGAGGGATCATCTTATTATGCTAATAAAACGCCAAACAAGCAATATAAGGTGCTATCAAACATCACATGTTTATTAGTGGAATGATATGGTTCTCGCATATGATCTCTATCATGTGCACCGTGGTATGATCACTATCATACCTATATGTGTAAATCCAAGGTCTATGGAGTTTACACGCTGTGTGTGTTGTAAGAGTATCATCTCATACTTCTACTTACAATACTACCATATCATAACACTAGCCCAGCAACAATCTAAACTAGATGCCTCTAATTTATCCATTGCAAGTTTTACGTGGCTTAGGGCTTTCGAGATAGAACCGTTCTTACCTACGAACATGAACCACAACGAGGATAACCAAATTGTTGACAACTCGTTGCAAATTAGATATTGACTATAGTAGGAGAGACAGACACCCGCTAGCCACTTATGCAAAACTAGTTGCATGTCAAGCGTGGAACAGGTCTCATGTGCGAGGACATGTAAAGTTTGTCCGGGCCGCTTCATCCCACTATGCCACCAATATCCAAAGTACAACTAAGAAGCAATAAAATGATCATCATCGCCCACATACTCATATGTGTACTACCCGTGCAAAATATCTACGCATAGATCCGGCTCTGATACCACTGTTGGGTTCGCAACATAGAAAACAAAAAATTTCCTAGGATGGGAACAACTATGTACCAAGATCTATCTACTAGATACAAACAACGGGCGGATGTATATCTGTAGAGAACATACCCTTGAAGACCGACAAAGCTTAACGATTCCAAACTCGTGGTTGATGTAGACGATCTCTTGCCGATCTCAAGATCGAGAGGAAGTCCTAGCGCCAAAAAACAAGCGCCAGGTGCTCGCACACGTTCGAGGCACCGAGCAACCTCCGCCTCGCTCCAGCGATGCAGCGAAGCACAACTCTTTCTTGCCGAAAAGCCACCGGGAACATGTATCTCTAGTCCGAGACCATGGGGATAAATTCTAGAGGGGAGAGATCCTTCACGAGGAGGTGGTGTGAGAGGAGGAGAGGGGGCCTTTTATAGGGGAGAGGGGGCACCCAAGGGCATGGCGCCCAGCCATGGGGCTGCCCCACCTCTTCCACATTCATGTGGGTGGAGCTCCCACTCAAATGAAAATCCTCCACTCCCATTAAAAAGCCTCCACTCAAAATCCACTCACATGCATTAAATTTCCACCAAATTTAATGCAAGCTCTCATTAAATAAAACTCTTTTATTTATTTATTCAGAATTTTGTTAATTACTTTAATTAACAAACATTCACATAAAACCCTTGCTAGTATTCCATTTCACATGCGTAACCAGTTTGACAATTTCAACCAAACAGCTTTGTTCTAGTGAAATAAATTCCTCGCTTTCTTTTTCTTTTCGGCATGAAACTTTTGCTCCAATTGGATGTCGGTGTCTCTTATGTGTCACCCTATTCGCGAATAATGCGGACATGATCGAGACCCCTCGGATCAATAATCGAAGCGGGATCTGAGACCCATCGACTCCCACACATTCAACGATGACTTTCTTGTGATCGTCCAACCTTTACGCTAGTATCTTAATCCTTTTGTTTCACGATATATTACATGTATGAGATTCGATCATCGGTATCTACATACCTAGTTTGATCTCGTTCTTGACATGCACTCTTTCTCGTTCCGTGATATAACATTCTAGTGATCAAATCACTTGCTTGCAAGCTAATCAATGTGATATCACCGAGACCCAGCATATCTATCCATCATCGGGATGAACAAATTCCACTCTCGATCCATGGGCCTCAACATAACACTTTATTAGTTCAATCCATCTTTATAATCACCCCATTACGGTGTGACGTTTGATGTTATCAAGAAACTCTTCCGTGTTAGTGATTGACATGATCTCATGGTCTAAGGATTAGGATCACTTCGTAAGTTGTTATAGCAATATAAACTCAATGACTTTGATCGTAATGCTATACTTCGGATGAATGTTCATCACACCATTACACTAATGTTGTGACCTCGTTATTAACAACATCCAATGTCTATGATCAGGAAACCTTGATCATCTTGTTAATCAACGAGCTAGTTTATAAGATAGGCATAACTAGGAACTTCCTTTTTGTTTATTAAACACACATGTATTAACGTTTCCATATTAATACAATTATAGCATGTAAAATAAACATTTATCATAAACAAGGAATACGATAATAACCACTTTATTATTGCCTCTCGGGCATATTCCCTTCACATGCATACAGATAACAAGACGGATAAAGGGCGTCACTTAAGTCGTGCCAGCTATGCTCTTACCAAAGCAGAGAAGGAAATCTTTTTTGAAGTCCTTTACAGTATCAAGGTGCCGTCGGGCTTCTCATCTAATATAAAGGCGATAATAAATATGGCAGAGAAAAGTTCCAAACCTGAAGTCTCATGATCACGTGATTATGACGCAGCTTGCCCGATTGCATTGAGGGGCTTCTCTGGGAAAATGTTCGAGTACCCATTGTGAAGTGTGTGCATTCCTCAATGCAATATCTCGGAAGGTAATCAATCCGGCTATTACGCAAGGTTCTGAAGGATGTGGTACAATGTCTTGTTAGTTTTGAATTGGTGTTCCCACCATCCTTCTTCAATATTATGACGCATCTCCTGGTTCATCTAGTGGAAGAGATTGCCATTCTCGGTCCAAGATTTCTGCACAATATGTTCCCTTTGAGAGGTTCATGGGAGTCTTAAAGAAATATGTTCATAACCGCTAGACGAAGGAAGCATCTCCAAGGGATATGGAGCAGAGGAGGTCATTGAGTTTTGTGTTGACTTTATTCACGACCTTAAGCCGATTGGTGTTTCGACTCGCGGCATGAGGGAAGACTAAGTGGAAAAAGGCACGGGAAAGAAAGCAATGATATGTAGGACGGGATTGTTTCACTAAAGCACACTACAGTTCTACATAATTCCACCTTGGCCCAGATATCGAGGAACACAAGAATATTATGCGCTCAAAAACCGGGAAGCCTGAATCATGGATTACGATGAACACATGAAGTCTTTCGGTGGTTGGATGCGGACACATCTCGTGAATGACACCACCGTTGGAGATCAGCTATACTTGTTGGCGCGTCACCATCTTCTACTGTATTGAATTTCCAAGTGCGAAATAAATGGGAATACATTCTACGATCGCCCAAGATAAAGAGCACCAACCAAAATAGTGGTGTCCGCTTTGATGCAATAGACGAGAATGGACAAAAGGACACATATTATGGTTACATAGAGGAGATATGGGAACTAGACTATGGAGTCTCTTTTAAGGTCCCTTTGTTTACTGCAAATGGGTCAACCTGAATGGGAAGGGGTAAAGATAGACCTTATGCGGAACAACAATGGATCTCAACAATCTTGGTTATAGAGATGAACCATTCGTCCTAGCCAATGATGTGTCTCGGGTTTTCTATGTGAAGGACATGTCCTCCGACCGAAATAAAGAAAAAATATGCAAACGAATACATCATATGATGAGCCAAAGCGTCACATAGTTCTTTTCGGGAAAAGAAACATCGTGGGAATCGAGGATAAGATGGACATGTCGAGAAGATTATAATAAGTTTGATGAAATTCCGCCCTTCACAAAGGAAAACCCACCCAAGCATTCCGTTAAGTAAAGAAGATGCTCCATGGTTACGTCTGAAGCGGTCATAAGGAATGACATATGCCAAGAAGTTCATGCTCATATTATGTAACTCTAGTTCATGTCTTTCGCGGTTTGTGGCTTGACCGAAGGATATCTTCGCGGTTTGTGGCCTTTAGTCCCGTTTGTAGTCTCGTTTTAATATTAATAAATGTCTTGAGTGTTAGTCCCATTTGTGGCTGGACCGAGTGCCTCTATGACCAGTTTCTTGGAGATGCCGAGGACTGGCTCGTCGGCATCTCCACAAACTGGTCGTAGTGGTGTCCCTGCTCGAAAACCATCTTGCAGCTTGTAACTTCACTAACTAGATCAATACTGAGCTAACTAATTTCACATATTAGGAGTGCCTCTATGACCGATTTCGGAGATGCCGGAGGACTGGCTCGTCGGCATCTCGAACTGGCCCAGTGGTGTCCCTGCTCTCGAAAACCATCTTGCAGCTTGTAACTTCACTAACTAGATCAATACGCCTCGGAGCTAACTAATTTCACATATTAGGGAGTGCCTCTATGACCAGTTTCTCGGAGATGCCGGAGGACTGGGCTCCATCGGCATCTCCCTGAAACTGGCCGTAGTGGTGTCCCTGATCTCTAAAACCATCTTGGAGATGCCTCAAACTGGCTGGAGGACTGGACTCACAAGGATGCATATTTATAGTACAAGCAGCTCGGCATAATGTCGACACTCACGACATAATGTCGACACTCACCTATTATTAGTGTGACTCATCTTTAGTCGGTTGGTGTCTCCAACGACTAAAGGTTCATCTTTAGTCCCGGTTGGTGACACCATCCGGGACAAGGTAAAAGCCGCACGACATAATGTCGACACTCACCCCTATTATTCGTGTTGTGCCCACTGCATAATCCTTCATCGCGGTTGGTTTCTCCAACCGAGACTAAATATGAACCCTCTCTTTATATAGGCATTTCCTCTATTTATTAGGTAACACTTAAGACATTTATTAATATTAAAACCAGGACAAATCGGGACTAGCTAACACTCGGGCCTAAAGCGCCCCTTTAGTCATAATCATGCCTAGTCCTATAGTATGCGACCGAGGTCTTCATCGTCGTCGTCATCATCATCGTCATCGCCACCGCCACTCGGGATCCTCACCATCCATGGCATATACCGGGCCATTCCAGCCTCGGATTCACGGCGGGTGGGAGAGGGTCTCTGGAAGACGATGCCGCCATGCCGGACGGTGGGGCCTGTGGCGGGTGGACTCGTGGGCACCGTGGCGAGGATGGTCTCCCGGCGATGTAGCGCATCACTTGATGATAGTACGGTTCTCCCACCACGGCAGCGGCCGACTTCGTTGTGGTTCACGGTGGTGGGCCATCACCCTCGTACTGGCGAGCTCCTTTCCCGCCTATTAGCGAAGAAGGCATTCCAGTGTCATAGTTGTCGGGATCCCACTGGGATCCATCCGCTGCTCGGCGTGAGCTCGTGGTAGAAGTGGTTTGTGATGGCGCGGCGACGCGGAACCTTGAGGGACAGGAGGGACAGAACCCCTCCAGCTCGGCATCCAAGGCGGTACGGCCAGTGGACAAGGGTAGTTGGGCGCCTGACTCGGTCTCCTCGAGGGTCGGAATGGCCCGATGGCGTTGTCCATTATTCTAAGAGAGGAAGGTGTGGATGTGTGGATAGCCATGACACTATCACCCTAAATATAGAGGGAAAGGGCGGGAAAACTTGGCGTGAAGATTTGGGAAATGGCGGGAAATATCTTTAGTCGCGGTTAGTGACTACATCCGGGACTAAAAGCTCTAGTAGAAAGGAAAGGGCGGGAAAACTTGGCGGGCAGAGGGGGAAAGTGGCGGAAAATATTTTTAGTCCCGGTTTGTGACTACATCCGGACTAAATGTGTCTTACAATGATCATGTTTCAAAAACCTTCACAAAATGACCTATGATGTTCGAGGTTTCATGGCTTTCGGTCAAATGACCGATGTTATGTCTTGAATCACGGCATAGTTTGTGATGTTGTGCCCATATTATGCATGTGTGGAAATTGGTATGGAGAACAATGTTGCAGAGGAAGTTTTCCTTTTGTACGGAAAATCCCTTTTCCATTTTCCGAGCGCAAAAAAAGTCGTTTTGTGAAGTAACCACCAAAATGCCGTTTCGAATGCTACCGTCTATTTTCCTAAAATACTAGACCACCTTACATGGACTATATCACAACCGGTACATCTCAAACCTTTTCGTCCATCCCGTAAAAGGACAAATGTCTGTAATCGGCGAGAAGTGGTCCGGTTTGTACAGGTACATGATCTACCGCCAGTGATTTTTTGAAAAAATCATTTTTAGACTCGCAATATGTGGTTTCTTCAGAGATCCAATGCAAGTTCTAACAATGCCCGTCCCCTATCTTCATGCACACCGGTTCGACCATAGTTAGAAATTCAGATAATTCAAAACGGGCATAATAAATTCAAAAAAAATCCGAACAATGAAAATCCTTCGCGTGGTGTCATATTATGTTACATAGTTGAAAGGAAAAATACCAGACTTGGTATATTGATCATGTTTCGAAAAAACCTTCACAAAATGACCTATCATGTTCAAGGTTTCATGGCCGTCCCCTATCACTTCTTATGTTTAAAGTTTTTCTAAATTCCAAATTGATATTAAAAAATATAAGTTAATTCATTTTTAATTGTAAATGGTTCATATTTTAAATGGTTACATTAATTATTTTTAAAACAGAAAATGTTTTTGAATTATTTATTTAAATCCAAACACTTTTTATGTTTAAAGTTTTTCTAAATTCCAAATTAATATTCAAAAATATAAGTTAATTCATTTTAAAAGGTTACATTAATTATTTTTTAAAAATAGAATATGTTTTTGAATTATTTATTCAAATCAATACACTTCTTATGTTTAAAGTTTTTCTAAATTCCAAATTGATATTAAAAAATATAAGTTAATTCATTTTTAATTGTAAATGGTTCATATTTTAAATGGTTACATTAATTATTTTTTAAAACAGAAAATGTTTTTGAATTATTTATTTAAATCTAAACACTTTTTATGTTTAAAGTTTTTCTAAATTCCAAATTAATATTCAAAAATATAAGTTAATTCATTTTAAAAGGTTACATTAATTAATTTTAAAAATAGAATATGTTTTTGAATTATTTATTCAAATCCATACACTTCTTATGTTTAAAGTTTTTCTAAATTCCAAATTGATATTAAAAAATATAAGTTAATTCATTTTTAATTGTAAATGGTTCATATTTTAAATGGTTACATTAATTATTTTTTAAAACAGAAAATGGTTTTGAATTATTTATTCAAATCCAAACACTTTTTATGTTTAAAGTTTTTCTAAATTCCAAATTAATTATCAGTTTAAGAAAATACAAATTTAAACCCCAAATTAAAAAATAAGGCGGGAACAGAGAGAAAATACCTGAAATTTTTTGAAAACAGGGGAATATGTCCCGGTTGGAGCCACCAACCGGGACTAAAGACCCCCTGCGCGCCAACCCTTGCTCTGCTGAAAATATTGGAGTATAGGTCCCGGTTGGTGGCTCCAATCGACGTATGATCTTTAGTCCCGTTGGAGCCACCAACCGACTAAAGGCCCTTTGGTTATAACGCCTCTTCTTCTTCTTCTTCCTTCCCATCACTTCTGCTTCACCGACGCGCACAACCGCTTCGACGCCGGCAGTGCCCGAGTCGCCGCCGCCCCGACGCCGCCGCCGCCCGCGCCACCGCTGCCCGCCCGTGGTCGCTGCCGCCGCTTTCGTCAAGCTTCCCACGCCGCCGCCGCCCAACGACGTCCGTCGCCACCACCTCCAACGACTGCCGCCGTCACGGCCGCCAGAGCCGCCTCCGTCCTCCCCCCTCCATCATGCCTCTGTCCCCCCCCTCCTCCTCCTCCGCCACGGTGCACCGACGGGTGCGCGAGCCCGCGAGATGTCTTGGCGGCGGCGGCAAGCCGCGAGATGTCTTGGCGGGCGTCGGCTGTCGCGTGGCGGCGTCGGATGCGAGATGTCTTGGCGCGGCCGCCTCTGTTTCTTTGCTTGCGTGGGCTGAGGTGGCTCCGGGCCCCACCACCGTCCCACTATGGCTAGTTCTTACTATGGTGCAAAAGGTTTAAACATTTGATTTAATAATTTCAGAATTTGAATAAAACTTGTAAATTCAATAACTTTTAATCTGTAATTCAGAAAAATACAAATAATATACCAAAATGTTCAAAAAAATGAGAACTGACTATATATGCCATAATCATGAATTCTTCAACAACTTAAATAACAAGTTTAATTAGAACACCCTAGTAACCCTAACAGGTGATTCTGGAGTTCCTTGAGTTAGGGTTTGCGCCCCTCGGAACCCCGATTAACTTGTCGAGCATGATTTAGGGTTACATTCCAATGCACATTAACTTGTCGTATCATCATCATTGCTTGAGCATTGCATCGATGCCATGTGTTGATTGTTTCCCTTTCTTTCCGGTGATTTGGTTCTTCTCGGTAGAATACGATATCGAGATCGAGATCGATTCCAATATGGTATTTTGTTAGTATCTAGTGTTACCTATCTGCTGGATAGTTTCCTTTGTAGCCTTATACTCATGTTCCTCTCATATGCATCCGAGGTTTCTCCGAACTAGGTTTTACACCCCTCGGAACTCCGAATATTGATTTTAGTTGATTTTAGCTAGAGTTACCTATCTACTACGGTTTCCTTTTTGTAGCTAGGTTTAGGTTTTGTTCATTTTATTATTGTGTATGTATATATTAGGTTTCTCCTTAACTTTCTCCTTTAGCCGCTTTGACTTATTCGTTTTCCACCTATGCGTAAAATATGGACCCACATGTCGAGACGAAGAAAAGGAAGAGTTGATCCAAGGTGTGATCCATGGGAAGATAATTTAGGCGTATCAACGTTTACGAACAACTCCGTGAGGGTGATCCTCTTTTTACCGAGTAGACAACTTGTTTGAGGTTGAAGGTGTTGCCTTCATGAGGGAGAAGGCGATGCCTTGTGTAATCGAGAAGATGACCGCTCCGCAAGGTGCATGTAATATAAATCAATTCATTAATTAATCATCTGCTATCTATATAGAAATAGTAACGGCGATCTTTCTTCTTTTAGCCCTCCGGATCGAAGGAATCTACTGAAAAGAGCAGACGAGGCCCAACCAAAAAGTTGCAAGACCATGAGAGGTTCAGGATCGAAGATGTCGCTGTAGACGGCAGACCGACTCCAAGTTGTCGCAAACAAATTTGTGGCACAATGCGGAGTAATCGTTAGGGACTTAATCCCGATCACCATTAGAAATTGGAATAGGCCTGCTAATGCGGATGAAGAGGGAACATGTTTATTTGTCCCTAACCACGCCAAAGATTTACTGTGGAAGAGGCTCATGGTTAATTTCAAACTACCGAAGATAGAGCTGGATCCAAATGCGGAGGATCCAGTTGAGGACGCCTTACAACATGGGAGAGCCATGGAGGCTAAGGTCAGGGAGTGGGCTTTTAAGAAGATGGCCCAGTGTTTCACCAACTGGAAGAAAAGATTGCACCTTGACTATGTCGTGAATGAGAAGACTCCCGATTTCAAGAATATTCAGTTTGAGAAGATAAAACCATTCTGGGCTGAGTTTGTGGAATACAAGAAATCGAAAAAAGCTAAGAAAATGTCTGAAACGAATAAGGTGAATGCTGCTAAGAAGAAGTATCACCATACTATGGGGCAAGGTGGCTACACGGTTGGCATTCCTAAGTGGGAGAAACTTGAGCAGGAACTGCGTGATAAAAATATCACCCCAGAGACAGACGATTGGGTAGAACGTGCAAGGAATTGGTTTTACGGGCATGGGGGCACGTTGGACTCGGAAGGGAGGTGTATATATAACATACGACATAAAGAAGACCCCTTGCCAATCGAGAGGATGAGAAAAGCAGTAAAGGCTGTTAAATATGGGGACTTCATTCCCGATAGAGAGAATGATGAGCTCACACTCGCCCTTGGAAATAAGGAACATGATGGACGAACACGAGGCACAATAGGCTCCCAATCATGGAGGACTGGGTTTCCCGAAGAGAGGAAGAAATATCCTGATAGAAGCCGTCAGAGGAGTAAGGACAGGCGGCGGTTGAAGAAAGTCAGAAAGAGCGAATGCGTTTAATTGAAGAACGATTAAAGCAACAACAAGATGAAATTAACTCACTTAAAGAGCAAAGTACTACCGGCCCATCTCAGCAGCACACTGCATTCGATGCTACCGGCCTATCGAATAATCGAAATTGCAGTGTGGCTTCCACCGAGGTCCCGGGTGATGACAATGGCGATGCCGATGATGCACCGACAATGGCTCATGTTGGCTACCCAGTGGATGATATCACAGAGATGACACACTGCGAGCTACATGTCAAAGTTGTGAACATATCAATGAAGGTGGCGGTCGGCTATGCCTTACCAATTGGACCCACACCAACTTACCACAGTCGTCCGGTTCCAGAGGGCTACGCTGTTGTCGGCGTGGATGAAATCATGCCCACCTTTGAGGTTTTGGATCTTCACTACCCGCCGGTGAAGGGGATGTGATCGTTGGGTGACGCAAAACGCCACCATTCTATGGTCAAGGATTGTATCGTGCTTCAAATCACACGTCAAGGCCATCTTCGCCGCCGCCACCCGTCTCCGCCGAGGTCGCCGCCGCCGGCAGCCGTCTTCGTCGCCACCCGGCTCCGCCGCCACCAATCTCGGCAGCCATCGCCGCGGAGCCATCGCGGCGCCTCGGGATAAAAGCGTAAGCGCATCGCCATCTTGGCCGTAAGCGATCGCCGAACGTAAACAAGAGCCTCTTCCAAAAGTACCAACGGTTCCTCCCAAGAGAGCTTATGATCAGATCAAGAGGAGATCGCGGCAATCGTTGATGCGGAAACGACATCGTTTTCGCTAAGTCGAGGCGGCCGAAAGAGCGAGTTCCCCAAAGACCAAAGAAGAAAAGGCCAAAGTGTTGAAAATGCTAAAGACTCTTCATCAACCCGAGCCAAAGTCATCGACTATGAGCGTTCTATTCTCAAGTCACATGCAGCACAAAAAGCCTCGAAGAGCAGTACTGATGCAAGCGGGAAATCTGTTGCCCAGCTCGGAGAACAAGCAAAACAGACTTGCGCCCCTCTCAAGGTGATTTCTCAAACCAATGTGGGGTCGAGAAAATATGGGGCCGAAGAGCAGTATGATCCAGAGGTAGTTGCACAATACGGAGAAGCTGCCGCTGCTCAAGGTATGAGTATTGCCCAGATTATCCGCTTAGAGTTCTTCCTCGGAGTGAAGTAGCATACCAATACCAGACGAAAACCTCTCGTCAAACCTGAGGAGGTAAACAATCTTCCAACAAAATGCGAAGATTGCATAATCGGTACATGCATGCCACAAGGGCCGGGCTAATCGGATAGTGCTGAGGGTTACAAAAAAGCATCATGGGAAAGATAAGGATGACATGATATCCATTGAATTTGATGAACTATTTCAATTATTCAATCAAGACGCCTTGGACAAATCGATCATGAGTGCCTATTGTCTGTAAGTACTAATTCTGTAATTAATTTAGTCTCCATCTATATTATTTTGTTTATTGCATGTATATAATCATACTTTAATATGCAGAAGGAAGATTCTCGAATGCAGCAGAGGACAAATCTATGACATTGGCTTCATTGACCCATATTGGGTTCATGAAGCTAATCTCAAAATAAGCCCCCAGGATACGGAGGATAATATAGTACACGCGTTAAGGTTTCAAGAAACCAAAAGGGAAATACTATTTCCTTACAACTTCCAGTGAGTGTTATTGTCTTGTATACACTTTCTATTTCGCTTACTCGATGTTAAGTATATAATTGATTAGTTATGCATTCGCAGGTACCACTATATTCCGTTAATCATTCAACTTGACAAAGGGCGTGTACTAGTCATGGACTCGAAACATAAACCCCTTGAGACGTGGAAGGACATGTAGATACTTCTCCAGCGGTAATTCTAATCATTACGACACTATATCGGCAACTTCGTGAATTTTATGATATCAAGTACTTAATAACTTATTTTATTCGTTTTCTACGCCGGGCAGCGCTTAGAAACGGTTCACCAAGAAGGCTAGGGGTGTTTGGAAAGAGGAGCTTACATTTCAACCACTAGATGTAAGCACCACTAGCTATATCCGCATCTTTTTGATTCTAGTTTTGATACAGTTATTATCATGCTTGATTATTATTTTGATTGAACTATGTCGTAAAGTGCCCGACGCAGGACTAGGTAACAATCTATGTGGATACTATGTATGCGAGTTCATCCGCAGACGTGCGATGAGAAGGGCAGAAATTTAGAGCAACTCCACGTCGTAAACAATTTCTATAGTTTTAATTACAATCAAATTGTGTTTAGTTTCATATTCATATAGGCTGACCTTTTTAAATCAGATCGAACGTCTACGGGACGGTCTTCTGCCAAAGGATCGCATACGAGCAATACAAGAGGAATTGGCGGGATTCTTGGATGCAGAAGTCCTAAACACACAAGGGGAATACTACTCGGCTGTGTATAGACAATAGGAATTGTAAAAATAGCAACTTTCAAGAAATTGGCCGGTAGCATCGAATAGCAACTTTTGTATGGAGTGCATGAACTCGATCCGTGTATTGAATGTAATGTTGTTATGATGATCTTGTGTAATATAAGGTTCCTTCATTGATAAGTGCAAAACACTAAATAAACAATAAAACAACCTAAATAAATTCTCTGCCGCGGCACAAAAAGTGGCGAAAATGCTGCCGCGGCAACAAAATGTGTCAAAATGAATTCTTCGCGCCGAAGAGAATGGGCAAATCTCTGCCGGCAGCAGGTTATTAGTCGGTTAGTGTTACGAACCGACTAATGCTCCACACCTCGCCTGATGCCGCCACGTGTGTCCCATTTGTCCCGGTTGGTGGGGCAACCGGGACTAATGGTTAGAGCTTTAGTCCCGATTGCCCCGTCCCGGTTGGGCAACCGGGTACCAACCGGGACGCATGGGCCCTTTTCTACCAGTGAACATACCAACATTTATGACACTAAATTAATACTATTAGATTTAGTTTTAAATCTAATTTCATAATATGTCAATTCCATGTAATATATGTTTTTATATTTCTTTATAAAGTTAGTCAAATTTGGTTATTTTTTACTTAGGCAACAGCTAGATGTACACTTATTTGCGGACGGAGGGAGTAAATCATCTAGAAATTCCATTGTGAACCCATGATTTAGGAAATATGCACATGCGCCTCCCGGTGCACATAGCTAACTAGGCAATGCAACTAGCCACCTCCTGATGGCCCATGCATATATACCCTACAAATATTCCTAGTTACAATACTATTCAACAACCTAGCTTCAACACACACCGGAAACTATATTAAAAGAAGATAACTGCATGAGTTTGCTTGCTAGCTACGGGATTGATGAGATAGAGATGTACTTGTACACACGCTGCTCTTCCCCTCTTGAAGCAAACAAGAAAAACACTAATCTTCAAAGCTGGGACTGGATATAGATTAGCTCCTAGAGGCTTAACTGAGACGAACCAAGTCAAATATGTCTATGTGTGAAGTAGTGAGAAATTGCTTTTGCTATGATGGGACAACCAAGATGTTGTGATGTATACTAGAGCTAGGTTTTTGATTTTCATTTTTTTCACTGATATATACTCTTAGATGAAATATTAAAGTGTTGTATGTCCCACCCTAACACCTTCTGGATCCACCTCCGAGCCGGAGTGACTAATCTAACCTTTCGGCGAAACTTTAACACAAAATAAACATTTTTAGAAAATACCGGATCTGGTCGTATTTGTCCCTGTACACATGTCAGGTAGTAGGGTTAGTGAGGTACCACCCAAGCCCAAGGCGATACCGTCAAAACCCTTGGTGATAGAACATTCAACCCTGCCGTCAATGCGTGTGGCGGTACCAAAAGATGTTAGATCCGATCAAACTTTATGAGAGAGTTCACTTTGTGTTAAAGTTTTAAAGAAAGGTCATATTGGTTAAAATGGTCGCAACTTTGCTACGAATATCAGAAGGCAAAACCGCCCAACTATACTTAAATTAGATAGATTCATATAAAGTTTCAACTCGTGCTGGTTGGTATTTTACCTATTTACAACTGTAATAATTGTCGAATTTTTGCTAGGAAATACTAAATCTATTTGAGTGAAATATATTAAGTAACCTAGTTCATCATAATGGAAATAAAACATGTAATATACCGTAAATACTTAATAATGATATCCTTTTTTTGTCTCATTCCTTCTTTCTAGAAAAAAAGCATATAAATTTTCTGAAAAGTAAAATGGTGCCAAGTGCGACCATGTTTCTATAAATGTACCAATTATTATAATATTATGTAAAAATACGTTTCATAATGTACCTAATGGTATACATAACACTATTTTACTTCTAGAAAAATATACACCTTGTTTTTTTTGAACGGTGGTAGTATTTTATTATATCAATAATTAGTTATGAACTGGTACAACTATTACTGGTGTATTTGTTTTGTCACGCCTTTTACAATGGAAGTCTCTTAGCATGGTATCATGGGGCACAATTCCTAGGTGACACTATATATAATTAATGAGAAGATTGCTGTTATATGTTAGAGCATATTTAATAGTATAGCTTGTTCCTGGCTATAACAAGTGTCATGTTAACTGTAGCCAGCTCTATAGTTGATATGTATAATAGTTAGTTATAAAAATATACTGCTTTATCAATGCATGTCACATATTTCACTCTCATAAAATGCTTAGGAGCACGTCTCGCAAAATATTATAGTCCGTTTATAATTCTCCCTCCTCTTCCCGCTCCTCCATCTTAGTAAAATTATAATATTTTATGTCTTATAGTCAGCTGATTGTATCTCTTATAACCCGCTTACACCTTTTGCATGCAACCATAGAAAAAAACAAAATTTAGCCCAATCTTATGCATGCATGTTTTCGAAATCGTTAAATTTAGAGAACACTTAAGACACGCTCTATTACAGAGGTTGTCTCTTAAATATTTAATTTTCTTATGATATCGTCCTAACATACTACCTCTTATTATGAAAGGCCTTATAATTCGATAAGACGTCTTTAATCATTATTTAGGCTGCTTCGTTCCTTCCCACACTTGCGTTTTGCAGCATTGAAACAAAGTAGTCGCAAATCGCGACAACCGCGGTGGTTGATGCCCCTTTCGCCAACATTACCGGTTGTCGCGATCACCAAGCAACGCCATTTTGACGTTAAGAGAAAAATTTGCATGCATACTTATCTTCCCATGCACCCAGCTGGCTTTTGATGCAACTAAGATAAGAATGGATTTCTTTCCTTGATTGAGACTAGCCGAGAGCCATGGATCGGCCACTGGATAGGAGCCTTCGTGCAAGCATTTGCTCCTGAAGTAAAAAGCTTATGTTGAACTCTGGATATGGTTTCTGTGGAACATATTTAACCTGGCTAAAAAAGGACATTTTACCTGCGATGTCTAATTTGATATTTTTTTTGCAGGATAATTGTCTTGTTGTGAACCGATCTTTTGTACTAGAACTTGTGGGTGGCTGTTTTTTTTCTGTAGAGGAATACGGCCTGCTTCCCAAGTATGCACGTAAAGCGGCAATGCCAACCAAACCAACAGTTGCACACTGGCCACAGCAAGCAGTACATCACACCTACACACGAGCTTACGCTTTGGATCAACGATATGGACGAGATAGCTTAAGACTGAATCAAATGAAACAGCAATTAGCACGTCGGATGCGTATTAACAAACATACGTTAGCGAGGTTCCATGATCCCATGCATTTGCAGGGGACGGAGGACGGGAGGAGACCCTGAAGCAAATACGTCAAGCAACATTCTCCACCTCCCTTCCTCCGCCGGGCCGGCAACATTATGCTCTCCTAACGGGCCAGATCCCAAAGCAGGGTTAACGGGCGTCGGGCGGCGAAATTCAGATGGACGGAATGTGATATGTAAGGGCAGAGAAATGGTAAAAAAAATTACTACTACCTCCGTCCAAAGCTTAAGGATTATACTTTTTTTTAAAGTCAAGCCACGCAAAGTATGGCCGAACTTAAAAAAATAAGAAAGATAATATTACATAGATACCATGTGAAAATATGTTTAATGATGTCTCAAAACATATGGATATCATATTCTAAATATTAATATTTTACTCTAAAAACTTGGTCAAACTTTACATAGTTTGACTAAAAAAATTATAAGCCTTAAGCTTTCTGACGGAGGTAGTACTCAATTTTATTAATTCTGGTACGTAATAAATTGTCATTCTGCACTATATGAACATCTGGTATCTGGTTTGACTTTTTCCCTAAAAATTTGGTTAAATTTTACATAGATTGACTTAAGAAATATATATAAGTATTAACCTTTGGGACGAAGATGGTACTCAATTTTATAAATTCTGGTACTCCCTCCAATCTATAATACTTGTCATTAAAATGAATGTATCTATCATTAAAACATGTCTAGATACATCCATTTCAGTGACAAGTAATATGGATCAGAGGAGTAATAAGTTGATAGTGCAACTTCACGAGCTTAGTCTAGCACATCTGGTTGGTGCAAGTAAGTACAACCCCACATCACTTGGGTTAGTTTCCCCACAAATGCAAATAAGGTTTTATTATTTCAAAAACCAAAAATTGTTGTAGAGTCACTCTACACTTTCTTTCCTTACTTTTATAGAAATTATAATAACAAGATGAATAAATTTTATATGTATGATTATGAAAAAAATTCTTAAGTCAGTTATAAATAAGACATTCTCAGTCCATTGAGACAACACTATCTTCTTCACTATGGAGCCACTTTCACTGTGGGTGTGTAAGACAGCCGCCATGACAACTAGGCATATGGTGGTATTTGTTTAAATCGTCCTAGTAAATCATTGTTTTTTACACATTGCTCAAAAATAATACTCCCTCCGCATCCAAAATAAGTGTCGCGGTTTTGAACTAGAGTTAGTTCAAAACTGTGACACTTATTTAGGATCGGAGGGAGTATATGTTTGTAAAAACTTGAAGACATGAGCTGGCGGAAGCAACAAGAGCCATGTCAACTCCCGTTGGCGTTGCTGGCCAGAGATGATGGAGGGAAATTTTTCTTCCCTACTCCTCTCCAGTGGTAGGAGGTGGAGCAAGTGGAGGAGTTTCAGCCAGGCATCTCCACAAATAAGCCCTGGTCGAGCTTTGTTGTTATGGTGCTATGACGCGGTACCAAGCTTTCATCATCGAGCCTCATGTTTCTCTCAGCCGGTCATGGTGGCAAGGGAGGAAACAACTGGAGCTCTACTGGGAGCTCAAGGAATAATCGATGTTGGCTTCTTCCTGACGGTATTGAAGCCTTCTTCTTCCTCTCTCTGCCGGCCATGGTGGCGTTGGAGAAATTGGAGAGAGTTTCTTCGCTGCCGGTTCAAGAAGGCGGTGGGGTGGTCGAGTGCTAGCTCCGACAAGCACTTAGGAAGCGACCAAGATCAATGAGCTACATCAACACCAGTAGCTATGCACCGGAGTTATTGAAGGAGACTGGAGACTTTCTTAGCCGAGAATATTCATTCTTCGACGACTCTTCCTCCCTGGAGGATCTTCCTCGACCTCGACTCAGGATTCACGATCGGCGTCTCCCGAAATGGCGCACTACTAGAAAAACGGTCTTAGGTTCGATGTGAACAAACCCAGCAGTCCCGGCCTGTCATAGGCCGCGACTAGTGCTAGCACTAGTCCCGGGCCGTGAGGCCTCTAACGGCTAGAAATGGCCGTAGACACTAGTCCCGGGCCGGACCAGATCTCTAGTCTCGGTCCGTAATACGGCCCGGGACTAATAACCTGGAGCAGGCCAGTTGGTCTTTTTGTGGACTATTAGTCCTGGGTCGTATCATGGCCTGGGACTAGTTGTCCACCACTATATATTCTGCTTCCTGTCCACCTGCCCTAAGCCATATGATGGCCATTTTTCTCAAAGAAGCAAGCGAGTTCATGCCATTTTTTCTCAAGATTTAGTTTGCAACCCCTAAATCCAAAGTTTTAAAAGGTTAGAACTTCATTCTTTTATCTCTTATTGCTACTTTAGCTCTATAATGCTCTAGAAGTATAGAGATATGGATCAATGCATGCATGCTCTAGAAGTAGAAGGATTTTGATATGTGTAACAATTTTTGATTAGGCACATAGTTACTGAAAATTGAAACGTATAATTTTAGAGTTTCAGAGCTTAGAATGGAATGAGGTTTTCACTGATAGAACAATAATCAAAAAACTCCACATTTATCATGTTAATTGTTTTCCCCAATTCACAAATTGGTGCATGTAAATTTTTCAAAATTCAAAATTAATGCTCTAGAAGCTCTCAATATAACTTGTAATAATTTTATCATGTTGTGTAATGGTTTTTGATATACTTTTACTATAATGCAGATGGTCTGGGAATGGATGTACGGTACTGACCGACGCTCTGGCGAGTTCATTAATGGCGTGCATGAATTTATCCGTGTTGCTGATGCAAACAAGCTCAATGGTTTTGTATTATGTCCATGTAGTGGATGTAGGTATCAGAAGGATTACTCTGACTAAAAAACCCTTCACAGCCACATGTTGAAGTTCGGCTTCATGCCCAGTTATAATTGTTGGAAGAAGCACGGAGAGAGAGGGGTTATAATGGAAGACAATGAAGAAGAGGAGGATGACAACTATCATGGTTTCCCTGAGTACGGAGATACTTCCATGGGGGATGCTGAAGGGGAGGATGAAGAAGAGACACATGATGAACCCGCTGATGATCTTGGTCAGACCATTGCCGATGCACGAAGAGACTGTGAAACTGAAAAGGAGAGGGATAAGTTCAATCACATGCTAGAGGATCACAAAAAGTTGTTGTACCCAAATTGCGAAAATGGTCTAAAAAAGCTGGCAGCACACTAGAATTGATGTGATGAAAGGCTGAGTGTGCTATACCTGACTACTCATTTGAAAAGTTGCTGAAAATGATGAAGAATATGCTTCCAAAATATAACGTATTTCCCACCAGTACGTACGAAGCAAAGAAAGTTTGTCTGCCCTCTAGGTTTAGAGGTTTAGAAAATACATGCATGCCCTAATGACCGCATCCTCTACCGCGGTGAGGAGTACGAGAATTTGGATGCATGCCCGGTATGCACTTCACTTCGGTATAAGATCAGACGAGATTATCCTGGTGACGTTGAGGGCGAGCCCCCCGAAAGAGGGTTCCTGCCAAGGTGATGTGGTATGCTCCTATAATACCACGGTTGAAACGCTTATTTAGAAACAAAGAGCACGCCAAGTTGTTGCAATGGCATAAAGAGGAATGTAAATCAGACGGGATGTTGAGACACTCCGCTGATGGGTCGCAATAGAGAAAAATCGATAGAAAGTACCCGAACTTTGCAGATGACGCAAGGAGTTTAAGTTTTGGTCTAAGTACAGATGGCATGAATCCCTTTGGGGAGAAGAGCTCCAGTCACAGCACCTGGCCCGTGACTCTATGCATCTATAACCTTCCTCCTTGGTTGTGCATGAAGTTGAAGGGAATATGCCCGAGAGGCAATAATAAAGTGGTTATTATCGTATTCCTTATTTATGATAAATGTCTATTTTACATGCTATAATTGTATTAATACGGAAACTTTAATACATGTGTGTTTAATAAACAAAAAGGAAGTTCCTAGTTATGCCTATCTTATAAACTAGCTCGTTGATTAACATGATGATCGAAGTTTCCTGATCATGGACATTGGATGTTGTTAATAACAAGGTCACAACATTAGTGTAATGATGTGATGAACATTCATCCAAATTATAGCATTACGATCAAAGTCATTGAGTTTATATTGCTATAACAACTTACGAAGTGATCCTAATCCTTAGACCATGAGATCATGTCAATCACTAACACCGGAAGAGCTTCTCGATGACATCAAACGTCACACCGTAAATGGGTGATTATAAAGATGGCTTCAGAACTACTAAAGTGTTATGTTGAGACCCATGGATCGATAGTGGAATTTGTTCATCCCGATGACGGATAGATATGCTCTGGGCCCTCTCGGTGATATCACATTGATTAGCTTGCAAGCAAGTGATTTGATCACTAGAATGTTATATCACGGGAACGAGAAAAGAGTGCATGTCGATGCGAGATCAAACTAGGTATGGAGATACCGATGATTGAATCTCGGACATGTAATATATCGTGAAACAAAGGGATTAAGATACTAGCGTAAAAGGTTCACACGATCACGAAGTCATCGAATGTGTGAGTCGAGATGGATCTCGTGTCCCGCTCGATTATTGATCGGAGAAGAGTCTTGATCATGTCCGCATTATTCGCGAACCGTAGGGTGACACACTTAAAGGATACCGACACCATTCGGAGCAAATGATATGCCAGAGAAAGAAAAGGAAAGCGCAGGAATTTATTTCACTAGACACCGAAATTGTTTCAGTTGAAATTGCTGAAACTGGTTCTGCATGTGAAATGGAATACTAGCAAGGGGTTTTATGTGAATGTTTGGTAATTAACAAAATTCTGAATAATAAATAAATGAGTTTTATTTAAATGAGAGATTGCATTAATTTTGGTGGAAAATTAATGCATGTGAGTGGAATTGTGAGTGGAGAGGTTTTTATGTGAGTGGAGCTTCCACCACATGAATGAGGGAGAGGTGGGGGCACCCTCCATGGCCGGCGGCCATGCCCCCTTGGGCTGCCCCCTCCCCTATAAAAGTACCCCCTCCTATCACTTGTCTCACACACCTCCTCGCGAAGGATCTCTCTCCCTCCTTTAGAATTTCCCCATGGTCTCGGATCAGCGAGATACATGTTCCCGGTGGCTTTTTCTGGAAGGATTTGTTGCTTCCGCTGCTTCGCTGGAGCGAGGGCGTGGAGGTTGTCGGGGTACCCGTACGTGTGTGCGATCACGGATGCACCACTGCTTTGAGGTGCTGGACTTGATCGTGCTGGACCGGCTGGACCAGACGGACTTCATCACGATCTTGAGATCGACAAGCTTTCGTCTACATCATCCACGAGTACAACCTCGTTAACGCTATTCGGTCTTCGAAGGTATGTATTCTATGGACGTATATCCACCCGTTGCGTGTATCTAGTATATAGATCTTGGTACATAGATGTTCCCATCGTAGGAAATTTTTTGTTTTCTATGCTGCGAACCCTACAGTGGTATCAGAGCCGGATCTATGCGTACATACTTTGCACGGGTAGTACACATATGAGTATGTGGGCGATGATGATCATTTTATTGCTTCTTAGTTGTACATTGGATATTGGTGGCATAGTGGGATGAAGCGGCCCGAACAAACTTTACATGTCCTCGCACATGAGACCTGTTCCACGCTTGACATGCAACTAGTTTTGCATAAGTGGCTAGCGGGTGTCTGTCTCTCCTACTATAGTCAATAATTTGCAACGAGTTGTCAACAATTTGGTTATCCTCGTTGTGGTTCATGTTCGTAGGCAAGAACGGTTCTATCTTCGAAAGCCCTAAGCCACGTAAAACTTGCAATGGATAAATTAGAGGCGTCTAGTTTAGATTGTTGTTGGGCTAGTGTTATGATATGGTGATGTTGTAAGTAGAAGTATGAGATGATACTCTTACGACACACATAACGTGTAAGTTCCATAGACCTTGGCCTTACACATAAAGGTATGATAGTGATCATACCACGATGCACATGATAGAGATCATATGCGGGAACCATATCATTCCACTAATTAACATGTGATGTTTGATTGCATCTTATATTGCTTGTTTGGCGTTTTATTAGCATAATAAGATGATCCCTCATTTAGATATCAAGATAAAATATGTTCTTCCTTAAGTATGCACCGACAATGTTTCGTCGCTTCAAGACATCACGTGATGATCGGGTGTACTTGAATCCACGAGCACATCTCGGGTGTAAGACAGTTACACACGCGAATACTAAGGTTCTTACTTGGCGAGCCTAGCATGTACAGACATGGCCTCGGAACACGGACCGAAAGGTTAAGCATGAATCATATAGTAGATATGATGCCCATTTGATGCTCGCCTTTGAAGCTACATCGACTCACGTGATGATCGGACTTGGTGTAGTGGATTTGGTTCATGTAATCACCAAAAAGACACGAGGGATGTCGTTTTTGAGTGGGAGTTCATTTCTAATTTGGATTAGTAGAACTCAATTTATCATAAATTAAATCAATGTGAATTTGCATAATTTGTTGTAGAATTGGCATTCGTTCACCACCTTATGCATAGTTGTAATTGAGATAATAGAACTATAGAATTCTGGATATATACTTTACAAACTGGTATCGTATTGTGTTGAGTGTCAATCTAAAGTTTAAAGTCCTATTGCAAACTTTCAGCAAAAATTCTATTTACTCCGTGAAATTTAATAATTGGTATTAAATCGAGAGTAACAATTCCAGTGTTAGTATCTTAAGTATCATGTTTGCCTCCCTGATTCTTGATTGTTTTAATATCAAGTTTATCTAGGAGCTGAAAGAATTGTTTCAGAAACCATCATGTGTGGCAAATATAACGATATCTGAAACAATGTTTTGGTTGCAATATGATAGAGTATAATATGTGTTCTCATATAGGATGAGAATTTACAAAGGTTGGAGATGCTAGACATCCTAATCATCCAAAAGGGTTTTGGAAAGCAACATTATACTCACGATTCACCTTTATAAGCTACAGTAGCTTGATCATGGAAGTTGTCATGATAAGGATGAATAGAAGATGTATGTAAAGTGTTTACTATACTAAAAGATTACTAAAGAATGGATTTTGAAAGAACGCCGATCATTTGATGATGGTGATCTACTTCAAAGTGCAAGTCCAAAGGTATTATTATTTGAATATACACGCTTTGGACTATGTGTCATGTATATGGCGCCACTTTTGATGTTGATAGATTCTTTTAAAAAGGAAAAGGAAATGATGAAAGAGAATCTATAAAATATATTTGGCAGAAAAGATAAGATTGGAAATATCCAATTTAGGTATATAGAAGATATACATGTTATGGTTGTATTCTTTGCTTGTTAAACAATGTGGTTCTTGGGTATTGGATACCGAATTGGTTGGTATGAAATTTCATACGGAACAACGCAATTCATGAACCACAATGGCCTAAGTACCTAGAAAGAGAATATATGATGATGTTCATCGAAAACAAACAAACCGTTGTTTGTATTTCTCGTTGACATCAAAGCTTGACTTCAAGATTTGTTTTAATAATTGTTATTTAAATCAGGTATTATGAGAACAAAGGTTGTTCAAATAATTACCATATTCCATATTAGATGGATGATTTACAAATCTAGTTGGAGAAATCACATCCATAAAGCTAATGCTAAAATGTCGCAAGAAAAATGATTGGAAGATCACTTACGAAGTGACATCGCCGTTTAAATTATATTGGAAAGAAAACATGAAGAATCTCCATTTTCATGGATTTTTGGAGTCTTTGATTTGATCAAGTGACGCTTGTGAGACTTTCCTCGGGATAATTAAAAACTTCGTTCAAAGGCCAAAGAAGAACGAACGACTAAAATATTGGAATTTATACATATCGATGTATGTAGTGCATTATTTATAGTCGTAAGCGATGGGTTTCAACTTCATATACTTTCTCCGGAATTTTGAGTGAATGTTCATTTAGTGAGAATGAAGTATGAAATATTTGAAAATGTTTCAAGGACTTTCAAGATGAAGTGAAAATCATTGTGACAAGAAAATAAATGGTTTATGATTTTATCATAAGGGATTTATTTGAGTTACAAGTGTAACAAGAAAAATAAATGAATTATGATTTATCATAAAGGGATTTATTTGAGTTGCAAGTTTAGAAAAACACCTAGATTTACATTTCCAGAAACACCATAGGAGTATGGAGTGTTTGAGATTTGTAATGAAACCTTGTTTGACATGGTTGGATCAAAGGTGTTATTTATAAAACTGCCATTATGTTTTAAAAGATTAAAGCTTTAGAGACTTCCGCTTTTACACTGAAAAGAGCTCCATCTTGATCGGTTGAAATGACACCATATGAGTTATGGTTTGGGGTAAAACCCAAGTTGTCATTTCTTAAATTTTGGTATGCTAAACATAAGTAAGATGTTTACAACCGAAGTCGGATAAGCATGTCTTTGTAGGTTATTTCGAATAACAATTGGGTATTCCTCCATAACACCAAGGACAAAAGGGTTTGTCGCTTGAAATGTGAAGTTTCTTGAAAAAGAAATTTTTCGCAAAAGTTAAGTGGGAGGACAATAAAACTTTGATAAGGTTAACTAACCTTAGCTATATGTGATGAGTTGCGCAGTGCCGGAAATTGTTCCGGAGGCAGCCATAATGCTCATAGATTATGTGCCTCAAAGGTTGTGGTCACGGAGATCTAAGTTCTTATTGAACCAAGTCGGTCAGATAAACAATCAAATGTTGAGATTTGAGAGTAAATCATTATTGTTTGACAATGATGAATCGACCACATACAAAGAAGCGATGATGGGCCCTGACTCCGTCAAATGGCTTGAAGCCATAAAATCCGTGATAAGTCCATACACGATAAATCAAGTTTTGAACTTGGAAGACCCTCCGGAAAGGTGTACAAACCTATCAGTCGTATTTGGATCTATAAAGAAACAGACATGGATGTTTCACATCTATGAAATAGTCGACATGTCGTAAAGTATTTTATGACAATGTTCAAGGAGTTGACTATGACAAGATTTGATCTTTCATAACGATATTTAGTCTGGACGGATTAAAGTAGCAACCACTACATATAATTTGGTATATGGTAGATGAATAAACAAAACAAAGTTCTTCTAATAGAATGGTTACCTAGGACGTGTACATGACACGGTACAAAGGGTTTTGTTAATTCAAAGGATGCTAAAAAGGGGCATGCAAACTTCAATTGTTGAAGTAAGCATCGCGGAGTTGAAATCTTCACCGTGATGAAAAAGAGTTTTCATCAGGAGACGATGAAGATGCTTGCATTTGCAAGAAATTAAGTGGGAGCGCTTAGACATATTTCTAATACATTATGTGGAGGACATCTTGTTGATTAGAAATGATGTATCTTTTATTGACAAAGGTTAAGAATTTCATTTCGATGAAAGACTTAGGCAAAACCCGGATATTTAGCATGAATGTCTATAGTGGATAGACTGTGATGCTAATATGGTTGTGCCAAACGCACATATATGAGTTCAATATAGAAACAACAAGAAACGGTTCTTGTCGCATGGAAAAGGAATTGAATCAAGATTCAAGTGTATCGACACTTGATAAGTGAAACAAGATTCAAGTGCTTTGACACTTGATGAGTGAAATCACGAGAATGTTTTGATCAATCATAACCATGATATGTACACATGCAGATATGTCCTATTCTCTAAGTGTTATGAGCATATACCAGAATGAATCATAAAATGATCATTGGACTATAGTAAGGATATTTTTATGATCTTTTGGAAGAACTAAGAATATATTTGTGTAGAGGTGACAAACAATTACAAATAGTTCATTGTAAAGCGTTACATTGATACTAGTTTTGTCGCAAGATACAAATTAAGTTTATCTCAATTTAAACTATGAGTGGCACAATGAAATGGAAAGGAGTTTTCATGATGGATTTGGATGTATTCCAAAGTTAAGACATTGTGACGAATACTACAACAAAAGGGCTAAGTATATGACTGCTATAGTAGCGAGAAAGGAGGAATTTCGCCAAGTAGTTTGTTATCAAACTAAGGTGTGGTTCTAGCAGGCTAACACTAAAGATATATTGTATGACAATAAGTATCGACGTGTTTTAAACCCCAAGGAACTAAAGGTCTCACCAAAAGACCAAATTTATACAATGCCATCTCATTGGAGAATGAGTGATGCGTGGAGACGCAAAGACATGCAAATACACGGACTGAAAGCATCGGATCCGTAGATTATGTTAACCACTTGCGCTATGATATGGAACACCGTAGCCATATGTGTTCAATACGCAAAGTTTTCAAACTAGATTATTGTCTCTAGTGCAAGTGGGAGACTGAAAGGAATATGCCCGAGAGGCAATAATAAAGTGGTTATTATCGTATTCCTTATTTATGATAAATGTTTATTTTACATGCTATAATTGTATTAATACGGAAACGTTAATACATGTGTGTTTAATAAACAAAAAGGAAGTTCCTAGTTATGCCTCTCTTATAAACTAGCTCGTTGATTAACATGATGATCAAAGTTTCCTGATCATGGACATTGGATGTTGTTAATAACGAGGTCACAACATTAGTGTAATGATGTGATGAACATTCATCCGAAGTATAGCATTACGATCAAAGTCATTGAGTTTATATTGCTATAACAACTTACGAAGTGATCCTAATCCTTAGACCATGAGATCATGTCAATCACTAACAACGGAAGAGCTTCTCGATGACATCAAATGTCACACCGTAACTGGGTGATTATAAAGATGGCTTCAGAACTACTAAAGTGTTATTTTGAGACCCATGGATCGAGAGTGGAATTTGTTCATCCCGATGACGGATAGATATGCTCTGGGCCCTCTCGGTGATATCACATTGATTAGCTTGCAAGCAAGTGATTTGATCACTAGAATGTTATATCACGGGAACGAGAAAAGAGTGCATGTCGGTAACGAGATCAAACTAGGTATGGAGATACCGATGATCGAATCTCGGACATGTAATATATCGTGAAACAAAGGGATTAAGATACTAGCATAAAAGGTTCACACGATCACAGAAGTCATCGTTGAATGTGTGGGAGTCAGTATGGATCTCCAGGTCCCGCTACTGATTATTGATCGGAGAAGGGTCTCGATCATGTCCGCATTATTCGTGAACCGTAGGGTGAAACACTTAAAGGATACCGACACCATTCGGAGCAAATGATATGCCAGAAAAAGAAAAGGAAAGCGCAGGAATTTATTTCACTAGACACCGAAACTGTTTCGGTTGAAATTGCTGAAACTGGTTCTGCATGTAAAATGGAATACTAGCAAGGGGTTTTATGTGAATGTTTGTTAATTAAAGTAATTAACAAAATTCTGAATAAATAAATAAAAGAGTTTTATTTAAATGAGAGATTGCATTAATTTTGGTGGAAAATTAATTTATGTGAGTGGAATTGTGAGTGGAGGTTTTTTATGAGTGGAGCTTCCACCACATGAATGAGGAGAGGTGGGGCACCCTCCATGGCGGCGGCCATGCCCTGGGATGCCCCCTATAAAAGGACCCTCCTCTCACTTTTCTCACACCTCCTGAAGGATATCTCTCCCCCTTTAGAATTTCCCATGGTCTCGGATCGAGATACATGTTCCGGTGGCTTTTTCTCGAAGGATTTGTTGCTTCCGCTGCTTGGAGCGAGGGCGCGGAGGTAGTCGGGTACCCGTGCAGTGTGCGATCACGGCACCACGCTTTGAGGTGTTGGACTTGATCGCCGGACCGGCCGACCGCACGGACTTCATCACGATCTTGATATCGGCAAGCGTTCGTATACATCATCCACGAGTACAACCTCGTTAACGCTATTCGGTCTTCGAGGGTATGTATTCTATGGATGTATATCCACCCGTTGCTTGTATCTAGTATATAGATCTTGGTACATAGATGTTCCCATCGTAGGAATTTTTTTGTTTTCTATGCTACGAACCCTACAGAAGTGGAAGTTTATTATGATGCCAGTGTTGATCCAAGGTCCAAAGCAACCCGGAAACGACATTGATGTGTACCTAAGGCCATTAGTTGAAGAACTTTTACAGTTGTGGCACGAACCCGGCATATGCGTGTGGGATGAGCACAAGCAGGAAGAATTTGACCCCCGAGCATTGCTTTTCGTAACAATCAATGATTGGCCTGCTCTTAGTAACCTTTTAGGACAGTCAAACAAGGGATACAATGCATGCACACACTGTTTAGATGAGACTGAAAGTATATATTTGGCCAAGCATCGTCGATTTCTTTTGGCCAAGCATCCCTTAAGAAAGAAAGGCAAGCATTTCAACGATCTGGCATGTCACCAGACAAAGCCTAAGGAGCATACTGGTGCTAATATATTTGATATGGTCAAAGATTTGGATCAAATAGTAACCTTTGAAAAGGGTCCTGGCAAAAAATCTGTTCCGAAGGACGCTGAAGGACACGCACCCATGTGGAAGAAGAAATCTATATTTTGGAAGCTACCATATTGGAAATTCTTAGAGGTCCGCTCTGCAATCGATGTCATGCATGTGACGAATAATCTTTGCGTGAACCTGCTAGACTTCTTGGGCGTGTATGGGAAGATAAAAGATATACCGGAAGCACGAAAGGACCATCAATGTAAGAAAGACCCATATGGCCTGCATCCAGAATGGTTTCAAGGTCATGCCAGCTACGCTCTTACCAAACAAGAGAAGGAAATATTTTTTGAATGTCTGAGCAGTATTAAGGTCCCGTTTGGCTTCTCGTCGAATATAAAGGGAATAATAAATATGGCAGATTTTTTTCCAAAACCTAAAGTCTCATGACTGCCACGTGATTATGACGCAAATGCTTCTGATTGCATTGAAGGGGCTTCTACCAGATAATGTTCGAGTACCCATTGTGAAGCTATGTGCATTCCTCAATGCAATCTCTTAGAAGATAATCAATCCTGAAGATCTACCACGGTTACAGAATGATGTGGTCCAATGTCTTGTTAGTTTTGAGTTGGTGTTCCCTCCATCCTTCTTCAATATTATGACGCACCTACTGGTTCACCTAGTTGAAGAGATTTCCATTCTCGGTCCTGTATTTTTACACAATATGTTTCCCTTTGAGAGGTTTATGGGAATCTTAAAGAAATATGTTCGTAACCGTGCTAGGCCAGAAGGAAGCATCTCCAAGGGCTATGGAATAGAGGAGGTCATTGAGTTTTGTGTTGACTTCATTCCTGACCTTAGGCCGATTGGTCTTCCTCAATCGCGGTATGAGGGGAGACTGAGTGGAAAGGGTACTCTAGGAAGGAAATCAATAATATGTCGGGACGGATATTCTTACATCGAAGCACATTACACAGTTCTACAGAATTCTATCTTCGCAGCCCCGTATATCCAGCAACACAAGAAAATCTTATGCTCCAACAACCTTGGAAAGCATGACTCTTGGATTAGATATGAACACATGAAGAGTTTTGGCGGTTGGTTGCAACATCTCATAAAAAACAACACTCTTGGAGATCAGCTATACTTGTTGTCTAGGTCACCATCTTCGACTATATCGACTTTCCAAGGGTATGAGATAAATGGGTATACATTTTACACGATCGCCCAAGATAAAAGGAGCACCAACCAAAATAGTGGTGTCCGCTTTGATACAACAGACAACAATGGGTCAAAGACCACATATTATGGTTACATAGAGGAGATATGGGAACTTGACTATGGACCTACTTTTAAGGTCCCCTTGTTTCGGTGAAAATGGGTCAAGCTGACAGGAGGAGGGGTTGAGGTAGACAAGAAGTACGGAATGACATCGTTGGATCTCAACAATCTTGGGTACTTAAACAAACCATTCGTCCTAGCCAATGATGTGGCTCAGGTTTTCAATGTGAAGGACATGTCTACCAAACCTAGAAAAAGAAAAATAAGAAAAAGAATACATCAAACGATGAGCCAAAGCGCCACATAGTTCTTTCAGGAAAAAGAAACATCATGGGAGTGGAGGACAAGACAGACATGTCAGAAGATTGTGATAAGTTTCATGAAATTCTGCCCTTCGCGGTGAAGGATGACCCATGCATCATGTTAATGAATGAAGATGCTCCATGGATACGGCGGGATCAGAAAGGGACACACGCGAAGAAATGATGTGTAATAATTGTAACATTTTATGAGTGAAGATGCTCCATGTGTCCATTTTTATAGTGTTGTCTGCAAACCATCTTGAGTGTGTTAGTCCTGCTTAGGAATTTGGGACTAAAGGGGCCTTTAGTCCCAATTGCATTTACCATTAAGATCTGATCTCCAAACGCGTGTGGTCACATATTAGGGACAGCCTCTATGACCAGTTTCTTGGAGATGGGAGGCTGGGCTCGTGCATCTCCCCGAACTGGCCATAGTGGTGTCCCTGCTCTCGCACACCATCTTGCAGCTTGTAACTTCTCTAACTAGATCAATACGCCTGAGAGCTAACTAATTTCACATATTAGGGAGTGCCTCTATGACCAGTTTCTTGGAGATGCCAGAGGACTGGGCTCCGGCGGTATCTCCCTGAAACTGGCCGTAGTGGTGTCCCTGCTCTCGAAAACCATCTTGGAGATGCCTCAAATTGGCTGGAGGACTGGACTCACAAGGATGCCTATTTATAGTACAAGCAGTTTGGCATTGTGTCGACACTCACCCCCTATTATTAGTGTTGACTCATGTTTTGTCCCGGTTGGTGTCTCCAACCGGGACTAAAGGTTCATCTTTAGTCCCGGTTGGTGACACCATCCTAGAAAAGGCGCATACGACATATGTCGACACTCACCCCTATTATTACCGTACTGCCCGTCTGCCCATAATCCCTTCAACATGGTTGGTTTCTCCAACCGGGACTAAAGATGAACCCTCTCTTTATAGGAATTTCCCTCTATTTATAGGAATTTTCCTCTATTTATAGGCTTCTCGATCCAGCCTGCACGCCCTTTCCTCTATTTATAGGCTGCTCGATCCAGCCTGCCCGCCCTTTCCTCTATTTATAGGCTGCTCGATCCAGCCTGCCCGCCCTTTCCTCTATTTATAGGCTGCTCTATTTATAGGCCTTTTCCTCTATTTATGGTTTCAATACTATGGCATTTTGATTGTTGTAGGCAGGTAGAAAAAAACAGCATTTGAGCGAACTCACAAGAATACAACAACATCTTCATATTTAGTCCTGGGACTAGGTAACAGTCAAGACATTTATTAATATTAAAAACCAGGACAAACTGGGACTAGCTAACACTCAGTACTAAAGACGCCCCCCTTTATTCATAATCATGCCTAGTCCTATAGTACGCAGCTTTAAGGTCTTCTTCGTCATCGTCATCATCATCGTCATCGTCATCGTCACCTGCCACTCCGGGGATCCTCAGCCCAGCCATGGCATATACCAGGGGCACCTGCCACTCCGGCCTCGGATTCATGGCGGGCGGGGGAGGGTGGACTTGTGGGCACCGCAGGCGAAGATGGTCTCCCCCGACGATGTAGCGCATCACTCCGATGATAGTACGGTTCTCCCACCACAGACGGCGTCCGGCTTCGTTGTGGTTCACCAGGGGCAGGCCATCACCCTCGTACTTGGCGAGCTCCCTTTGCTGCCGGTTAGCGAAGAAGGCATTCCAGGTGTCGTAGTTGTCGGGATCACACTATGGATCCATCCGCTGCTCCGACATGAGCTCGTGGTAGAAGTGGTTCGTGATGGCCGCCTGACGTGCGGAACCTTGAGGGACAGGAGGGACAGGAACCCCTCCAGCGCTCAGCATCCAGCCGTCGGGCGGCCGGTAGCCCAACGAACAAGGGTAGCTGGGCGCCTGGCGCCTCGGTCTCGAGGCCGAATGGCCCGAGGCGCCCATCCATTGTTCTGAGAGAGGAAGGTGTGGATGTGTGGATAGCCATGGTGTGATCGCCCTAGATATAGAGGGAAAGGGTGGGAAAACTTGGTGGGAAGCTGTGGGAAATGGCGGAAAATATCTTTAGTCCCGGTTAGTGACTACAACCGGGACTAAAAGCTCTGTTAAAAGGAAAGGGCGGGAAGCGATGGGAAATGGCGGGAAATATCTTTAGTCACGGTTAGTGACTACAACCGGGACTAAATGGATATTATATTAAGATTCTTTATATTTTTCTGATAATAATAGACATATTATTTGTTTTATTTGGATTTTTGCAATAGAAGATATGATTTTCCAAAGTTTTATATTTGATTTGAATTAAAAAAGGAAAATTTACAAATTAAATAATTTATAAATGATGCAAATAGATGTATGTATATTATATTAAGATTCTTTATATTTTTCTGATAATAATAGACATATTATTTTGTTTTATTTGGATTTTTACAATAGAAGATATGATTTTCCAAAGTTTTATATTTGATTTGAATTAAAAAGGAACATTTACATATGAAATAATTTATAAATGATGCAAACAGATGTATGGATATTATATTAAGATTCTTTAAATTTTATTGATAATAATAGACGTATTATTTGTTTTATTTGGATTTTTACAATAGAAGATATGATTTTCCAAAATTTTATATTTGATTTGAATTAAAAAGAACATTTACATATGAAATAATTTATAAATGATGCAAACAGATGTATGGATATTATATTAAGATTCTTTACATTTTTCTGATAATAATAGACATATTATTTGTTTTATTTGGATTTTTACAATAGAAGATATGATTTTCCAAAGTTTTATATTTGATTTGAATTAAAAAAGAAAATTTACAAATGAAATAATTTATAAATGATGCAAACAGATGTGTGGATATTATATTAAAATTCTTTATATTTTTCTGATAATAATAGACATATTATTTGTTTTATTTGGATATTTACAATAGAAGATATGATTTTCCAAAGTTTTATGTTTGATTTGAATTAAAAAAGAATATTTACAAATGAAATAATTTATAAATGATGCAAACAGATGTATGCATATTATATTAAGATTCTTTATATTTTTCTAATAATAATAGACATATTATTTGTTTTATTTGGATTGTTACAATAGAAGATATGATTTTCCAAAGTTTTATATTTGATTTGAATTAAAAAAAGAAAATTTACAAATGAAATAATTTATAACTGATGCAAATGGATGTATGCATATTATATTAAAATTCTTTATATTTTTTTGATAATAATAGACATATTATTTGTTTTATTTGGATTTTTACAATAGAAGATATGATTTTCCAAAGTTTTATATTTTATTTGAATTAATTTTTTTTTTACAAAAAACAAACTAGTCGCGGGTCGTGGCTCGACCCGGGACTAGAGGGTGCCTGCGCGCGCGAAAACGAAGCGGCCGAAAAAACACACTAGTCCCGGGCCGTGGCTTAACCCGCGACTAAAGGGGGGTCTTTAGTCGCGGGTTAAGCCACGGCCCGGGACTAGAGACCCTCTAGTCGCGGGCGGTGGCTTAGCCCGGGACTAAAGGGATGGTCCCTATAAATTCCGCGTGCCACCGCCCACGCCCAGCACTTGGCATTCTCGCCAAAGACGAAGCACTCATAGACGAAGACGAAGCACGCAGGAGAGGTGTTGTCCGGCCGGCTGCCGATTCCACCGCCGCTCCACCGTGCGTGCTCCGCCGTGCTCTCCGCCTCGCCATGCTGCCGCGCGCCGCCTCTCTGGGCGCCGCCTCGCCATTCCATCGCACGCTGCCTCGTCGTGCCGCCTCCTCGCCGTGCCGCCGTCACGTGCTGTCGCCGGCGTCCGTGAGAGCTCGAGGGAGGGTGTGGTTTTTTTGTTGTAATTATTAGGTAGGGTTATTAATTATCTAGGGTTATTAATTATAATTAGAATTAAATATTAAGATTAGGATTAGGATATTAGGATTATTGTTTAAGTTATTTTTTGTTTTTGTTATTAGGATTATATTGTTTTACTACAAATAATATTAGGATTATTATAATTAGGATTATTGTTTTACCAAAAATAATATTAGGGTTATTGTTTTTTTGTTTTAGTTATTAGGATTATTGTTTTACCACAAATAATATTAGGGTTATTTTTTTGTTTTAGTTATTAGGATTATTGTTTTACCACAAATAATAGTATTAGGGTTATTGTTTTTTTATATTAATTATTAAGATTATTGTTTTACCACAAATAATATTAGGGTTATTAATTAGGGTTATTATTTTTGTATTAGTTATTAGGATTATTGTTTTACTGCAAATAATATTAGGGTTATTAATTAGTGTTATTAGGGTTATTGTTTTTTTAGTTATTAGGGTTATTGTTTTTTCTAACGTGTTTAACTCTCTTTCTATTATAGTTAATTAAGTCATGGATCCATCCGAAGATCATGGTCGCATTAGTGAAGGTTTTCTTCAGGGCATGATAAGAGGTGAAATTCCTCTTAATATTACTATCGGTGAAGATATTTTGCTCGAGGAAGAGATTTCCTCATATCTGAATCCATCCGGTGATGGGCTAGAGGAAAACCTGATGTACCAAGGGGAAGACCGGATGGACGAAGGGCAAACAAATAACAACGATAATGATGGCCCCTCGACAGGGTCCAGCGAGGTACATATATATATAAAGCCTCGTGTTACCTCTATTCATTAATTGATCTAAATATATCACTATATATATTAATCACTCTCTCTTCTTCTTTTTGAAATCGACAGCTCGAACGAAACGAGGGCCGAACAAAAAGTTGGATGGTAATCATAGGTTCACCATCGAAGAAATAGATGATGATGGTGAACTGATTGCTCCATAGAACCATCGGAGGATGTTTACAAATCATTGTGGGGTGCTTGTTAGGGACAACCTGCCGATCACCATCCAAGAATGGAATAAGTCAAAGAAACCGGGTGAATAATCCAATAGCTATGTCACCGATGATGCCAAAGATGACCTTTGGCAGAAGCTCATAGCGCATTTCATACTACCTCCAGAGTATGAAGAATTTGAGGCAGACGGTATTACCCCAAGGCCGGGTGGGCTTGAAAATAGAGCGAAAGTCAAGGAGTGGGCTCTGAGCAAGATGTCCGAACTGTACCGGAACCATAAGAAAAGTTTATACGCGAAATATGTCGCGAAAAAGAAAACTCCAGACTTCAAAGGAGCAAACGAGAAGTTGAGAGAACAGTGGCCCGATTTTGTAAAGTACAAGCAATCTGATAAAGCAAAGGAAAAGTCGGCAAAGAATGCCTTAAATGCTTCCCAAAAGAAATACCATCATAAAATGGGTACATGTGGCTACAAGAGTGTCGTCCCTAAGTGGGAAACTATGGAGAAGGACATGAGGGCTAGAGGCATCACTCTTGGTACAGATGGATGGGCCGAGAGGTCAAAGCATTGGTGGTACGGGCACGGGGGATCGTTGGACCCGGAAATAGGGAAGACATTATTTCATGAAAAAATTCTAAAACCTTCCGAAGACCTTGTTCAAGCAATGAACGATGCTTAATTGGGATTGTTCCGTCCCGAGAGAGAGAACGACGAGCTGACACGCGCCCTAGGGAATCCTGAAAAGGGTGGACGAACACGAGGCAAAGGCGCCCGTGTCTCATGGAAGAAAGGGTTTCCTCAAGATGATGCGATTCTGAAGCCGTCAGAGAAAGAAGGACCGGGAGGCAGACCGGATCTCCAGGGTAGAGCAGGACCTAGCTGATCTGAAGAACCTCATGCAAGAAATTAGCCAAAGGCCGCCGTCGTCAACTCACCCATGGGCTGATGATCCTGCATTGGATCTTAGCCAGCAGAGAAGCAGCGTGGCTTCCATGGAGGTCCGGGCTGATGATCAAGCACTGCTGGATGATGTACCGGCTCCTTGCGACCCCGTGGATGATGTCTGAGAGATGGCACAATGTGAGCTACATCAACCAATGAACAACTTCTCCTTCAAGGTGGCGATCGGCACTGCTTAAGCTTGTCTACCTAGAGCACTCCATCATTCACTCCCGATTCCACCTGGCTATGCTCGTGTCACGGTGGATGACATAGTGGGGGATTTTGAGGACCTAGAGATTGACATCGCTACGCTTGAAGGCCTTACGAAACTAGGAGATGTCAAGCGCAACATCATTCTATGGAAGAAGAAGTACATCAAGTTTCCAGGCTCGACGCCAAGGCCACTGACTTCGAGGAATCCAAGTCCACCCCGCATCGAATATCGTCAACCTCCAAGTCCACCCCAACCCGATTATCGTCAACCTACAAGTCCACCCCGCCCCACTGACAATCGCCGCAGCAGGAGTACATCAAATCGATCTCCGCCTCCGTGCAATACTCGATCTCCGCCTCTGCCTCCGTGCAATACTACTACCTCGTCAAATAAACAGAAGGTAGACGCTCCCCCGCGCCCCGACATCGAAGAAAGGTTAAACGACGAAGATAGTCAACATCCCGCCGGCTCTTCCAAAGAGACCTTATGACAAGACCGACGAGGAAACTAACGCGGATGTGGCTGCCCAAGTTAAGACGCATTTTGCACCTAAAAATCATGAGCCAAAGACGGTATATGATGAAAAAACAAAAAAGTGGGCTAAGTCCTTTCTTGAGCAACCATCCCAGATATCGATGAATCTGGAATCAGACTATGACTGGGAGATTATTAAGCAAGCAAAGAAGAAAAAAAGCACAATTGGAAAAAGCGGGAAGCAAGTTGCCCAGCTCAGAGCACAGAAGAATCAATCGGTCGCCCCGCTCAAAGTCATTTCAGACCCCGACATGGCCTTCAAAGCTGAAATGGATATGGGCATGCAAATAATGGACCCAGAGCCTGTACTAATGTTGCACTAATGGGCATCACGGTATCACAGGCCAAAGCACTTGCTACCGAAGCAAATATGTCTCTTGGTCAATATTTAGGCTATGAAGATATGTCAGTGGGTTAGATAGTACGGAAGTATGTCCGGGGGAGCCTCTAGTCAGTAATGAGGAGCTCGCGCGTCTATCCACACATATGCGAAATCTGCATGAATGGTACATGTCGCAATCATAAAAAAAGCATCAGAAAGATTGGTTTTCGGTGGACATTAGAAAGAAGCATCACTTCAAACCATACTCGATACTGGTTCAAATGACCGAACTATTTTAGTTATACAACCAGCGCGCCCTCGACAAATCTATCATTGGTTGCTACTATCTGTAAGTGATTTATTTCTATAATTAAGTTTGTATCTCAGCTCGTTTATTGCATTTAATATATTATCCTAACTATATATCCTTTTGTATAATATTATATTCTACAGAATGAAGATGCTTGAATGCAAAAAGAGCTAGAATATATGACGTTGGGTTCATTGACCCATATATCGTTAATGAATATACGTTAAAGAATCACCCCAAGGACGTGGAGGAATACCTGTGCAGGTTCTTAACCGAGAATAATTTTGTTAAGGAAATACTATTTCCTTACAACTTCAAGTGAGTGTTTCTATCTTGTACATATTTTATTTTTGCTTACTCGATGAGCTATGCATGTATGCTTATGTAAATGTCCGCAGATTCCACTGGATCTTGCTAAACATTCAAGTTGACAAGTCCCTAGTTGAAGTCCACGACTCATTAAGTTGGGACCAAGAGCAATGGAGCGACATGAAAGCAATGCTCCATAAGTAATTTCAATAATTATCGCATTATATTGGCCTCTTTCGTTAATTTCCTAATATCAAGTAACTAATAACTCCTTTGTTCATTTTCTTTGCCGAGCAGGTTTTTTACACGGTTCAGACAGAAAATACCAGGTCTATTCAAAGAGAAGCTAACTTATAAAATGGTGAAGAGTTTACAGCAGCCATCGGAAACATATTTATGTGGATACTATGTCTGCGAGTACATCCGCAAGTTGACCAGTGAGCGAAAAGTTGACTCACATTATATTTATGGTTTGCGGGAGAAACTAGAGCCAGACCAGTGCATAAGAGCAATTCAAGAGGAGCTGGGGGGATTTATGATGAAGGAGGTCCTTCATGTACATGGAGAGAATTATGCGGATGACGTGGAACTCGATTTGCCTTAGTGATCTCCATGTAGTTGATAGCATATATATATATATATATATCATCAATTACCATGTAATTTCAAAACATTTCTTCCTTTTGATATATATATATCATTAATGTATGCTTGCAAGGGATCGATTAATTATATAGATGCATCAACGTGTACCGTGTATGTACTAGCGTAGAATATATGTACTGAAATATATGTTTGAAATTATAGTGAAACACAAAACGAAAAAGGAACGAAATGGCAAAAAAAAGGAAATACACAATCTCTGTCGCGGCAGAGAAACACACAATTCTCTGCCACGACAGGAAAACGTATAGTCCCGGGTGGTGTTATGGCCCGGGACTAGAGGGTTTCCGCCCCCCGCGGCACTGAAACAACCACGTGGCTGTTATCAGTTGCGGGCCGTAGCGAGCCGGGAATAGAGGGGGGCTCTAGTCCTGTTTGGCAGTCCCGGGCCCAAAGCCGGTACTAGAGCCAGTTGCAGCCCGGGACTGGAGGCCCTTTTTCCACCAGTGGCATGTTCCCCGGTGGTGACGGTACCCGAGCCATGAGGTCGCCTAGATGCGATGGAGAATACTGATATGTCGTAAACGTATCTATAATTTTTGATGTTCTATGCTTGTTTAGTATCAACTTTGTTTTGTTTTTCTACACTTTGAGGTATTTTTATACATTTTCTGGTACTAACCTATTAACAATCTGCCACAGTGCCAGTTGTCTGTTTTCTTTTATTTTTGGTTCCAGAAAGGCGGAAAATCAATATTCTCGGAATTGGACGGGACAAAATCTAAAGTCATTATTTTTCCCGGAGCAACACAGAACCATGAAGGAGAGACGGAGTAGGGCACCAGGGTGGCCGCACTCCCCCAGTCGCAGGCAAGCCCTGGTGGCGCCTACATGGGCTGTGGGTCCCCTGGCCCTCCACCGACCTTGCCTCCTTCACCTATAGGAAGCCTCCGACCCAAAAACCCTAAATAATCCATTATACTTTCAGAAAAAGTTCCGCAGTGCCGGCGCCACCGAAGGGGAGATTTGGGGGACAGAAAGTCTCTGTTCCGGCATCCTACCGGGACGGGGAAGTGCCCTCGGAGCCATCTCCATCGATCTCCACCACCATCTTCATCACCGTTGCTTATTCCCATGATGAGGAGGGAGTAGTTCTTCCTCGAGGCTAAGGGCTCTAACGGTAGCTATGTGTTCATCTCTCTCTCTCTCTATGCATGATCTTGTGGTCATGAGCTTTGTAATCAAGTAGATCTACTCTGTTACTCAAGTGCTTCAATAGATCTCTGCTCTCCCCATATGTGTGAAAGTGACAGCGTGCACGCTATGGTGGCACTTAGGCTAGAGTCTATATAAATACTCATCGTGCTTTAATAGATCTATGCTTTCCCCACAAGTGTGAAAGTAACAGCGTGTGCACCGTGTGTGGCACTTAAGCTAGACTACATATATATTTGTTATGCGTATATTTTGAGTTGGTTGTCTCTATAAAATTGTGGTATTTGTTGGAACCATCTAGCGCTCAAGATGACAGTGTGGGGTTATCTAGATTGGGAAGGCCCTGTCGTGGATTAGAGTGTCCAACCGGAGAGTAGTATCATGAAGAGAGGATATTTATATGAGAGAGTGTTCACTAGTGAAAGTATGATCCCTAGGCCTTGTTTCTAAACATTGAAATGCCGTTTGCTACTAGATCTGTTGCATGTTTGCTTGCTTCCAGTCTTTACCTCACCTTCAAGCTCCATCAAAGCTATTTTCTGGCACCGTTACCACTTGTATTTCACTATCTCTTCGCCGAACTAGTGCACCTATACACCTGACAAGTGTATTAGGTGTGTTGGGGACACAAGAGACTTCTTGTATCTTGATTGCATGGTTGCTTAAGAGGGAATACCTTTGACCACTTCCTCCCTGAGTTCGATAAACCTTGGGTAATCCACTTAAGGAAACTTGTTGCTGTTCTACAAACCTCTGCACTTGGAGGCCCAACAACTGTCTACAAGAATAGAAGTGCGTAGACATCAAATATCAGTGACTTGATCATGTTTTCAACTTTACCCTAGTGTCGTATTTGCAAAATTTGCACTCTATCTTTATCACTAAACCCCCTCTTTCTTATGGACCTAGCTGTAATTATGTACCTACTGTTGTGTTAATGAAATTTCCAGGGTGTTCGATCCCAAACCCGTTCAAAAAAAGGACAACATAGTGATGGACGACGACAAGATAGAGAGTCTCTAATCTGAGAAGACTGACTTCAGCATTGTTGATTTCTACCAATTTATTTCTTTCTTTGTTCGCTGATCGATCGGGAGATCTGCTTGTACGTGTGTGTTTCTTTTCCAAGTGAATGTTGTCCAAGCTTTCAGTTCAGGCCTGCTTGTGTTTCTTGTTGGGTCTATTGGGCCTTCTAGGCTTCTTTTATTTTCATATACTTTGCGATTCTTTAAAAAATACTAATACTACCAGGGTGTAGCCGTGCAAGTGTAATATTTTTCCTTCAGTTACTGCAAGAGGGGTAATATTTCTTTTCACTTTTTTCGATACACTCTTTTGTTTACAGCGCAAAAGGAAGGACACAAGCAAGGGTCATGGCTATTTTTCTTCCCTCTCGTCAATGTCTCAATCCTGCAAAGATAATATGCAACTGACAAAATTCCTCAAATACACCTAGTGTGCAACTAGTGAAAATAAAAGTATCGACTTAAAATTTATTTGAATACGAGTACTTACTAACATGGTTGACCATTAGTTTAATTCTAAAGCGGTCACCAAATATCTGTTCCAATACACATGCAACTCCCATTCAAGGCAAATCACAGCGAAAAAAATCAACTGGATAAGAAGTAAGAACATGTGACATGGTTATACCCTACGGGTACGTGACTTCAGCATACCTGGTCCAGCCCAAGGAAGGCCCACATCAGATATACGCTGGTCCACGAAGATTTTCGGGTGGCCAAGGCCCATGACGCCTTCGGATCCTTGGAGAGCAAGACTAGCATAGATAGGAAATTCAAAGGGGTAAAACCCTAGAACTTGTAACCGACTAGGACTATGCCCGGGACCTGCCTAAGTCTATATGAAGGCCAGGAGGGCACGTCCTAGATCTCTCGACTCATACTCTCGCATACACACCTCACGCCAGATTGAATCAAGACCAGAACCTTCGGTTCCCGTAATCAAGAGCGCATAAGGGAGTAGGTTTTCTCCGGGGCCCGAACTGTAAATCTCGTGTCCCCTGGTTGCTTGTCTGTTAACCGTTCCACGATCTCCAGCATCCCCATCTTCTCCAAAACCCAAGTCCATAACAATGGGCATTGACGAGATTAAACCTCGCCAATTGGCGCCGTCTGTGGGAATAGGGGCTGCTGATTGTGCGATCGTGACGATCCCGACCCGATCGATCTACAACTCCGCGGCGACGGAGAATCACCTCCTCTTCGGCGCTTTAGACTTCACCGCCCACTCGCCGGCCACCATGAAGGATTTCGAGCCCGTAGGCGACGGACTCGAAATTTTGTTCGGGAGCTTCGCTTGGTGGGACAACCGGCACCCTCTCGCCTTCCCGAGCGCGTGCCGTGCCATCAATCGTGCCTCGTGGGCTCCATACACCATGCGCGCACATCACCATCGAGATGAGTTCTACGACAAGAACAATGCAACTCCGATTCAGGCGATCCACCTTCGGATGAAGGGACCTACGGTTCCGGATCCGAAAGCTGCGGCAGCAGCGGACCGATCTACGAGCGCTACCAATGCGCCACGGTCATCCAGGAGCAGCAAACGCCTAACCCGCCGCCCAACACGAACCCCAACCCGCAGGACAGAAACGGTGGGAACAGAAGAAGCCAGTCCCCCCACCCAACGGGGAAAACAACGGCCACCTCATCCAACTTAGCAAAGAAGGATGGGTCCAGGCACGCCGTGCCGTCGCAGGCGACATAGTCCTGCCTGTGGACTCCCCACGTGACCTACTGATGGCATACCACTACCTCCTCATCGAGGAGCACAAGAAGCAAGTCAAGATGCAGGAGACGCTCGACAAACGCAAGCAAGCAGCCTCTGAGTCCAGCGCGCGACGAGCTGCGCTCTCCGCCATGGCACTCGGCTCTAGCACAAACGGAAACCAGGGAAACAAACACCGCCATGGTGGAGAACATGGATCCCAAGGAGCCGTGATGTGACCCGAACTCTCCACACATCGTTCATGGATATGGATGCCGACGGCAACATCATCCCAAGACACCACAAGCTGCGATCATGGCAGCCATCACAGATCTCGCTCCACCAACCTCCGGAAGGAGACCCGAAAGAGCCATGCATAAGTCCGCACTATCGACTGACTCCGGAGCTGCGCTCCACGAAGACGCTCCTGCGGAGCCGAAGAAGAAAGCTTCGGCCAGGCGCGACCGGAGCCCCACCCCTTCATCCGAAGAGGAGGAGGAGCACGACCTTCCTCGAAGTAAGAAGAGCTCGCATCGCCATAAACGCGACTACGACACCGTAGACGCTTACACAGCGCAAAAATCGACAAAGCACGAGCCAACGCGCATGCTCGTCCGAGTCCGAGATGGATGAAGATGAAGGAGAACTCGTGGAGCTCGATGCTTCAGCAGATCTGTCGAACACAGATGCCACGCAATTTCAAGCTTCCTTCGATACTCCGGTTCAACGGCACGCAAGATCCAAAATCTTGGCTCGCGATCATCTCACATCCGCAAGCTGCATGGCGGTAACAAAGAAGCCGCCATGCAATGCCTCCAAACCGCAATGAGGCGCGGGCGCTGGTCTGCTCAGCACCTATCATCGATCCATCCGAAGTTGGGAGGAGCTAGCTTACAACTTCATCCTAAATTTCAAGGCACCAACAAGAGGCCCGCCTCAATCAAGAGTTGCGAGCCTGCACTCAAAGAACAAGGAATCTATTCGTACATATTACGCCGGTCTACCACCAAGAACTCCGCAGACATATCTCCGAGGAGGGCCATCGACGCCAGAGACGCGTCAAACGCCAAGATTTCAAGGAGGAACTTGGGCGTCAAGCCCAAGACACTCGACCACCTCATGGAAATTGCCAAGCTAAGGGACGCCAAGATTGCATTCACCAAGCACAATCGGATGAAGAGGGCGTCACGCGACGGAGCGCCAAGAAGAGGAGATCGCGTCACGAGGACCGCGACGACCCGACATGGTCGCGTCGATATCGCCGACCGCTGCACGACAACAGCCGCAATAGCGGAGGATACCGGAGGAAATTTCGCGACAACGGATGACCAGCATAGCTGGCAACGCCATGACGCGACAATGGACCTCAGATTCGACAAACTTTCGGGTCCATGCACCATCCACTTCTACATCGACAAACAGGATGGCAAAAGAAAGCCACCACATGCTCAAGGACCGCGAGTTCCAGAAACTCAGCGAAAGCATGGTGCAGATGAGGCAACAAGCCCCAATCCCTGCGTTCGGAAACGCGCCCGCGCCAGGAGAAGTAGCACACGGAGCTCCTCCGTCGCCGCCTATTGGAGGCCCAAACCAACCAGTCGCGCCAGCGCAGAACAACGCCGGGATCGGATACCCCCCACCAAAAGGAGCACTAAATATGATCCAGAAGGGACGCCCCACAAATAGGGTGCAGAAGAAAATCACCCGACAAATCAACTTGGCCGTGGCAACTCCGCCTGCAATCCCTGAGTACCTCAGCGGATCGGAGTCCTGCATCACATTCACTCGCGCAGATCACCCTTGCCAGATCCCTCGCCCAGGTCATGCTGCCCTGGTGCTGGAGGCGCAGATCGGAGGCTTCGAGATGAGTCGCGTCTTCATGGACGGCGGCAGCGGCATCAACCTAATGTTCGCAAGCACTCTAGCAGCTATGCGGATCCCGCAATGCATCCTAGAACAATCAGACACAACGTTCCACGACATTGTACCAGGAAAGGGCATATTCCCCCTAGGCAAAATAGGGCTCGACGTCATCTTTGGGAAGCCGGACAAATTTCGGCAGGAGCGACTCGAATTCGAAGTGGTGGACTGGCCGTCGCAATACCACGCCATCCTGGGGCGTGTAGCATTCGCAAGGTTCCTGGCCGTCCCACACTACGCATACCTACTACTCAAGATGCCAGGACCAAGGGGCGTCATCACAGTCCACGGGAGCTTCACCCGATCGGACCAATGCGACAGGGATTTCAACAAAATCTCCCAGTCTTTCGGCATGCAAGACGAGCTTGTAAGGCTCCGCGAGGTGACGGACAATGGGGTACCCCCAGTCACAAGGCAGAACGCACCTGACATGTCCTTCGACTCCACCATCAACACTAAGAAAGTACAGGTCCATCCGACTGATGCCTCCAAGACGGCCCTGATCGCCACCGGCCTCAACTCAAGATAGGCGCCGTCGAATTCCTCCGTGAGCGCTGGAAATCTTCGCCGGTGTCTCGCGGACATGCCAGAGTTCCTGTGGAATTCGCCGAGCATGCACTCAATGTCTTTCCAGACACCAATCCAGTCAAGTAGTCCATCTGAAGACTGTCGGAGCCACGAGCCGAAGCTATCGGCAAGGAAATCAATAGACTACTCGCTGCAGACTTTATCAGGGAAATCAAGGAAAGCGAGTGGCTTGCAAACACAGTGATGGTCCCGAAGAAGGACACGGACATCCTGCGGATGTGCGTGGACTTCACGTCACTAAACAATCACTGCCCAAAATACCACTTCCCTCTCCCTCGGATCGACCAGATCATCGATTCGACTGCAGGCTGCGAGAAACTCTCCTTCCTCGATGCCTACTCAAGCTATAACCAGATTCGACTCAAGGTCGAAGATCAGGAGAAAACGGCGTTTATCACACCGTTCGGAGTATTCTGTTACAACACAATGCCCTTCGGGCTAAAGAACGCGGGTGCCACATACCAGCGATGCATGCAGGCCTGCCTCAAGGACCAGATCGGTCGCAACGTCCAAGTCTATGTCGACGACATAGTAATAAAAACCAGGGAGGCAAGGACACTTATCGACGATCTCCGCGAGACGTTCGACAACCTTGATCGCTACAGGATCAAGCTCAATCCCGAAAAGTGCGCCTTCGGCGTCCCATCGGGTCAGCTGCTCGGGTACTTCATCTCTCAACGAGGGATCGAGGCGAACCCGAAGAAAATCAGAGCCATCATGACGATGGAGAAGCCGAAAAACCTCAAGGGCGTCCAGCAGCTCGCAGGACGAGTAGCGGCGCTAAGCAGGTTCATTAGCCGCATGGGCGAGAAGGCCCTACCATTCTACCAGCTGCTGCGCAAGGCAGACAAGTTCGAGTGGACACCAGAAGCCAACGACGCATTCGAAAGCCTCAAACGGCTCCTCTCCACCTCGCCCGTTTTGGACATGCCAAAGGAGCGAGCCCTGCAGTACATAGCAGCCACACACCGTGGTCAAGACTGCACTCGTGGTCAAACGACCAAGAAGACAAGACCCACGGGTCCAGCGCCAATTTACTACCTCAACGAGGTAATCGACACCAACAAAGCAGGTACCCTCACTACTGGCTAGCCTACGTGTTCATGACGGCTCGACGGTGAGCCATTACTTCCGTGAGCACCAAGTGATGGTCGCCAACGAGGCACCCCGAAAAGATCCTGAATAATCCAGAGGCCACAGACGTGGCCCTGTGGGGCATCGAACTGTCACCCTTGGACATCGCTCTAGAAGCGACACGCAATCAAATCTCAAGTCCTTCCGGACTTCGGTACATTGATGGAGCTACACCGCCGACACCCCGCATATGTCGCAGTCATGGACAATGCATTCGACGGCTCCAAGCGTGAAGCCGAGCAGGGGTCATACGACCTCCCCAAGGCGACAAGATGAAGTACGTTCTTCGATGAAATTGAGCCTCCAACAACGAGGCTGAATACGCCCTCATCCATGTCATGAGGATGGCAAGATATGCGCAATGCGCCTGGTCATCTACGGTGACTCCAACCTCTTCGCCCAGACGATGAATGAGTGCGACGACACGCCGAAAACATGATCGCGCATCGCGCCTACAACGCACTCAAGGAGAATTCGACGATCGCGAACTTCGCACGCGTTGGAAGAGAGAGCAACGAGGAAGCCGATAGACTCGCCAACATCGGCTCCACTTGCAAAGGTGCCACCGTGTGTGTTCCTCGAACAAATCTGCGTGCCATCCATCAGCGGAAATTCCCCAAGGATCACCCAAGAAGCGAACACTGGAGCTACGCTACCCGAAGGACACGAAGGACCCGAAAAACTGGACACAGAGGTAGCCATGGTCAACCTAATGCAGGTCATGGCAGTCGAAGAAACTTGGACGCGACCATACCTCCAGTTCTTGCTAAACGGAGAACTGCCTGACAGCCCAACAGACGCCCGACGCATATCTCGCCGGTCAAAAGCCTTCACCATCATCAACGGCGAGCTGTACAAGCGCAACATCACGGGAGTACTACAACGGTGCATCACCATCAACGACGGCAAGGCCATACTCCAAGACATCCATCTGCGGCCACCACGCAGGCAGCCGCTCCCTTGTCGCCAAAGCTCTACGAGCAGGATTCTACTGGCCAACGGCCATGAGCGACGCAAAGGATATCGTCCGAAGATGCAACGAATGCCAACGGTTCGCCGACAAACCGCACGCACCTGGGTCCGAGCTCAAACCCATACCCATAGCCTGGCCTTTTGCTCAATGTGGCCTCGACATGATCGGCAAACTGCCAAAATCCTCGAAAGGGGGACACGTCTTCCTCCTGGTTGCAGTCGACAAATTCACCAAGTGGATCGAGGCCATGCCGGTCACCAACCAGAAAGGCAAAACTGCCGTCAAGTACTTCGAGTCCATTGTCTACAGGTTTGGCGTACCGCACAGCATCATCACCGATAACGGATCGAACTTCATCTCCGAAGAATTCCAGGACTTATGCGAAGGCCTTGGGATCAACATCACGTACGCCTCAGTGGCGCACCCGCAAACGAATGGGCAAGTGGAAAAGGCCAACGGCCTAATCGGCGCCGGCATCAAGAAGCGCCTCATGAGCTCACTCGAACAAAAAGCTGGAAACTGGACGAAAGAGCTACCATCCGTCCTGTGGAGCTTACGGACCACGCCAAACAGCTCCACCGGCTACACACCATTCTTCATGGTACACGGAGCCAAAGCCGTGCTACCAGCCGAAGTACGCCACCAGGCCCCATGGGTCGTCGCTTACAGCGAAGCCGAATCCACGATTGCACTTGAAGACGCTGTCGACACACTCGACGAAGCATGGGATATAGCAGAAATGATCGGTGTACCACAGAGTCTCCGCAACTACCACAATTGCGGCTCCCAAGGTCCTTCGTCAAGGATACCTCGTCTTGCGACTCAAGCAAAAGCGACCGAATAAATTCGAGTCACCATGGGAAGGACCCTACGTCATCACCGAAGTCATCCCAGGTGGCGCCTATCGCCTCAAGCACGTGGAGTCTGGAGTCGCATACTCCAACCCATGGAACATCGCGCACCTGCGATGATTCTACCATAGCTACCTACCCCTTTACTTTCAATAAGGCTTTCAGCCAACGCTATTCAGTCGAACAATGTACCTCCTCCATTACGATATAAATAAAGCTAAGTGTCTCGCCCCAAATCTTCATTTCACTACTTTTGCAACTTTACTACATGCTACAAACGCACTCGGGGGATCCCCCCACCTCACGATTTCATCGACTGAGGATCAAACGTGTACACCTGAGTAGCTGACAACGTCAGGCAAACGAAAAGGACACGATTAATCAAAAGTAATCAAGCGTGCTCACAACAAACAAACCTTTACAACAAAGGGCACAAAAAGCCCAGCCGAAATATACAAATTTTACATCTATCTCTTTTTATAGGTAATACCTATGTTGAAGAATAACCTGGGCACACTGCTCAAACAAATCAATTTGTTCGCATATCGCCTTACATACAGTAATGCGGACGCATGTCCCACTCACCGCCATCAGGGCGAAGAGGTGGCCCAGCGGCCACAGCAGCCAAATCCACGCCAGGCCGGTGCAGCCTCACAAGAGACAATGCAGCCTTCACTACTGCGATGAACTATTGCCGCACCAACTCCTTGACATTGCTCACGTTCCGAAACTTCGACAGAAGACCCGCAAGGGTCGTCAGTACGGCATCCAAAGGAAACATGACGTGCAGCACCGAGGAAAGCGATATACGCACTGGCGAGCACCCGCGAAACTTGATGAACACGATCCTGCACCGTCGCCAGAGCCATGGCGCGATCGCGATCCATCCAGAAGAAGCCGCCGGCCTCCATGTCCTGTTGAGTCAAGCAATTGACCCGAACAACAACACGCTCCTTTTCTTCCCTTGGAGCAAGATTCGCACCTGCGACAATCGCACAAAACAAGAGTAAGGCCAATAGGCTCATCCGAAGAACTAAGCTACGGCTCGAACCAAAGAACAACTTACATTGCAGCTGCTCGGATAGCCGAACTAGCTCCGCCATCAAGTACTCCTCTCTGGCTGCACCACGATCCGCCTTGGACTTCCAAACGTCGGCATGACCGCGTAACCCGAGCAACTCCCTCTCTATACTACGCACACGATCTTGAAGAAAAGTGAGTTGCGAGGAATCATCCAAGGATGGTCGCAACGGCATTGCGGATGGGGCGTTAACAGGATCAGCACCCGAAGGAACCTAGAGCAGCAGAGAAAGAAAGGGACAAACACATTTCAGACAAAGATAGAGCACAACTCAGAAGAATTCATTAAACATATAAGGCCACTACGTGGCACAAGGATGGTGTTCTTTAGGATATTTACAACAAAAGTAGACTACAAACTACCCTACATCTACAAACGCCTAAGATGCGGCACCCTGAGTCGCCTCGGAGCCAGACTGCCTAGCTTTGGCCCCGTCCTACTACCGCAGTGCATACTCAGACAGCAAATCAATGAGCTTGGGCCCATATCGCTTGCTGCGAGCAGAGTAGGCAGCAAAGGCTACCTCGGATCCATCCGCAGCCGTCGGCATCCGAGAGGTGATCTGGGCGATCCAGCTCCGCCCAACCACCAAGGCCATCGCCACCGACGGACGCCGATGCCCTTCGCTTATGCGCTTATGCCTTGCTACCGACAGAGCCTCACGCCAGCATCCACATCATAAAGGGCTGCGCCCTTCGGGACAAGCTCCTTGTAGAAGCGACCAAGGACCTCTTTCACCTTGGCAAGGGAGCTGAAGACGGTGCTGCAACGGTCTTCGACCGCCACAGTGGCATCATCTAGAGCACTCCCGTGCTCTAGAGCACCGCGGTCGAACTCGATGCCTGTGGCATCTGAGACAAAAAATAAGAAGAAAAGCATGAAGAAAGCAGCACAGAAGAAGACCCGAAGAAAAAGAAACAAGTACAAAACTAGCACTCACCCGAAATAGCCCTGGCAGCAGCCATGAGCTTTGCCGCCACCTCTCTTTCACGAGCAGCTGCAACGGTGGCCAGCTACTCCTCACGATCTGCGGCCTCCTGCTGCAGACGCTCCTTCGCTTCGGCTGCCTTAGTCAGCTCTAGCTCGAGGCGTTCTTTCGCGCCAACGACGGCTTCGGCCTTCTGCTCCGATTGACCAAGGCTCTTTTTGAGAGCGTCGACCTCACGGAGGGAATCATTATGCTCCTCTGCATTCAAGGCAAGCAAGTGTCAAAGAACAGGACTAGGATAAATAAGAGAGGCATTAAAAGGTAGATGGATACCTTGAAGCTGCCGAAGGTTCGCCTCCAGCGCCAGGCGCTCCTGCACCAGCCGCTTGGCCTCCTGCACAAAAGGATGAAGAAAAAGAAGTAGCAGTAAGAAAAGGGATTGGGGGCTGCGCCCAACACAAAGGAGTAAAAACAAAATTCGCACACAAAGACACTCGGGGGCTCACAAAGACACTCGGGGGCTCCCCCGTGACATGAAGCAGAAAAACTTACATGCTCTGATGGTGACTCCGAAGAACCGCCTGCGAAATTCTGAGGCGCAACCACCTGCACCTCCTGCAACGGAGGATCCGGATCCGCCACCAAGTCGCCACCGCTCGAGGAGGAGGAGACGATTTTGACTCCCCATCATCTCGCGCACCACCACTGGAGGAATCATGGGAGGAATGCCTGCATACGAACCAATCAGCACAAGCACAACAATCATGAAGGAAAAAGGACAATAGTACAGCAAGAAACTTACGATCCCAGTGAGCTCAGGTCAAAGACAGGAGGAGTCCTTCGGGCTCTCTTCTCCTCCTTTTCTTCCTTCTTCTCCTCCTTTTTCTCTTCCTTCTTCCGCTTCGCTAGCGGGTGCGGCGCTACAGCCCGCACAGGAATGACAGGAAGGGGAGAAGAAGAACCTCCATGACCGTCACTATGATGCTCAAGGCCCAAAGGGTTTCTGGGAGTCGGAGATGTCGAGGCATCCGAAGACTCGCTGGAGCTCCGTGATCGTTTTCGCGTATGGTACTCACTCGAATCGTCGGAATCCTCCGCCGGAGATCGCGCCGACAGTAGCTCGGACACGGAATTAACCACTTCATTATCCGGGGCATTCGGATACCTTTCGGGCAACGGCGGTACCATGCCCGTGTAGGGTTTCGTAGCATGGAAAACAAAAAATTTCTATCGCATACAAACAAAGAAGCCAAGATCTATCTACTAGATTGTAGCAACGAGTCGATGGAATAACTTACCCTCTAAGATTCCAAAGTGTTTAACGAGAGCGGATTCTCATGGGTGACGTAGTCGTACTCTTCCCGATCTCAAGATCGCGTAGACGATCTTCCTGGCCATGCTAAGAACTTCTCCCAAGATTCGGTCACACGCTCGCATTGACGAAGACCTTCCTCTCCTTGTTCCAAAGAAAATGGAGGTTGTAGCACTCTCGCGATTCCTAAAAGACAACGGGCGTGGTATCTAAGTAGAGGGAGATCTCAGGCTTCGCCTTGTCGGAGCGAGTATGGTGGAGTATGAGAGAGCTCCTCGGCGATCAAGGTTTTAGACACACCAAGGAGGAGAGGCTAGAGCTGGCGGCTAGGGTTCCGGGGATCCCAAGTCGGCGGCTAGGGCAAAACCCTAGGGGGCGGCGGCGGCTATGGTGGGCTGCAGCTTCTAGGGTTTGAGGTGAGGGACTTGTGTGTTCTAGGAGGGAGCCCTGCCCCTGCTTATATAGGTGGAGGGCCAAGGCCAAGGAGGGAGGAGTCCTCCCAACTCGGCTTGGTGGTGCGCTGCCAGAGGAGGACTCCTCCCCAACTCTGGTTTCACCCTCCTCCTCTTTTCCACTTTCCAAATTTAGCCGTTTGACTTTTCAATTTAGCTATTTGACTTTTCAAACTAGGATTCGATTAATCCTTTATGTGGAACAGCTATGACACTTAGTACATGATGCAATCATACCAACTTTGATACAACACATTCATGTACCCTTCCCCTCCGGAGTGCTGGACATTCCGGAACCTTCTAGAACATTCCCGATGAAAACACCGGAATCATTCTCCAACTCCGAAACGGGACTTTCCTTATATGAATCTTATTCTCCGGACCATTCCGGATCACCTCATGATATCCCGGATCCCATCCAAGACTCCGAACAACATTCGGTCTCTTTCTCATTCATTTCATAACTACTCAAACAACGTCGAATCCTTAAGTGTGTCTCCCTACGGTTCGTAAATTATGCAGACATGATCGAGACACTTCTCCGAACAATAACCAATAGAGGAATCTGGAAATTCATATGGCTCCCACATATTTCTACGATTACTTTGCGATCGAATGAACCACTTACATACGATACCAATTTCCCTTTGTCTCACGATAGTTTACTTATCCGAGGTTATGATCGCTATCTCGCATACCTAGTTCAACCTCGCTACCGATAAGTACTCTTTTCTGCTCCCATGATATGTGATCCCTTGTGAGCCACCACATGCTTGCAAGCTAATTGGATGACATTTCACCAAGAGGGCCCAGAGTATATCTATCCGTCATATGGATGGACAAATCCCACTTGATCCATGTGTTTCAACCAATACTTTCCAACACTCAATGCCACCTTTATAGCCACCCAGCCATTTATGTGGTGTTTGATGTCATCAAAGCATCCATCCCAGAAAGGTGATATGCATGATCTCATGGTCGAAGGAATTAGGTTACTATGTATCAGAAAGCATATAGCAATTGAACTATTGAAATGACTTGATCTTTATGCTACGCTTATCTATAGGAGTATGTCCACCATATCATTCTCCTCACGATATGATCTTGTTGTTGATAACATCTCAATGTTCATGATAGGGAAACCACAATCATTTATCAACCAACAAGCTAGTGATGTATAGAGGCTATACTAGGGACTTCAAATTAAGTTTACAAATCACACAAGTATCAATGTTTCCTTGTTAATACTATTATAGCATGAATGTAAACATTTATCATAAACACAAAGATATAATAATAACTACATTTATTATTGCCTCTAGGGCATATCTCCAACAGCCTCCCACTTGCACTAGAGTCATCTAATCTAGATTACATGGTAATATACCAACACCCATGGCAGTTTGGTGGGTCATGTTTAGCCCTGGAGAGGTTTAGTCAATGATCCGCCACATTTAGATCTCGTGTACTTTGCAAATCTTTATATCCCCATCTTGGATATGTTCTCGAATAGCGTGAAAACGTAGCTTGATGTGCTTCACCTTCTTGTGTGACCTTGGTTCTGCAAGGGCTATGGCGCCCGTTATCACAATAGATAGACATTGGGTCCAAATAAGACTAGGAACCACACCCAGCTCTGTAATGAACTCTTTCATCCATATCGCTTCAGAAGCCTCCGGCAGCCATGTATTCCGATTCTTGAAGATCTCGCCACAACGCTTTGTTTTGCACTCCTCTAATCTTGCACCATTCAAAATAAATACGTATCCAGATTGTGATTTAGAATCATCCGGATCAATGTTCCAACTAGCATCGGTGTAACCATTAACAACGAAATGTTCATCACCTCCATAAGAAAGAACCATATCCTTAGTTCTTCTCAAGTACTTAAGGATGTTTTTGATCACGTCCAATGATCCACTCTGGATCACTTTGATATCTGCTAGTTAAACTAACAAAGATATGCAATGTCGGGTCTAGTACATAGCATGGCATACATTAGAGATCCTATGGTCGAGGCATAGGAGTCTTACTCATCCTTTCTATCTTCGCCGATGTCGGACTTTGAGTTTTACTCAAGGTCGATTAGGAAACATGGGCAAGAACCCTTTCGCTATCTTCCATTCCAAACCTCTTTAGAACTTTGTCCAAATATGTACTCAGGACAATGATATTTGGCGTTTCGATCTATCTCTATAAATCTTTATGCCTAATATGTAAGCTTCTTCGCCAAGATCCTTCATTGAAAAACTATTATTCAAATATTCCTTGACACTATTAAGAAGGTCTACATCATTCCCAATCAACAATATGTCATCTACATATAGTATTAAGAATGCTACAGAGCTCCCACTCACTTTCTTGTAAATACAAGCTTCTCCATAAGTTTGTATAAAACCAAAACTTTTGATCACCTTATCAAAACGTTGATTCCAACTTCGGGATGCTTGCTTCAATCCATAGATGGACCGTTGAAGTTTGCATACCTTGTTAGCATCTTTAGGATCGACAAAACCTTTGGGTTGCATCATATACAACTCTTCATCAATGTCTCCATTGAGGAATGCTGTTTTGACATCCATCTACCATATCTCATAATCATAATATGCAGCGATTGCTAACATAATCCTCACACTTTAGCTTCACATCATGGTGAGAAAGTCTCATCGTAGTCAACTCCTTGACTTTGTCTAAACCCTTTTGCGACAAGTCGAGCTTTATAGATGAACATTACCATCAAGATCTGCTTTCTTCCTAAAGATCCATGTGTTCTCGACAGCCTTCCGCCATCCCAGAAGTCCACCAAAGTCCATACTTGGTTTTCGTACATGGATCCAATCTCGATTTCATGGCTTCTTGCCATTTATTAGAATCTGGGCTCATCATCGCTTCCTCATATGTCTCAGATCATCGGTGTTGTCCACCAACATGACACTCATAACGGATCATACCAATGGAGTGGTACGAGTTCTCGTTGACCTCCGAGGCTCTATAGCAACTTCAACCCAAGTTTCATGATCACCATCATTAGCTTCCTCTCTAATTGGTGCAGCACCACAGAACTTCTTCCGGTCGCTGCCACTCGCAATTTCGAGAGAAGGTTCAACAACCTCGCCGAGTTCTACTTTCCTTCCAAATACTTCTTTCGAGAGAAATTCCTTCTCTAGAAAGGATCCATTCTTGGCAACGAAGATTTTGCCTTCGGATCTATGATAGAAGGTATACCCAATAGTTTCCTTCGGGTATCCTATGAAGACGCATTTTTCCGCTTTGGGATCTAGTTTGTCCGGCTGTAACTTCTTTACATAGGCTTCGCATCCCCAAACTCTAAGGAACGACAATTTAAGTTTCTTCCCAAACCATAATTCATACGATGTCGTTTCAACGGATTTAGACTGTGCCCTATTTAAAGTGAATGCGGCTGTTTCTAATGCATAACCCCAAAATGATAGCGGTAAATATGTAAGTGACATCATAGAACGAACCATATCTAAGAGAGTTCGATTACGACGTTCGGACACACCATTACGCTGTGGTGTTCCCGGTGTCAATCATGAAAGTATTCCGCATTTCTTCAAATGCTCGCCAAACTCGTAACTTAGATATTCACCTCCACGATCAGAACGTAGAAATTTAATCTTCTTGTTACGTTGATTCTCTACCTCACTTTGAAACTCCTTAAAGTTCTCGAAAGTTTCGGACTTATGTTTCATGAAATAGATATACCCATATCTACTCAAATCATCCGTGAAGGTAAGAACATAACGATAACCATCACATGATGCTACACTCATTGGACCACACACATCGGTATGTATGATTTCCAATAAGTCCGTAGCTCGCTCCATCATACCAGAAAATGGAGTCTTAGTCATTTTACCCATCAGACATGCTTCGCATCTATCAAGTGATTCGAAATCAAGTGATTCAAGAAGTCCATCGGAATGGAGTTTCTTCATACGCTTCACTCCAATGTGACCAAGACGACAGTGCCACATATAGGTCGAGTTATCGCTTGATTTCAACCTTTAGCCTCAATGATATTAATATGTGTATTTCCACTATCGAGATTCAACAAGAATAGACCATCTATCAAAGGTGCATGTCCATAAAACATATTACTCATATAAATCGAACAACCATTATTCTCGGACTTAAACAAGTAACCGCCTCAAGAAAAACAAGATCCCGATATAATGTTCATGCTCAACGCAGCACCAAATAACAATTATTTAAGTATAAAACTAATCCCGATGGTATATGAAGGGTAGTGTGCCGACCATCACATCAACCTTTGATCCGCTTTCCCACGCGCATCGTCACCTCGTTCTTTGCTAGCTTCCGCTTATTCTCGCAAAGACCTGCTTTGAGTTACAAATATGAGCAACCGAACCAAGATCAAATACCTGTGCACTACTACGAGTACTAGTGAGATACACATCAATAACATGTATATCGATATACCTTTCTTCTTGATGTTGCCGCTCTTCAAATCCGCCAAGTACTTTGGGCAATTCCGCTCAAAGGACCTTCTCCCTTGCAAAAGCACTCAAGATCGTGCTTAGGTCCAGCCTTGGTCTTCTTTCACGGTGTGGTAACTTTCTTACCACCCTTCTTGAAGTGTCCTTCCGCTTAGACTTGCCTTTCTTGAATTTGGTGGTCTTATTGACCAACAACACTTGGTGCTCTTTCTTGATCTCCACTTCGCAGACTTTAACATAGCAAACAGCTTGCAACCGCTTGTTCATGTTCTCGCATGTTGTAGTTCATCACAAAGTTCTTGTAACTTAGTGGTAGTGATTGGAGGACACGGTAAATCCCCAAAGCATTAGGAATCACTATACCCAAGATTTGAAGTTTGTTTATGTGCCTGCACATCTTAAGCACATGCTCACCGACGAGCCTCTTCCATCTTGCGCTTAAAGAACTTTTCGTAAGCCTCATAACTTTCAATTGCCGCATGAGTCTCAAAGATCAATTTGAGATCCTCGACAATATCATATGGGTCTGAATTCTCAAACCTTTTCTCAAGCTCCGATTCCAAACCATACAAGATAGCACATGAACTATGGAGTACCGATTCTTCCGAGCGAGGTAAACATTCTTTACTTCATCGGAAGCATCACCGCAGTGGGTCACCCAATGCATCCAAAGACATAGGTCAAATTACCAATGTGAGGGCAATCCTCAAATTGGAACCAATCCGAAGTTGCTTCCGTTGTTTTTCAACTTTTCTTTCTCTAGGAACGCATTAAAATTGATGGTAGGCTGCCATTGATCTACAACATATTTGCAATAGTTTAGACTAAGTTTATGCCAAATTGAGTTCAAATTAATAATAAAGTTAATCTAGGTGAACTCCCACTCAAAACAACATCCTCACATTGTTTTAGTGATCACACGAACCAAATCCACTATATCAACACCGATCATCACGAGAGTTGATATAGTTTCAATGGCGAACAATCGTCATGTTCATCATATCTACTATATGATTCATGCTTTACCTTTCGGTGATCCGTGTTCCGAGACCATGTCTGTACATGCTAGGCTCGTCAAAATCAAACCTTAGTTTCCGCATGAGCAAATCTGGTTTGCTCACGTTGTATACACTTGCGGAATCTAACACACCCGATCATCACGTGGTGCTTCGAAACAACAAGCTTTAGCAACGGTGCTAACTAAGGGTGAACACTTTATGACTTGAAATTCATGTGCATGAGGGATCATCTTATAATGCTACCGTCGTCTACTAAGCAATACAAGATGCATAAAGGATTAACATCACATGCAATTCAATAATATGTGATATGATATGGCCTTTCTTCTTTGTGCTTCCGATCTCCATCTTCAAGCACCTAACATGATCTCCATCATCACCGGCATTGCATCAAGGTCAATGACGCTTCTCCATGGTTGTCGCCCACCGCTTCAACTATTACAACAACTTTGAATAGACACGCTGGTCTTAACATAAATTAAAGACAACCATATGGCTCTGCGGTTGCCAACTTACAATAAGGAACATTGCATACATCAAATATAATCACAATCATGGCCATATCACATCATCAGACACCCCGCAAAACAAAGTTAGACGCCTACTTTCTTTGCATGTTTTACGTGGTTTGGGGCTTTCAATAAGTGTCGCTCTAACTTACGAACATGAACCACAACATTGATACTAGTATTGTTAATCACCCGTTGTAAATTGGATCTTAACTATGCTAGGAGAAACAGCACCATAAAGCCACTTATGCAATACAAGTTGCATGTCAAGCGTGGAGCAAGTCTCATGAACGATGTCATGTAAGGTTAGCCCGGCCGCTTCATCCCAACATACCGCAAGATGCAAAGTACACAAGAAGCAATCGACAATAAAGCATCAAAGCCCACAATGACCATTGTGTTCTACTCGTCTGTGAGATCTACATATAGACACGGCTCGATACCCTTTAGGGTTTTCGTAGCATGGAAAACAAAAATTTCTATCGATACAAACAAACAAGCCAAGATCTATCTACTAGATTGTAGCAACGAGTCGATGGAATAACTTACCTCAAGATTCCAAAGTGTTTAACGAGAGCGGATTCTCGTGGGTGATGTAGTCGCACTCTTCCGATCTCAAGATCGCGTGACGATCCTTCCAGGCGTTCGCAGCGCTCCCTTGATCGGTCCTACGTTACTCGACGAAGACCTTCCTCTCCCTTGTTCCAACAGGCAGCGGAGGTTGTAGCACTCTCCTCGTGATTCCGGCAGCACAACGGCGTGGTATCGGAAGTAGAGGGGAGATCTCGCAGGGCTTCGCCTTAAGCCGGAGCGTGTATGGTGGAGTATGAGAGAGCTCCTCGGCGATCTAGGTTTTATACACACCAAGGAGGAGAGTCTAGAGCCGGCGGCTAGGGTTCCGGGGATCCCAAGTCGGCGGCTAGGGCAAAACCCTAGGGGGCGGCGGCTATGGTGGGCTGCAGCTTCTAGGGTTTGAGGTGAGGGACTTGTGTGTTCTAGGAGGGAGCCCTGCCCCTCCTTATATAGGTGGAGGGGCCGGTGGCCAAGGGAGGAGTCCCTCCCAACTCGCCTTGGTGGCGCCCGGCAGGAGGAGGACTCCCTCCCACTCGGTTTCACCCTCCTCTTTCCACTTTCCAAATTTAGCCGCTTGAGTTTTCAATTTAGCTATTTGACTTTTCAAACTAGGATTCGATTAATCCTTTATTTGGAACAGTGATGACACTTAGTACATGATGCAATCATACCAACTTTGATACAACACATTCATGTACCCTTCCCCTGAGTGCGGACATTCGTAACTTTCTAGAACATTCCCGATGAAAACACCTAATCATTCTCCAACTCCTAAACGGACTTTCCTTATATGAATCTTATTCTCCGGACCATTCGGATCACCTCGTGATATCCGGATCCCATCGAGACTCGAACAACATTCGGTCTCTTTCTCATTCATTCCATAACTACTCAAACAACGTCAATCCTTAAGTGTGTCTCCCTACGGTTCGTGAATTATGCGGACATGATCGAGACACTTCTACGAACAATAACCAATAGAGGAATCTGGAAATTCACATGGCTCCCACATATTTCTACTTTGCGATCGAATGAACCACTTACATACGATACCAATTTCCCTTTGTCTCACGATAGTTTACTTATCCGAGGTTATGATCGTCAGTATCTCTGCATACCTAGTTCAACCTCGTTCCGATAAGTACTCTTTTCTCGTTCGTGATATGTGATCCCTTGTGAGCCGGTCACATGCTTGCAAGCTAATTGGATGACATTTCACCGAGAGGGCCCAGTATATCTATCATCATATGGATGGACAAATCCCACTCTTGATCCATGTGTTTCAACCAATACTTTCCGAACACTCAATGCCACCTTTATAGCCACCCGATTCACGGTGTGGTGTTTGATGTCATTAAAGCATCCATCCGTGAAAGGTGATATGCATGATCTCATGGTCGAAGGAATTAGGTTACTATGTATCGAAAGCATATAGCAATTGAACTATTGAAATGACTTGATCTTTATGCTACGCTTATCTATAGGAGTATGTCCACCATATCATTCTCCTAACGATATGATCTTGTTGTTGATAACATCTCAATGTTCATGATAGGGAAACCACAATCATTTATCAACCAACAAGCTAGTGATGTATAGAGGCTATACTAGGGACTTCAAATTAAGTTTACAAATCACACAAGTATCAATGTTTCCTTGTTAATACTATTATAGCATGAATGTAAACATTTATCATAAACACAAAGATATAATAATAACTACATTTATTATTGCCTCTAGGGCATATCTCCAACAGCCCGGCACTTTGAAGCTCTGCAAAATCAGAAGGAACTTTGTTAGCAAACAAAGGAAATAAAAACACAGCTGACAAAAAGCACTACGTGCACAAATCTACACACTCTTGATGCAACGTCGAAGAAAATGGAGGAGTTAGCGACTTCCCGGGATTTCTTCTCGGCTTTGAACTTGAAGCGCGAAGGGCCCTGTCAAGATCCCCTGACATTTTCTCAGCCAAACCCTCGTCGGATCACGGCGCGAATAAAGAAACATCGGGTGCGCCCTCTTGGAGAGGCCGCACCCGACACTCAAGAAAAGTCGAGATGATGTCCACGCGTTCACCTCCTTCTCGAATCAGTGGAGATCCTCCACCCGACGGTGAGGCCTCTATCTCCGCCACCTCACCGTCAAGATTTGGTTTTCCAAGACCTTTTTGCTCAATCATTTGGGAGGGTCAAAGGAACAAGACCAAAATCTTGCGGGCACTCGGAGTCACGGATATAAAACCATCGCCTCCAAGATCTTGGACATATTCGACATGGAAAAGGAAAAGAAGAGCAGATTGGGACTAAGGAGATGATGAAACCCCAATGGGATACACACCATCGAACAGATTGCCTCTTCACGGAATAGAGCTTAGGAAGAGGCCAAAGTGCGCTCAATGCCAAGCCAAGACTGCAAAAAGTGATAAAACACGCAATGGAGAAGAGAATTGGGAGCAGATGATGAAGCTGAATCCCATAGAAGAAGCGATCCACGGAGGAAGTCATGGACGAAAAGAAAACCACGCATAAGCGAAGGCGAAACATAACCCGATACCCAGATGGGGGACGGGGGATTACCTCATTGCCGGGGAGCTTGACGGCCTCCCTATCTTGCGGGATCAGGCCCCGCTCGCGAAGCTTGCGGAGATCTCTCTCCCGCGTCTCTGATCGCCGCCAGCCACCATTGGTGACACGGGTAGCGGCGGTGCCCTTCTTTCCTCTGGCGGCGCTGGTCCCAACCGCAGATGGAGATTTCTTTGGTTTCCCCATTGCGCTACGGCAGCGCCGACGGTGAAAACGCAGAAAGAACGAAGGAAATGTGGAAGGAAATCCCAGCGCGAAGCAAGAATCGCTCGAGCAAGGAGGCAGTGAACACAAGAACTGGTGCGGTGAAAACAAACCGCGATTTCCCCCAATGATTATAACAGCGAAGACGACACTCGGCAGCCGTTCATCCAGAAGACCTAACGCCAACGGCAGATCTGACCGTACACGTGTCAACATCACAACGAATCGTCGTTACCACGCCGTCCACTACGTGCGGAAATCTAGGAGACGTAATTATCTCACGCACGCCGTGACGGTCAATTCAAAGTCGCAAGTGGGACCCACGTTCGTCGATCAAGTCATCTCGGCATAGCGACGCTTGAGGTCATTGATCGTCGCGATGTCATCAAAAGCTATACTAGCACCAACTACAATTCTTGGCTCCACAATAAGAGTACTCACTCGAATCTTGATTCGACCAAATACTGGGGCTACTCCTATCGGGGCGCTGGCTGCGAACCGGAAGATGAATAACGGCAAAGTATTTCTTGAGTCCTCGTCTCTCGACTCCCTCACGGACTCGGGGCTACTCCCATAGGAGGATGGATTTAAGCATCCGAAATTTTTGAGTCCTGGACTTAACAACTAAACAATGCTTGAACTAAAGTCTCGCCGAGTCTGACTCGAGCAGACACTCGGGTTACTCCCATAGGATACCGGTCGCACCCTATGAATTCTTCGACTGTGATCTTTCGGATCAGCACGCAAAAACTTTTTGGCATCTCTGCCCCAACAAACGCTGAGTGAGCGACAATCTCCTTGGCCACCCGAAACACCTCCGTGGTGAAAAATGTTCGGATGCTGCATCTGCGACGCAAAGATAAGACCTGCAGATATCATCTGACGGCCTGGCAACGTACATGACTGCGCTCTGCTAGTACAAATCCATGTCAATAGGCGTGATGAAAAATCCCGACGGACGCGTTGGGTACATTAATTAAAATCACTGGAATTCCACTCCTGTAAGTCCTACGCGGTCTAAGTCGAATTACGCCAGCATATGTTCTAGGTCCGAGTTGAGGGACTCGAACTTGAAGAAGATCGTGTTGTTTCGTCCTAAGACAGTTAACTGACCCTGATCCGTCGGGTGAGTCAGGCACACGCATCAAACAATCCCTACGCACATATACTATTAATACATAGTTGCACCCAAAAGATGGAAGAGTCCTCAGCCGAATCTACTATTCGACTGATCACTCGGGGCTACTGACATGGTTATACCCTACGGGTACGTGACTTCAGCATACCTGGTCCAGCCCAAGGAAGGCCCACAACAGATATACGCTGGCCCATGAAGATTTTCGGGTGGTCAAGGCCCATGACGCCTTCAGATCCTTGGAGAGCAAGACTAGCATAGATAGGAAATTCAAAGGGGTAAAACCCTAAAACTTGTAACCGACTAAGACTATGCCCGGGACCTGTCTAAGTCTATATAAAGGCCAGGAGGGCACGTCCTAGATCTCTCGACTCATACTCTCGCATACACACCTCACGCCAGATTGAATCTGCGCACCCTGTAACCTTCGGTTCCGCCGTAATCAAGAGCAGACAAGCAGGAGTAGGGTTTTCCCTCCGGGGGCCTGAACCTGGGTAAATCTCGTGTCCCCTGGTTGCTTGTCTGTTAACCATTCCACGATCTCCAGCATCCCCATCTTCTCCAAAACCCAAGTCCATAACAATGGGCATTGACGAGATTAAACCTCGTCAACATGTGTATCTCAGTTGCAACCTGTTTACATCCGGGGGAAAACTAACTTGCAGTCCACTTGCAACTAGAAAATCTCGCTTGCAACCCACTTCTTAGCCTACATAACATAGTATCAAACCAATTACATAAAATTACATGTGTATGTTGTTTTGTATGCCTACATAAAATTATCAAATTATACAAATGAGCAAGTTTTAAAACTTACTATGAAAACTCCCTTTGTGCACGATATCGACAAGTATTTCCGTAGACTGAAAATAAAGTATTATAACTTTTTAGAAAAAAATAACATAAAAGTCGAAAAGGAGAAGAAGATGCACCGATTAACACACATTGTAGGAACAAACTAGGACACGTGTAGATTTAGTAAAGACAATGTAAAAAATAAAATAAGAATAAAAACAAAATAAGTACAAGAAATTAAAACAATAAAATCAGATAAAAACTTGGAGTCACATCCTACCTTCAACAAAAACAACGAAACACAAAAAAGAAAAGCCTACATGTCTGCAAAAGACCCAAGTTTCTAAGCAAAATAAGAAATCGAAGAAAAAGCCCATTATGCCAACACACAACTATGGATGGCAGTCCTTAACCTGCTTAGTATAGCAAATCCCTATTTTTTTTTGGTGGGGAATTGATCAGTAGATACATGGAAATGGGCCGGGAAGTAGGTGGATGGATCAAGCTGAGTTCAGAAAACGGTAACGCGCGGAAGCTGCAAAAGATCGAAGAATATATAATGGGTAGAAAATTTTATCCATATTCGTACCCACGGGTATAAATATTTACCCATATCCATACCCGATGGGTATTCAATGAATAGATCCAATAGTAAATAAGCTATTCGTAATTTTATATTAATCAATATCATATTTTAAAAAAATATGTATCTCTACTCAATAATAGGTAGACGAGTATGATAATTATCAACGTTTAGAAATAGCAATCTCATACTTGTTTCTAAACTACTCGGTCGCATAGGTTGAAACTCTACTGATAAGTTTTACAAGTCAGTCTAAATGGACAGGGTATGGTACAACTACGGATACAATTCTATACCTGTGTCCGTACCCGTGACTTAATAAGCAAGTTATAGGTATCACCCATAGGTAGAAAAGTATACTTATACCCTACCCATACAGATATGGTATACTAGATACGTGGGTAAAATTGACATCCTATACGTCAGTGTACGTCAGCTGAGCAGAGCACTCGATCGACCTCCACCACAGTCCGTCTCCAGAGAGGAAAAAGAAGAAAGCCACGGCAGCGCAGAAGAATGCAGCGGCGGGCGCGGGTGGCGCAGACGGAATCGACCGATAGGCTCGCAAAAGCAAAGTTGGGTTGGGAGACGGTGCAAGCAACGACGGGTCGACCGGCCGGGGGAGCATCAGGAGTTTTGGGGCCTACGTCTGCGTGCATGGGGACCTGAGAAAGGTGACCACCGTCCCAGTCCCCACCTCGGCGGCGTACCGGCCCGTACGTTACGCGCGGGTGGTGTAGCATCGATCGCTTGCAGCGCTCCACTTCTTCTTCCTCCCTCTAGTCTACTCGATCTCTCACGTAGTACCTGTACACCTATGCCACGACAACACCATGTACACACTTGCTCTTGGCATTTGTTCTTGGCACGGCTGTAGATAGGGATAGAGCCGTCGTACGGACGCGCCGCTGCGTGGAGTGAAGATGGGGGTTTCAGACCGAGATTGCCATCAGGCACAAGAACCACCAGCATGATGTAGGCGTTCGTACGCACCGTGCATGTACTGGCACAAGCGACAAACAAAACAATATAGTACGAACAGAACATGACGACGTGTATTATTATGACTTATGAGTACGAACAGGACATGGCGTGTCTTATGAGTGTTCGGCATGCATGTTGGTCAATGAACTTGCTCGAAAGGTTGTTTTCAGCATATATTTGTATAATCAAAGCACAACGATTTTATTTGTGACTTTCTGAGGCAGTAGACGACAACGGATCGAGCAGCATATATTTATACATACCCAAGTCGCCAAGCTGTACGTACCGGTACTCAATCGAGAGAGTACGCGACATATATGTATGTCCAATGTTGCGTACGTACGTGGGCGCCACCCACGGCTCTACCTATAGCATAGCATGCTTTGTTGTAAAAGGCACAGCATAGCATAGCGTAGCTTTGCTATAGCCCTATAGTAGCTACTTTTTTTTTAGGCGCGCCTCAATCTCAGTCGACAGTCGCGCGTGAGGTCACCGTGTATATCGTGAGCTATTTTCTTTACTCTTGATTGTAATCAGGTCCAGGTACGTGTTGTTCTCCTGTTAAAAACTAGTACTGCTAGTTTTTCCTTTGTTCAGTGTATACATCTTGTAGGATCCGCGAGCAGATTTTTTCTCTTTCCACAAAAGATGTTTCCTCTGACCCATAATAATTAACTTTGAACTGTCAAAATTTAGATAAACCTATATACTAAATAGTGTCTAGATTCATCCAAATCTAGACATAAGTCAACTAATATGGGTCGGAGGGAGTACTAGAAAAGGAAACTAAGAGCCACAGATGTATGATACGCTAAAAAAACTCCAATTACAACCTTATTGTAACTGGAAAGTTATATTTTGCAATTAAAGAAATATCAATTGCAGCCTAGTTATAACTCAAAAAATCTTGGTTCCAATCCATGAGTAGAGAAATACTCGGCCGAAGAAATATCAGTTGCAACCCACTTGCAACTGAAAAAGCTCAGTTTGCAATCCACTTGTTTTTGGATGACAAGCAAGTTGCAAAATTGCCCTACTCCTCCCGATATGTTCTCAGTTATAAGCAAGTTGCAAATTGTCCACCAGCAGGGTCCTCGGTTGCATTCAAGTTGCAACCGCCCCCTCCCCCTTGGCAGGGCTCCACTTACAAGCAAGTTGTAACTGAGTCCCACTAGAGCTCAGCTAGAAAGAAGTTGCAACTGCCTCCTTCCACACCGACGGGTGCTCAGTTACAAGCAGAATGCAACTGGGATCCAACAGAGCTCAGTTATAAGCAAGTTGCAACTGCCCCACCCCTCCAGAGACGACGGGTGCTCAGTTATAAGAAAGTTGCGACTGGCCCGTCCCCTTGGCGGGGCCCCAATTACAAGCAAGTTGCAACTGGTACCCCGGCAGAGCTCAGTTACAAACAAGTTGCAACTGCCCTACGCCCCCTTCACACCCGATAGATGCTCAGTTACAAGCAAGTTGCGATTGTCATCGTCGGCGGGACCCCAGTTACAAGCAAGTTGCAACTGATACCCAACATAGCTTAGTTACAAAAGCAAGTTGCAACTGGAACCTAGCAGAGCTCAGTTACAAGTAAGTTGCGACTTCCACCCTCCACATCGACAGATGCTCAGTTATAAACAAGTTGTGACTGCCACCCTCCACACCGACGGGCGCTCAGTTACAAGCAAGTTGCGACTGGCCCAACAGGTCCCCCCTCCACATCGACGGGTGCTTAGTTACAAGCAAGTTGCAATGGCCCAACGGGTCCCTCTCCACCCCAGTTGTAATCAAGTAGCAACCACCCAACCCCTTGGCAGGCCCAATTACAAGCAAGTTGCAACTAGGACCCAATAGAGCTCAGTTACAAGCAAGTTACAACTAGGACCTGAGAGAGCTTAGTTACAAACAAGTTGCAACTGCACCGCCCCTTATTCACACTCGACGGATGCTCAGTTATAAGCAAGTTGCGACTGTCGTCATCAGCGAGGGCCCAATTTCAAGCAAGTTGCAACTAGGACCCAACAGATCTCATTTATAAGCAAGTTGAAACCCCTCGCTCCACACCGACGGGTGCTCAGTTTTCACCGATAGGTGCTCAGTTACAAACAAGTTGCGACTGACCCATCCCCCTTGGCGGGCCCCAATTACAAGCAAGTTGCAACTGGGATTCGGGAGAGCTCAGTTACAAACAAGTTGTAACTGCCCCTCCCTCCTCCACACTAACTACTGCTTAATTACAAGCAAGTTGCGACTGCCCTCGTTGGGGCGGGCCCAGTTACAAGCAAGTTGTGCTGGCACCCGACAAAGCTCAGCTACAAGCAAATTTCAACTGGGCCCCAGCAGAACTCAGTTACAAGCAAGTTGCAACTGGGACCCGGCAGAGCTCAGTTACAAGCAAGTTACAACTGAGACCTAGCAGAGCTCAATTCCAAGCAAGTTTCAACTGCCCCCTCCACACCAAAGGGTGCTCATTTACTTGCAAGTTGCGACGGGCCCATCCCCCTTTGCGGGTCCCCAATTACTAGCAAGTTGGAACGAGCTTAGTTACAAACAAGTTGCAACTGTACCGCCCTCCCCCCTTCCACACCGACGGGTGCTTAGTTACAAGCAAGTTGTGACTGTCCTCGTCAGCGCGGGCTCAGTTACAAGCAAGTTACAACCGGGACCAAACAGAGCTCAGTTATAGAACCCTCCTCCCCCCCACACACACCGAAGGGTGCTCAGTTACAAGCAAGTTGCGACTGACCCGTCCCTCTTGGCGAGGCTCCAATTACAATCAAGTTGTAACTGAGACCCGGCATGTAGCACCCCGGGTAAAACCACTTCTAGAAAATCGCTGTTGTTTAAACTTTGTGCATAATCATGACATCTGCATGCATCTATTCGCAAAACTATTTTTCTAAAAGCCTTATTTTATTTTCTAGATATCCCCATCTTTATTTCAAATATAAAACCCTGGTGTTTCGGATGTCTCTATTTGTCAAAACCCTATTTGTAAATGTTTTTCTTTTAAAATAAATAAATATAAAATATTTTTTATCGGGGGAGGCAGCCGCAGGCCAGGCCCAAAAGCCCAGCCCACAGCCACCTACCACCCCAACCTAGCAAACCCTAATCTAACCTACCCCAAACCCTAACCACCTCTCTCACCCCACCCCTCCACCAGCCGCCGCCACCCCTGCTACCGACGCCACCTCCCCGTCCATCCCGTGGGACCCACCCACCTGCCGCGCGAGCCACACCCGCTCCTCTCTCTCTTCCCCTGACCCCGTTCCTCGCCAAGCCCAGCTCCCCTCGCGTCTTCCACCTCCATCCCCGGCCCGCATCCTCCGCCTCATGAGCCTGCCTTGGGGCCAGCTGCTTCGCGTTGGCCGGAGCCTGCCAGCCCGTCGGCGCATCCGCCCCTCTCGCCTCCCGTCGGCCCGTCACTCACCTTGGCCGTCCTCGCCGACCTCTGCCCTCCTCCGCCCGTCACCAGGCGCCTCTCCTCCAGCCCTTGATCACCATCCGGCCCCGAGCTCTGCGCCTTCCCCTCCGTCGGCAGCCTCTCTGCTTCGCCGCTCCGCCGCAGAACCTCGCCGGGCCCGCACCTCCTCCCCGGCCGCCCTGCAGCGCCTCAGCGCCTCGCCGCCCGGAGATTCACGCCTTCCAAGCCGGCCTGCGCATCGCACGACTCCTCGGCGCCCTTCCGTCTGTGCCAGCATCGCCTCGAGTCGCGCCCCTCCCCTCGGCCTCGGCCCGCACACGGCCGTCTTCATCCACCTCCCACAGCCGTGCGGCCTTCTCCGGCGTCGCCCAGCCTCCTCTAGCCCATACCCGCCTGCCATGCCCTCCATCATCTCCCCTGTGCTGCGCTCACGGCCGCATTTTGCCCCTGCACGCTCCAGGTGTTCGGGCTAATGCACGGCGGTTTCACAACCGCCTCTCGATGTTCAGTTGATCCGTTGCTTTCGGTGTATGTCCGCTACTGTGAACTTGTGTTGTGTCCTCGGTAAAATACTATTGCAGGCCTCTCGAAACCAACAAGATCGATGCCAAGTTCGGCTAACGACAAGACCGACACGAGTCGAGACCCGGAAACTATGCAAGACCACGGCGCCGGACCCGAAAACCCAATCTCGACACGCCAAGTTCGCCGAGACCCCCGTACCCGAAGGCCGTCGACGCGGAACCCCAAGATCTTCTCCTGGAGCGACGAGGTCTTCTTCACGGAACGTCAAGACCAGCTACCCGAAGACCACGGACCCAGAGAATCCCCGGACGACGAGCTCTTCTACCTGAACCCGAAGACCCCAGATGCGACAAGTACTTCTTCCCAGATCTGATGCCCGAGAACCCGGACACCCAGGTCGTCGACACGGATACGCCAAGTACTTCCTCGAGGACGCCAAGTTCTTCACCCCGAATGCCAATACCGACTCGATGGCGGGGACCCGACAAGATCTTCGCAACGACAAGATCGACACCGACCAGGACGAATCCGATGCGCCCCTGACGCCGAACCAAGTCCTTCTTCCGGGATGCGACAAGATCTACTTCCGTTGTCCGAGACCGATTCCGTCCAACCGTTTCCCCCGTCGAACCCTGAGACCCGACCCCGAACCCCACGGAGCCCAAGTTCGTCGAACCCTAATGTGATTCCCTATCCGAGACCCCATTATTTTTGTAATATGACATTATCAACTGATGCATATTAAATTGTTCATGCATGCATACTTGTCTGTGGTTTGGGGGCATTATGCCAATTCATCTCATAATTAAATATGGAGTCTATATGCGGGATATGTTTGTCTTATTACGGACTCCATTTAAATTGGCATAGCGAACCGAAGCCATGTTTTGTCTTGCTAATCCAACATTTAATTTGCGGGGTAGATAAATAACTTGAACCTATTAATTAATTGTCGGGACCCCGGTTCCGCTTAATATTGCCTAATTGCATCGCACCTTGCCATATCATACACCATACATGCATCATGCCCGATTTTCTACCATAGTATTAATAGTGCATCTGATGTTTCTTCTAGTGTTTTGCTTCTTCGCGGATAAGATCGATGAGTTGATGTGAGCTTCGCCCCGATCTTCGGATAAACCCTCGGCAATGTTTTCAGGCGAGCATTCTCCCCCTTTCTACCTATTTTACGTTTCTAGTCTTTATTTCCTCCTGTTGATCTATTGCTATCTGTGTTGCGATGATCTAGTTTCCGTACCCGTGATATCCCTTGTGCCCTTATATTGCCTTGGACACATCCTATTACCTGTTGTTTGTTAGATAGTGGGACCTGCGTGTCGTAGTTGCTTACTCAAGTGCTGTTGCGTGTCGTCAAGTACCACAGTTGTTGGAGTATTGCCGTATGTTTAAGGTTGGAGATGATCATGGCTTTAATTATCGTTTAATTCAATTATCGTTTAATAACTAAAATTGAAGTAGGTAAATGCAGAGGCACCGGTGGGTAATAGACAATATTTGGATTTTAACCGCTCACTGGTGTCCCGTAGGACTCCGAGTTCTTGACACCTGTTCCGAGATCGAGCGCTAACCACAGTGGGGTGTATGGGCACCCCATCGATTAGTACCTGATTTCAAAGTATTGAATGGGGCCACAAAGTAGTTTGACTTATTACTATTCTGTACTTATGTCATGCTTCTTTGTAATTTAAAATTGTGCAATCTTGACTGTCTTATTTAGGTAAGCGGAGTGTTTTTGATGTCGACAAGCCCAGTCATTTCGGGTTCCCGATCGTTTACAGCCACGCAAACCGAGTCCGTCTCGAGACCGGCCGACTTCGTTGCGGGTAGCTTAGTGGGGTGGCCCCCATGTACTTGCTTTGGGTCTGGGAAACGTCATGACTTAGGCCCCGCCGACATACCGATGGGTGTATGTTAACTGATCTGGCAAAAATGGTCGAAGTGCTTGTGGATACTTTGGTGCACTCCTGCAGGGTTAAATCTTTTCGAAAAACCGTGTCCGCGGTTATGGACGACTTGGAGCACAGTTCTCGATCATAGACAACTATAACTAAAGTTTACTGTTATAAATTGACTTGTATCCGATATGACTAATAATCAGCTCCACTACAACGGAATGGCTAAATAAAAGTACCAAAAACTGCTAGGTTTGGGATGTCTCATGCTAATTGTATCTGACTAATAAGTGTTGCAACTTCTAGCGGAATGGTTAACTAAAAGCGCCCACTACTTATTCTACCAGGATGACTATCTATGCCTGACTAGTAATTGCTGCAACGATAACTGAATAAATAAAACTGCCAACTGTGTGAGTTCCTCGGTTGACGTCCTCGTTTGGTCTCGAGGGAGAAATACCTGGATGGGTATGTTTGGTGGTATGTCGGTTGGTTCGAATAGGTCTTTCTTACCCTCTTTGATAGCCGCTAGTTGTATCGAGTCTCTATAGGTTGTTTAGTGCATCTTGCTGCCGCCGATCCACCATACCTATGTGGCGAGGTCCGCCAATTCTAGCCTCGCCGTGTCTTGGCCTCGATCTTGACCGCTCTCTCTTTTTCCTTTGCCCTTTGTCGGCACCTTTTGTTTAAGCGGGTTTTGAGATCGGCGTCGTTAGCGGGTTACCCTTCCGAAGCTTGGCGGGGTTATGGGCCATTGGTTATTCTTGAGGCTCTTAGCTCAATTTGCATCTTGTCCGTACTTCGGACGTGTATGGTTTTCGGTGATTTGGATCTTTGTATTGTATATCATATTCTTGACTCATGGAGTCGCCGTTGTATATATCTTACATGGGTTCCATCGTGGACTATTGTGTAATGGTATTACCGTTTTCCACCCTTACGAAGTGCTGGTGGGCACCTTTGAATCGTTTCTATGCGGGTTTGGCGGGAATCGCTGAAACTTGCATAGGGCCGATTGAGGGTGTTCTGAGTGGTATCGAGCTCGGTTGCGATACCCCTAAGTCCGACTGTAGGATAACCTAGCTAACGGCCGAAGTAGAGTGTCAAAACTATTTTTTTTTAAATCGGTTGGATAGTTCTGATTAGATCTGATTTTACTCCTTACCCCTCTGCTGCTCTCCTCTCACCTCTGCGTGTTTTGAATCCGCTCTCTTCTCTCTCTTCGAGTCCAGGATTTCTCGTGGTTGGGTTCCATCGTACCTTCAGGGTTTCGCTTCCTCCTTTGGTAGGTGTTGCTACATCGGTCTTCATGCTATCCAGGAATCCTTCGTCGTGGACTTCTCTTTGTTCCTTCTCGTGCCTTCGGTGTTTCGGCCGACGACATCACCTATGCCGATCCGATCTGATGCATCACTCCTTTGTTCGAACCTCGATTGTCAAGATCTTGATCGATTCGAGAATGGTTGCACGCTTTTCTCACGATTGTGCAGAGTAATAGTTTGGGTGCGTGATGGACTGGCCCCCATGCCGACTACTCACTCTATTCGCTTGTGTACATTGAAGTGGATGAGAATGCATCGGTTCTCTCTTTCTATCGGAGTCAGAGGTGGCTTTATTTGTTGATACCTCTACCTTCGACCTTTTGTTCCCGGAGTGTTCCCTCGACGATCACGGACAACGACCTCTTGTTAGTGGTGTCGCGAGGATCTACACTAAGCGAGAAGATGCAGATCACCGACCTTCTTTCCGGTACCATGAGGCGGATCTTGAGGGCGAGATCCATTGTTAGTGGTGTCGAATTGTAGCACCCCGGGTAAAACCACTTCTAGAAAATCGCTGTTGTTTATACTTTGTGCATAATCATGACATCTGCATCCATCTATTCGCAAAACTAATTTTCTAAAACCCTTATTTTATTTTCTAGATATCCCCCTCTTTATTTCAAATATAAAACCCTGGTGTTTCGGATGTCTCTATTTGTCAAAATCCTATTTGTAAATGTTTTTCTTTTAAAATAAATAAATATAAAATATTTTTTATCAGGGGAGGCAGCCGCAGGCCAGGCCCAAAAGCCCAGCCCACAACCACCTACCACCCCAACCTAGCAAACCCTAATCTAACCTACCCCAAACCCTAACCACCTCTCTCACCCCACCCTCACCACAGCCACCCGCCACCTGACGCCACCTCCCGTCCATCCTGGGACCCACCCACCCTACCATGAGCCACACCCTCTCTCTCTTCCCCTGACCCCGTTCCTCGCCAAGCCCAGCTCCCCTCGCGTCTTCCACCTCCATCCCCGGCCCGCATCCTCCGCCTCCGCCTGAGCCTCGCCGGGCCTTGCGCGCACCTGATCGCGTTTGGCTGCACAGCCAACTGCGTGCGGCGCATCCGCCTCCTCGCCTCCTCGCCCGTCCTCTCCACAGAGGCCGTCCTGCTCGACCCTGCCCCTCCTCCGCCATCGACCGCGGCGCCCTCTCCCTGGCCACGCAGTCACCATTCGGCCCCGAGCTCTGCGCCTTCCCCTCCGTCGGCAGCCTCTCTGCTTCGCCGCTCCGCCGCAGAACCTAGTCGGGCCCGCACCTCCTCCCCGGCCGCCCTTCAGCGCCTCACCGCCTCGCCGCCCGGAGATTCATGCCTTCCGAACCGGCCTGCGCCTCGCGCGACTCCTCGGCGCCCTTCCGTCTGTGCCAGCATCGCCTCGAGTCGCGCCCCCTCCCCTCGGCCTCGGCCCGCACACGGCCGTCTTCATCCACCTCCCCGACAGCCCCGTGCGGCACCTTCTCCGCGCGTGCGCCTTTGGCCTCCTCTAGCCCATACCCGCCTGCCATGCCCTCCATCATCTCCCCTGTGCTGCGCTCACGGCCGCGTTTTGCCCCTGCACGCTCCAGGTGTTCGGGCTAATGCCTGGCCAGGACACGGCCGCCTCTCGATGTTCAGTTGATCCGTTGCTTTCGGTGTATGTCCGCTACTGTGAACTTGTGTTGTGTCCTCGGTAAAAGACTATTGCAGGCTTCTCGAAACCAACAAGATCGATGCCAAGTTCGGCTAACGACAAGACCGACACGAGTCGAGACCCGGAAACTATGCAAGACCACGGCGCCGGACCCGAAAACCCAACCTCGACACGCCAAGTTCGCCGAGACCCCCGTACCCAAGGCCGTCGATGCGTAACCCCAAGATCTTCTCCTGAAGCGACGAGGTCTTCTTCACGGAACGCCAAGACCAGCTACCCGAAGACCACGAACCCAGAGAATCCCCGGACGACGAGCTCTTCTACCTGAACCCGAAGACCCCAGATGCGACAAGTACTTCTTCCCCGGATCGATGCGAGAACCCGGACGCCTGTGTCGTCGACGGATACGCCAAGTACTTCCTCGAGGACGCCAAGTTCTTCACCCCGAATGCCAAGACCGACTCGATGGCGCGGACCCGACAAGATCTTCGCAACGACAAGATCGACACTGACCAGGACGAATCCGATGCGCCCCTGATGCCGAACCAAGTCCTTCTTCTGGGATGCGACAAGATCTACTTCCGTTGTCCGAGACCGATTCCGTCGAACCGTTTCCCCCGTCGAACCCTGAGACCCGACCCCGAACCCCTCGGAGCCCAAGTTCGTCGAACCCTAATGTGATTCCTATCCGAGACCCCATTATTTTTGTAATATGACATTATCAACTGATGCATATTAAATTGTTCATGCATACATGTATGTGGTTTGGGGCATTATGCCAATTCATCTCATAATTAAATATGGAGTCTATATGCGGGATATCTTTGTCTTATTCCGGACTCCATTTAAATTGGCATAGCGAACCGAAGCCATGTTTTGTCTTGCTAATCCAACATTTAATTTGCGGGGTAGATAAATAACTTGAACCTATTAATTAATTGTCGGGATCCCGGTTCCTCTTAATATTGCCTAATTGCATCGCACCTTGCCATATCATACACCATACATGCATCATGCCCGATTTTCTACCGCAGTATTAAATAGTGCATCCGATGTTTCTTCTAGTGTTTTGCTTCTTCGCAGATAAGATCGATGAGTTGATGTGAGCTTCGCCCCGATCTTCGGATAAACCCTCGGCAATGTTTTCAGGCGAGCATTCTCCCCCTTTCTACCTATTTTACGTTTCTAGTCTTTATTTCCTCCTGTTGATCTATTGTTATCTGTGTTGCGATGGTCTAGTTTCTGTACCCGTGATATCCCTTGCGGCCTTATATTGCCTTGGACACATCCTATTACCTGTTGTTTGGTAGATAGTGGGACCTGCGTGTCGTAGTTGCTTACTCAAGTGCTGTTGCGTGTCGTCAAGTACCACAGTTGTTGGAGTATTGCCGTATGTTTAAGGTTGGAGATGATCATGGCTTTAATTATCGTTTAATTCAATCATCGTTTAATAACTAAAATTGAAGTAGGCAAATGCAGAGGCACCGGTGGGTAATAGACAATATTTGGATTTTAACCGCTCACTGGTGTCCCGTAGGACCCCGAGTTCTTGACACCTGTTCCGAGATCGAGCGCGCTAACCACAGGTGGGGTGTATGGGCACCCCCATCGATTAGTACCTGATTTCAAAGTATTGAACTGGGGGCCACAAAGTAGTTTGGGGCTTTATTACTATTCTGTACTTATGCCATGCTTTACTGCTTAATTTAAAATTGCAATCTTGCACTGTCTTTTAGGTAAGCAGTGTTTTGATGTCGACAAGCCAGTCACATTTTGGGTTCCCGATCGTTTATAGCCATCGACGCAAACCGAGTCCGTCGGAGACCGGCCGACTTCGTTCGGGTAGCTTAGTGGGGTGGCCCCATGTACTTGCTTTGGGTCAGGAAGCGTCATGACTTAGGCCCGCCGACATACCGATGGGTGTATGTTAACCGATCTGGCAAAAAGGGTCAAGTGCGTGTGGATACTTTGGTGCACCCTGCAGGTTAAATCTTTTCAAAGCCGTGTCGCGGTTATGGGCGACTTGGAGCACGCTTCTCGATCATAGACAACTATAACTAAAGTTTCTGTTATAAATTGACTTGTATCCGATATGACTAATAATCAGCTCCACTACAACGGAATGGCTAAATAAAAGTACCAACAAGCTGCTGGGTTTGGGATGTCTCATGCTAATTGTATCGACTAGTAAGTGTCGCCTTCTAGCGGAATGGTTAACTAAAAGCGCCCTTGCTTATTCTACGGGATGACTATCTATACGACTAGTAATTGCTAGCGATAATGAATAAATAAAGCGCCAACGTGTGAGTTTCTCGGTTGACTTCCTCATTTGGTCTCGAGGAAATACCGGGATGGGTATGTTTGGTGGTAGTATCGGTTGGTTCGAATAGGTCTTTCTTACCCTCTCGATAGCCGCTAGTTGTATCGAGTCTCTATAGGTTATTTAGTGCATGCAGCCGCTTGATCCACCATACCTATGTGGCGAGGACCGCCGAATTCTAGCCTCGCTGTGTCTTGGCCTCGATCTTGACCGCTCTCTCTTTTCCTTTGCCCTTTGTCGGCACCCTTTTGTTTAAGAAGGTTTTGAGATCGGCGTCGTTAGCGAGGTTACCCTTCCGGCTTGGCTCGGCAGGTTATGGACGCCATTGGTTATTCTTCAGGGCTCTTAGCTCAATTTGCATCTTGTCCGTACTCGGACGCTGTATGGTTTTCCAGGTGATTTGGATCTTTGTATTGTATATCTGTATTCTTGACTCATGGAGTCGCCGTTGTATATATCTGTTCTGTGGGTTCCATCGTGGACTATTGTGTAATGGTATTACTTCGTTTTCCACCCGCACGAAAGTGCCTGGTGGGCACCTTTGAATCGTTTCTATGCGGGTTTGGCGGGAATCGCTGAAACTTGCATAGGGCCGATTCTGAGGGTGTTACAGAGTGGTATCAGAGCTCAGAAGTTGCGATACCCCACAAGTCCAGCCTGTAGGATAACCTAGCTAACGGCCGAAGTAGAGTGTCAAAACTATTTTTGCAAAATCGGTTGGATAGTTCTGATTAGATCTGATTTTACTCCTTACCCCTCTGCTGCTCTCCTCTCACCTCTGCGTGTTTTGAATCCATCTCTTCTCTCTCTTGAGTCCGGGATTTCTCGTGGTTGGGTTCCATCGTACCTTGAGTTCGCTTCCTCCTTTGGTAACGGTGTTGCTACATCTGGTCTTCATGCTATCCGAGGAATCCTTCGTCGGTGGACTTCTCTTTGTTCCTTATCGTGCCTTCGGTGTTTTTCGACGCGACGACATCATCTACGCGAGATCCGATCTGATGCATCACTCCTTTGTTTCAACCTCGATTGTCAAGATCTTGATCGATTCGAGAATGGTTGCAGCTTTTCTACGATTATGCGAGTAATAGTTTGGGTGCGTGATGGACTGGCCCCCATGCCGACTACTCACTCTATTCGCTTGTGTACATTGAAGTGGATGAGAATGCATCGGTTCTCTCTTTTTATCGGAGTCAGAGGTGGCTTTATTTGTTGATACCTCTACCTTCGACCTTTTGTTCCCGGAGTGTTCCCTCGACGATCACGGACAACGACCTCTTGTTAGTGGTGTCGCGAGGATCTACACGAAGCGAGAAGATGCAGATCACCGACCTTCTTTCCGGTACAATGAGGCGGATCTCGAGGGCGAGATCCATTGTTAGTGGTGTCGAATTGTAGCACCCCGGGTAAAACCACTTCTAGAAAATCGTTGTTGTTTATACTTTGTGCATAATCATGACATCTGCATGCATCTATTCGCAAAACTAATTTTCTAAAAGCCTTATTTTATTTTCTAGATATCCCCCTCTTTATTTCAAATATAAAACCCTGGTGTTTCGGATGTCTCTATTTGTCAAAACCCTATTTGTAAATGTTTTTCTTTTAAAATAAATAAATATAAAATATTTTTTTATGGGGAGGCAGCGTGAGCCCAAAGCCCAGCCCAGCCCACCTACCACCCCAACCTAGCAAACCCTAATCTAACCTACCCCAAACCCTAACCACCTCTCTCACCCCTCCCTTGTGCCCACCACCGCCACTGCTCTGGACGCCACCTCCCCGTCCATCCCGTGGGACCCACCCACCTGCCGCGCGAGCCACACCCACTCCTCTCTCTCTTCCCCTGACCCCGTTCCTCGCCAAGCCTAGCTCCCCTCGCGTCTTCCACCTCCATCCCCATCCCGCATCCTCCGCCTCCTTGAGCCCAGCCACCTGCCGGGCCTTGCTACGCGTTGGCCGAGCCAGCTCCCAGTATGGCGCATCCGCCCTCCTGCCTCCGTCGGCCCGTCCTCTCCAGCCGTCCTCGCCGACCCATGCTGTCTCCTCCGCCGTCGACATGGCGCCTCTCTCCCAGCCCAGATCACCATCGCCCACGACTCTGCGCCTTCCCTCAGCGGCCTCTCGCCGCCCGCTCCGCCGAAACCTCGCCCCGCACCTCCTCCCGCCTGCAGCGCCTCAGCGCCTCGCCGCCCGGAGATTCACGCCTTCCGAGCCGGCCTGCGCCTCGCACGACTCCTCGGCGCCCTTCCGTCTGTGCCAGCATCGCCTCGAGTCGCGCCCCCTCCCCTCGGCCTCGGCCCGCACACGGTCGTCTTCATCCACCTCCCGACAGCCTCCGGCACCTTCTCCAGGCGCTTTGCCCCAGCCTCCTCTAGCCCATACCGCTGCCATGCCTCCATCATCTCCCCTGCTGCGCTCACGGCGCGTTTGCCCTGCCGCTCTGTTCGGGCTAATGCACAGCGGGACACCCGCCTCTCGATGTTCAGTTGATCCGTTGCTTTCGGTGTATGTCCGCTACTGTGAACTTGTGTTGTGTCCTCGGTAAAAGACTATTGCAGGCCTCTCGAAACCAACAAGATAGATGCCAAGTTTGGCTAACGACAAGACCGACACGAGTCGAGACCCGGAAACTATGCAAGACCACGGCGCCGGACCCGAAAACCCAACCTCGACACGCCAAGTTCGCCGAGACCCCCGTACCCGAAGTCCGTCGACGCGGAACCCCAAGATCTTCTCCTGGAGCGACGAGGTCTTCTTCACGGAACGCCAAGACCAGCTACCCGAAGACCACGGACCCAGAGAATCCCGGACGAGCTCTTCTACGAACCGAACCCCAGATGCAACAAGTACTTCTTCCGGATCGATGCCGAGAACCCGGACGCCTGTGTCGTCGACACGGATCGCCAAGTACTTCCTCGAGGGCGCCAAGTTCTTCACCCCGAATGCCAAGACCGACTGATGGCGCGGACGACAAGATCTTCGCAGCGACAAGATCGACCCGACGGCGAATCCGATGCGCCCCTGACGCCGAACCAAGTCCTTCTTCCGGGATGCGACAAGATCTACTTCCGTTGTCCGAGACCGATTCCGTCGAACCGTTTCCCCCGTCGAACCCTGAGACCCGACCCCAAACCCCTCGGAGCCCAAGTTCGTTGAACCCTAATGTGATTCCCTATCCGAGACCCCATTATTTTTGTAATATGACATTATCAACTGATGCATATTAAATTGTTCATGCATGCATACTTATCTGTGGTTTGGGGGCATTATGCCAATTCATCTCATAATTAAATATGGAGTCTATATGCGGGATATCTTTGTCTTATTCCGGACTCCATTTAAATTGGCATAGCAAACCGAAGCCATGTTTTGTCTTGCTAATCCAACATTTAATTTACGGGGTAGATAAATAACTTGAACCTATTAATTAATTGTCGGGCCCCGGTTCCGCTTAATATTGCCTAATTGCATCGCACCTTGCCATATCATACACCATACATGCATCATGCCCGATTTTCTACCGTAGTATTAAATAGTGCATCTGATGTTTCTTCTAGTGTTTTGCTTCTTCGCGGATAAGATCGATGAGTTGATGTGAGCTTCGCCCCGATCTTCGGATAAACCCTCGGCAATGTTTTCAGGCGAGCATTCTCCCCCTTTCTACCTATTTTACGTTTCTAGTCTTTATTTCCTCCTGTTGATCTATTGCTATCTGTGTTGCGATGCTCTAGTTTCCGTACCCGTGATATCCCTTGCGGCCTTATATTGCCTTGGACACATCCTATTACCTGTTGTTTGGTAGATAGTGGGACCTGCGTGTCGTAGTTGCTTACTCAAGTGCTGTTGCGTGTCGTCAAGTACCACAGTTGTTGGAGTATTGCCGTATGTTTAAGGTTGGAGATGATCATGGCTTTAATTATCGTTTAATTCAATTATCGTTTAATAACTAAAATTGAAGGTAAATGCAGAGGCACCGGTGGGTAATAGACAATATTTGGATTTTAACGCTCCTTTGGTGTCCGTGGGACCCGAGTTCTTGACACTGTTCGAGATCGGCGCTAACCACAGGTGGGGTGTATGGGCACCCCCATCGATTAGTACCTGATTTCAAAGTATTGAACTGGGGGCCACAAAGTAGTTTGGGGCTTTATTACTATTCTGTACTTATGCCATGCTTTACTGCTTAATTTAAAATTGTGCACATCACTGCATTGTTTAGGTAAGCGGAGTGTTTGTATGTCGACAAGCCAGTCACATTTTCGGGTTCCCGATCGTTTACATCCTTGACGCAAACCCCGAGTCCGTCTCGAGACGGCCCGACTTCGTGCGGGTAGCTTAGTGGGGTGGCCCCATGTACTTGCTTTGGGTGCAGGAAGCGTCATGACTTAGGCCCCGCCGACATACCGATGGGTGTATGTTAACTGATCTGGCAAAAATGGTCGAAGTGCTTGTGGATACTTTGGTGCACTCCTGCAGGGTTAAATCTTTTCGAAAAACCGTGTCCGCGGTTATGGACGACTTGGAGCACAGTTCTCGATCATAGACAACTATAACTAAAGTTTACTGTTATAAATTGACTTGTATCCGATATGACTAATAATCAGCTCCACTACAACGGAATGGCTAAATAAAAGTACCAAAAACTGCTAGGTTTGGGATGTCTCATGCTAATTGTATCTGACTAATAAGTGTTGCAACTACAACGGAATGGTTAACTAAAAGCGCCCACTACTTATTCTACCAGGATGACTATCTATGCCTGACTAGTAATTGCTGCAACGATAACTGAATAAATAAAACTGCCAACTGTGTGAGTTCCTCGGTTGACTTGCTCGTTTGGTCTCGAGGGGGAAATACCAGGATGGATATGTTTGGTGGTAGTATCAGGTTGGTTCCGAATAGGTCTTTCTTACCCCTCTCTGATAGCCGCTAGTTGTATCGAGTCTCTATTGGTTGTTTAGTGCATGCTTGCCTGCTGATCCACCATACCTATGTAGGCGAGGACCGGAATTCTAGCCTCGCTGTCTTGGCCTCGATCTTGACCGCTCTCTCTTTTTCCTTTGCCCTTTGTCGGCACCCCTTTTGTTTAAGCAGGTTTTGAGATCGACGTCGTTAGCAGGGTTCTCCTTCCGGCTTGGCCTGGGCAGGGTTATGGACGCCATTGATTATTCTTCAGAGCTCTTAGCTCAATTTGCATCTTGTCCGTACTCGGACGCTGTATGGTTTTCCAGGTGATTTGGATCTTTGTATTGTATATCTGTATTCTTGACTCATGGAGTCGCCGTTGTATATATCTGTTCTGTGGGTTCCATCGTGGACTATTGTGTAATGGTATTACTTCGTTTTCCACCCGCACGAAAGTGCCTGGTGGGCACCTTTGAATCGTTCCTATGCGGGTTTGGCGGGAATCACTGAAACTTGCATAGGGCCGATTCTGAGGGTGTTACACGGCATAACTCAGTTACAAACAAGTTGTAACTGCCATGCCTCCCTTCCACACCGACGGATGCTTAGTTACAAACAAGTTGCAACTGAGACCCGACAGAGCTCAGTTACAAAAAAGTTACAACTGTAATCCGATAGGTGCTCAGTTACAATTCAAATGAAACTCAATTTAACCTACAACTAAAAAACACTTAAAAATAATCTTAATTTCACAAAAGAAAACAACCACACAAAAAAAACTCCGTAGCAGTCGAATAACATATTTATGTTGCCAATAAAAAAATTGTCGCCTATATAAAAAGATCGCAAATAACAACTACAAAACACAACACGGGTTAAGAAACAGATAAAAACAGTACAGAAAAAACAAACATCACTCGGGATGGGAATGGTAAAGTCGACCCCGGGTCATGACCCGCCCAAAATTCGAGGCCAATGGGTCACGAATTCGGCCTCAAACAGAATTTGGGTTACGTGACCCGAAGTGACCATTGGGTCAAGCAGACCCAGACTTGTAGCCGTCAGCTACTCATAATCGTTTCCCTCGATCTATGTCACGCTGGTGGCGCCGCGTCCAGCTTATGTTCACATCATCATCCAAGCTAGCCGTCAGTTTATCGTCCCGTAAACCGTCCAACTCTGGCTCTCATGCTTGGCAGCTAGCTGATGCCTACCTAGTCGATCACATTCTTGCACATGTATGCGATGTACAATGACAAGAAAGAAATATACCATGCATGTATGTATGATACACATACGAAGCAGCTTGACCTGGATCCATGTACAAAAATCTTTTTAGCTTCTACACTACACCACTGTATTAGTAGAAATTTAGTTAGAACCAAATAAAACAACATATATTACTAAAAATTGGGTCGACCCGAAATACCCATTGGGCCACCAGGGCCACTCACTATTCATGATATGGGTCGACCCATGGTCTCACAAATTGGCCCTGAGGCCACAGGGCCAGGTCCAAGGCCAGGGCCGGGTCGGCCCATTCCCATCCTGAAACATCACCCGTAGAAAAACGGGCCCCAACCCGCCCCACGGATAAACAGCCCCAACATCTCTTGCTCCTGCCGCATGCTGCTAGGAAACAGCCCATGAAAAAATAGCAGATAGAAAAAAGCTAACAAAAAAAAGGCCAGCAGTAACAGCCCAAAAGAAAGAGAATAAAAGCCCATATACACGCACGTGACGGCGACAGACCAGAAAACACACGAGACACAGCACGCTCACGAGGCGAACGCTCGCGACGGGAATATCTGCGGGCGACGGAAAACTCCCGTTTATACGCATCGCAAAGCATACGATCCAAAAGTTAAAAAGGCGACTGAAACTTAACTAATTCTCAGACGCATGAGAATTAATAAAATCACTTTTTTTTGAACAACCAAAAACTTAACTTTAGTAGTAGCTAGCTAGCTGCCCAACCAAAAACTTTATGGACCGCGCTAGGCGTCCCCCGGACGATGGGGGCTTCCCATCGTTCTGGTTCTCGATCTTGTGCGTGTCTTTCAAATAGCGAAATCGCGTTTTGCTGCAGCAAAACATCCGCGTTCTTTGTCATATGTTACTTTTTCCAAGCAAAAAAAAAACGTTCGCTTTAGAAATAGAACGTCTCATGGAGAGCATATCCGGCACCATGCAAAACCGCTTCACGGAGACATCGTCGGAAACAACTCGTTGATGACCCTCATGGAGACCATGCAGCAAAAAGTTTAAGCGAAGTCGGTTTTGCTGCATTAGCATAATTTTTTCTTGCGTGATCTCCCATGCGCTCTATTTCTAAAGCGAACCTTTTCGTAAAAGCAAGCGGGAACATATATAGCAAAAGCGGACCGTTTTAGAGCAAATATGAAATTTAGAGCGATTTTAGGAGGAGGAGGACGATGAAAACACCCATCGTTCGGGGATCCATATCATTTTCCAAACTTTATTCGGTGCATGCATATATGTATGCCGAAGCAGTGCGTTGCTCCGACGATTGAAGCATAGCGTACACGGTATACCCGCACTACACTGCACAACAACAGTGCCGATGAAGTGTACACTGTACCGCGCTGCGTACATGTAGTACGTTCAGACGAGATCGTCGGAGGCGGCCGAGACAACAAACCTTTTCTCTGTCTGGAAGGAAATAATGACGAGCTGCTTAGCGCCGACGCAAAGAGAAGATGGCCCGTTCGACCGGCCGAGCTGGTCCAAGACGTGCAACTCTGCTGCAACCCGACCCGAGAGCAGCTTGCCCTGTGACTGTGACTCTGTGAGCGTAGTAGTACTAATACAGTGTGCCGGCGGGCCGGCCGGCGACGAGCATTGCACGTCACTGACAGCCAGCCGCAGCCCGGCGCATCAACCGGTCGAGCACTAATTTATTGCCGCCGCGACGCTTCCACGGCTCCTCCTCCTCTCTATCATTTGTGACGCGAGCCATGCACGTCGGCTGGTGAGTCATTTAAGTAACAAGTGCCATTTAATGACCTCTACCAATATCTCTCCGTATTTCGATACTCTTATGTTAAGACCAATCATAGTGTGCTTGAAAAACGGTTAATAGCAATCTCTCTTCTCCGTTTGAATCGGTTCGATACGGTGTAGAGCATCGACTTTTATTTTCTGACACCAGAAGTGAACTAAAAAGTTGAGTCGCTTCTTTGCATGCAACGTGGGACCAAGAGGATGGATTGTGAGGAAAAAGCCTGATGCATGCATGCAGGGGATAGGAGAATGGGAACTACAACCGGTTCCATACACCGTGGCACAACTACCACGGTTCCAAACTCTGGCACAAATTATGTTGAACCGGCACACCAGCGTGACTGATCTAAAACTAACTACATACAAACTGTATACTTGCACTCATCATACTTAAATCCTTAAAATCCTGATGAGTAGTTGCTTAAACCCTTAAACCCTAGTTGCTGATTTCTAAAAAAAATTTGGATATATATGCTCCCCTCGTCCGAAATCAAATACGGCCTATCAAATAAAATGCTTATCTAGGACCAAGCCCAAACACCCCACATACAACATCTATCGGACCAACTAGCAAATAGGAGAAATTTTAGCCCGAACAATCAAACACGTCGCGTACTCTCTCGAGTGCCTCTACCGTGGATCAATGAAGTTAAGAAACTGATGTCGCGCGGAAGCTCCAAAAGAACAAACATCAGCGCACACTAAAAAGAAAGAAATATTCACGCGGAGTAACGCCAACTCATGAGACTGCTCGACCAAACGTGTTGGAGATATGCCCTAGAGGCACTAATAAAAATGGTTATTATTATATCTTTGTGTTTATGATAAATGTTTACATTCATGCTATAATAGTATTAGCCGGAAATATTAATACTTGTGTGATTTGTAAACTAAATTAGAGTCCCTGGTAAAGACTCTTTGTAATACTAGCTTATTGGTTGATAGATGATCGTGGTTTCCCGATCATGAACATTGAGATGTTATTAACAATAAGATCATATCATTAGGAGAATGATATGATGGACATACTCCTATAGATAAGCATAGCATAAAGATAAAGTCATTTCAATAGTTCGTTGCTATAATCTTTCTGATACATAGTAACCTAATTCCTTTGACCATGAGATCATGCTAATCACCATCATCGGAAGGATGCTTTGATGACATCAAACATCACACCGTAACTGGGTGGCTATAAAGGTGGCATTGAGTGTTCGGAAAATATGTGTTGAGGCTCATGGATCAAGAATGAGATTTTTCCATCCATATGACGGATAGATATACTTTGGGCCCTCTTGGTGGAATGTCATCCAATTAGCTTGCAAGCATGTGAATGGCTCACAAGGGGCAACGAGGTTGAACTAGGTATGTAGAGATACCGACGATCAAACCCCGGATAAGTAAACTATCGTGAGACAAAGGGAAATTGGTATCGTATGTAAGTGTTTCATTCGATCATAAAGTAATCGTAGAAATATGTGGGAGCCATATGAATTTCCAGATTCCTCTATTGGTTATTGATCGGAGAAGTGTCTCGGTCATGTCCGCATAATTCACGAACCGTAGGGAGACAAACTTAAGGATTCGATGTTGTTTAGTAGTTATGGAATGTAAGTAGGGAGACCGAATGTTGTTCGGAGTCTCGGATGGGATCCGGGATATCACTAGGAGATACGAAATGGTCCGTTGAATAAGATTCATATAAGGAAAGTCCGATTTCGGAGTTCGGGAATGGTTTCGATGTTTTCATCGGAGAGGTTCTAGAAGGGTCTAGAAGGTTCACCGGACCGGAAGGGGAATGGTTCATGAATGTGTCATGGTTAAGTGGAATGATTGGATCATGTCCTAGGTCACTTGGTTGGGCATTTACAAGAGAGAAATAAAGCTCTAAATTGAAAGTCAAAAGGGAGGTTTGAAAAGTCAAATTGAAACAATAGTTTCCTAGTGCAAAAAGGAAAGAGTCCTTCGTTCTCTCCAACTTGGGTTTGGGAAAGGATTCAAACTCCCCTCTCCCAAGCTATCCCCCCTCTCATAAATGGAGGGGAGGGGCTGCCCAAACAAAACCAGCCCTCCCACCTAAGCGCTTGCCGCCGCCATGGCCACGCGCCCGCCTTCTAACGGCTCGTCGACGTCGACTCCACCTCCTCCTCTTCGGCCTTCTAAACCTAGATCGCCAAAAACCCTAGATCCACCATAACCCGCACCTGCTTAGGCGAAGCCCTGCGGGATCTTCCCTCTACTTATGACACCACGCCATCGTGCTGCGTGAATCACGAGGGGAGAACTAAAACCTCCGCTGCCTGCTGGAACAAGGGAGAGGAAGGTCTTCATCGAGTACCGAACGTGTGACCGACTATGGAAGCGCTGCCAGAACGCAACGCCGGAAGGATTGTCTACGTGAACTTGAGATCGGCAAGTGTACAACTACATCATCCACGAGAATCTGCTCTCGTTAACCGCTTTGGAATCTTCGAGGGTGAGTACTCTAATCGACTCGTTGCTACAATCTAGTAGATAGATCTTGGCTTTTTTGTGTGCATGCGGTAGATTTTTTTTCCATGCTATGAACCCCTACAGTGGTATCAACCCGTGTCTATATGTAGATCTGTTGCACGAGTAGAACACAATGGTCATTATGGACGTTGATGCTTTTGTTGTCGATTGCTTCTTGTGTACTTTGCATCTTGTGGGATGGTGGGATAAAGCGACTCGGACTAACCTTACATGACATTGTTCATGAGACTTTCTCCACGCTTGACATGCAACTTGTATTGCATAAGTGGCTTTGCGGGTGCCTGTTTCTCCCAACATAGTGAAGATTCAATTTACAATGGGTAATTAACAATACTAGTATCAATATCATGGTTCTTGTTCATAAGTTCGAACGACACTTATTGGAAGCCCCAAACCACGTAAAACATACAAAGAAAATTAGAGGCGTCTAACTTTGTTTTGCAGGGTTGTACTGTGATGTGATATGGCCATGATTGTGATTATATATGATGTATGCAATGTTCATTATTGTAAGTTGGCAACCGACAGGAGTCATATGGTTGTCTTTTAATTTTGTTAAGTCCTGCATGTCTATTATTCAAAGTAGTTGTAATAGTTGATGCTAGTGGACGACAACCATGAAGCGGCTGTTGGAGATATGCCCTAGAGGCAATAATAAATGTAGTTATTATTATATCTTTGTGTTTATGATAAATGTTTACATTCATGCTATAATAGTATTAACAAGGAAACATTAAATACTTGTGTGATTTGTAAACTTAATTTGAAGTCCCTAGTATAGCCTCTATACTTCACTAGCTTGTTGGTTGATTAATGATTGTGGTTTCCCTATCATGAACATTGAGATGTTATCAACAACAAGATCATATCGTTAGGAGAATGATATGGTGGACATACTCCTATAGATAAGCGTAGCATAAAGATCAAGTCATTTCAATAGTTCAATTGCTATATGCTTTCTGATACATAGTAACCTAATTCCTTCGACCATGAGATCATGCATATCACCTTTACGGATGGATGCTTTGATGACATCAAACACCACACCGTGGCGGGTGGCTATAAAGGTGGCATTGAGTGTTGGAAAGTATTGGTTGAAACACATGGATCAAGAGTGGGATTTGTCCATCCATATGACGGATAGATATACTCTGTGCCCTCTCGGTGGAATGTCATCCAATTAGCTTGCAAGCATGTGGTGGCTCACAAGGGATCACATATCACGAACGAGAAAAGTACTTATCGATATGAGGTTGAACTAGGTATGCAGATACCGACGATCATAACCTCGGATAAGTAAACTATCGTGAGACAAAGGGAAATTGGTATCGTATGTAAGTGGTTCATTCGATCGCAAAGTAATCGTAGAAATATGTGGGAGCCATATGAATTTCCAGATTCCTCTATTGGTTATTGTTCGGAGAAGTGTCTCGATCATGTCCGCATAATTCACGAACCGTAGGGAGACACATACTTAAGGATTCGACGTTGTTTGAGTAGTTATGGTATTATGAGAAAGAGACCGAATGTTGTTCGGAGTCTCGGATGGGATCCGGGATATCACGAGGTGATCCGGAATGGTCCGGAGAATAATATTCATATAAGGAAAGTCCCGTTTCGGAGTTCGGGAATGATTCCGGTGTTTTCATCGGGAATGTTCTAGAAGGTTCCGGAATGTCCGACACTCCGGAGGGGAAGGGGTACATGAATGTGTCATTACATATTGGAATGATTGCATCACGTACTAAGTGTTCTCGCTGTTCCAAATAAAGGATTAAATTGAATCCTAAAACTGAAAAGTCAAATGGCTAGTTTGAAAGTCAAACGGCTAAAACAGGAAACTGAGGGAAACAAGCAAGAGGAGGTTGAAACCGACTTGGGGGAGGAGTCCCTCCTCTCCAAGCCGGCGCACCACCTAGGCCGAGTTGGGGAGGGACTCCCCTCCCTCCCCTTGGCCGCCGACCCTCCTCCACCTATAAGAGGAGGGGCAGGGCCTCCTCCTCTAGACACACAAGTTCCTATCCTCTAATCTAAACCCTAGCCCTAGACTCCAGTTTAGAGCCGCTTTGGTTTAGAGCTTCTAATTGCCCTAGCCTTCGGATTAGAGCCTTCTAATTGGTGAGTCTAAACCCTAGACCACTAATAGCTCTCTCTCATACTCCACCATACTCGCTCCGGCTTAAGGCGAAGCCTGCGGGATCTCCCTCTACTTAGGTACCACTGTTGTTGTCTTTGTCGAATCGCGAGGAGAGTGCTACAACCTCCATTTTCTTTGGAACAAGGAGAGGAAGGTCTTCGTCGAGTACCGAATGTGTGACCGGCGTGAATCGCTGGAATCTTGTGGGAAGAATCGTCTACGATCTTGAGATCGGGAAGAATGCGACTACATCACCCACGAGAATCTCGTTAAACACTTTGGAATCTTCGAGGGTGTTATTCCATCGACTCGTTGCTACAATCTAGTAGATAGATCTTGGATTGTTTGTTTGTATGCGATAGAAATTTTTGTTTTCCATGCTACGAAACCCTATAGTGGTATCGAGCCATGTCTATATGTAGATCTGTTGCGAGTAGAACACAATGGTCATTGTGGGCGTTGATGCTTTATTGTCGATTGCTTCTTGTGTACTTTGCATCTTGCGGTATGTTGGGATGAAGCGGCCGGGCTAACCTTACATGACATCGTTCATGAGACTTGCTCCACGCTTGACATGCAACTTGTATTGCATAAGTGGCTTTATGGTGCTGTTTCTCCTAGCATAGTTAAGATCCAATTTACAACGGGTGATCAACAATGCTAGTATCAATGTTGTGGTTCTTGTTCGTAAGTTAGAACGACACTTATTGAAAGCCCCAAACCACGTAAAAATGCAAAGAAAGTAGAGGCGTCTAACTTTGTTTTGCGGGGTGTCGATGATGTGATATGGCCATGATTGTGATTATATTTGATGTATGCAATGTTCCTTATTGTAAGTTGGCAACCGGCTGGAGCCATATGGTTGTCTTTAATTTATGTTAAGACCCGTGTGTCTATTCAAAGTATTTGTAATAGTTGAAGCCGGTGGACGACAACCATGGAGAAGCGTCATTGACCTTGATGCAATGTCGGTGATGATGGAGATCATGTTCGTGCTTGAAGATGGAGATCGGAAGCACAAAGAAGAAAGGCCATATCATATCACATATTATTGAATTGCATGTGATGTTAATCCTTTATGCATCTTGTATTTCTTAGTAGACGACGGTAGCATTATAAGATGATCCCTCATGCACATGAATTTAAAGTCATAATGTGTTCACCCTTAGTTAGCACCGTTGCTAAAGCTTGTTGTTTCGAAGCACCACGTGATGATCGGGTGTGTTAGATTCTGCAAGTGTATACAACGTGAGAAAGCCAGATTTGCTCATGCGGAAACTAAGGTTTGATATTGTGAGCCTAGCATGTATACGGACATGGTCTCGGAACACGGATCACCGAAAGGTAAAGCATGAATCATATAGTAGATATGATGAACATGACGATTGTTCGCCATTGAAACTATATCAACTCTCGTGATGATCGGTGTTGATGTAGTGGATTTGGTTCGTGTGATCACTAAAACAATGTGAGGATGTTGTTTTGGTGGGAGTTCACCTAGTTTAATTTCATTAATTAATTTGAACTCAATTTGTCATAAACTTAGTCTAAACTATTGAAAATATGTTGTAGATCAGTGGCAGCCCCTACCATCAATTTTAATGCGTTCCTAGAGAAAGAAAAGTTGAAAAACAATGGAAGCAACTTGGATTGGTTCCAATTTGAGGATTGTCCTCACACTGGTTATTTGACCTATGTCTTTGGATGCACATTTGGGTGACCCACACGTGATGCTCCGATGAAGTAAAGAATGTTTACCTCGCTCGGAAGAATCAGTACTCCATAGTTCGATGTGCTATCTTGTATGGTTTGGAATCGGAGCTTGAAAAGGTTTGAAGAGTCGGACCCATATGATATTGTCGAGGATCTCAAATTGATTTTTGAGACTCATGCGACAATTAAAAGCTATGAGGCTTCCGAAAAGTTCTTTAAGCGCAAGATGGAAGAAAGCTCACTGATGAGCATGTGCTTAAGATGCAGGCACGCAAACAAACTTCAAAGCTTGGGTATAGTGATTCCTAATGCTTTGGGGATTTACCGTGTCCTCCAATCACTACCACCAAGTTACAAGAACTTTGTGATGAACTACAACATGCAGAACATGAACAAGACGTTACCAGAACTCTTTGCCATGTTGAAATCTGCAGAAGTGGAGATAAAGAAAGAGCACCAAGTGTTATTGGTCAATAAGACCACCAAATTCAATAAAGGCAAGTCTAAGCAGAAGGGACACTTCAAGAAGGGTGGTAAGAAAGTTACCACGCCGGCGAAGAAGACCAAGGCTGGACCCAAGCGATCTTGAGTGCTTTTCTTGCAAGGGAGAAGGTCCTTTGGGCGGAATTGCCCAAAGTACTTGGCGGATCTGAAGAACAGCAACATCAAGAAGAAAGGTATATATGATATACATGTTATTGATGTGTATCTCACTAGTACTGTAGTAGTGCACAGGTATTTGATCTTGGTTCGGTTGCTCATATTTGTAACTCAAAGCAGTCTTTGCGAAATAAACGGAAGCTAGCGAAGAATGAGGTGACGATGCGGCGTGGGAAGCGGATCAAAGGTTGATGTGATCGCGTCGACGCTACCCTTCATCTACCATCGGGATTAGTTTTATACTTAAATAATTGTTATTTAGTGCTGTGTTGAGCATGAACATTATATCAGGATCTTGTTTATTGCGAGACGGTTACTTGTTTAAGTCAGAGAATAATGGTTGTTCGATTTATATGAGTAATATGTTTTATGCACATGCACCTTTGATAGATGGTCTATTATTATTAAATCTCGATAGTGGAAATACACATATCAACAACATTGAGGCTAAACATTTGAAATCAGCGATAATTCGACCTATATGTAACATCATCTTGGTCACATTGGTGAAGCGTATGAAGAAACTCCATTCGATGGACTTCTTGAATCACTTGATTTTGAATCACTTGATTTTGAATCACTTGAAAGATGCGAAGCATGTCGATGGGAAAAATGACTAAGACTCCATTTTACGGTATGATGGGCGAGCTACGGACTTATTGGAAATCATACATACCGATGTGTGTGGTCCAATGAGTGTAGCATCGTGGCAGTGGTTATCGTTATGTTCTTACCTTCACAGATGACTTGAGTAGATATGGGTATATCTATTTCATGAAACATAAGTCCGAAACTTTCGAGAAGTTTAAGGAGTTTCAAAGTGCGGCAGAGCCCCAACATACCAAGAAGATTAAATTTCTCCGTTCTTATCGTGGAGGTGAATATCTAAGTTACGAGTTTGGCGAGCATTTGAAGAAATGTGGAATACTTTCACGATTGACACGCCGGAACACCACAGCGTAATGGTGTGTCCGAGCGTCATCGAACTCTCTTAGATATGGTTCGTTCTATGATGTCACTACAGTTACCGCTATCATTTTGGGGTTATGCATTAGAAACACCGCATTCACTTTAAATAGGGCACCATCTAAATCCGTTGAAACGACACCGTATGAATTATGGTTTGGGAAGAAACCTAGATTGTCGTTCCTTAAAGTTTTGGGGATCTGAAGCCTATGTAAAGAAGTTCTGAGGACAAGCTTGAACCCAAAGCGGAAAAATCGTCTTCATAGGATACAGGAAACTATTGGGTATACCTTCTATCATAGATCCGAAGGCAAAATCTTCGTTGCCAGAATGGATCCTTTCTAGAGAAGGAATTTCTCTCGAAAGAAGTGACTGTAAGGAAAGTAGAACTCGGCGAGGTTGTCGAACCTTCTCTCGAAATTGCGAGTAGCGCAGACCGGAAGAAGTTCTGTGGTGCCTGCACCAATAAGAGAGGAAGCTAATGATGGTGATCATTAAACTTGGTTGAAGTTACTCTGAGCCTCGGAGGTCAACGAGAACTCGTACCACTCGATTGGTATGATCCGTTATGAGTGTCATGTTGGTGGACACCGATGACCCGAGACATATGAGGAAGCGATGATGAGCCCAGATTCCAATAAATGGCAAGAAGCCATGAAATCCGAGATTGGATCCATGTACGAAAACCAAGTATGGACTTTGGTGGACTTACGGATGGCGGAAGGCATCGAGAACAAATGGATTTTCAAGAAGAAAGCAGATCTTTGATGGTAATGTTATCATCCATAAAGCTCGACTTGTCGCAAAAGGGTTTCGACAAATTCAAGGAGTTGACTACGATGAGACTTTCTCACCAATGGCGAAGCTAAAGTCTGAGGATTATGTTAGCAATCGCTGCATATTATGATTATGAGATATGGCAGATGGATGTCAAAACAGCATTCCTCAATGGAGATATTGATGAAGAGTTGTATATGATGCAACCCAAAGGTTTTGTCGATCCTAAAGATGCTGACAAGGTATGCAAACTTCAACGGTCCATCTATGGATTGAAGCAAGCATCCCGAAGTTGGAATCAATGTTTTGATAAGGTAATCAAAAGTTTTGGTTTTATACAAACTGTGGCATCCCGCAAAACCACTACTAGAAAATCGCGTTGAATTTGTGCATTGCATTGTCATCATCATGAATTGTTTGTCAAAAACTAATTTCGAAAACCTATTTTGATTTCCAAACGCCTCGTCTCCGTTCAACACGCAAACCCGGGTCACCGGATTATTTTGTTTTGCCCGCTATCGGTTTGCAAACGGTGTTATTTAAACAAATAAAATTTATATTATTTTTTAGCGGGCGGTCGGAGGCGTTTCGACCCGACCACCCCTGTGAATTACAAGCGGTCCACCTCCTAAAATCCTATAGCTACCCATTATCCTACCCACCCCTCTGCCACCTCACCCCCACCGCTATCCTAGGCGCCACATCACCCTCTCCTCCCCTAGCCAACGCGCGGATCTCTCCTCTCTCTTCCCCACTTCCCCACCACACACTGTGAGACCCACACCCCGCCTGGCCCCCACTCATCCTCGGCCCAGCTCACACACGCAGGTCCACCCCACTGCCTGGCCTCTGCCCGTGGCCCCACGCCAGGCCCAACCACACACCCCAACACGCACGCACTGCCACCGCCCGCCTTGCCCCGTCCCTCTTCCCCACCTCCCTCAACCTCCCGAAACCGCCCAGCCGGCCTCCATGCGCAAGCCGCCACGCTGCCCAGCTTCTCGGGCCTCCCTCGCCAGGCCAGCGCCGCCTCGGATCCTCCGGCCGGCGACTGAGCCCTCCGCCTGCCTCCTCCCTTGGAGAGCTCTCCGCCGCCAAGCTCGCCCGGCCCGGCGCTCGTCCCGCTGCCCGTCGGCCAGCGCTCCGTGATCGCCCCTCCTCCCGGCGCTGACCCTCCCCTCGCAGACGCGCGCGTGCACGCCTCCCTTCCGCTGCGTTCCTCTGCAGTCCCGGACGCGCTCGAGCCCAGGAACATGGCCCCACCCTTTTGTGTTTGGTGGAATTTGTCCCTGGCGAGGCACCTTGATGTGGCGTTGTGGTGGTGACATGCTGCTTATGCGGTGATGTTGCATTCATGTTCAAGATCTCCCTCGCGGACTCAAAGAACCGAACCCCAAGGCCGTCGACATGACCCGAAGAACCTCGGAACCGCCAAGTTCTCCTCTCGGATCCGAGGACCGAAGATGCCTGGAATGCCAAGATCGCAGAACGCCAAGCACTGCCCCCCGGACACCAAGACGACCCGACTCGATGGCGCGAGCCCGACAAGATCCTCGCAACGGCAAGATCGACCCCGTGGGGCCCGACAAGATCGGCACGACGACAAGAACGGCATCCGACCGGAAGAATCCGATGCGCCCCGACAGCGACCCAAGTCCTGCTTTCCGGACGCGACAAGGACTACCTCCGATGTTCGAGAACGAGCCGCCGAGAACGCTTCCGTCGAACCCCAGACCCGAACCCTGAAACGACCCCGAACCCCGGAACCCCAAGATCGTCGAGACCCCTCTATGTGTGAACCCCTCTCCGAGAACCCTATTTTATAAATGATCAACTATATGAATTGTTGCATACTTAATTGACATCTCGCATGCATATCATGTGGTTTGGGGGCCTCCTGCCGATTCACCTAATAATTAAATATGGGGCCCATATGCGGGCAAATCTAGTCTCATATCGGCCTCATTTAAATTTGTGTAGCGAACCCGGTGCTATCTTCTACCATGTTAAACAACATTTAAATTGCAGGGTAACTAAACAACTTGGACCATATAAATAATTGTCGGGACCCCGGTTCCACTTAATATGACCTAATCGCATCGCATCTTTGCCATGCCATACATCATACATGCATCATGCCGATCTTCTGCCGTTGTATTAAATATTGCATCCGGTGTTTCCTCTAGTGATTTGGTTCTTCGCGGATAAGGCCGTTGAGTTGATGCGAGTGTCGACCCGATCTTCGGTTGAACCTTCGACGATGTTTTCAGGCGAGCATCTCCCTCTTTCTACCTATCTTACTTTTATAGTCTTTATTCCCTCCTGTTGATCTATTGCTATCTGTGTTGCGTTGCTCTAGTTTTCGTACCCGTGATATCCCATGCAGCCTTATATTGCCTTGGACACATCCTATTACCTGTTGTTTGGTAGATAGTGGGACTTGCGCGTCGTAGTCGCTTGCTCAAGTGCTGTTGCGTGTCGTTCAGTGCCACGGTTGTTGATGTATTGCCGCATGTTGATGTTCGAGATGATCATAGTTTTACTTACCGTTCACTTTAATTTCTGTTTAACAACTAAAATTGAAATAAGCAGAGGCATCGGTGGGTGATAGAAAATATTTGGTTTCCGAACGCCCACTTGTGTCCCGTAATACCCCGAGTACTTGATAATTGCCTTGATTTATCGCTATCCACATCCGGGAGGTATATGGGACCCCCCTGAGCCAGAGCTTGATTCAGTCTTATTTCTTGGGGCCACAAACTAGTTTGAGGTTGTATTTACGATCCTATACTTATGCCATGCTACTTATGTATTTAAATTGTGCAACAGATAGCACACTTCGCTTTGTTTAGGTAAGGGAGTGATTACGCTGTATCGACACCCCAGTTTTCGGGTTCCCGTCGCTTCTGACCATTGACGCAAACCTTGAGTCCGTCTCGAGCTAGCTTACTCGCTATGGTAGACTCCAAGGGTGGCCCCTGAAATATTTCAATCCTGTGATTGTTCATCGTGAAAGCCTCGTTGGGTTTTGAGTTGGTTTTTCCGAGGTTGATCGGCGTGTGTTGCTATTGGTGCACCCCGCCGGGTAAAACTTTCTCAAAGCCGTGTCCATGGATATGGACGACTTGGAGCACAAGATTCTCGATCATAGACAAGCATAACTAAAGTTTATTGCTATAAATTTGACTTTATAATGACTAGTAATCAGCTTCACTATAATGGAATGTCTAATTAATACTGCCCACAATTGCTTGTTTGGCTTGTCGCCATGCGAATTGTACTGACTAGTAAGTATTGCAACTACAAGCGGACCGCTGATTAAAAGTATCAACAACTGCCGGGTTTATGGGTTATCTCATGCTAATTGTATCTGACTAGTAAGTGTTGCCACTATAACGGAATGGTTAACTAAAAGTGCCCACTGCTTACTTTATCAGGATGAATATCTATATCTGACTAGTAATTACTGCAACGATAACTGAATAAGTAAAACTGCCAACTGTGTGAGTTCCTCGGTTGACTTCCTCGTTTGGTATCGAGGGGGAAACACCAGGATGGGTTTGTTTGATGGTAGTATCAGGTTATCTCCGAATAGGTCTTTCTTACCCCTCTCTGATTGCCGCCAGTTGTATCGAGTCTCTATAGGTTGTTTAGTGCATGCTGCCGCTGCCGCTTCAGTCCACCATACCTATGTAGGCGAGGACACAATTCTAGCCTCGCTGTCTTGGCCTCGATCTTGACGCTCCTCTTTTTCCTTTGCCTTTGTCGGCACCCCCTTTTGTTTAAGCAGGTTTTGAGATCGACGTCGTTAGCAGGGTTACCCTTCCGGCTTGGACTGGGCAGGGTTATGGACGCCATTGGTTATTCTTCAGGGCTCTTAGCCCCATTTGCATCTTATCCGTAGCGGGACGCTCTATCGTTTTCAAGGTGATTTGGATCTTTGTACCGTATATCTGTATTCTTGACTCATGGAGTCGCTGTTATATATATCTGTTCTGTGGGTCCCATCGAGGACTGTTGTGTAATGTTATTACTTTGCTTTCCACCCGCACGAAAGTGCCTGGTGGGCACCTTTGAATCGTTTCTATGCGGGTTTGGAGAATTTTGCTCAAACTTGCATAGGTCCGATTCTGAGGGTGTTACAGTGGTATCGAGCTCAGCCAGTGATTCTACAAGTCCAAATTTCAGGATAACCTAGCTAACGGCCAAGTAGAGTGTCAAAACTATTTTGCAAAATCGGTTGGATAGTTCGATTAGGTCTGATTTTACTCACCCCCTCTGCTGTTCTCTCCTCTTACCTCTACGTTTTGAATCCGCTCGCTTCTCTTTCTTCGAGTCCAGGAATTCTCGTGGTTGGGTTTCCGTCGTACCTTCAGGGTTTCGCTTCCTTCTTTGATAACGGTGTGCTATCATCCGGTGTTCAAGCTGCCTGAGGAATCCGTCTACGGTGTTACCATTCTTTGTTCCTTGTTTGTGCCTTCCGGTGTTTTCCGACGCGACGACATCATCTACGCCAGATCCGATGCAGAGTCTGCATCACTCCTTTGTTCCGAACCTCGCTTGTCGAGATCTTCAGTCTGATTCCGAGAGTTGGTTGCATAATCCGCCTATTTGTGTGCAGAGTAATGGTTCGAGTGCGGGATGGAGTAGCTACCATACCACTACTCTTATCATTCGCTCTTGTACACCGAATCAGTGGATCCAGCAGTTTTACTCCGTCCACGGAAGTTAGGGGTGGCTTATTTGTTGATACCTCTACCTTCGCCCGTTGTTATCCGGAGTGTTCTCCCGACGATCACGGACAACGAACTCATTGTTAGTGGTGTCGCGAGGATATACACGATGCGAGGAGACGCAGATCGCCGACCTTCTTTCCGGTACCATGAGGCGGATCTCGAGGGCGAGATCCATTGTTAGTGGTGTCGAATTGTGGCATCCCGCAAAACCACTACTAGAAAATTGCGTTGAATTTGTGCATTGCATTGTCATCATCATGAATTGTTTGTCAAAAACTAATTTCGAAAACCTATTTTGATTTCCAAACGCCTCGTCTCCGTTCAACACGCAAACCCGGGTCACCGGATTATTTTGTTTTGCCCGCTATCGGTTTGCAAACGGTGTTATTTAAACAAATAAAATTTATATTATTTTTTTAGCGGGGGCAGTCGAACGGGCCGTTTCGACCCGAACGACCACCCCCAGGAATTACAAACGGTCCACCTCCTAAAATCCTATAGCTACCCAGCTATCCTACCCACCCCTCTGGCCACCTCACCCCCACCTATCCTAGGCCGCCACATCACCCTCTCCCTCCCCCTAGCCAACCAGAAACTGCCACATCTCTCCCTCTCTCTCTCCCCACTTCCCCCACCACACAACAGACCCACACACCCGCCCCGCGGGCCCCACCCGCGCCCCCAGCACTCTGCACGCCCGCTCCCTCAGCCAGCTCACACACGCACCCGGTCCACCCCCACACGCGCCCCCTGGCTCTCTGCCCCGTGGCCCCCACACCCCTGGGCCCCACCCCAACCACACACACCCCAACACCGCACGCACCCAGCGACCGCCCCTGCCCCCACGCGTCCCTCTTCCCCACCTCCCCTCAACCTCCCGAGCACGCCCAGCCGCCCGCAGCCGCCGCATGGCCTCCACTGCTTCTCCTGCCTCCTCGCCAGCCACGCCGCCGGATCCTCCGCCACCGCGACTCGAGCCCCTCCGCCGCCTCCTCCTTCATGGGAGCTCCGCCAAAGCCCTCGCCGGCCCGGCTGGCCTCCCGCTGCCGGCCCGCCGCCGCCTCCTCCCGGCCGACTCCCGCAGACGCTGCACGCCTCCCTTCCGCTCCTCCTCGCAGTCCCGACGCCGAGCTCAGAACATGGCCCCACCCTTTTGTGTTTGGTGGAATTTGTCCCTGGCGAGGCACCTTGATGTGGCGTTGTGGTGGTGACATGCTGCTTATGCGGTGATGTTGCATTCCTGTTCAAGATCTCCCTCGCGGACTCCAAGAACCGAACCCCAAGACCGTCGACATGACCCAAAGAACCTCGGAACCGCCAAGTTCTCCTCTCGGATCCGAGGACCGAAGATGCCTGGAATGCCAAGATCGCAGAACGCCAAGCACTGCCCCCCGGACACCAAGACGACCCGACTCGATGGCGCGAGCCCGACAAGATCCTCGCAAGCAAGATCGACCCGTGGGGCCCGACAAGATCGCACGACGACAAGAACGGCATCCGACCGGAAGAACTGGCGCGCCGACAATGACCCAAGTCCTGCTTTCCGGACGCGACAAGGACTACCTCCGATGTTCGAGAACGAGCCGAGAACGCTTCCGAACCCGGACAACCCTCGAAACGACCCAACCGAACCCCAAGATCGCCGAGACCTCTATGTGTGAACCCTCTCCGAGAACCCTATTTTATAAATGATCAACTATATGAATTGTTGCATACTTAATTGACATCTCGCATGCATATCATGTGGTTTGGGGGCCTCCTGCCGATTCACCTAATAATTAAATATGGGGCCCATATGCGGGCAAATCTAGTCTCATATCGGCCTCATTTAAATTTGTGTAGCGAACCCGGTGCTATCTTCTACCATGTTAAACAACATTTAAATTGCGGGGTAACTAAACAACTTGGACCATATAAATAATTGTCGGGACCCCGGTTCCACTTAATATGACCTAATCGCATCGCATCTTTGCCATGCCATACATCATACATGCATCATGCCGATCTTCCGCTGTATTAAATATTGCATCCGTGTTTCCTCTAGTGATTTGGTTCTTCATGATAAGGCCGTTGAGTTGATGCGTGTCGACCCGATCTTCTGTTGAACCTTCGACGATGTTTTCAGCGAGCATCTCCCTTTCTACCTATCTTACTTTTATAGTCTTTATTACCTCCTGTTGATCTATTGCTATCTCGTGTTGCGTTGCTCTAGTTTTCGCATTCGTGATATCCCATGCAGCCTTATATTGCCTTGGACACATCCTATTACCTCGTTGTTTGGTAGATAGTGGGACTTGCGTCGTAGTCGCTTGCTCAAGTGCTGTTGCGTGTCGCTTGCCACTTGTTGATGTATTGCCGCATGTTGATGTTGGAGATGATCATAGTTTTACTTACTGCTCACTTTAATTTCGTTTAACAACTAAAATTGAAATAAGCGAGGCATCGGTGGGTGATAGAAAATATTTGGTTCCGAACGCCCACTTGTGTCCCGTGAAGACCCCGAGTACTTGATACTTTCCTTGATTTATCGCGCTATCCACATCCGGAGGTATATGGGACCCCCGAGCCGAGCTTGATTCATCTTATTTCTTGGGGCCACAAACTAGTTTGAGGTTTTATTTACGATCCTATACTTATGCCATGCTACTTATGTATTTAAATTGTGCAATGAGCACACCGCATCGTTTAGGTAAGCGGAGTGATTACGTATCGACACCCGAGTTTTCGGGTTCCCGTCACATGCCCATTGACGCAAACCTTGAGTCCGTCTCGAGCTAGCTTACTGCTATGGTAGACTCCAAGGGTGGCCTCAAATATTTCTGAATCCTGTGATTGTTCAGTCGTGAAAGCCTCGTTGGGTTTTGAGTTGGTTTTTCCGAGGTTGATCGAGCGTGTGTTGCTATTGGTGCACCCCGGCCGGGTAAAACTTTCTGAAAGCCGTGTCCGCGGATATGGACGACTTGGAGCACAGTATCTCGATCATAGACAAGCATAACTAAAGTTTATTGCTATAAATTTGACTTTATAATGACTAGTAATCAGCTTCACTATAATGGAATGGCTAATTAATACTGCCCACAATTGCTTGTTTGGCTTGTCGCTTGCGACCACTGTACCTGACTAGTAAGTATTGCAACTACAACGGAATGGCTGATTAAAAGTATCAACAACTGCCGGGTTTATGGGTTATCTCATGCTAATTGTATCTGACTAGTAAGTGTTGCCACCATAACGGAATGGTTAACTAAAAGTGCCCACCGCTTACTTTATCAGGATGAATATCTATATCTGACTAGTAATTACTGTAACGATAACTGAATAAGTAAAACTGCCAACTGTGTGAGTTCCTCGGTTGACTTCCTCGTTTGGTCTCGAGGGGGAACACCAGGATGGGTTTGTTTGATGGTAGTATCATGTTATCTCCGAATAGGTCTTTCTTACCCCTCTCTGATTGCCGCCAGTTGTATCGAGTCTCTATAGGTTGTTTAGTGCATGCTGCCGCCTCACCACCATACCTATGTAGGCGAGGACCGCCGATTCTAGCCTCGCTGCAATCGCCTCAAGATCGACGCCTCTTTTTCCTTTGCCTTTGTCGGCACCCCCTTTTGTTTAAGGTGTTTTGAGATCGACGTCGTTAGCGTGGTTACCTTCCGCTTGGGTGGCAGGTTATGGACGCCATTGGTTATTCTTCGTGGCTCTTAGCCCCATTTGCATCTTATCCGTAGCGGACGCCTATCGCTTTTCAAGGTGATTTGGATCTTTGTACCAGATATTCGTATTCTTGACTCATGGAGTCGCTGTTATATATATCTGTTCTGTGGGTCCCATCGAGGACTGTTGTGTAATGTTATTACTTTGCTTTCCACCCGCACGAAAGTGCCTGGTGGGCACCTTTGAATCGTTTCTATGCGGGTTTGGAGAATTTTGCTCAAACTTGCATAGGTCCGATTCTGAGGGTGTTACACAAACTTATGGAGAAGCTTGTATTTACAAGAAAGTGAGTGGGATCTCTGTAGCATTCTTAATACTATATGTGGATGACATATTGTTGATTGGGAATGATGTAGACCTTCTTAATAGTGTCAAGGAATATTTGAATAATAGTTTTTCAATGAAGGATCTTGGCGAAGCTTTACATATTAGGCATAAAGATTTATAGAGATAGATCGAACGCCAAATATCATTGTCACAGAGTACATATTTGGACAAAGTTCTAAAGAGGTTTGAATGGAAGAAAGCAAGAAAGGGTTCTTGCCCATGTTGCCCAATACGACCTTGAGTAAAACTAAAAGTCCGACATCGCGTAAGATAGAGAAAGGATGAGAAAGACTCTATGCCTCACCCATAGGATCTCTAATGTATGCCATGCTATGTACTAGACCCGACATTGCATATGCCGTTAGTTTAACTAGCAGATATCAAAGTGATCCAGAGTGGATCATTGACAATGTCAAAAACATCCTTAAGTACTTGAGAAGAACTAAGGATATGGTTCTTTCTTATGGAGGTGATGAACAGCTCGTTGTTAATGGTTACACCAATGCTAGTTGGAACACCGATCCGGATGATTCTAAATCACAACTGGATAATGATTTATTTTGAATGGTGCAGAAGCTTAGTCGGAGGAGTGCAAAACAAAGCGTTGTGGCGAGATCTTCAACCTAATCGGAATACATGGTCGCTCGGAGGCTTCACAAGAAGCGATATGGATGAAAGAGTTCATTACGAGCTGGGTGTGGTTCCCGTGTGTTGGACCCATTGTCTATCTACTGTGATAACATGGGCGCCATAGCCAATGCGCAAGAACCAAGGTCACACAAGAAGTCAAGCATATCAAGCTGCTTTCACGCTATTCGAGAACATATCCAGGATGGGGATATAAAGATTTGCAAAGTACACACGATCTCGAGTGTGGCGGATCCGTTGACTAAACCTCTCCCGAGGGCAAAACATGACCAACACCAAACTGCCATGGGTGTTCGGTATATTACCATGTAATCTAGATTAGATGACTCTAGTGCAAGTGGGAGACTGTTGGAGATATGCCCTAGAGGCAATAATAAATGTAGTTATTATTATATCTTTGTGTTTATGATAAATGTTTACATTCATGCTATAATAGTATTAACAAGGAAACATTAAATACTTGTGTGATTTGTAAACTTAATTTGAAGTCCCTAGTATAGCCTCTATACTTAACTAGCTTGTTGGTTGATTAATGATTGTGGTTTCCCTATCATGAACATTGAGATGTTATCAACAACAAGATCATATCGTTAGGAGAATGATATGGTGGACATACTCCTATAGATAAGCGTAGCATAAAGATCAAGTCATTTCAATAGTTCAATTGCTATATGCTTTCTGATACATAGTAACCTAATTCCTTCGACCATGAGATCATGCATATCACATTTACCGGATGGATGCTTTGATGACATCAAACACCACACCGTGAATCGGGTGGCTATAAAGGTGGCATTGAGTGTTCGGAAAGTATTGGTTGAAACACATGGATCAAGAGGGATTTGTCCATCCATATGACTGGATAGATATACTGGCCCTCTCCTGGAATGTCATCCAATTAGCTTGCAAGCATGTGACTGGCTCACAAGGGATCACATATCACGAACGAGAATAGAGTACTTATCGAACGAGGTTGAACTAGGTATGCGAGATACCGACGATCATAACCTCGGATAAGTAAACTATCGTGAGACAAAGGGAAATTGGTATCGTATGTAAGTGGTTCATTCGATCGCAAAGTAATCGTAGAAATATGTGGGAGCCATATGAATTTCCAGATTCCTCTATTGGTTATTGTTCTAGAAGTGTCTCGATCATGTCTCGCATAATTCACGAACCGTAGGGAGACACACTTAAGGATTCGACGTTGTTTGAGTAGTTATTGTATTATGAGAAAGAGACCAATGTTGTTCGAGTCTCGATGGGATCCGGATATCACGAGGTGATCCCGAATGGTCCGAGAATAAGATTCATATAAGGAAAGTCCTGTTTCGAGTTCGGGAATGATTCCGTGTTTTCATCGAATGTTCTAGAAGGTTCCTAATGTCCAGACTGGGGAAGGGGTACATGAATGTGTCATTACATATTGGAATGATTGCATCATGTACTAAGTGTTCTCTGTTCCAAATAAAGGATTAAATTGAATCCTAAAACTGAAAAGTCAAATGGCCATTGAAAGTCAAACGGCTAAAACAGAAACCGAGGGAAACAAGCAAGAGGAGGTTGAACGACTTGGGGAGGAGTCCTCTCCAAGCCGGCACCACCTAGGCCGAGTTGGGAGGGACTCCCTCCCCTGGCCGCCCCTCCTCCACCTATAAGAGGAGGGCAGGCCTCCTCTGACACACAAGTTCCTATCCTCTAATCTAAACCCCAGCCCTAGACTCCCGGTAGAGCCGCTTTGGTTTAGAGCTTCTAATTGCCCTAGCCGGATTAGAGCCTTCTAATTGGTGTGTCTAAACCCTAGACCACTAATAGCTCTCTCATACTCCACCATACTCGCCTCCGGCTTAAGGCCTCGGGATCTCCCTCTACTTCCTACCACGCCAGTCAGCCGGAATCGCGAGGAGAGTGCTACAATCTCCGCTGCCTGCTGGAACAAGGGAGAGGAAGGTCTTCGTCGAGTACCGAACGTGTGACCGACTGCGGAATCACTGCCGGAACGCAGCGCCGGAAGGATCGTCTACACGATCTTGAGATCGGGAAGAGTACGACTACATCACCCACGAGAATCCGCTCTTGTTAAACACTTTGGAATCTTCGAGGGTAAGTTATTCCATCGACTCATTGCTACAATCTAGTAGATAGATCTTGGCTTGTTTGTTTGTATGCGATAGAAAATTTTTGTTTTCCATGCTACGAAACCCTACAGCGGCGCCATTGACCTTGACGCCATGCCGGTGATGATGGAGATCATGTTCGTGCTTGAAGATGGAGATCGGAAGCACAAGAAGAAAGCCCATATCATGTCACATATTATGAATTGCATGTGATGTTAATCCTTTTATGCATCTTGTATTGCTTAGTTCGCGATGGTAGCATTATAAGATGATACCTCTCACAAAATTTTAAGTTATAAAGTGTTCATCCTTAGTAAGCATCGTTGCTAAAGCTCGTTGTTTTGAAGAACCACGTGATGATTGGGTGTGTTAGATTCTGTGAGTGTATACAATGAGAGCAAGCCAGATTTTCTCATGCGGAAGCTAAGGTTTGATATTGACGAGCCTAGCATGTACAGAAATGGTCTCGGAACACGGATCACCGAAAGGTAAAGCATGAGTCATATAGTAGATATGATGAACATGTTGATTGTTCGCCATTGAATCTACATCAACTCTCGTGATGATCGGTTTTGATGTGGTGGATTTGGTTCATGTGATCACTAAAACAATGTGAGGGATATTATTTTGAGTGGGAGTTCACCTAGATTAATTTAATTATTAATTAGAACTCAATTTGTCATAAACTTAGTCTAAACTATTGCAATATGTTGTAGATCAATGGCGGCCCCTACCATCAATTTTAATGCATTTCTAGAGAAAGAAAAGTTGAAAAACAATGGAAGCAACTTCGCGGATTGGCTCCGCAATTTGAGGATTGTCCTCAATGCTGGTAATTTGACCTATGTGCTGGATGCACCGCTGGGTGACCCACCTACAACTGATGCTACCGATGAGGTGAAGAGTGTTTCCCTCACTCAGAAGAATCAGTACTCCATAGTTCAGTGTGCTATCTTGTATGGTTTGGAATTGAAGCTTCAGAAAAGGTTTGAGAATCGTGACCCACATGATATTGTCCGTGAACTCAAAATGATATTTGAGGCGCACGCGGCAGTTGAGAGTTATGAGGCTTCTGAAAAGTTCTTTAACTTCAAGATGGAAGAGGGCAACTCCGTTAGTGAGCACGTGCTTAAGATGTCTGGGCACTCAAGCAAGCTTCAAAGCTTGGGTATAGTGATTTCTAATGCTTTGGGGATTCACCATGTCCTCCAATCACTACCACCAAGTTACAAGAACTTTGTGATGAACTACAATATGCAAAACATGGACAAGTCGTTGCCCGAACTCTTCTCCATGTTAAAGTCTGCGGAAGTGGAGATCAAGAAAGAGAACCAAGTGTTGATGGTCAATAAGACCACCAAATTCAAGAAGCAAGGCAAGTCTAATAAAAAGGGAAACTTCAAGAAGGGCGGTAAGAAAGTTACCGCGCCGGCGAAGAAGACCAAGGCTGGGCCTAAGCCTGATACTGAGTGCTTTTAATGCAAGGGAGAAGGTCACTGGAAGCGGAATTGCCCTAAGTACTTGGCGGATTTGAGGAACGACAACATCAAGAAGAAAGGTATATCTGATATACATGTTATTGATGTGTATCTCACTAGTATTTGATATTGGTTCGGTTGCTCATATTTGTAACTCAAAACAGGTGCTGCCAGGGGCGGAGCCAAGGGGGGGTAGCAGGGGTCAGACCCCCCCTAATGATCGCCCCCCCTAACAATCTGCAGCGTACTATTTAGCATTAATCACAATTATTAGTTGCCTATTAGACTCAAGTATAGCCTATAGGTCTAATCGTTCAATCCTGAAATCCACAACGCACAAGGGTATAGCTCATTAGCCCATGATTTTTATATTACAATCTACTTCATATTAATTTGTACTTATGGTTCTATTATGAATAAGTTTGGTTGATTATGAACTAATGGTTGGTATTGGTACTATCATATGTATACTTTCGTGAAATTTTAACAATAATTTTCGATTTTGACGATCTTCGTCTTCTTCGCCCCCCTTATGTCTGAATCCTGGCTCCGCCCCCGGGTGCTACAGAATAGACGAAAACTAGCAAAGAACGAGGTGATGATGCGCGTTGGAAATGGATCAAAGGTTGATGTGATCGCGATCGGCACGCTACCTCTTCATCTACCATCGGGATTAGTTTTATACTTAAATAATTGTTATTTGGTGCCTGCGTTGAGCATGAAAATTATATCAGGATCATGTTTATTGCGAGACGTTTACTTGTTTAAGTCCGAGAATAATGGTTGTTCGATTTATATGAGTAATATGTTTTATGAACATGCACCTTTGATAGATGGTCTAATCTTGTTGAATATCGATTGTAGAAATACACAAAGTAATGTAGAGATACCGACGATCAAACCTCGGATAAGTAAACTATCGTGAGACAAAGGGAAATTGGTATCGTATGACAGGGGTTCATTCGATCACAAAGTAATCATAGAAATATGTGGGAGCCATATGAATTTCCAGATTCCTCTATTGGTTATTGATCGGAGAAGTGTCTCGGTCATGTCCGCATAATTCACGAACCGTAGGGAGACACACTTAAGGATTTAATGTTGTTTAGTAGTTATGGAATGTAAGTAGGGAGACCGAATGTTGTTCAGAGTCTCAGATGGGATCCGGGATATCACAAGGAGATACAAAATGGTCCGGAGAATAAGATTCATATAAGGAAAGTCCGATTCTGGAGTTCGGGACTGATTTCAATGTTTTCATCGGAGAGGTTCTAGAAGGGTCTAGAAGGTTCACCAGACCGGAAGGGGAATGGTTCATGAATGTGTCATGGTTAAGTGGAATGATTGGATCATGTACTAAGCCACTTGGTTGGGCATTTGCAAGAGAGAAATAAAGCTCTAAATTGAAAGTCAAAAGAGAGGTTTGAAAAGTCAAACCGGAACAATAGTTTCCTAGTGGAAAAAGGAAAGAGTCCTTCTTTATCTCCAACTTAGGTTTGGGGAAGGATTCAAACTCCCCTCTCCCAAGATGCCCTCCCTCTCATAAGTAGAGGGGAGGGCTGCCCCGAAGCAACAAAAACCAGCCCTCCCCACCTAGCGTCGCCGCCGCCCAAGCCACCGCCGCCGTCGCTCGCTGCCGACTCCACCTCCTCCTCTCCGGCCTTCTAAACCTAGATTGCTGGAAACCCTAGATCCACCATAACCCGCACCGGCTTAGTTGAAGCCCTGCGGGATCTTCCCTACTTCTGACACCATGCCTTCGTGCTGCCGAAATCACGAGGGGAGAAATACAACCTCCGCTGCCTGCTGGAACAAGGGAGAGGAAGGTCTTCATCGAGTATCGAATGTGTGACCGACTATGGAAGCGCTGCCGGAACGCAGCGCTGGAAGGATCGTCTACGCGATCTTGAGATCGGCAAGTGTACAACTACATCATCCACGAGAATCTGCTCTGGTTAACCGCTTTGGAATCTTCGAGAGTGGGTACTCTAATCGACTCGTTGCTACAATCTAGTAGATAGATATTGGCTTGTTTGTGTGCATGCAGTAGAATTTTTTTGTTTTCCATGCTACGAACCCCTACAAAACGCCGTGTACATCATCTGACCAGAGCAGACGATCGACTACCCCATATGCGGGCCCTCCTATCGCGGAGTGCCATCAAGCTCAAGCTGATGATAGTCTCATCGCTAATGACGGCCGGCGTCCCCGCGTGATTCTCCCGCCAGGAATCCATTTTCCGCCCACTCGCCCCGTCCTTTTCCGTCTAGGCCGCGCCATTTTCCACCCCGCTCACCGTTCCCGCCGAGCACCCCCGCGAATATAGAAAGGGGCCGGCCGTCGATATGGGGAGCACCAACCCCTCCCTCTCCATGCCGAATAGACTCCCTTTGACCTGGGCCAAGTTCAGCAAGTTCATCCTCGTCGCGTACCCCTTTCCCCTTCCATTTCCCGTCGGGCGCCGGTGAATCTTTGGAGGGCGACGAGGAGGAGGACATGGGAGAGTTGGTGGTGGACGAGGCGGAGTTGGTGACGGAGGCAAAGGTGGAGGGTGAAGTAGATAGCCCAGATGCAACGCACTACATCCTAGAGAAGTATGTCCGCGAGCTTTATCGGACCTTCAAGGCTAGGGAGGCCGTCGGTTGGCAACCTGTCGAGCGACTACGGCTAGAGGCCGAGGAGGTGGCTAGGGAGGCGATAGCGGCCATCGAGGACCGCGACAGGCAGGAAGCGATCGAATTAATGGAGGCTGAGATGATCGCCCGGGTCGCCGCTAAGGCCTGATATATCGGAAACGTATCTATAATTTTTGATGTTCCATGCTGTGGCATCCCGCAAAACCACTACTAGAAAATCGCGTTGTTTTTGTGCATTGCATCATCATGACCGCATGCTCATGTCATCATGCCACATTGCATTTGAGCATCGTCATCATCTTGCATTTGCTTGTATAAAACTAATTGCAGAAAAACCCAGTTTTGTTTTCTAAACGCCCCGTCTTAATTCAAACGCAAAACCCTGGGTCGCCGGGATATTTTGTTTGTCCGATATCGGCTTGCAAACGGCGCATTCAAAATTAAATAAAAATATTAAATTATTTTAGTGGGGCAGTCGAACGGGCCGTATGACCCGAACGACCACCCCAGAAAAATACAAACGGCCCACCCCATTAATCCTACAGCTACCAACTAACCTACCCAGCCCTCCCCTCCACCTCACCCCAACCAACCCCCTCCTGACACAGCACCCTCTTCCCTTCCCCTAACCAATCACAGCCCGCCACTTGGCTCACCCCTCTCTCCCTCTCCCCTTCCTCTCTCCACCTGCCCAGATTCCCACACCACCGACCACACTGACCCCACCCCACACGCTAGCAGCAAGACGCACTCACGCCACAGCCACTGCCTCATGGCCCACCTAGCAGGCCCCACATGGCGCCTGCGCCCCTGCCCTCCTCTTCTTCCTCACGCCTCCCCGCGCCCACGCCTCCCTCTCCCAGTTCTTCCCTCGACCACCCACGCTGCCCTCCTCACAAGCCAGCTCCCCTCTCCCCACCTCACTGCCCCTCCTTCTCTAACCCGCCCGCTTCGACCGCCTCCTCAGGCCAAGGCACATCGCTTCACCTCCTCCAAGGCCCGCCAACCACCGCCTCGCGCCATGCTGCCCTTCTGCCTTCCACACAAGGCTTGCTCCACTCGCTTGGCTGCCACCTCGCCACGCTGACCCTCTCCACCCTCCGCCCCCTGGCAACCCCGGCCCAGCCGCTCCTCCCCAGGCCCGCCTCACAGCAGCCTCACCGCCTCCTCGCCCTCAGCTCCCCCGGCCGAGCCTGGCCGCCGCTGCCAGCTCGCCGGCCATGGCTTCTCCGGCCTCCTCCGCCTCACGACCTCCGCCAACCCAGTGCGCGTCCGGTTCTGCAACCGCCCCTCCGTCGCTGGATGCCGCCAGGACCGCCCTTCTCCAAGATTACCGTCCAAGAAGCCGCAACCCCCCATGCTGCTCGCCCGATTCGATAGACCCAGGATTGATCTGTGGTTGAGTAGTGTGGGGTGGAGTGGAGATGATGTTTGGAGGCGATGAATGATGTTATGGTGGTCACGACTCCCGAAGAATAGATCCAACAAGTGTACAAGAACCTCGCCACTGAAAAATACTGATGGACAACAAGAACTCCGACATGGAACGTCAAGGCCTCCTTCACAGACCCGACAAGATCTCCATCGCCCATGGAACCGGAACACCCAGACCTTCGTACAAGGAGGCTCAACGACAAGACCGGCTCAATGCCGATGGGCTCGAGGGGTGTACATGGTGCCTCTAGATAACCGCCAAGGTCGCTCGCGGAACCACAAGGCCGCTGCTGAACTCGACAAGATCTACCACATGAAGACCGTAGAACCGGTGACCCTCGACGAACCTCCCAAGAACTCGACATGGCCCAGATCTACACAAGAATCGACCCGCACGACAAGTGAAGTCAGAACCACAAAGCCCTTCCTCGCGGAACGCCAAGACCTACCTCAGTTATCCGAGAACGCCTCCGTCGAACCCTGGACCCTGAGACCAACCCCGAACCCCGGAACCCCAAGACCGTCGAGACCCTAATGTGTGACCCTTATCCGAACCCCTAATTTTATAATTGCTAAACATAAAACTTGTTTCATATCAATCATTCATCTCGCATGCATACTTGTGTGGTTTGGGGGCCTTATGCCGATTCACCTCTAATTAAATATGGGGCCCATATGCGGGCAAATCTAGTCTTATATTGGCCTCATTTAAATTTGTGTAGAGAACCCGGTGCTATCTTTTGCCATGCTAACACAACATTTAATATGCGGGGTAGATAAATAACATGAACCACCTAATTAATGTCGGGACCCCGGTTCCACTTAATATTGACCTAATCGCATCGCACCTTTGCCATGTCATACATCATACATGCATCATGCCGATCTTCTGCCGTTGTATTAAATATTGCATCCGGTGTTATTCTAGCGTTTTGCTTCTTCGCGGATAAGGCCGATGAGTTGATGTGAGCTTCGCCCCGATCTTCGGATGAACCCTTCGATAATGTTTTCAGGCGAGCATCTCCCTCTTTCTACCTATCTTACATTTTCTAGTATTTATTCCCTCCGGTTGATCTTTGCTATCTGTGTTGCGATGCTCTAGTTTTCGTACCCGTGATATCCCTTGCAGCCATCTATAGCCTTGGACACATCCTATTACCTGTTGTTTGGTAGATAGTTGGACCCGCGTGTCGTAGTCGCTTGCTCAAGTGTTTTTTTTAAACTTGTCGCCAAGTACCACAATTGTTGGAGAATTGCCGATGTTGATGTTGGAGATGATCATGGCTTTACTTATCGCTCACTTTAATTCTGTTTAACAACTAAAATTGAATTAAGCGGAGGCATCGGGTGATAGGTAATGTTGGTTTTCCGAACACCCACTTGTGTCCCGTGACCCGGTTCTTGACACATTCCGAGATCGAGCGCTAACCACAGGGGAGATATGGGTCCCCATTGATTATTACCTGATTTCAAAGTATTGTCAGGGGCCACAAACTAGTTTGAGGTTTTATTTACTATCCTGTACTTATGCCATGTTTTACTCTTTATTTAAATTGTGCGAGATAGCACTGTCGCTTACGATCGGGACACGATTTCGCGGTGTCGATGGTCCCGCTTGGGGATTTGCTTTGTCGTTCATACCGTCTACCCAAACCCTAAGTCCGTCGGAGACCGGCCGACTTCGTTGGGTGTACTTAGTGGGGTGGCCTCGTGCTTGCTTTGGTCCGGGAACGTCGTGACTTAGGCCCGCCGACATACCGATGGGTGTATGTTAACCGATCCGCAAAAAGGGTCGAAGTGCTGTGGATACTTTGGTGCACCCCAGGTTAAATCTTTTCGAGAAGCCGTGTCATGTTATGGACGACTTGGAGCACAGTGCTTGATCATAGACAACTATAACTAAAGTTTACTGTTATAAATTGACTTGTATCCGATATGACTAGTAATCAGCTTCACTACAACGGAATGGCTAAGTAAAAGTACCAACAACTGCTGGGTTTTGGGGTTATCTCATGCTAATTGTATCTGACTAGTAAGTGTTGCCACTATAACGGAATGGTTAATTAAAATTGCCCACTGCTTACTTTATCAGAATGATTATCTAAACCTGACTAGTAAATGCTGCAACAATAACCAAATAAGTAAAACTGCCAACTGTGTGAGTTCCTCGGTTGACTTCCTCGTTTGGTCTCGAGGGGGAAACGCCAGGATGGGTTTGTTTGATGATAGTATCAGGTTGGTTCCGAATAGGTCTTTCTCACCCCTCTCTGATAGCCGCCAGTTGTATCGAGTCTCTATAGGTTGATTAGTGCATGCTGCCGCTGCCGCTCCAGTCCACCATACCTGTGTAGGCGAGGATCGCCGAATTCTAGTCTCGCTGTCTTGGCCTCGATCGACGCCCTTCTTTTTCCTTTGCCCTTTGTCGGCACCCCTTTTGTTTAAGCAGGTTTTGAGGTCGACGTCGTTAGCAGGGTTACCCTTCCGGCTTGGCCTGGGCAGGGTTATGGACGCCATTGGTTATTCTTCAGGGCTCTTAGCCCCATTTGCATCTTGTCCGTAGTCGGACGCCCCCCTCTTTTCAAGGTGATTTGGATCTTGTACCGTATATCTGTATTCTTGACTCATGGAGTCGTGTTGTATATATATATCTGTTCTGTGGGTCCCATCGAGGACTGTTGTGTAATGTTATTACTTTGTTTCCCACCCGCACGAAAGTGCCTGGTGGGCACCTTCGAATCGTTTCTATGCGGGTTTGGCGGGTTTCGCTAAAACTTGCATAGGGCCGATTCTGAGGGTGTTACACATGCTTGTTTAGTAACTTAATACTGGAGGGAGTTCGGATGATAACCCAAAGGTGGACTTCTAGTCATAGATGAAGTTGGATGGCGGTCTATGTATCTTGTTGTATTTCCCAATCGAAACTCATAGGATCATGATGTCTAGTATTGCATTGTTATGCCTTGCTTAGTCCTGTCAATTGCCCTGATGTAATTTGTTTACCCTGCATGCCATGTTTGTTTATCTAAGGAGAGCACCTCTAGTGAACTATGGACCCCGGTCCAATATTTACCATTGATACATCCTGCACTATTACTGTTTACTTTTTGCAAACCATTATTACCTTCCACACCATATAGTGAATCCTTTGCTACAGCAACCGATGAGATTGACAATCTTACTGTTCTTTGGGGTAAAGTCTTGAGTTTGTGTTGTGCAGGTCTCCAAGTTGCTTGCAACACCTTTGAGACGTTTCCTTCCTCCTACTGGTTTGATAACCTTGGTTTCTTACCGAGCGAAGACTTGATGCTGTGCTGCATCACACCTTGCTCTTGGGGTTTCTCGATAAAGCGCTCTCAGGAGCCATCAACAAGCTTTCTAGCGCTGTTGCCGGGGAGGCTAAGGACGTATTCACAAGGGGAGTCCTCCACAACCTTTCTCTTTACTTTGTTTTTGTTTTGCTTAGTTTCTTTTGCTTAGTTTTGTTTGCCTCTTTTTTCCAAAAACTTCAAAAAAAATTAGTTTAGTTTGGTTTGATTTCTCTTATCAAAAACACAAAAAAATTAGTTGCTGCTGCTGTTGGTTTGCTCCACTTTTGCCAAAATGAATTATGCTGAGAACAAAAAGTTGTGTGACTTCACTAGCACAAACAACAATGATTTCCTAAGAACTCCTATTGCTACACCTTCTCCAGATGCTACTTTTTCTGAAATTAAGCCTGCTTTGTTGAATCTTGTGATGAGAGAGAAATTTTCTGGTGCTAGTTCTGATGATGCTGCTGTCCACCTCAATAACTTTGTTGAACTTTGTGAGATGCAAAAGTATAAGGATGTATATGGAGATATTATTAAGCTCAAGTTGTTTCCTTTCTCCTTGAGAGGAAAAGCTAAAGAATGGTTGCAATCTTTGCCTAGAAATAGTATTGATTCTTGGATTAAGTGCAAAGATGCTTTTATTGAAAAGTACTACCCTTATGCTAAGATTATATCAATGAGAAGTGATATTATGAAATTTAAACAACTTGATAATGAACATGTTTCTCAAGATTGGGAAATAATGTAATCTTTGGTTAAGAATTGTCCCACTCATGGACTTACTGCTTGGATGATTATCGAGACTTTTTATGCAGGTTTAAACTACTCTTCAAGAAACCTGTTGGATTCAGCTACTGGAGGTACCTTTATGACCATCATCTTGATGGGTTTCGCAGCATAGTAAATCAAAAAAATTCTACGGATGCGAACGGGAAAGCCAAGATCTAATCTAGAAGATGCAAACAACGAGAGGGAATATATGAGATCTTCATACCCTTGAAGATTCGCACAGCGGAACGTTTGACAGAACGTGGGTGATGTAGTTGTACTCGCTTTTCCTCCTCGCGATCCGATCCGATCTAACACCGCAAGTGGCGATGCCTCCGAGAGATGCACACGTGCGGCACCTCGACGTCTCCTCCTTCCTTGGTCCAGCAAGTATGGTGGAGAGACGGATTGGATCTACAACGCGATGGCGCGGTGCAAGTCGTGGAGTTTCTGCAGCAGGGCTTCGCCTACACGCAGTTGGGAGGGAGAGAGAGAGAGGAGGGAAGCAGGGCAGCTAGGGCTTGAGGAGGAGGTGTGGGAGGGGGTGCGCCCCATCCCTCTTTATATAGAGGGGTGGGCGGCCAGCCCTTGCCCCTACCCCAAGCCCTAGGGCCGGCGGCCAAGGAGGGAGGAGTGGGGGGCAAGTTCCCCCTTCTAGAAGCTCCCCTAGGGTTTTGCCATAGGTTGGCCGGATGGGCCCTATGGGGCCTTGTGCCCCTGTCCCAATGCGGCCAGGGAACTCCCTCATAGGCCCGTGCCCCCTCCCGGCAAGTGGGGCCACATTGGTCCCCTTTTGGAAGGTTCTAGAAGCTTCCGGTACAATACCGATTAACCCGAAACAATTCTGAACTCCAAAAAACTGCATTGCCTTATATGAATCTTATTCTCCGGACCATTTCGGAACCTCTCGTGGTGTCCCGGATCCCATCCGAGACTCCGAACAAAAACTCATAAACCAATTATCCAATCTATCCTAGCGTCGAGACACGTTAAGTGTGTGACCCTTCGGGTTCAAGAATATGCAGACATGATCTTATATCAATAATCAACAGCGGGGTCTGGAAACCCATATTGACTCCCACACATTCATCGATGATCATATCGGATGAACCATGATGCCAGGATTCAATCAATCCCATATATATATTCCCTTCATCTCGCGATATTTTACTTGGCCGAGATTTGATCATCGGTACCGTCATACCTAGTTCAATCTCGTTCACATCAAGTACTTTACTCGTTCTGTAATCCGATATCACTTTGTGATTAACTCCTTAACCACATGCTTGCAAGCGGTGTGGATATCGACACGAAAGTGGGCCCGAAGTATATCTCTCTGACTTGGGAGGGACAAATCCCATCTCGATACATACAACCCAACAGGTACTTTCCGATCACCTGAGAGACACCTTTATGATCACCCTCTCATAGGATGACGTTTGATGACCTCAAAGCTTTCTTCCGATATCAGGGAGTTGTATTATCTCATGGTCTAAGGAATACAATATTTGACATAAGAAAAGCTTCGCAAAGATTACGATGACACGATCTAATTGCTCCGCTTAGTTTGGGTCTGTCCATCATATCATTCTCCCAATGATATGATCTCATTATTAATCGACAACTCATGTCTATGGTTAGGAAACCTTAACCATCATTAATCAATGAGCTAGTCCATAGAGGAATACTAGGGACACGGTGTTGTTCACAAACCACACAAGTATTAAAATTTCCGCTTAATACAATTCTAGCATGGAATATAAACTTTATCATGAACAAGAATTATAATAATAACATCTTTATTATTGCCTCTAGGGAATAATTCCAACAGTCTCCCACTTGCACTAGACTCAATAATCTAGTTTACATCTGGAAACAATCTAACACCCATGGCACTAAGGTGATGATCATGTTTTGCACGTGGAAGAGGTTTAGTCAATGGATCTGCGACATTCAGATCTGTATGTACTTTGCTAATCTTCAGATCTCCATCTGCTATATAATCTCGGATTATATGAAACTTGCGGTTGATATGCTTGGTCTTTGGATGATATCTTGGTTCCTTAGCGAGTGATATGGCGCCAGTGTTGTCACACAATATCTCTAGTGGGTCCAATGCACTTGGAACCACACCAAGCTCAGTGATGAAGTTCCTGATCCAAACTCCTTCACTTGACGCTTCTGCAGCAGCCATGTATTCCGCTTCTACTATAGATCCCGCGATCACGCTTTGCTTGCAGCTTCTCCAGCTCACAGCTCCTCCATTCAAAATATAAACGTATCCTGTCTGAGATTTAGAATCATCTTGTCGGTGTCAAAACTAGCGTCAACGTAACCTTTTACGACGAGCTGTTCATCACCTCCATATACTAAGAACATTTCTTTAGTCCTATTTAGGTACTTTAGGATGTTCTTCACGGTTGTCTAGTGTTCCACTCCTGGATCACTTTGGTATCTGCTCGTCAAACTAAGAGCATTGGACACATCCGGTCTAGTACACAGCATGGCATAGATGATAGAACCTATGGCCGAGGCATATGGCACTTTGCTCATGGCGTCTCTATCATTTACCGTAGTTGGACACTGAGCCTTGCTCAATGTCTTACCTGACAACATGGGCACTGAACCTTTCTTTGCCTTGTCCATTCTGAACCTTTTCAGAACTTTGCCTAGGTATGTACTCTGGCTTAAAGCTATCAGGCGTCTTTGTCTATCTCTATAGATTTTGATGCCCAATATATAAGCAGCTTCACCTAGGTCTTTCATTGAAAAACACTTGTTGAAATAACTCTTTACATCGTTAAGTATGTTAATGTCATTTCCAATAATCAATATGTCATCCACATATAGTACCAGAAATGTCACTGAGCTCCCACTCACTTTCTTGTAGATACAAGCTTCGTAGCAATTTGGAACAAATCCAAAGCTCTTGATCACTTGATCAAAACGAAGGTTCCAACTCCGAGATGCTTGCTTCAGTCCATAAATGGAATGCTGAAGTTTGCACACTTTATCAGCATCCTTAGTATCGACAAAACCTTCGGGTTGCATCATATACAACTCTTCATCAATGTTGCCATTGAGGAAAGCAGTCTTGACATCCATCTGCCATATTTCATAATCATGAAACGCAGCAATTGCTAATAAAATCCGAATGGACTTAAACATCGCTACGGGAGAGAAAGTCTCATCGTAGTCAACACCTTGAACTTTTCGAAAACCTTTCGCGACAAGTCGTGCTTTATAGACGATAACATTACCATCCGCGTCCGTTTTCCTTTTGAAGATCCATTTGCACTCAACGGCCTTTCGGTCGCTAGGAGGGTCCACCAAAGTTCATACTTGGTTTTCGCTCATGGATCCCAATTCGGATTTCATGGCCTCTATCCATTTCTCAGAGTCTGGGCTCATCATCGCTTCCTCATAGTTCGTAGGTTCACTGTCTTCTACCAACAAGACAGTCAAGACAGGGTTGCCGTACCACTCAGGAGGGGCACGCGACCTTGTCGACCTGCAACGTTCAGTAGCAGCATTGTTCGAAGCTTCATGATCCTTGTTATTAGCTTCCTCTATTATTGGTGTAGGCGGCACTGGAACAATTTCCGGTGCTGCGCTGCTCTCCAACTCAAGAGAAGGTTCAACAACCTCGTCTAGCTCTACTTTCCTCCCACTCACTTCTTTCGAGAGAAACTCCTTCTCAAGAAAGGAACCGTTCTTTGCGACAAACACTTTGCCTTCGGTTCTGTGATAGAAGGTATACCCAATAGTTTCCTTAGGGTATCCTATGAAGACGCATTTCTCCGCTTTGCGTTCGAGCTTGTCCGGCATCAACTTCTTGGCGTAAGCTTCGCATCCCCATGTTGGAATTATGCCCTAGAGGCAATAATAAAGATGTTATTATTATAATTCTTGTTCATGATAAAGTTTATATTCCATGCTAGAATTGTATTAAGCGGAAACTTTAATACTTGTGTGGTTTGTGAACAACACCGTGTCCCTAATGCGCGCCTATGGACTAGCTCATTGATCAATGATGGTTAAGGTTTCCTAACCATAGACATGAGTTGTCAATTGATAATGAGATCATATCATTGGGAAAATGATATGGTGGATAGACCCAAACAAAGCAGAGCAATTAGATTGTGTCATCGTGTTCGTCTTTGCGAAGCTTTTCCTATGTCAAATATTGTATTCCTTAGACCATGAGATAATGCAACTCCCTGTATCGGAAGAAAGCTTTGAGGTCATCAAACGTCATCCTATGAGAGGGTGATCATAAAGGTGTCTCTCGGTGATCGGAAAGTATCATTGGGTTGTATGTATCGAGATGGAATTTGTCCCTCCCAAGTCGGAGAGATATACTTGGGCCCACTCTCGAATCGATATCAACACCGCTTGCAAGCATGTGGTTAAGGAGTTAATCACAAAGTGATATCGAATTACGACGAGTAAAGTACTTCGTGAACGAGATTGAACTAGGTATGACGGTACCGACGATCGAATCTCGGCAAGTAAAATATCGCGAGACGAAGGGAATATATATATGGTATTGATTGAATCTGGCATCGTGGTTCATCCGATATGATCATCGATGAATGTGTGAGTCAATATGGGTGCCTGCATCGCTTGATTATTGATAGAAGATCATGTCTCATATTCTCGAACCCGGGTCACACTTAACGTGTATCGACGCTAGGATAGATTGGATAATTGGTTTATGAGTTTTTGTTCGGAGTCTCGGATGGGATCCGGGATATCACGATAGGTTCCGGAATGGTCCGGAGAATAAGATTCATATAAGGCAGTGCAGTTTTTGGAGTTCGAAATTGTTCCGGGTTAATCGATATTGTAGGAAGCTTTAGAACCTTCCTAAGGGGACCAACGTGGCCCCACCTTCCGGGAGGGGCATGGGCCTATGAGGGAGTGTCCTGGCGCATTGGGCCAGGGGCACAAGGCCCCAGGGCCCAGCCGATTCTAGAGAGATTTGACTGCGTTTAAATCTCGGGATAGAATTTCTAGATAAGGAGAGTTTAAATCGTTTAAATCTAGAGATAGGATTTCTAGATAAGGGAGAGTTTAAATTGTTTAAACTAGAGATAGGCTTGGAGGAGGGCAGGCTGGCCCCCTCTATATATAGAGGTGGTGCGCCCCCACACACCTTCCTCCAAGCCCTAGCGCCTTGCTACCTTCTCTCTCCTTCCATCTTGTAGGCGAAGCCCGCAGCAGAATTCTCCACCATATACACCACGCCGTGTTGTAGATCAATCTCTCCACCATACTGCTGGTCCAGGAAGGAGGAGACGTCAGGTTTGCACGTGTGCATCTCACGGAGGCACCGCCACTTGTGGTGCTAGATCGGATCGGATCGCGAGGAGGAGAAGCTACGACTACATCACCCACGTTCCGACGAACGTTCATCTTGAATCTTCAAGGGTATGAAGATCTAATCCAATCTCTCTCGTTGTTTGCATCTCCTAGATTAGATCTTGGCTTTCCCTCTGTTCGCTCCGTAGAAAATTTTGATTTACTATGCCGCGAAACCCTTCACCCCAAACTTTAAGAAACGACAACTTAGATTTAGCACCAAACCACAGTTCATACGGTGTCGTCTCAACGGATTTAGATGGTGCCCTATTTAAAGTGAATGCAGCGGTTTCTAATGCATAACCCCAAAATTATAACGGTAAATCAGTAAGAGACATCATCGATCGGACCATATCTAATAGGGTTCGATTCCGGTGTTCAGACACACCATTGCGCTGTGGTGTTCCGGGTGGAGTGAGTTGCAAAACGATTCCGCTTACTTTAAGATGCGTGAGAAAATCATAACTCAAATATTCACCTCCACGATCGGATCGTAGAAACTTAATATTTCTGTTACGATGGTTCTCCACTTCATTCTGAAATTCCTTGAACTTTTCAAATGTTTCAGATTTATGTTTCATTAAATAGATATACCCATATCTACTTAAGTCATCGGTAAAAGTGAGAAAATAGCGATATCCACCGCGCGTCGAAACACTCATCGGTCTGCATACATCGGTATGTATGATTTCCAACAAGTCCGTTGCTCGCTCCATCATACCGGAGAACGGGGTTTTGATCATCTTGCCCATGAGGCATGGTTCACATGTGTCAAATTATTAAAAATCAAGAGACTCCAAAAGTCCATTAGAATGGAGTTTCTTCATGCTTTACACCAATATGACCTAGGCAATGATTGCCTCAAATAAGTAGTATTATCACTATCTACTTTGCATCTCTTAGCCTCAATGTTATGGATGTGTGTTTCATTCCTTTCGAGATTCAGAAGAAATAAACCATTCACAGCAGGTGCATGACCATAAAAGATGTTACTCATATAAATAGAACAACCATTATTCTCGATTTAAATGAATAACCGTCTTGCAATAAACACGATCGAAATAATGTTCATGCTCAACGCAGCACATAATAACATTTATTAAGGTTTAAAACTAATCCGAAGGTAAAACTAAGGAGAGCGTCGGCGGCTATCACATCAACTCTTGATCCGTTGCCAAGATCGTCACCTCATCCCTCGCATTGTCTATTCAGTAGCTCTGTTTGAGTTACAAAATTAGCAACCAAGATCAAATACCCGGGCACTACAACGAGGGCTAGTAAGGAAAACATCAATAACATGTATATCAAATATACCTCGATGGTGCCATCCTTCTTGTCCGCTAAGTACTTGGACGATTTGCTTCGGACCCTTGTCCTTGCAATAGAAGCACGCAGTGTCGGCTTGGGTCCGGACTTGAGCTTCTTATCGCCAGGGCAACGCTTGCCGCCTTTCTTGAAGGGCTTGTTTGCCCTTACCTTTCTTAAAGGTGGGGGCTTGTTGACCATCAACACATGATTATCCTTTTGATGTCCACCTCCGCAGCTTTCACTTAGCGAAGAGCTCTGACCGTATCGATGGAACCAATCTGATTATGAGTCACTACAAAACTTTTTAGCTGGGAGGGTGATTGCGTAATCCCGTCAATCTTGAGCTCCTCTGGAATCTTGCAGTCCAGTTGCTCAAGGCGTTGAGTGTAGCCTGACATCTTTATGGCGTGCTCACTAACGGAACTCCCTTCCTCCATCTTGCAGTTAAAGAATTTCTCAGAGATCTCATATCTCTCGGAACGGGCCTGAGTATGGAACATAGTTTTCAGTTCCTCGAGGATCTCATAGGGCCCGGGGTAATCTTCAAAACGATTTTGAAGGTCCGATTCCATAGAAAACAACATGGTGCTCTTAATCACACCATAATCATCTTTGCGCGACTGATAGACAACTTTCTCATCAGCCGGCGCATCAATAGCTGGGGCGTCACCTAGCGCATCTTCAAGGACATAGTCCTTTTGTCCGCCAGCGAGAATGATTCTCAGATTGCGGAACCAGTTGGTGAAGTTAGACCTATTGTTTCTAAGCTTTTCTTTCTCAGCAAAAACATTGAAGTTGAAGTTGGACTTAGCCATTTGATCTACAATATTTGCAAGTACAAATTAGACTATGTTCATGATAATTATTTCAACTTTTAATCAAATTACTAGATGAACTCCCACTAAATTCAACATCCCTCAAGTTGTTTAGTGAACATGATCCAAATTCACCACACCTAATACGATCTTCACGAGAAGAGATGTGGTTTCAATGGTCGACAACAAAGTGTCGATCATATCATTCATATGACTCATGCTTAACCTTTCGGTTCATGTGTTCCGAGGCCATGTCTGTACAGGCTAGGCTCGTCAAGTCAAACCCAAGTATTTCCGCGTGTGCAAAACTGGCTTGCACCCGTTGTATGTGAACGTAGAGTCTATAGCACCCGATCATCACGTGATGCTTGGACACGACGAACTTTCACAACGGTGCATACATGGGGAGAACAAAGTTTTATCTTGATCTTTAAGTGAGGAATCATCTTATAATGCTACCGTCGCGATCTAAGCATAATAAGATACAAAAAAGGATAAACATCACATGCATATAACTTTATGTGACATGGTATAGCCAATCTTCGCGCAATGATCTCCATCCTGTGCGTAACATGATCTCCATCACTCCACCATGATTGCCTCCACCACGAATAGCAACTACAACTATTGCTAACTACTTAGCGATTAAGTGAAACTATTACATGGCGTATAAGAAGTTGATACACAGGTCATACACATTTATAAAGACAACCATATGGCTCCTGCCGGTTGTGTACTCATCGACATGCAAGTCGTGAAACATTACAAAACATGATCATCGCATACAATATACACATCACATCTTGGGCCATACCATATCACAGAAAACACTCCCTGCAAAAACAAGTTAGACGCTTCTACTTTGTTGTTGCATGTTTTACGTGGCTTATGGGAGTAGCAAGCTAAGAACGATTCTTACCTACGGAAAGCCACAACGGTGATATTATGGTTGCCAAACTCCGGTGTAAATCCCATGACAACTATAGTGAGCGAAACTGACATCCACCAGCCGCATGTGTGGAACAAGCCACACGTCAAGTGCGGAGCCGGTCTCGCGAACGAGGTCGCGTAAAGTTGGCCTGGACTGCTTCGATCTCACTATCTCGTGTCATAAGAAGAACACAAACAAGAGGCTTGCAATAGAAAACATCTACGCCCGCAACAACCATGTCGCGTTCTACTCGTCAAACACATCTACGCATAGATCTAGCTCTGATACCACTGATGGGTTTCGCAGCATAGTAAATCAAAAAAATTCTATGGATGCGAACGGGAAAACCAAGATCTAATCTAGAAGATGCAAACAACGAGAGGGAATAGATGAGATCTTCATACCCTTGAAGATTCGCACAACGGAACGTTCGACAGAACGTGGGTGATGTAGTTGTACTCGCTTCTCCTCCTCGCGATCTGATCCGATCTAACACCGCAAGTGGCGATGCCTCCGAGAGATGCACACGTGCGGCACCTCGACGTCTCCTCCTTCCTCGGTCCAGCAAGTATGGTGGAGAGACGTATTGGATCTACAACGCGACGGCGCGGTGCAAGTCGTGTAGAGTTTCTACAGCAGGGCTTCGCCTACACGCAGTTGGGAGGGAGAGAGAAAGGAGGGCGCAGGGCGGCTAGGGCTTGAGGAGGAGGTGTGGGAGGGGGTGCGCCCCCAGCCCTCTTTATATAGAGGGGTGGGCGGCCAGCCCTTGCCCCTCCCCCAAGCCCTAGGGCCGGCGGCCAAGGAGGGAGGAGTGGGGGGCAAGTTCCCCCCTTCTAGAAGCTCCCCTAGGGTTTTGCCATAGGTTGGCCGGCTGGGCCCTATGGGGCCTTGTGCCCCTGGCCCAATGCGGCCAGGGAACTCCCTCATAGGCCCATGCCCCCTCCCGGCAAGTGGGACCATGTTGGTCCCCTTCCGGAAGGTTCTAGAAGCTTCCGGTACAATACCGATTAACCCGAAACAATTCCGAACTCCAAAAAACTGCATTGCCTTATATGAATCTTATTCTCCGGACCATTCCGGAACCTCTCGTGATGTCCCGAATCCCATCCGAGACTCCGGACAAAAACTCATAAACCAATTATCCAATCTATCCTTGCGTCAAGACATGTTAAGTGAGTGACCCTTCGGGTTCGAGAATATGCAGACATGATCTTATATCAATAATCAACAACGGGGTCTGGAAACCTATATTGACTCCCACACATTCATCGATGATCATATCGGATGAACCACGATGCCAGGATTCAATCAATCCCATATATATTCCCTTCGTCTCGCGATATTTTACTTGCCCGAGATTTGATCATCTGCATCATACCTAGTTCAACTTCTCACGCAAGTACTTTACTGTTCTAATCCGATATCACTTTGTGATTAACTCCTTAACCACATGCTTGCAAGCGGTGTTGATATCGATTATCGAGTGGGCCCGAAGTATATCTCTCTGACTTGGGAGGGACAAATCCCATCTCGATACATACAACCCAACAGGTACTTTTCGATCACCTGAGAGACACCTTTATGATCACCCTCTCATAGGATGACGTTTTATGACCTCAAAGCTTTCTTCCGATACCAGGGAGTTATATTATCTCATGGTCTAAGGAATACAATATTTGACATAAGAAAAGCTTCGCAAAGATGAACACGATGACATAAGAAAAGCTTCGCAAATATGAACACGATGACATAAGAAAAGCTTCGCAAAGATGAACACGATGACATGAACTACTAATAGATGCAACTAATAAATTCTAACAAGATTAACAACAAGATTTAATCTAACAAAATTAACTCTAACAACAATATTTGCTTCTAGAGGGGAGTGGAGGAGGTACCTGCAGAGGGGGCCGAGCTCGAGGAGGAGGCACTACTAGGAAAACGGCTATAGGTAATCAGCACATCCGTGGCTCACATGGTTGAAGTGCCCCACGGCTAAAACAGGCGTGGCTCACCTGTGGGTAGTGCCCTACTAATAACATAACAACCGTGGCGCACATGACTATAGTGCGCCACAGATGTGGGCAGGCCCTTGGCCTACACGCCAAACATCTCATGCACTATAGTCATGTGCACCACGGTTGTTAGGGTCATCTGTGGCGCCGTGTGCACAGTGCGCACGCTGGCGCATGCCCACCTCTCTCTGCAAGCGGCCACAAACATGGCGCATTTCGGCCTAGTGCGCCACAGGACTAAAGCATCCGGGCGCACTCGGCCTAGTGCGCCACGCCACAGAGTTTGTACTCCCTATGGCGCCTTTGGGGCGTGTGCGCCACGGATGTGTCGATTCTTTTAGGACAGCACTTTCAGCACATGTGTGCCCACACATCCACCACCCACACTTCACTTTCCCCTTCTTCTTCCTCCTTAGATCTAGTCGGGATCTTCTCCTTCCCACCTTAATTTCTCCATACATTCACCATTTTTAGCATGTAAAACTTGCTTTGGATGTTACATAAGTAATAAAGGAAGTCTTCGGTATCTCATCTATCCGTCTCCTGGCGCACCTCTCCTTTCCATCTTTCTCATGATCGGTCTCTCATCTCGTAAGTTGTCCATGTAAGGATGTGTTCATGTGTATATGGATGATGCATGTGCTCATATGTATGTAGATGATCGATGCTCATGATGTGTGTATGTGTGTGGAGAGGATCGATGGTCATATGTGTGTGTATATGGAGAGTATCGATGATGCTCATGCATGTGTGTATGGAGGATAATGATATGTTCATGTGTGTATGGATCGGTCTCTCTCTCTTGTGTTTGTATGTGAACAAGTTGCCATTTGTTTTGCCAAAATGTTGATTCATTTCCATTTTGGCAGACTTTGCATTCAAAGGTCCTAATTTTAGGATAGGTCATGCGAAATTTTCTATCGACCATTGCATGCATGCATTCATTATGTGGTTCTAATAGACTTCAAAATTGTACCGTGTACATCGTGCGAGCAAAAATGGTCCGCATAATGAGCGAAGGCATTGTGGCTAGATTTTTGAAATGTGCGACGGCCGACATAATCTGAAATAACAAGATGTATATAAGATGTCCGTGCAGAAGATGCAAACTCAACTGGGTGATCGACCCGATTCCGGAATCAGAGGCGCACTGCTCCGCCATGGTTTCATGGATGGATACACTGTTGGATAAGCGATGGCGTAGATGATAGAGACGGTGAAGAAGGTGGCCAACATGACGATGATCATCATCACGGCGAGAACGCGAGATGATGAAGAGGCTCTGGAGATGGTGAAGGTGCGAGCGATCGGGATGATGATGATCTAGATCGGAGGAGGCATTTACGATGGAACAACGTCGCTGGGTGCGGGACCCTTATGTGCAAGAGCTGCTTCTCAAGCGGGGCATTTAGTAACGCCAGGCTACCGCTAGAGAGAAAGCCAAGCTTGCGAACTTGAGAAAAGGCGTTACTCCATTGTATGAAGGATGCAGCCGATGATACCGGTTGAATGTAACGCTCAAGGCTATGGAGATGAAGGCAAAGCACAAATTGAGCGACGCAAGCCGGCGATATGATGGCATTCTAGCACGATCGTCTCCCTGGAGAACACATGTCCAACTAGTATCGAGGATGCCAAGAAAATCGCATCCTCTCGATCTACCGCACGTTAGATATCACGTATGCATCAACGATTGCATCATTTATCGGGCGAGGACGGAGAAAACCACATGTCCGTGCAGCGCGTGAGTCGATACAAGAAAGGAAAAGCACCTCGAAAAGTGGTATGGTACTTTCCTATCACCTCGTCTGCAGCGCTATTTCGCGGACCCTAAGGAAGAAGCTCATGCGATGGCATGCGGAAAGGAAGAAGCCAGGAGATGATGATGACCCGAAAAGGATGAGCTGACGCACCTTCGATGCTAGCGGTGGAAAGCATTGGACCTCGAATTCCATTCGGTGGAGATTCGAGGAACATCGGGCTTGGTGCGAGCACCAATGGACTCAATCCGTTCGGTAGCGAAGACGCCACAAAGACTTGGCGTGTTTGTATGGATGTACAACCTCCCTCCATGGTTGTGCATGAAGAAGAAGTACATACAAATGAGTATGCTAATTCAAGGGCGAAACAACCTGATGACATCAATCGTATCTCGGGCTGTTGAAAGAGGAGCTAGCAACGTTATGGGAATCTGGAGCCAATACTTACGGCCGTCGCACAAGATTATTTCACTATGAGAGCGCGTTGGTCACTCATTGCAAGACTATCCAGTTGCGGGTATATCTCGGGCGGTTATCCAAGGATTCGCATGCGTTAGGTGCATGGATAACACAAGCTATCTCCAACTAGAAAGATCCGGGGTCATCGAAACCGTGTTCATGGCGCACCGAGGTGGCTCGGCAAGAATGATCCATGGAAAGCGTGGAGACCTCGATGGCAAATCGAGACCCGAGGAATCCCAGGCGTAGCGAAGAAGTGGAAGAGTTCTTTGAAAAGCGGAAAGATTGTCCTAAGCACGGAAAAAGAAAGAGGCAGCAACAAGACAAGCCGCTGATGAAGGTATGGAAAACAAGGTCTGCTTTAAGGGTTGCCATCTTGGAAGTTTCTCAGCGCCTCATAGCCTCGACATCATGCATATCACGAAAAACGGTGCGAGTGCAGTCGCCACCATAATCAACATGCCAGATAGGACGAAAGATGGTCCGAAAGCAAGGCACGACCTGATATGCTTGGGTATCCGGAAGGAGCTTCACGGAGGATGCACTACTCCTGATGATCAGGAAGATGACGATGATCATGAGTCGGAGACGACACAAAGTCGTCGGAAGGGTAAAAAGTTCAAGAAGAACGAATATTACTGCCCTCCTTCTTGCTTCACTCCCATTCAACCCCCAGGAGCGGATGAAGAAGAGTCGTCTGTCCTCAGAAGTTGCTTCGGCTTGTTCTTGCTATGGCCAAAGAGCATGATCCGTTTGGGGACGGCGGGGGCCATCACGCCACGAACAAGACACCTTTGTCGTGCAGACAAGCGGTGGCAAGGCCCCCTTACCGCCCTCGCCGTCACCTCCACGCGGTGGGTCGGATGATCATGTTAATGATATGCACATGGCGCAGGATCCAGCCGAGGACTTCGAAGACTGGAATGATCACTTATTCAGCACTCAGTTTGGCAACGAAGAAGACCTAGCTGGTGGCCCCACAGAGAAAGCCACTATCACCAAGCGTCTGTTTGGTTCTCGGAGACGCCTCCATTGCGCCTTCTGAGCAGTGATACAACCAACCGCCTTTATTCTAAGCCACGACACTACATAGGGGCGCCGGTGCTCAGATGTGCTGCCCGCTCTCAAAAGGAAAAAAGGGCAGGAAAAGAAAATCTAGCGCTCGAGCCAGCGGTGGCGTCAACAAGCGAATCCGATCAGGTTTGGGGGCCACCAAGACCGAGGTATTATGTGGAGGATTCATGTGGCGGGTGAGCCCATGCTACCTAAATTTCTGGAAGCTTCCGATTCGGAACTGCAGTGTGCATGACGGCGTCACGATAGAGAGACGCCTTCTATCGGAGAAAGATCCGTCGCACCAGTATTACGTGGTTAAGGTGCCACGAGCTTGGGCTTCGTCGACACGCCTCACGGATCTGTTCTTCCTGCGGTTCGAGGACATCTTCAATATGTTCCACCTATACCCATTGCACTATACCATGGTCGTCTCTTTCTCTCGGCGCCACGCAGATCATTAGAGAGAACACGGGCATCGCTATAGTGGACCCCTACTACATGCGTGGACCGCTTGGGTTCCCGCGAACGACGTATCGTGGCCTCGTGCCTAAAAAAGAATCCTCGTGGCGAACAAGACAAAGGAATACATTCTCGTGCCTTACTTTCCCGAGTAAGTCGTTATTCATGCATACCGCCGATTGGCTTTATTAGATCATCATCATTCTTTTCAACACATTCCATTTGAATTTTTTGCAGAGATGAACACTGCGCTCATCTCCTTATCGAAGCATTCCCACGCCACGTATTTCGACTCGGGAGTCTAGAAAGAAGAAAAACTACGACAAGATCAAGGAAGTTCGGATGATGCTCTCACCGGCTTTGCCTCGACGGAAGGCACCGACCGTGCGTAAGAAGGTCAAGTTCGGCACGTCTTCAACCGTAACGAGTTCCCTGCGTGAAGCAGCGGAAAACAGTAAGAAGGAAGCCTACTCGCACTCCATCACATGAGGCGTTCCTACTTGACCAGGTAATTCTGCTGCGGATCATCTCAAGCGGTGGGCGAAGCAAAGGCCAAGATCAATGATTAGGATATTAGACAAGAGATGTATCGCATCCAAAGCAGTTTAGCAATCATCTTTTGATGTCATGACTTGAGGGATCTTCTCTGGACGAAATATCCCGAATAACCGTGACATAGAAGATCCTAGAGATGCAGGTGACTATAGGAAGTTCATGGCCAGGCGTCCTCCGTTCCTAAGCCGAGAAGGCTTGATGTTGGCCTAGTTGTGTTGCAAACTATAGATGACCTTTAGTGTGTGTGTGGACGACAAGTGTACTTATCTTATTAGGTTTATGAATCACCGCTTACTTATTTTGCTTATTATTATTATATATCAATCAATGCTTGGTTTTTGCTTACTCTTTGGTTTTTGCTTACTCTTTGGTTCTCGGACGACAAGTGTAAGTTATTTTTGTCTTTTCGAGAATATGCCGATGATTTAAATGTCGTGGCACAATATATATGAATGTGCTATGACGGGATTGTTAGCCTTGTGATATGCACAAGTCCGTGAATTGTGCATCCTACTTGGCTAACAAATTCCGTCATAAGCATATTCCGTGTCCAACGACCTAGCTAGTTATATATGAGGCATGCTTTTCGAGTTATTTTGTCTTTTTCGAGAATATGCCGATGATTGAAATGTCGGCACAATATATATGTGAATGTGCTATGGCGGGATTATTAGCCTTGTGATATGCACAAGTCCGAGGTGTGCATCCTACTTGGCTAACGGTCCGTCATAAGCATATTCACGTGTCCAACGACCTAGCTAGTTATATATGAGGCATGCTTTTGAGTTATTTTGTCTTTTTGAGAATATGCCGATGATTGAAATGTGGCACAATATATATGTGAATGTGCTATGGCGGGATTATATTGTGATATGCACAAGTCCGGAATTGTGCATCCTACTTGGCTAACAGTCCGTCATAAACATATTCTGTGTCCAACGACCTAGCTAGTTATATATGAGGCATGCTTTTCGAGTTATTTTGTCTTTTTGAGAATATGCCGATGATTGAAATGTCGTGGCACAATATATGTGAATGTGCTATGACGGGATTGTTAACCTTGTGATATGCACAAGTCCGGGAATTGTGCATCCTACTTGGCTAATCCCGTCATAAGCATATTCCTAATGTCCAACAACCTAGTTATATATGAGGCATGCTTTTGAGTTTGCTCTTTTGATTTAAGAGTACTTTCTATAAGTGTCTCTTCATATGCGACTTTAATTATACATGTTTTTCAATCACGGTTAGTTATTATTGTCAACTTGTAGATGACGTGGTACATCGTGTACAAGGGACGGGTTCCCGAGTCTCGATGATTGGGAAGACTGCCGAGACAAAGTGCACCGTTTCAGTGGCAATATCTACAAAGGGTACAACACTATGGGAGGCGGAAGCTAGATACACGCGCTATCTAGCGGTAGTTAGGACAAGGAACGGATGAAGACCTACACCTTCGTGGCGGTGATCATGCTTATCTTCTTTGGTTATTTATCCGCGTTTGTGTCTAGCTAGCTAGTTTAGATGTCTAAGCGAGCTTAGAGCTCTAACTTGTTCGATCGACATGTATTCGCATGTCACCAACTACTACTTTGTAACATGATCAAAACAATGTAACTTGGACTATGTATTCATGTATGAGACTTATCTATATGTATTTGTTTCAATCTTGTTTTTCATATTGAGTATTTATATATATAATTGTATATCTTGTATACGTGTGTATATATATGTAATATTGTATATAATCTGTGCATATAATGCCTTGAAATAAAAAAAAAAAACAAAAATACATCATGGCGCACATGTTCTACCTTCTGTGGCGCACTACACCTAAAGCGCACCATGGATGTTTAGTGGCGCACTGGGTAGTGCGCCACAGAAGATCCAAGGGGTAGCGCACGACGCCAAAATTCCGTGGCGCACTAGGGGGTGCGCTACGCCTATCTCTACACAACCGTGGCGCACTAGGCAGTGCGCCACGGCTAAGATAGTGGCGCCAGGCGTGGCGCACTCAGTGCGCCACGGATGATGGTTCAGTGCGCCACTAAAGGCTGTTTTCCTAGTAGTGAGGGGGAGAGCTTGGGAGGAGGGGGCGAGGTCGGGGAGGAGGGGGAGAGCTTGGGGAGGAGGGAGCCAAGATCGGGGAGGAGGGGGCCGAGCTCGGGGAGGAGGAAGGGAGGAGGGAGGAAGGTCAGGGAGGAGGGGGAGAGCTTGGGGAGGAGGGGTCAAGGTCAGGGTGGAAGGGGATGTAACACCCTCAGAATCGGACCTATGCAAGTTTGAGCAAAATTCGCCAAACCCGCATAGAAACGATTCAAAGGTGCCCACCAGGCACTTTCGTGCGGGTGGAAAGCAGTAATAACATTACACAACAGTCCTCGATGGGACCCACGAGCAGATATATATAACGGCGACTCAAAGAGTCAAGAATACGAATATAATATACAAGATCCAAATCACCTTGAAAGCGGTAGAGCGTCCGACTACGGACAAGAAGCAAATGGGGCTAAGAGCCACGAAGAATAACCAATGGCGTCCATAACCCTGGAGCCAAGCGGAAGGTAACCGCTAGCGGCGTCGATCTCAAAACACCTTAAACAAAGGGTGCCGACAAAGGGCAAAGGAAAAAGAAGGCGTCGATGTTGAGGCGGTACAGCGAGGCTAGAATTGCGGTCCTCGCCTACATAGGTATGGTGGATCGAGCGGCGGCGACATGCACTTAACAACCTATAGAGACTCGATACAATGGCGGCAAGAGAGAGGGTAAGATAGACCTATCCGGATCCAACCTGAAGCTAACACCAAACAAACCCATCTGGTGTTTCCCCTCGAGACCAAACGAGAAGTCAACCGAGAACTCACACGGTTAGCGGTTTACTTATTCGATTATTGTTGCAGCAATTACTAGTCGTTTAAATAATCGTCGATAAAAAGCGGTGGGAACTTTAATTAACCATTCCGTTATAGTTGGAACACTTACTAATCGAGATACATATAGCATGAGATAAACCCAAAACCCAAAGTTGTTGGTACTTTTATTCACCATTTCGTTGTAGTTGCAATACTTACTAGTCGAGATACCATTGTATGGCGACAACCAAACAAGCAATTGTGGGCAGTTAATTAGCCATTCCATTATAGTGAAGCTGATTACTAGTCATTATAAGTCAAATTTATAACAATAAACTTTAGTTATGCTTGTCTATGATCGAGAATCGTGCTCCAAGTCGTCCATATCCATGGACACGGCTTTCAAAAGTTTTACCGGGGTGCACCAATAGCAACACACGCTCGATCAACCTCGGAAAAACCAAATCAAAACCCAACGAGGCTTTCACGATTGAACAATCACAGGATTCAGAAATATTTGAGGCCCCTTGAGTATACCATAGCAGTAAGCAAGCTTGAGACGGACTCAAGGTTTGCGTCAATGGTACATGGCGACAGAGATCCCCAATCGGGGGTGTCGATACCAGCGTAATCACTCCGCTTACCTAAACGATGCAGTGTGCTCCTCACAATTTAAATCTGAAAGTAGCATGGCATAAGTGCGGGATAGTAAAACACCTCAAACTAGTTTGTGGCCCAAGAAATAAGATGAATCAAGCTCGCTCAGGGGGTCCCATATACCTCCGGATGTGGATAGCGATAAAATCAAGGAACATGTATCAAGTACTCGGGGTCTTCACGGGACACAAGTGGGCGTTGAAACCAAATATTTTCTATCACCGATGCCTCTGCTTATTTCAATTTTAGTTGTTAACAGAAATTAAAGTGACGATAAGTAAAACTAGATTCATCTCCAACATCAACATGCGGCAATACATCCAATCGTGGCATATGACGACACACATCAGCACTTGAGCAAGCACTACTGCGCAAGTCCAACTATCTACCAAACAACAGGTAATAGGGTGTCCAAGGCAATATAAAGTGCAGGGATATATCGAATGCGAAACTAGAGCATCGCAACAGATAGCAATAGATCAACAGGAGGAAGTAAATACTATAAAAGTAAGATAGGTAGAAAGAGGAGATGCTTTCGAAAACATTGCGAAAGGTTCAACCGAAGATCGTGAAGCTCACATCAACTCAACGGCCTTATCCATGAAGAAGCAAAACACTAGAAGAAACACCGGATGCGATATTTAATACACGGCGGAAGATCGGCATGATGCATGCATGATGGATGACATGGCGAAGATCACGATGCATTTAGGTCAATATTAAGTGGAACGAACCGGGTCCGACAATTAATTAGGTGGATCATGTTATTTAGCTACCCCGCATATTAAATGTTGTTATAACAAGGCAAGATAAGATACCGGTTCGCTACACAAGTTTAAATGAGGCCAATATGAGACTAGATTTGCCCGCATATGGGCCCCATATTTAATTATTAGGTGAGTCGGCATAAGGCCCCAAACCACCTGATTATGCATGCAAGTATGGCAGTTAATATGCAACAAGTTGTTTTATATGATAAAATAGGGTCTCGGGGAGGGGTTCACACATCTAGGGTTCTCGACGATCTTGGGCTTCCGGGGTTCGGGGTTCGACAGGGTCCAGGGTCCGGTCTCGGGGTCCAGGGTTCTGACGGCAACGTTCTCGGACTCCGGGATCGTTCTCAAATAGCGGAGTAGATCTCTTCGTTCCGGGAGGAAGCACTTGTTGTCCAGGTTCTCGGTGTCGGGGGGGGGGGAATTCCGATGTTCCGAGGAGAAGATCTCGGCGTGCCTAGAGTTCGGTCTTCAATCCCGGAAAGGATTTCCTGCGGTTTTCCCGTGAAGGTGATCTTGACGCTCGATGCCCGTGAAGTAGAACTTGGCGTTCGGTGGACCGGTCCTCGGGGTCGATCTTGGATCTCGGCGCCGGAAGATCTTGAGGTTCCATTGGGGTTCGTCGAGGTTCGATGTCTTCGGCTCCGTGAGGAAGATCTTGTGGTATCCTTGATGGAGGCCTTGAAATTCTTGGTCGAGGATCCGGGTGTCGGTGACGGACTTGGGTCGAGGCTCATGGTGCGGATCCCCATGAGCTTGGTCGGCCAGATTGCTTGTGCGCGCGCGACGTACGGCCACAAGGAAGGCAGGGGCCTGGCGATATGACTCTATGCGGCAGGTGTCAAGAGGAGCAGGGACATGCTGGTGTGATGCTCGCGGTGTGGCAACAGTGGCACAAGGCCCAAGAATCATGGTCGGAGACGCATGCAGCGGCCAGGAAACAAGAGAAGCAGGGGCATCGGGGATCAAGAGCAGGGAGAGAGGTGGGTTCCACGGGATGGATGGGGAGGTGGCGTCGGGTGGCGAGAGAGCGCTGGCGACGAAGGATGGTCGCGAGGCGGTGACTCGCTCGGCGGCCTTATCTTTGGGAAGCCATGGTCTGGCGGGCAGGCCGGAGAGGACCCGGCAGCCGTGGGCTGAGTGGGCCGGAGAAGAAGCGCGGCTGGGGGCGTCGGGTCGGGCAGCGAAGCAGCGCCTGAGAGGCCTCGGGGCCAGTGCTGAGAGGGAGGCGGCGGCGGGCCTTGTGAGCCGGAAGGCGGAGGCAGCGCGAGGTGGAGGCGGAGCAGCAGCGGTGGCGGAGGTGGTGCGGTGGATGGAGCGGGCCGGGCCGAGCGGGGTGGTCAGGCGGTGGTTCTTTGGCGGCGGAGCGGGCGACGGGAGCTCCGGGAGCGGGCTAGCCGGGCGGGAGCGCCTTGACCGAGGCGGCAGAGCTTGCTGGGCGGGGTCGGCGAGGTGGAGCCGCGGGAGCAGCGAGGTGGGGGCTCGCGGCGGAGGGCGGAGCTCCGGAGCGTGGTCGGAGGAGGAGCGGCGGGAAGGAGGTGGTCCAGCGGCGACGCGGGCCGGGAGGAGGAAGAGGGCCAGGCGCGGGGCTGGGACGCGTGAGGAAGAAGGGGACCGGCAGGGGGTGGGACCTGTGGGTCCAGACGGTGGGGGAAAAAGAGATAGAAGGGAGAGGGGCGGTGAGGGCGAGGAGAGAGGGCCAGGCGTGAGGTGAGCCGGGTGAGAGAGGGAGCGGAAGGAGAGGACGGGGGCCGCTCTGGTGGGGCCGGGGCGGGATCCCGAGGTGGCTGAGGCTGAGCGGGAAAAGAGGTGGGGCCAGGGAAAAAAAGGACGCTGGGTGGGTTGGCCGGCGTGTGAGTGCATGCGTGTGTTTTGGGTGGGTGAGGCGTGTCGGCTGAGTGAGAGAGAGGAGAGAGAGGGAGAGATAGGGAGGGGTGAGGTGGCAGGTTTAGATTGGTTAGGGGGGAGGGTTAAGTGAGGTGGCAGGCTACTATTGGAGGGAGTGAGGTGGAGGGATGGGTTGGGTAGCTTTCTGGGTAGCTTAGGAATTAGAGGGGCAGACTAGTTGGACCGATTTAAAAACCTGGGGGTGGTCGTTCGGGTCGATCTGGCCCGTTCGACTGCCCCCACTAAAATAATTAATGTTTTTATTTATTTTAATTGGGCCGTCTGCAACCCGATAGCAACAAAACAAAATACTCCGGAGGCCCGGGGTTTTGCGTTTGAATAGAGATGGGGCGTTTGGAAAACAAATCGGGTGTTGCGAAAAATAGTTTTTGCAAACAATGCATGATGATGACGATGCAATGCACAAATTCAACGCGATTTTCTAGTAGTGTTTTTGCGGGATGCCACAGGGGAGAGCTCGGGGAGGAGGGGGCCGAGCTCGGGGAGGAGGGAGGAAGGTCAGGGAGGAGGGGGCCGAGCTCGGGGAGGAGGAAGGGAGGAGGGAGGAAGGCGGCTGGCAGCGGGGAGGAGGAGGAGGAGGCGGTGGGGAGGACGGGCTAGGCCCCAGCTGGACCCTCGGGAGGGAGGAGGCGGTGGAGGCTCGGGGGAGGGAGGGCTGGCGGCGGCGGGAATGGGGGAGGAGCTGGCGGCGGGAATGGCGCGCGGCTGCTGGCGGCGGGGTCGGGGTCGGGAGCGGGCGCGGGCAGAGCAGTTGGTGAGAGGAGGAGGGGTCGGGAGCGGGCGCGTGGGCAGCCCTAGTAGGATAGGGCTACACCGACAGCCAGGCATACGCCGAGGGCAGCCGTCGGCGTAGCTAGGGTTTTTTTTTCCAGGGTAGAACGTTTTTTTTGAAAGAAGGGTCTACTATCATAGAAGAAACTATATATTATTAATATATAATTTTTTATTTCGTCTTGTGCTCGTTTTCCAAGCAAAACCTAGATGTGAGCTAAACGGGGAGATTCCCCCCTTATACGGGTACGGAACCTTCGCCTCTAGGTTAGAGCGCATGCATGCGAGGGGGGACACATGCAAGCACCTATACCAACCTCTCACCACACTCACACACATATGCTAGGGACACATGCAAGTTCTCATGTGATTCCGATGTTCTCGTGGTCTTCATCCGGCGAAACCCTGATCTCTGTGCACAATCGGATCGTCTACCCCCCTAGACGTTCCTCTGACAGGGGTAGCTCGGCGTAGCTCTCTCTTGTTTTGTGTTTTTTTAGGTCATAGGGTGATGTAAAACCATGTTGGTTCACAAGTTGGGGCACTATCCTACCCGGCTTCACCTAAACGGGGAGATTCCCCCCTTATACGGGTACGGAACCTTCGCCTCTAGGTTAGAGCGCATGCATGCGAGGGGGGACACATGCAAGCACCTATACCAACCTCTCACCACACTCACACACATATGCTAGGGACACATGCAAGTTCTCATCTGATTCCGATGTTCTCGTGGTCTTCCTCCCACAAACCACGATCTCATGCACACTCGGATCGTCTACCCCCTAGACGTTCCTCGGCAGGTAGCCAGCGTAGCTCTCTCTTGTTTTGTGTTTGTTTAGGTCATAGGGTGATGTAAAACCATGTTGGTTCATAAATTGGGGCACTATCCTACCCGGTTTCACCTAACGGGAGATTCCCCTTATACCTGCACGAACCTTCGCCTCTAGGTTAGAGCGCATGCATGCGAGGGGGGACACATGCAAGCACCTATACCAACCTCTCACCACACTCACACACATATGCTAGGGACACATGCAAGTACTCGTCTGATTCCGATGTTCTCGTGGTCTTCCTCCAGCGAAACCCTGATCTCTGTGCACACTCGAATCGTCTACCCCCCCTAGACGTTCCTCTGATAGGGGTAGCCCGGCGTAGCTCTCTCTTGTTTTGTGTTTGTTTAGGTCATAAGGTGATGTAAAACCATGTTGGTTCATAAGTTGGGGCACTATCCTACCCGGTTTCACCTAAACAGGGAAATTCCCCCCCTTATACGGGTACGGAACCTTTGCCTCTAGGTTAGAGCGCATGCATGCGAGGGGGGACACATGCAAGCACTTCACGTGGTCCTGGTGAGTGCTATTGAGAACCACATGCGATAATAACACTTACAAACATATAGAAATTTCTCGGGGTGTGAGAAGATTCGCAACGAAATTTCATGTGGACGTGTAGACTGCTATTCAGAGGGTACGAAATTATCCAATTAATAAAAAAAAATATAAATAATTGATACAAATAGAAAATAAATGAAAAATACATAAGGCTACGCCGAGGGTGACCGTCGGCGTACTTTGCTCGTACGCCGAGGGTGGTCGTCGGCGTATGCTATGACGAGGGTCGCCGTCGGCCTAACCGACGGCACCGTTAGCGCAGTGTCCGTGCTGGCCGGCATGTGCATACTACGCCGAGGGCCTCCGCTACGCCGAGGGTGACCGTCGGTTAGTGCATACTACGCCGACGGCTGGGCTACGCCGAGGGCTGGCCTATTGGACTGGCCTGGTGCGGTGCTACGCCGATGGCCCCGACGTTTGGTCATCGGCGTAACGGACGGCCGTCGGCGCATCTGACCATTCCTGTAGTGACCTAGCATTTGGATGCTTTGTTGTAAAAGGCACATCATAGCCGGAGCTAGCTGGCTAGCTGCCCAACCAAAAGCTTTATTCGGTGCATGCATATGCTGAATGAAGCACTGCGATCCGTCGATCGAAGCATAGCATACACGGTAATAACCCCTGGGCCCTGCACTGCACAATCCTATATATCAACAGTGCCGATTAATTGTACACTGTACCCCCTGGGCATTCAGACGAGATCGGAAGCGGAGACCACAAAACTTTTTCTCTACCTCGAAGAAAATAATAGTAGCGAGCTGCTTAGCGCCGACGCAAAGAGACTGGCCCGTTCGACCGGACGATCGAGCTGGTCCTGGACGTGCAACTTGTTGGAAATATAAGCAATAATCTATATGGTTTAATCCAAATAATAAACTGATAAAGCATGATCATACAAACAGTAGTAAAACCAACTATGCAGATCAACAGAGTAGATGAACAGATTACATCTATACAAGATAAACCTATCACATCTACGCCAAATGCTAGAACTAAAAACTCTAGCATAATCCGAAAGAGAGAGATTGAGATCACAAACGAAGTAGGCTGAATAGCAGCCGCGGCGGTTGCAGCAGCGTCGCCCATGTTGAGGTTGTCAAAGAGGTCGCTAACGTCCGGGAAGAAGTCGTCGTTCGGAAACTTGTCGTCGGACGACGTTGTGGTTGCCAGTAGTCGCGCTTGAGCGCTCCCCAAAAACCTGATCGCCCCTCACCCGTACAGGTTCACAAGAGGCGGGGTTCCGAAGGCCTACTGTCCCGATCTGCGGTGCACGCCGCAAGCCGGGATGGAGAAGACGAAAGCGGCGGCGCAAGGTTCTGGAGGGTAGACGCGTGTGTGTATTGATACGGTGCCGATTAGGTTTAGCCCGGACGCTTATATAGTGCAGGTTAGGAGGATCGTGGGCTCAGCCCACGTCCGAGTCGGTAACAGCCACGTCCATAAAAACTGGAAACTGCTGTAATTAACGCGTCCGTTAATGACTCATAATCAGTTTTCCCAACAAGCAAAATTAAGCTCGGCTCGGCGAGATTCCCGCAACCCGCGGCGCGCGCGTCGTGAAGAGGCGAGGCGAGGCGGGCGGCGTCGGAGGAGTGCGCGAGGGCTACTCTTCTTTTCACACCTTAGTGAGTGGTGCAACACTCTACTATATAAGGTGGTCCAACTCCCCTTCAACTAGCAATGTGGGACTAAACTTTAGCACCACTAGCACAGCCATATGCTGCCATACACAAGTGGGCCAAAGAGAATTTCAGAATTTGTCTAATGGACCAACAACCCAATATACACCAAATTCCAACAATCCCCCACAAAGTCTCATTGGCACATCACATCACTTTTCCTTCCAGAACATTGTTTTATATACCAGTATATAGTGGAGACTGTTAAGTTGAACTTCCACGTTAAACTTCATGCTACACTAGTGTAACATCCTCAGAATCGACCCTATGCAAGTTTTAGCGATTCCCGCCAAAACCCGCATAGAAACGATTCAAAGGTGCCCACCAGGCACTTGCGTGCGGGTGGAAAACGAAGTAATATCATTACACATTAGTTCACGATGGAACCCACAGAACATATATATACAACACGACTCCATGGGTCAAGAATACAGATATACAATATAAAGATCCAAATCAGCTTTAAAACGATACAGCGTCCGAGTACGGACAAGATGCAAATTGAGCTAAGAGCCCTGGAGAATAACCAATGGCGTCGATCTCAAAACCTGCTTAAACAAATGATGTGTCGACAAAGGGCAAAGGAAAAGAGAGCGGTCAGTACTGAGGCCAGTACACAGCGAGAATAGAATTCGGCGGTCCTCGCCTACATAGGTATGGTGGACTGAAGCGGCAACACAGCATGCACTAAACAACCTATGGAGACTCAATACAACTGGCGGCTATCAGATATAGATAGCATACCCATCCTGGTATTTTCCCCCTCGGAACCAAACGAGGAAGTCAACCGAGAAACTCACACAGTTGGCAGTTTTATTCATTCCGTTATAGTTGCGTAATTATTAGTCAGATATAGATAGCATGAGTCATCCTGATATAATAAGCAGTGGGCAGTGTTAGTTAACCATTCCGTTATAGTTGTAGTACTTAATAGTCAGATACATATAGCATGAGGCATCCCAAAACCCAGCAGTTGTTGGTAATTTTATTTAGCCATTCTGTTATAGTTGCAATACTTACTAGTCAGATACAATGGTAATAGAGGGCAACCCAAAACCAGCAGTCGTTGGCACTTTTATTTAGCCATTGCATTATAGTGAAGCTGATTACTAGTCATTATAAAGTCAACTTTATAGCACTACTTTAGTTATAGTTGTCTATGATCGAGATACTGTGCTCCAAGTCGTCCATAACCGCGGACATGGCTTTCAGAAAGTTTTACCCTGCAGGGGGCACAAATAGCAACACACGCACGATCAACCTCGAGAAAAACCAAATGAAACCCAACGAGGCATCACGACAGAGCAATTGCAAGATTCATATAAATTACAGGGGGCCACCCCACCAAGCTACCCGCGACGAAGTTGGCCGGCTCCGAGACGGACCCAAAGGTTTGTGCCAATGGCTGTAAACGACTGGGAACCCAAAAGTGTGACTGGGCTTGTCGATACCGCGAAAACATTCCACATTTGTTCCTAAACAGTACAGGCCCTCCACATGCAATAATAAATAAAGCAGTAAAGCATGGTATAAGTACAGGATAGTAATAAAGCCCTAAACTACTTTGTGGCCCCAAGAAATAAATATGACTCAAGCTCTGGCTAGGGGGATTCATGGTCCCACATGCGGATAGTGCAAATATTCAAATAACAGGTATCAAGTACTCGGGGTCCTACGGGACACAAGTGGACGGTTAAAAACCAAATAACATCTATTGCCCACCTATGCCTCTGCATTATTTACTTACTTCAATTTTAGTTATTAAACAATAATTAAAGTCATGATCATCTCCAAGATAAAGCATATGGCATTATTCCAATAACTGTGATACTTGACGACACGCAACAGCACTTGAGCAAGCGACTACGACACGAAAGTCCAACTATCTACCAAGCAACAGGTAATAGGATGTGTCCAAGGCAATATAAGGCTGCAAGGGATATCACGGGTACGAAAACTAGAGCATCGCAACACAGATAGCAATAGATCAACAGGAGGAAATAAAGACTATAAAAGTAAGATAGGTAGAAAGGGGGAGAATGCTCGCCTGAAAAACATTGGCGAAGTTTCATAACCGAGGAACTTGTCGAAGCTCACAACATCTCATCGTCCTATCCGAGAAGAAGCAAACACTAAAAGGAACAAGCGATGCAGCAATTACAACTAATGCGAAAGAATCGGCATGATCATGATATGATGCATGACATGGCAAGTTAATGATGCAGCTCATGTTGAAAGTATGTCTTTAGCAAAGTACAATGATGATACAACATTAGTGGGGCATTATTGACAAGACATAATTATTTCCTAATTTTATCCACATGTTTTTCTCGCATAACAGTTCTGATTTTACATGTTCTCTATGATGCATGATGCAATTACAAGAATAGAATGCTCTCTTTCTGTTTTCCTTTGTCCTTTGTCGGCACCCTTTGGTTTGACAGGTATGTGATTGACGACGTTAGCAAGGTTACCCTTCCGGCTTGGCCTGGGCAGGGTTGGACACCGCTTGGTTATTCTTCAGGACTCTTAGTCCCATCTGGTTCTTATCCGTACTCGGATACTATTTCGCTTTCTCTTTAAATTGTATCATTTGTATTCTTGACTCATCGAGTCGTTGTTGTATATATAAGTTCTTGTGGACTCTGTTGTAAACTACTATGATGTAACTACTTGTATTCAAATCCCACCCACACGAAAGTGTCTGGTGGGCGTCTTTGAATCGCTTCTATGCGGATTTTGAAGGGAAATGCCGAGATCTGCATAGACCCGATTCGGGGGCGTTACAGGTAGTCTCAGTACTAATGTCGGCCGGTGTCCCCGCGTGATTCTCCCGTCAGGACTTCAGTTCCTGCCCGCTGGCCTGGCCTTTCCCGCCTAGGCCGCACTATTTCCCGCCCGCCTCTTCCTTGTCGCTCACCGTTTCCGCCGAGAACCCCTATGAATATAAATAGGGACCGGCCGCCAGGATGGGCAGCACCAACTCCTTCCTCGCCATTTCGAACAGTCTCCCTATGACCTGGGCCGAGTACCCCCTTCCCCTTCCCTTTCCCTCGGGCGCTGGTGAATCTTTGGAGCGCGACGAAGAGGAGGAGGACATGGGAGAGTTGGTGGCGGACAAGGCTAAGTTGGTGGCAGAGGCGGAGGCGGAGGGCGAAGTCGGTAGCGCAGACGTAGCGCACTACGTCCTAGAGAAATACGTTCGCGAGCTTTACCGGGCCTTCAAGGCTAGGGAGGCCGCCGTCTATGGCTAGAGGCTGAGGAGGTGGCGAGGGAGGCGGTAGCGGCCATTGAGGACCACGACAAGCGGGAAACGAAGAAATCAATGGAGGCCGAGAAGACCGCCAGGTTCACCGCTGAGGCCAGTACAAGGTTCACCGCTGAGGCCTTGCTGGAGGCACTACTAGTATATTCTACCTATTCCACTGGTACTTGTTTAGTCGGGAAAAGCACAGGAGGAAAATAATCTGAGAAGCACGAAGCTATCTGTGGCGCATACTACACACATGCGCCACAGAAGTTTGTTCTTCTGTGGCGCACAGGGAACAATGCGCCACAGAAGCTTGTACATAGGTGAGCAGAGAGTGGGGTCCACATATATCTTCTGTGGCGCATATCGCAATATGCGCCATAGAAGATATAAACTTCTGTGGCGCATCTCCTTGTATGCGCCACAGAAGTTTGGTCAGAGCACGTCGACCGCCGTGGGTCCCACTAAATTGCGGCGCACGGAGTAATGCACCACAGAAGATTCATGGTCTAACGGCTGGTGTGGGTCCCACCAAACTTCTGTGGCGCATTGCTCTGGAAGGTGCGCCACAGAAGTTTGGTGGTTATGTGGCGCATGTCTCGAGATGCGCCACTGGGTAACTTTTGTGGCGTATGGTCAGGACCATGCGCCACAGAAGGTATGTCTATCTATAGCTAGTTTCCTAGTAGTGAGGAGGAGCGGCAAAGGCAGCGGCAGGACGCGCAGGAGACGACGGAGGCCGCGGTCTTTGGCATCGTCTTGTCCAAGGACGTCGCCAAATGGGAGGTGCTGGCAGAGGAGCGTGCTGCGATCAAATGGGGGTGCTGGCAGAGGCGGCTACCTTGCGTGATGCTGTGGCGGCACAAAGAGAGGTGGCGACGGCCGCTGCCAACCGGGGGGCTAGAGTGGTGCGCAACCGTGCATCTCCAAGAGCGGCCAGACAGAGGAAGGTGGATAGCGCGCGCCACAGCAGGAGGGAGGCACCAAAGGCTAAGAACGCAACCTTCGGCCAGGACAAGGCCGATGCTTAGTAGATTAATTTAGTTTAAGAACTAAGTAAGCAAGTTATTAGTACTTTGTGTGTACGACGCGTGAGTCCAGATGAGAACCGGTCGCATGGGCAATCCAAGCCCCGCAAACCAAGTTCAATTTTTGGTTAGGTTTGCGCTAAAACGGCATGGAAAGGCTCTCCAAAGCAAAGGCGCATGAGTTGGGTTGGGAGACGGTGCAAGCAACGACGGGTCTATCGGGAGTTTTGGGGCCTACGTCTGCGTGCATGGGGAGCTGCCAAAGGCGACCACCACCATCCCAGATCCCACCCAGCGTACCGGCCCGTACGTTACGCGCGGGTGGTGTACCATCGATCGATCGCTTGCAGCGTTCCGCTTCTTCCTCTAGTCTACTCGATCTCACGTACTAGTACGGTACAAACCTACCACGACAACACCACGTACACACTTGCTCTTGCCATTTGCAACAAAGCTCTGGAACGTGTGGTGGCCCGGCGCTTGCGCGCACGACACATCAGCCGGTCGACGGCTGTAGATAGGGATAGAGCCGATGCGCGGAATGGAGTTTCCGGCCGCTCGAGAGTCGAGATAGATGCCTTCAGGCACAAGAACCACCAGCATGTATGCGCCTGCCACAAGCGACAAACAAAAACAATAGTACGAACATAACATGACGTGTCTTATGAGTGTTCGGCATGTTGGTCAATGATCTTGATCGAAAGATTGTTTTCAGCACACATATACAATCAAAACAGAACGATTTTTCTGGTGACTTTTTGAGGCAGAGTCACAGTAGACGACAACGGATCGAGTAGCTAGCCCCGCCAGGTCGCCAAGTTGGACGTAGAGGTACTCGAGAGAGTACGCGACATATGTACGTGCACTGTGCGTACGTGGGCTCCACCCACGGCTCCACCTAGCATTTGCATGCTTTGTTATAAAAGGCACAGCATAGCCGGAGCTAGCTAGCTAGCTGCCCAACCAAAAGCTTTATTCGGTGCATGCATATGCTGAATGAAGCACCGCGATCCGTCGACTGAAGCATAGCGTACACGGTAATAACCCCTGGGCTCTGCACTGCACAAACCTATATATCAACAGTGCCGATTAATTGTACACTGTACCCCCCTGGGCATTCAGACGAGATCGGAAGCGGAGACCACAAAACTTTTTCTCTGCCTTGAAGAAAATAATAGTAGCGAGCTGCTTAGCGCCGACGCAAAGAGACTGGCCCGTTCGACCGGACGATCGAGCTGGTCCTGGACGTGTGACTTGTTGGAAATATAAGCAATAATCTATATGGTTTTATCTAAATAATAAACTGATAAAACATGATCATACAAACAGTAGTAAAACCAACTATGCAGATCAACAGAGTAGATAAACAGATTATATCTATACAAGATAAACCTATCACATCTACGCCAAATGCTAGAACTAGAAACTCTAGCATAATCCGAAAGAGAGAGATTGAGATTACATACGAAGTAGGCTGAATAGCAGCCGCAGCGGTTGCAGCAGCGTCGTCTATGTTGAGGTTGTCGAAGAGGTCGCTGACGTCCGGGAAGAAGTCGTCGTTCGGGAACTTGTCGTCGGACGGCGTTGTGGTTGCCAGTAGTCGCGCTTGAGCGCTCCCCAAAAACCTGATCGCCCCTCACCCGTACAGGTTCACAAGAGGCGGGGTTCCGGAGGCTCATCGTCCCGATCTGCACGCAAGCCGGGATGGAGAAGACGAAAGCAGCGGCGCAAGGTTCTGGAGGGTAGACGCGTGTGTGTATTGATACGGTGCCGATTAGGTTTAGCCCGGACGCTTATATAGTGCAGGTTAGGAGGATCGTGGGCTCAGCCCACGTCCGAGTCGGTAACAGCCACGTCCATAAAAACTGCTGTAATTAACGCGTCCGTTAATGACTCATAATCAGTTTTCCCAACAAGCAAAATTAAGCTCGGCTCGGCGAGATTCTCGCAACACGCGGCACGCGCGCGTCGTGACGAGGCGAGGAGAGGCGCGGCGGGCGGCGTCGGAGGAGTGCGCGAGGGCTACTCTTCTTGTCACACCTTAGTGAGTGGTGCAACACTCTACTATATAAGGTGGTTCAACTCCCCTTCAACTAGCAATGTGTGACTAAACTTTAGCACCACTAGCACAGCCATATGCTGCCATACACAAGTGGGCCAAAGAGAATTTTAGAATTTGTCTAATGGAGCAACTACCCAATATACACCAAATTCCAACAATCCCCCACAAAGTCTCATTGGCACATCACATCACTTTTCCTTCTAGAACATTGTTTTATATACCAGTATATAGTGGAGATTGTTAAGTTGAACTTCCACTTTAAACTTCATGCTACACTAGTGTAATACCCTCAGAATCGACCCTATGCAAGTTTTAGCGATTCCCGCCAAAACCCGCATAGAAACGATTCAAAGGTGCCCACCAGGCACTTGTGTGCGGGTGGAAAACGAAGTAATATCATTACACATTAGTTTACGATGGAACCCACAGAACATATATATACAACACGACTCCATGGGTCAAGAATACAGATATACAATATAAAGATCCAAATCAGTTTTAAAACGATACAGCGTCCGAGTACGGACAAGATGCAAATTGAGCTAAGAGCCCTGGAGAATAACCAATGGCGTTCATAACCCTGTCCATGCCAAGCCGGAAGTGTAACCCTGCTAACGACGTCGATCTCAAAACCTGCTTAAACAAAAGAGGTGCCGACAAAGGGAAAAGGAAAAGAGAGCAGTCAGTACTGAGGCCAGTACACAGAGATACTAGAATTCAGCGGTCCTCGCCTACATAGGTATGGTGGACTGAAGCGGCAACACAACATGCACTAAACAACCTATAGAGACTCAATACAACTGGCGGCTATCAGATAGGGATAAGAAAACCTATTCGGATCCAACCTGAAACTACCACCAAGCATACCCATCCTGGTATTTCCCCACTCGGAACCAAACGAGGAAGTCAACCGAGAAACTCACACCGTTGGCAGTTTTATTCATTCCGTTATAGTTGCGCAATTACTAGTCAGATATAGATAGCATGAGTCATCCTGATATAATAAGCAGTGGGCAGTGTTAGTTAACCATTCCGTTGTAGTTGTAGTACTTACTAGTCAGATACATATAGCATGAGGCATCCCAAAACCCAGCAGTTGTTGGTAATTTTATTTAGCCATTCTGTTATAGTTGCAATACTTACTAGTCAGATACAATGGTAACAGAGGGCAACCCAAAACCAGCAGTCGTTGGCACTTTTATTTAGCCATTCCATTATAGTGAAGCAGATTACTAGTCATTATAAAGTCAACTTTATAGCACTACTTTAGTTATAGTTGTCTATGATCGAGATACTGTGCTCCAAGTCATCTATAACCACGGACACGGCTTTCAGAAAGTTTTACCCTGCAGGGGGCACAAATAGCAACACACGCACGATCAACCTCGAGAAAAACCAAATGAAACCCAACGAGGCATCACGACAGAGAAATTGCAAGATTCATATAAATTTCAGGGGGCCACCCCACCAAGCTACCATGACGAAGTTGGCGGCTCGAGACGGACCCGAGGTTTGTGCCAATGGTCAAACGACTAGAACCCAAAAGTGTTACGGGCTTGTCGATACCTGAAAACATTCCACATTTGTTCCTAAATAGTACAAAGGCCCACGCAATCATAAATAAAGCAGTAAAGCATGGCATAAGTACAGGATAGTAATAAAGCCCCAAACTACTTTGTGGCCCCAAGAAATAAATATGACTCAAGCTCTGGCTAGGGGGATTCATGGTCCCATATGCAGATAGTGCGATATTCAAAGAACATGTATCAAATACTCGGGGTCCTACGGGACACAAGTGGACGGTTAAAAACCAAATAACATCTATTGCCCACTTGTGCCTCTGTATTATTTAATTACTTCAATTTTAGTTATTAAACGATAATTAAAGCCATGATCATCTCCAACATAAAGCATATGGCATTCTTCCAACAACTGTGATACTTGACGACACGCAACAGCACTTGAGCAAGCGACTACGACACGAAAGTCCAACTATCTACCAAGCAACAGGTAATAGGATGTGTCCAAGGCAATATAAGGCTGCAAGGGATATCACGGGTACGAAAACTAGAGCATCGCAACACAGATAGCAATAGATCAACAGGAGGAAATAAAGACTATAAAAGTAAGATAGGTAGAAAGGAGGAGAATGCTTGTCTGAAAAACATTGCCAAAGTTTCATAACCGAATAACTTGTCGAAGCTCACAACATCTCATCGTCCTATCCAAGAAGAAGCAAACACTAAAAGGAACAAGCGATGCAGCAATTACAACTAATGCGAAAGAATCGGCATGATCATGATATGATGCATGACATGGCAAGTTAATGATGCAGCTCATGTTGAAAGTATGTCTTTAGCAAAGTACAATGATGATACAACAAAAGTGGGGCATTATTGACAAGACATAATTATTTCCTAATTTTATCCACATGTTTTTCTCGCATAACAGTTCTGATTTTACATGTTCTCTATGATGCATTATGCAATTACAAGAATAGAATGCACAGTTGGAAAGGGCTCGTTGCGCTGATCGATTTAGATATATCATTTGTCGAATTCGGAATTACGGTTTAAAAGATATGATTTTATTAAGAAAATGACATTTAATGCAATTAAAACAATTTCGAAAATTGAACTGCCCAGAAAATATTTTGGATATCATATTAGTAATCCTTGCATTTTTCTAAGCCAAAAAGATATACCTTTTGCAAGATTTGGATTTATAGAATAGATGATATGGAATTTATATTATTGAATTAGTTGCATAACCCATTTATATTCTTGATCAAATTTTACTTCTTCAAAAGGTTAACCAAATGGCATCAACAGATTCCTTCTTGTTCTCCTTATTTCAGAACATGTTTTATTAGTTCCAAACAAACTTAAATTAATCTTATTTTAGTTAATTCAGAACCAAGAACTAGCATGTTTGCTGAACTTTAAACATGTGATAAACTTTACAGCTTGCACGCGTGACAACAACCAAAAATAAATAGACTAGATCGGATCAATTGCGTGCATAGCTAGCAAGGAGCAAGCTGCTTGATCAGAACGCAGCCAATAAAACTAGTTAGCTCAAAAGAACATGGCCATGGTGTGCGGCGTGTACGCGAAGTTTTCTACAGATGTTGATGTGCACGCATACTGAACTGACGGCGGTAGATAGGAAATTGGTCCGACTTCCAACAACGATTTCGAGCAGCTCTGACCTCTGATTTTAGTTCCGTTTGATTCTATGCGTTGATAAAACAAAGGAGAAGAGATAGCCGCGAATAAACTCGCTGGAGAGAAACTGTGGCAGTTGGAATCTAGACGGGATCAGAGAGAGAAAAAAGAAGGGCAGAAAACTATCGGATGAACTGAAAATTGACAGGAACAGTGGTGGAGCCAAGCCAACTTTGGAAGATGTTTCTGAGATGATCATAGCTCCAATTTGAGTGTGTTCTTGTTCATTGGAAATCTGGTGGCACCGAGTTTACAGGAGTGTGATGCTCTGCGACGAAGGACGTTGGGAACGGTGGTAAAATAACGAGGAACATAGGGGAAAGGTACTGCGGGCGTGCGCACTATCTGACAACGGCGGCGAGCAGACGGTGATGGTTGCGAGTGGATTGGCGGCTGTAGGGCTTGAACGAGATGGAGGAGAGCAGGAATGGGGCAGAGAGCTCACCCAGATGTTGTTGAAGTGCTCGTCGGTGACGGAGAAATCACGAAGGCGTCAGATTTGGCGAAGAAGCGCAAGTGGTCGCCATGGACGTCGTGGACCGATTCATCGCGTGTGTGGCTTTGTGACCCGATTCCTTGGTCGATGACGTCCCTGGTGGCGAGGCAGAGGTCCTAGGTTGCATCTTCTTGGCTCGATGGCGACCATGGCGGCAGGGCGACGGTGAGGTACGACGATGGTTCTCTCAGTACTCACTCGGGAAGGATTTCTGTGGAGAAGAAGGAATCCTACTGTCGGCGGCGGAAAGAGAGGGAGTAGCTAGGGTTCCCAGGAGGTCTCGGTTAGGTGAGGATAAGGAGGGGAAAGATGGCGCGGGAGCAGGGGGAGGTGCACGCAACCTGCGTGCTCTTGTGAGGTAGACGACAAACAGTGAGTCTGCCTCTATGAACGAACATGATGCTAGCTGCTCAACTGGGTTGGGCTGCTGCAGGTAAAACTCTCTCTATTTCCTCATTATTCTTCTATTTTATTTTATTTGGTTGAGGAAATTTCAAACACTCAATACAACTCAACCCTTTTTCTTCTTATTTATTTATTTATTTATTTGTTTCAAATTCAAACACTTGTAGTTTAAAATAACCTTTTTGAAACTTTTAGGAGAATTTGAACAGGGGATGGTAACAAATTGGGAAAAGGGGAAACAAGAAGGATAGACAAGAAGATGCCCTATAATTCAAATTGGGCATGTGAACAAAATTTGGGGATTTAGGGTTTTCGCAATGGAACAAAAGCATTTATAAAAATATTGGAAACTAGCAATGGATCCTCTACTATAGAAAACAAAATATAGAGAGTATGAAAATGGAGAGGTATTGGAAATAGCAACAACACAAGCAAGACAAAACAAATTCAAGGTTTGAGATGATGCTCAAATGCAATGTGGCATGATGACATGAGCATGATATCTTGATGATTCACAAAACAAAAACACCAAGCGATTTTCTGGTAGTGGTTTTACCCGGGGTGCTACAACTAGCTAGAAACTTGAATAGTGGACTATGCCTTGAACTACAAGTTTTCTGCGCGCTAGTTTCACACAAAATATAGACCGGTACAGGGCTACCGTCGGCTTCCCCGTGGTTTGGAGCTTATACGTCATACTCCAGGGCCTTTCATGAGTTTATTAGAGATCACCCAACTCTCATGAACTGTGACGTTTGACAGTTAGACTCATATAGGTGTGTTCCTCAAGAGATGTTCTCCAGGACAACATCTCCGCTTATAAAAAGCCACTTGGAACATATTAAGATAAATATCAACCTTCCATGCAGATTAAGAGAGTATTGCATCTTTATGGAGATGTAAATATAATATGGGGATACTCTCCTCTCAGCTGATCAACAGCTTGTCTCTCAGCTCTAATTCACGGGATCTCCGATCACATAGAGTGGGTTGCCACTGGGATCAACTCATAATGTGGGTCTCAAACCCATCTCCCTCGATGCATTATATATCACATTACGTGATAGACCCTTTGTGAAGGGATATGCCAGATTTTTAGATGTTTGGATATAATCCAACGCGATAACTCTGGAGTTTCTCAGTTTCCTGACAGATTTCAATCTCCTCTTCACATGCCTTGATGACTTCATGTTATCCTTAGAACTATTTACTTTGACGATCACAGTTTGATTATCACAGTTCATCGGGATGTCGGGTATTGGTTTTTCAACCACATGTAAGTCCATCAAGAGCTCGCGAAGCCACTCTGCTTCAACAGTGGCTGTGTCTAATGCTGTGAGTTCTGCTTCCATTGTAGACCTCGTTAAGATGGTCTGCTTGCAAGACTTCCAGGAAACAGCGCCACCACCAAGTGTAAACAAATAACCACTTGTGGCCTTAATCTCATCAGCATCAGATATCCAGTTTGAATCACTATAACCCTCAAGTACCCGTGGATACCCAGTATAGTGAATACCATAACTCGCAGTGCCTTTCAAATAGCCGCAAAACTCTTTCAAGAGCATGCCAATGATCATCTCCAGGATTTGACACAAATTGACTCAGTTTGCTTACAGCAAATGAGATGTCAGGTCTAGTAGTGCTGGCTAGATACATGAGCGACCAATAATTTGAGAATATCTCAATTGATCTTTAGCATTCCTTTGATTCTTTCGAAGTAGCTCACTTGGATCATAAGGCGTTGGAGAAGAATTGCAGTCGCTATACGCGAAGCGACTCAATATCTTTTCCACATAGTGAGACTGAAGCAGTGTAATCCCACCATTGTCATCCTTTAGTAGCTTGATGTTTAAAATTACATCAGCCACTCCCAAGTCCTTCATCTCAAAGCAACGAGATAGGAACTCTTTGACCTCCTCGATAACAACGAGGTTGGTCTCGAATATCAATATGTCATCAACATAGAGACACATAATAACTCCCTCGCTCCCACCATGGCAATAGTACACACATTTGTCAGCTTCATTTACAACAAAGCCTTCAGCAGTTAAAGTTCTTTCAAACTTCTCGTGCCACTGTTTAGGATCTTGCTTAAGACCATATAAAGACTTCACTAACTTACACACCTTTGCTTCTTGACCATCTACTACAAATCCGTCAGGCTTCTCCATATAAATTTCCTCATCTAGCTCTCCATTTAGAAAAGTTGTCTTAATGTCTATTTGATGAACGAGAAGACCATGTGAGGCAGCCAAGGAAAGTAGTACTCGAATAGTGGTCAATCTGGCTACAGGTGAGTAGGTATCGAAGAAGTCTTCACCTTCCTTTTAGGTACAACTCTTAGCCACAAGACGTGCCTTGTACTTTTCAATAGTACCATCAGGTCTAAGCTTTTTCTTGAACACCCATTTACATCCTACAGGTTTACACCCATAAGGACGATCAGTGATTTCCCAAGTACCATTAGCTAAGATGGAGTCCATCTCGCTTCGGACAGCTTCCTTCCAAAGAGTCGAGATCTTGAGATGCATAGGCTTCTGAAATAGAAGTGGGAGTATCATTCACAAGCTACACAATGAAATCATCACCAAATGACTTTGCAGTCCTTTGTCTCTTGCTCCTTTTGGGATCTTCATTGTCATCCTCCACAGGATCATTAGAGTGTTCTATCGGCATAGTGGGTTCAGGAATTATAGAAAATTCCTGACTAGATGAACTAGTCATCTCCTGATTTGATGAGATGGACATACCTTTCATAGGAAAGATGTCCTCAAAGAAAGTCACATCATTCAACTCCATAATTGTACCAACATGCATGTCGGATATCTCAGATTTTACTATCAAAAATCTATAGCCAATGCTATGAAAAGCATATCCCAGAAAAACACAATCAACGGTTTATGGTCCAAGCTTTCGCTTCTTGGGTATTGGAATATTGACTTTTGCCAAACAACCCCAAGTTCGTAAGTAAGAGAGTTTAAGTCTTTTGTTTTCCCATTCCTCAAATGGAGTCATGGTTTTATTCTTTACAGGAACACGGTTTAGAACATGACACGCAGTCATTAGCGCCTCCCCCCACCATTCCTTGGAAAGACCCGATGTATCTAACATGGCGTTAACCAAATCAGTTAGAGTGCGGTTCTTCCTTTCGGCCACCCCATTTGACTGAGGTGAGTAGGGAGGCGTCCTCTCATGTATAATACTGTGTTCCATACAGAATAAATCAAATTCGTTTGAAAAGTACTCTCCACCATGATCCGACCTTAGCCGCTTGATTTTAAGATCAAGTTGGTTTTCTGCCTCAGCTTTATAGATTTTGAAGTAGTTCAAGGCTTCATCTTTAGATTTCAGAAGATAAACATAGCAGTATCTAGTGGAGTCATCAATCAACGTCATAAAGTATCTTTTTCCACCTTTTGTCAACACACCATTCATCTCACAAAGATCTGAATGTATAAGTTCTAGCGGTGCTAAGTTTCTTGGTTCCGCAGCCGTATGAGACTTGCGGGGTTGCTTTTCTTGCACACAAACTTGGCACTTAGAACCTTTGACAGTGGTAAATTTCAGAATTAAACTCATATTGGCTAGCCGCGTCATGCAACCAAAGTTAATATGACAGAGTCGTGAATGCCAGATATTGGACTCATTATCATTGCAAACATGATTAATAACTTTAGTACATGAGTCTGACAGAGACAAGCGGAACAGACCTCCGCACTTATATCCTTTTCCAACAAATTGTACATACTTAGAAATTACAACTTTATTGGACTCAAAAACCAACTTAAAGCTATCTCGACATAAAAACGACCCGCTGACGAGATTCTTATTGATGGAGGGAACATGCTGCACATTCTTCAGCTGTATGGTCTTTCCTGAAGTAAACTTCAGATTTACCATACCAACACCATGAACAGAAGCACGTGAGCCGTTTCCCATCAGCACGGAAGAGGTCCTTGAGACCTGATAAGAGGAAAACATGGAGATATCAGAACACACATGTGTATTAGCACCTGTGTCTATCCACCAATCAGGAGAATGACATACTGAAAGGATAGTAGGTAAAATACCGTACCCAACATCCTTCATCTCAGTATCGCTAATAACAACATTAGCGAACTTGCCGCTGTTCCCATGTTGACGCTTGTCAAAGCGATTAGGACAGCTAGGAGCCCAATGATCAGGGTCACCACAGACGTGGAGCCTTTCCTCTTATCATTTTTCTTCTTGAAGTTGGTTGAGTGTGTGGCCTTGTTCTTGCCATCGAACTTTCCCCTTCCTTCAGTTTTGTTCTTATTCTTAAACTTGTGGTATTGGAAGTTTTTCCCCTGCACTAAATTGGCAGTAGAACCTCCCTCAAGTCCTCGAGCAGTTTTGTCCTTTGCTCTCGCCTTCTCTTCCACATGAAGAGACCCAATGAGATCCGTAACGGAAAACTCTTGTCTCTATGTTTCAGAGAAGTAGCAAAGTTCCTTCACGAAGGAGGAAGCTTGGTAATAATGCCATCAACCACAAATTTGTCCGGTAAGGAACACTTGAAATGCTCAAGTTCTTTGGCAAGTGATTGTATCTCAAGAGCTTGCTCAACGACGGAGCGCTCATCAACCATCCTGTAGTCATAGAATTGCTCCATGACATACAGCTCAGTGCCAGCGTCCGAGACCCCAAACTTGGCCTCAAGCGCTTCCCACGCGTCCTTGCCATTATCAAATGACATATAAGGGTCAACAATGTTGTCCCAAGAACACTGAACAAAGCCGCCATAAACATGGTATCGGCTTTTTTAAAGTTCGCTTCCTGCTCAGTAGAAAGATCTCCTTCAGGCTTGCCAAGAGTGACGCTATGGCAGTTTAGGTTTTCAAACCAGAGAACTGCTCTCTTGCGCCATCTCTTATAGTGCATGCCATCAAAAGGAGGCGGCCTAGTAGCCGCGGCTACACCAGTGAAATTCAGTTGCCTATAATCAGGTTTTTGGATTGTTGGAAATATAAGCAATAATCCGTATGGTTTAATCCGAATAATAAACTGTTAAAGCATGATCATACAAACAGTAGTAAAACCAATCATGCAGATCAACAAAGTAGATGAACAAATTACATCTATACAAGACAAACCTATCACTTCTACGCCAAACGCTAGAACTAGAAACTCTAGCATAATCCGAAAGAGAGAGATTGAGATCACATACGAAGTAGGCTGAGGTTGTCGAAGAGGTCGCTGACGTCCGGGAAGAAATCGTCGTTCGGGAACTTGTCGTCGGACGACGTTGTGGTTGCCAGTAGTCGCGCTTGAGCGCTCCCTAAAAACCCGATCGCCCCTCACCCGTACAGGTTCACGAGAGGCGGGGTTTCGGAGGCCTACTGTCCCGATATGCGGTGCATGCCGCAAGCCGGGATGGAGAAGACGAAAGCGGCGGCGCAAGGTTCTGGAGGGTAGACGCGTGTGTGTATTGATACGGTGCCGATTAGGTTTAGCCGGACGCTTATATAGTGCAGGTTAGGAGGATCATGGGCCCAGCCCACGTCCGAGTCGGTAACAGCCAGGTCCATAAACTGCTGTAATTAACGCGTCCGTTAATGACTCATAATCAGTTTTCCTAACAAGCAAAATAAAGCTTGGCTCGGCGAGATTCTCGCAACCCGCGGCGCGCACGTCGTGGCGAGGCGGGCGGCGTCGGAAGAGGAGTGCGCGAGGGCTACTCTTCTTGTCACACCTTAGTGAGTGATGTAACACTCTACTATATAAGGTGATTCAACTCCCCTTCAACTAACAATGTGGAACTAAACTTTAGCATCATTAACACAGCCATACGCTGCCATACATAAATGAACCAAAGAAATTTGTTTAATAGACCAACAACGCAATATACACCAAATTTCAACACAACTCTGCTCTGCAACCCGCCGTGGCCCGTGGACCCGAGTCGACCAAGCAGCTTCCTTCCCCTGTGAGCGTACTAGTACCAGTACAGAGTACCGGCGGGCGGGCAGCATTGCACCCGGTGCATGAACCGGTCGAGCACTAATTTATTGCAGCCGCGACGCTTCCACGGCTCCTCCTCTTCCGCTCCATCATTCGCGACACGAGCCATGCACGTCGGCTGGTGAGTCATGCTGCGAGTTCTGGATAGATTAATGGTTAGGTTCGGTCTGGGCCGTTCACGGGCGCATGGGTTGCTGTCGCGGCCACGATGCCACCGTCGCATGCGGGACACGTACGGATGATGCCTCCGTTTTGTTGGCTCTCAACGGACGCCGGCCTGGGGCGATCGCTGTATGTAGAGTGAGGTGGCTCACGCGCCACATTTGTTGTTGTAATTGTAAGATTATATTAGTGGCCTATGCCAACCAAAATAAGGTTCGGAATTCAGAGACAACTGCGGCTAGGACTGTGACGTGCGACTGATACATGCATGTTTCGCTGCCAACACGGCTAGCTTCAGGAATCGATCGAGGATTTCATAATCCAAAGTCCACATCATGCGATCTAGGAGTATGATTTTAACCTAAATGTTAAGGGCAGTGAACTATAAACAAGGATAAATAAAGTAATATATTGAAATTATTTGATGGTTACCCTCGGTCAACAGATATTTAAGAAAATGATCAACCCATTAAGCCTTAACATTACCATTACCATATGGGGCAAGCCGTCCTTTTCCAACGCGGATTTACCCCTTCTAGGTTGGGTCCGGACACCATCGCTGTTGTCGATTGATTCAAGATTCGTGCAAAAGTCTACTGGTCAAAGGGTTCAAGTTTTTTGCATTTTAGTCCTTACAAATATACAAATTCATGCTCACTTAGATCCCATTCAAAAAGAGCCAACACCCCACCCCGAGCCCTCTCAGCGCTCACCCTAACCCACCCCCGCTCTCCCACCCCGCCGCCACACCACGCGCGACGCTGGCCCCCTCCCCAACTCTGGCCATGGCGCCTCCACATTTCCAGCCCTTTGTCGCCCCACCTATCCTCCACCTTGTCGGTCCCCACCTCGTTGCCCCCCACCTCTCCCCCACCTCGCTGCCTATCCCATGCCTCCTCCACCGATGCGCTCGGCGCCTCCATGGCCGTCGAGCTCTGACCTCCCCCACCCCTCCTCCACCGACACCATCGACGCGCTTGGCGCCGTCGAGCTCCGGACTCTCCTCCACCTTGTCGCCCCCCACCCTGTCGCCTCCCACCTCTGCCCCGCCCCGATTTGTCTCCTCTATGTTCTTTCTTTTTTTCTTCTTTTTTTACCTAGTGCCCGATGTGGATTTTGCTAGATCTATGTATGAATCTTGTATGACGTGAATGTCCAGTATGAATCTTGTGTGTGTCAAGATTTATTTCTCCTTTTCTATATCTTGTTCATTAGTTCTAGATCTCTGAGGTATATGTACTTGTATGAATCTTTCTATTTGCAAATTTTTGTCCCCCTAAACTTGAATGCTTGTAGTACTAATATTCTGGGATTGAGGTTTTAATTACGTATGAACACTAGGGTATCTTATATGTATCTTTGATGCACAAAAAATCTGCTATGAATCTGGATGGAAATAAAGAAGATCCAAGTATGTATTATGTGTGGTCCTTATATGTATCTTGAGCATCTATATAATATATATGGATCTTGATAAACCAAAAATTTGATAGTCTTCTAAAAAATATGTATTATGAACCTTGTCTAAAACGCGTATATATCTTATGAATCTTGTCTGAAACGCGTGTAAATCTTATGAATCTTGTATGAATCTACCGAATCTAGGATGAGACATGAATATGATGTGATAAAGGGATGCCTCGAAAATTATAATGTTAAAAAATTGTCACGAAAAATATATACTGTTAAATAAATGGTATGATACAAACTTATGTTAAAAAATTCTTCTAAAAAAACTAGGGTCTAATAAGAAAAATAACAATGGACTTGAGAAATGAGATGGAAGGGTTATTCTCAAAAAATGCTAGCATGAATCTCCAACAAATGGAGGGCAAATATGGTGCCGGGGGCCCAACTTACAGGGGAATGCATTCACCGTCCTTTTCTTCCGCACCACTCTCGTCTTCATCCCTCAACTTTCTTGGTTCTTCTAGATCAGGCCGGCTGGCCCCTCCCCATCTCCTCCCGATGACAACTGTGTTGAGTGGGTGAGGGTCCCCTTGATGGCTCAATATGTAGAGCTCGTTGGGAACCCCAAGAGGAAGGTATGATGAGCACAGCAGCAAGTTTCCCTCAGTTATGAAACCAAGGTTATTGAACCAGGAGGTGTAAAGAAACAACTCCAAGGTATTGCTAGCAACTTGAAACCTGCACAACACAACCACAATACTTTGTCCCAACTTACAGTGAGGTTGTCAATCTCACCGGTTTGCTGAAAACAAAGAATTAAACGTATAGTGTGGAAGATAGTAATTGATTGTAGAAAGTAAATAGTAGATGGTAAATCAATGGTAAGGAATGGACCGGGGTCCACAGTTCACTATAGGTGTTCTCCAAAAGATAAATAACATGGTGGGTGAAAAAATTACAACAGGGCAATTGACAGATTGAAAATGCATAATAATGCATATACTAGACATCTTGATCTCTACGAGATTTGTTTAGGCATTACAACATGATACATAGACCGTAATCCAACTGCATATATGACTAATAATCCACCTTCAGGTTATCATCCGAACCCCTTCCAGTATTAAGTTGCAAACAACGGATAATTGCATTAAACAAAGTGTGTAAAGTATATAATACAATTGCCCTTGGAAAAAGGATTGTTGTTTTCTCCGTAGTAGCAACAACACATCTACAATCTTAGAGATTTCTGTCACTTCCCCAGATTACTAGAGGCATGAACCTACTATCGAGCATAAATACTCCCTCTTGGAGTTACAAGCATCTGCTTGGCCAAAGTATCTACTCGCAACTGAGAGCATGCAAGGTCACAAATAACATAGACATCATAGAATCAATAATCAATCTAACATAGTACTCAGTATCCATCGAATCCCCGCAAACACAACATGTAGCACTACAAATAGATGATCTTGATCATGAACGGAGCTCACAAGATCTAAACATGATAACACAAAGGAGGTGAAACAACCATCTTGTTGTTGAAAATATAAGCAATAATCCATATGATTTAATCCGGATAATAAACTGATAACGCATGATCATACAAACAGTACTAAAACCAATCATGCAGATCAACAAAATAGATGAACGAATTATATCTATACAAGATAAACCTATCACATCTACGCCAAACGCTAGAACTAGAAACTCTAGCATAATATGAAAGAGAGAGATTGAGATCACATACGATGCAGTTGTGGCAGTAGCCGCAGCGGTAGCAGCAGCAGAGCTGTTGCCCATGTTGAGATTGCCGAAGAGGTCGCTGACGTCCGGAAAGAAGTCGTCGTTTGGGAACTCGTCGTCAGACGATGTCGTGGTTGCCAGTAGTCGCGCTTGAGCGCTCCCCAAAAACCTGATCGCCCCTCACCCGTACAGGTTCACGAGAGGCGGGGTTTCAGAGGCCTACTGTCCCGAAATATGGTGCACGCCGCAAGCCGGAATGGGGAAGATGAAGGCGGCGGCACAAGGTTCTGGAGATAGACGTGTGTGTATTGATTACCGATTAGGTTTAGTGCATACACTTATATAGTGCAGACGGCATCGATCGATAGGCTCACAAAAGCAAAGTTGGGTTGGGAGACGGTGGAAGCAACGACGGGTCGACCTGCCGTGGGAGCATCAGGAGTTTTGGGGCCTACGTCTGCTTCGTGCATGGGGACCTGCGAAAGGTGACCACTCCCACCCCGGCGTACCGGCGCGTACACACTTGCTCTTGGAATTTGCATGCGCGCCACCGTGGACTCGTGGAGCAACTAGGCCAGGAGCGTGTGGTGGACCATTGGGGAAGAAAGGGCCCCTTAAATAGGTCCCTAGAAATCCAACCGTTAGGCCCAGGAATCGCCTGGTCCGGACTCTCCGGACTGGGACCGGAGTCTCCGGTGTACCCAAGCCAAACAGGGACAATCTGGAGGACGTACTGGACGCGGTCCAGAGATTAGACCGGAGATTAGTCCGGAGTCTCCGGTCTTACAAGAACTGGTAGAAAGACCAATACGAAAACATCCATAACTTTTGCATCCGGACTCCGATTTTGATGATCTTGGGTTCATTTTAAAGAGGACAATAAGCTCTACAAGATCATACAGAAAAACATAATAGTGCATGAAGGGAGTATAGAACCAAATTACAAAAGGTTTAACCTTTCTCAAAAATACAAACCAGTAAAACCTAAAACATCGAAAATGTAGTAGAGAATGCATATGAAATCCGTTTTCGATGAACTAGAGCTTCTCATGGAGATTAAAACAAGCTCTAAATCCTTACATGAGTAAGAACCAAATAATGGAAGGTTTTACCTATCTCTAAAATACAAACCAGTAAAACCTTCAAGATCAAAAACACAATAAGATATAAAGGGGAAATCCGTTTTTGATGAACTAGGGCTTGTTATGAATATTATCATAAGATCTAGAACCTCACATGGATAAGATCCAAATAACAACCAAGAAAGGATGATGCTAAGTATGCAAAGGTTTGAGCTCTCTCTGAACGATATGATCGAGTTACTCACTTGGGAGCCCCTCTTGATAGTACGGTTGTCTATCCTATAAACCGGTCTCCCCAACTAACACCCACTACTAGGAAAACGGCTATAGGTAATCAGCACATCCGTGGCTCACATGGTTGAAGTGCCCCACGGCTAAAACAGGTGTGGCTCACCTGTGGGCAGTGCCCTACTAGTAGCTAGAACAACCGTGGCGCAGATGGTCATGGTGCGCCAGCGATATGTATGGGCCAGGGCCCTGCTGGCCGCATGTCGCATACCCGTAGCGCACATGGGGGAGGTGCGCTACGGTTGTTAGGAATAGCTATAGCACACATGTGGCAATTGCGCTACGCCTATGTGAAGCCTCCTCTGCTCCTTAAATGGGCAGAAACATCTGTGGCGCACTCTGGCATGTGCGCCACAGATGTGATTTTTCCCTGTGGCGCACTAGGGCCATGTGCGCCACAGATGTGTCGACCATGCATGTGCACAACATGTGATCATGTGATCATCCACCACCCCACACTTCACTTTCCCCTTCTTCTTCCTCCTTAGATCTAGTCGGGATCCTTCTCCTTCCCACCTCAATTTCTCCACTCATTCACCATTTTTAGCATGTGGAACTTTCCTTGGATGTTACATATGTAATAGAGGAAGCTCTTTGGTCTCTCATCTCCTTCTCCGGTCTCGCGCGCACCTCTCCTTTCCATCTTCTCGCGATCTCAGTCTCTCATCTCGGTAAGTTGTCCATGTAAGGATTTGTTCATGTGTATATGGATGATATGCTCATATGTATGTAGATGATTGATGCTCATGGTGTGTGTATAGAGAGGATCGATGGTCATGTGTGTATATATATGGAGAGTATAGATGCTCATATGCATGCATGTGTGTATGGAGAGGATAATGATATGTTCATGTGTGTATGGATCGGTCTCTCTCTCTCTCTTGTGTTTGTGTGTGAACAAGTTGCCATTTGTTTTGCCAAAATATTGATTCATTTCCATTTTGGCAAGATTTGGCATTTTGCAAAGGTCCTAATTTTAGGATAGGTCATGCCGAAATTTTCTATCGACCATTGCATGCATGCATTGATTATGTGGTTCTAATAGACTTCTAATTGTACCGTGTACACAGTGCAGGCAAAAATGGTGCTCATAATAAGCGAAGACATTGTGGCTAGATTTTTGAAATGTGCGACGGCCGAAATGATACGAAATAACAAGACGGAGATAAGATGTCCGTGCAGAACATGCAAACTCAATTGGGTGATCGACACAGATTCCGGGAATCTGCAGGCACACCTGCTCCGCCATGGTTTCATGGATGGATACACTCGTTGGATAAGCGATGACGAAGATGATGGAGACGGTGAAGGTGGACAACATGACGATGATCATCATGGCGAGAACGGGCGAGATGATGAAGAGTCTCCTGGAGATGGTGAAGGTGCGGAAGCAGACCGGGATGATGATGATCTAGATGCCGGAGGAGCAGACGACGATGGAACAATGTCAGGCTGGGTGCGGGACCCTTATGTGCAAGAGCTGCTTCTCAAGTAGACGAGTAACGCCAGGGATGCCGCTAGAGAGAAAGCCAAGCTCGCGCAACTTGAGAAAGATGCGGTTACTCCATTGTATGAAGGATGCAGGCCCGATGATACCCGGTTGAATGTAACACTCAAGGCTATAGAGATGAAGGCAAAACACAAATTGAGCAACGCAAGATTCAACGATATGATGTCATTCTGGCACGATCGTCTCCCGGAGGGGAACACATGTCCAACTAGTATCGAGGATGCTAAGAAAATCATCTGTCCTCTCGATCTACCGCACGTTAGATATCACGTATGCATTAACGATTGCATCATTTATCAGGGCGAGGACGCGGAGAAAACCACATGTCCAGTGTGCGACGTGAGTCGATACAAGAAAGGGAAGAAAGCACCTCGAAAAGTGGTATGGTACTTTTCTATCACTCCTCGTCTGCAGCGCTATTTTGTGGACCCTAAAGAAGCGAATCTTATGCGATGGCATGCGGAAAGGAAGAAGCCAGGAGATAACGATGACCCCGAAAAGGATGAGCTGCTGACGCACCCTTCAGATGCTAGCAAGTGGAAAGCATTGGACCTTGAATTCCCAGAATTCGGTGGAGATTCCAAGAACATCAGGCTTGGTGCGAGCACCGATGGACTCAATCCGTTCAGTAGCCAGAGCAGCATGCACAACACTTGTCCCGTGTTTGTATGGATGTACAACCTCCCTCCATGGTTGTGCATGAAGAAGAAGTACATACAAATGAGTATGCTAATTCAAGGGCCGAAACAACCTGATACCGGCATCAATCTGTATCTCGGGCCGTTGAAAGAGGAGCTAGCCACGTTATGGGAATCTAGAGCCAATACTTACGACGCCGTCACACAAGATTATTTCACTATGAGAGCCGTGTTGGTCACTACGGTGCAAGACTATCCAGGTTGCGGGTATATTTCGGGGCAGGTTATCCAAGGATTCTGCGCATGCGTTAGGTGCATGGATAACACAAGCTATCTCCAACTAGAGAAAGATCCAGGGTCTTCGAAAAGCGTGTTCATGGCGCACCGGAGGTGGCTCGACAAGAATGATCCATGGAGAAAACATGGAGACCTGTTCGATGGCAAATCCGAGACCCGAGGAATCCCAGAGCATAGGAGCAGCGAAGAAGTGGAAGAGTTGCTGAAAAACTGAAAAGATTGTCCTAAGCCAGGAAAGAAGCGAAAGAGGCAGCAAGACAAACCGCTGATGAATGTATAGAAAACAAGGTATGTTTTCTGGTAGTTGCCATACTGGAAGTTTCTCCGCACGCCTCATAGCCTTGACATCACGGAAAACGTGTGCGAGAGTCTGGTCGCCACCATAATCAACATGCCAGATAGGACAAAAGATGGTCCGAAAGCAAAGCACGACCTGATATTCATGGGTATCCGGAAGGAGCTTCACGGAGGACGCACTACTCCTGATGATTAGGAAGATGACGATGATCATGAGTCGGAGACGACACAAGGTCGTCGGAAGGGTAAAAAGTTCAAGAAGAACGAATATTACTGCCCTCCTTCTTGCTTCACTCTAAGCCAGGATGAGATCAAACAGTTTTTCAAGTGCCTTCTAGGAGTCAAATTTCCTTACGGCTACGCGGGCAAGATAAGCAGATACCTAGACGAGGCAAAGCAGAGGTTCAGTGGCATGAAGTCTCACGACTGTGCCGTGCTAATGATGCAGGTACTTCTGATTGCACTAAGAGGGATAATGGACGAGCACGTCCATGAAACGTTATTTGGCCTCTGTAAGTTTTTCGATGTCATGTCTAGGAAGTCGATTGGCGTGAATCAGCTCGGGAGGCTACAGGAGGAGATCGTGGTGATACTATGCGAGCTTGAGGTCTACCTCCCACCCGCATTCTTCGATATTATGGTGCATCTGCTGGTCCATCTCGTGGAGGACATCGTCCAACTCGGGCCGATGTTCCTCCGCAGCATGATGGCGTTTGAAAGGATGAACGGACACATCAAAGGATACATTTGCAACAGGTCCCGTCCATATGGAAGCATAGCCAAGGGCTTTCTGGCCGAAGAGTGCATCTCTTTCTGCATGAATTATCTAGACTTTGAGAACCCTGTCGGTCTTCTCGTCAACAGGCACTTTGGCAAGCTCGACGGATCTGGTCACCCAGAGGGTCGTCGCATACTGCATGCAGACTTCGATTTTCGACGCGCAGACTTTGATTGAGCAAACCTCGTCGCGCTACAACATTTAGAACTAGTCGATCCTTGGGTACAGAAGCACAAAAGGTTAATCGAGAAGAAGTACAGTGACCGGGGCATACAGAGGACGCAGGGAGAAATAATCAAAGAGCACAACTCAGATTTCACGCGCTGGTTTAGACAGACGCTCCTTGATAATCCCCGCGGTCGCATTCTTCTGACATGGAAAAGATCATATTCACCTTGTCGCAGGGACCGATGCAAAACCTAGTGACCTATCAGGCGTATGATATCAACGGCTACACATTCTACACGGAGGAAAAGGACAACAAGTGTGATAATCAGAACTCAGGCGTAACGTCGGAAATCTACATCGATGACAACGTGAAGGAAAGATTCTACGGAAGAATCGAGGAGATCTAGGAGCCTGACTACTATGGAGAAAAGGTGCCGATGTTCCGTGTCAGATGGGCAAAGAGCGTCAAAAGAGAAGACCGGTATTTCACAACCATGGTTATACCCGAAGCAGCCAAATCCAAGGCCGCCGGTGCAAACGTGGCCACGAAAAATGAACCGTGGGTACTGGCTACCAAAGTGGACCAATGTTTTTTCATTACTGACCCGACAAAGCCTAGTCGTGTTGTCGTGAGGAGAGGAAAAAGAAACATCATCGGAACGGATGGAGTCGCCAACGAGCAAGACTTCGACCAGTACGGCGATCCAAAGATTGAAGATGACGACGATTACGATGCAGTAACATACATCACAAGAAGAAAAAGGACAACCCTATCCAAAAAGGTAGCCCGTTCGAAAGAAGAAAAATTAAAGTGCCGGGGCTAAATTATTCAACCGCGACAAAGAAGGGAAAAAGATTGTAAAACGCTAGCTCGAAAAATATTGTAAAACGCGTGGTCGAAAAAGATTGTAATATTCATGGACAAATTATTATGACATATTTGTATCATGAACAAATTATTATGACATATTTGAATCATATTTGTACCACTTCTGACATATATTATCACCTTTGGGCATTTTTGGAATATTTAAAAGTATTTTAGAAACAAAACAAAACTTTTATGGCATATATCACCACTTTTGGGCATTTTTTGGAACATTTAAAAATATTTTTAAAATAAAAATTAAAAAGGTGGGCACCAGGATTCGAACCTAGATGCTCACAGGTTTAGAATAGAGCAGTGGGCGGAACCATTGGGATAAGGCAGTGCTAGCGATAACAATGGGGGTGGTAGCCCTCTTATCTGACTAGGTCTACCCACTTAGCCTAAGTGGGTAATACTAGTCAACCGTCGCCCTCGATCCCCATCCTCAGACACAGATCGATCCTCTAACCCCATCGTCCCCATCCTCATCGACGCGCCGCCGCCGGAGGTCAGGAGGAGGAGGAGCGAGCCACGCCGCCGCCGCCGGAGGTCAGGAGGAGGAGCAGCGAGCCACGCCAGGAGGAGGAGCAGCAAGCCACGCTAGGAGGAGGAGGAGTTCGCCACGCCGGCCAGGAGGAGGAGGAGGCCGCCACGCCGCCGGGCACGCACCGCCCGATCCAAGTACTCCATCGCGGCACCACGCAGACGCAGGTAAGGTGCTGCGATGTCTCCCCCATCTTCTAGTAGTTTCTTTCTGCAACGCGTGTGCGCGTCTGGTTGGTCTCGTTCCTCTAGTACTGATCCTTGGAAGAAAACGAGATATGTGTTAGTCACTTCTACATAGAATTATGCTTTCGTAGAGTTTTGGATAGGAGTCAGATGTGCTACCGAAAGAATGCAAGGTGGAAGTAAATTTAAGTTCTTGCGTCTGAAAATTCCAAACGTGGTCATTTCGTTTGATGCAAAAAACCCACATTCCGTTAATAAGGGTAGCATAATATTACCTCTATTTCAAGATTTTAGATGCTTCAGTAGGATTACCAAAACATTTGAGGAAGGTTGTTCATGCGCAGCACATTCAACACGATTGATTATTTCAATGAACATGCAAACACTTGAAATGCCAGCTGAACTGAAATCTATCTAGGCAAATGACCGCTTAATACATTGGATTTGCATTTCAGTTCAGCTTTTTTTTTGTCCTTGATGATTTTCATTCCATTAAGAGAATAAAGTTAAGGAGCCTTATTATTGAATAAAGTTAATGAGCAGGAAAACAAAACAGACTTTCATATTTACACTGCATCCTACAGCAGGGAGTAGATTGCTTAAGTTATATCGCCTTCTGGTCTGACCAAGTCACATATGTCAAGGAAGGATTCGAAAAATCTGTCGTTGGCGCCAAACTTGACATAGGAACATGATGCCATATTACCCATGTTCTAAAAATTCAGTGCCGATTGTGCACCTACAGCGATCGGAGACTTATTACCCTAACATGATCCCAAATTCAGTGTTGATTGTGCACCTACCGCCATATTACCCTAACATGATCCCAAATTTAGTGTCGGGTTAAGTTACTAGAAGTACTTCAATATATCTATGGAAGTAGTGACCATCAACTAAATAATGGCCAGCCTCATATAACCCTCATATAACGATCCATCCACCGGGTGCTTAACTACATATCCGCAACCAAAACAATGTCGAGGGTCAACGCCACCCTTGCCAATGATTTCCGAGAAGCCACCTATATACAGAAACAAGGGGTTATCATTATTATGATATAATAAGGTGGGATTCAATCATCAGCAGAAAAAAAGAATCAAACACATATAATTCTGTGTAGAAGTGACTAACCAACTCTCTCGTTTTCTTCCAAGGAAACCATGCATACGGGTACCCAGATACCAGATGCGCACACGCGCACACGCGACCAACGGGTACACATATATAGCTCAAACAATGTGTATATACTGATGAAATGCTCCTACTGAAATCCTAGTTATGCTGTATGGTTTTAGTACTGATCCTGGTGATGGTTTAGTAGTGCTGAAAAGGCACTACTGCAAGCAATATAAACTTGTATTTGCTTGCTGGTGATGGTCTAGTAGTACTGATCCTGGTGATGGTTTTAGTACTGATCAGAAGCATGTTATCATATAAACTTGTATTTGCTTATTGTCATATAATGACAGGTGCTATAATCTGCATGTATTTGCTTGCTGTCATCAATGACAGGTGATATAATCTGTGGTGATATAATTGTAGCACTTGAAATTGTGTTTGTGCTTGTACGAAGCACTTTATTATGTCGTGTATGCAGGTTCTTGTATGAAATGAGTCCCGATTTTTGCCGAAATATTGATTACTTCTGTTTCGGCAGAAATCGGGCACTCCTAATTTAAGAAAATTAGCAAAGGTCATGCCGGACTTTTCCATGCATTTAACCAATTATTTGTTTTTTATTAGTGCAAAGATGTGTGACAACGATGAGGCTGGATGTTCTAAGCGCATCAGCGCTGAAGGAGAACTCAGACCTCCGAATAAACAATTGACATTCTGGGAGGCGGCCCAGCGGCTAGAAGACGATGAAGAATACCGTCCTTCGGAGAGCGAGGATGATGAGATGGAAGACGCGGAGGAAGAAGCCGAAGGAACGGCGGGTGATGAAACCACTGATGGCGGCGAGGGCACAGGGAGTGGTATCAATCATCCTAAGAAGAAGAAGAAGAAGCCGAAGGAACGACGCCCGAACACGGTCGGCACAGTCAGGGAGGAAATTACCGAAGTGAGCCCAACTGGGGTTCCTTTGGAGCCCGACCTTGTCGTCAGAGGGTACGGTGGGCAAGTGGCGGCGATCACCCGGACAACCATCTCAATATACACCGAGAATCTCCGGCATAAAGATAATGGCCACTTGCGCACACTCCTCTTCGAGAAGCTGCACGCAAGATACAAGTTCCCTGCTAAGTATCAGAACACAAATTATCATGGGAACGAAGTAAACAAATCCTCCCTCACAAAGATGAGCACCGCCCTGGCCAGCTGGAGAACCCGGATAAAGAAGAAGATCTATAAATAAGGCAAAAGTATCGAGGAGATCCAGAATATTGACCCGCAGATCACTGAAGATCAGTTCCGGGAGTTCAAGGAGAGGTGTGAATCCAAAAGAGCCCTGGCCAATAGTAATCAGGGAAAGGTGCTACAAGCGATGAATATAGGCCATCACCATCTCGGATCTGGTGGATACAGAACCACGGAGGCCAAATGGAAAAAGGAGGACGAAGAGTATAGATCTAAGGGGATAGAAAACACCTTTGCGAAATTCGAACCCGGGCAGGTTCGAAACTTCATCAGGGCCCGTTACCATGTGGACCAAAAAACCAAACAACTCACCGCGGATCCTGCGGTGAAGGAATTCAAGGAAATTGTGGTAAGTAATCTAATTACCGCGGATCAACTCGATTGCAATCTAATCGATAAAGTCTAGTTTCTAAACGATTTACTGTTACTTCTTCTGCAGGAGGAGGAAATTGTTGCTAGTCATGGATCCTGTGGTTCCTCATCCTGGTTCGACGCGCCACCGGTGGATAACCCTTTTAACATGGCGATGAACCGGGCCAAGAAAATAGAGCCGGTTACGAAGAAGCCGTCGTCGGCTGGCCGTCTGGCCGGCCTCGGGGGTAAGAATTGGGTGGATCATTTTGGTCCACCACCGAGGACGCATGTGGCGCCTTCGGGAAGGAGCGAGGAGGAAAACCGCGAGGTTCAAGAACTTAAGGAACAAGTGGCGCGGATCCCGTAGATCGTCCAAGACAACCTGGCAATCACCCTCACATCCATCCTTCCTACCTTGGTGGAGTCAATAGCGAACTGGAGTGCGGGTGGTCGAGTAGGGCCGCGCCTGATTCCAAGCATGGTCAGCAGCCACTCGAATAACGCGGCGACGACGAATTAGGCGAACTACGTGTTCGTGACTCCGCCCGCTAGCACCGCGGGGCTGCAAGTGTTGGTGACTCCCCCTGCCATCACCGCAACGCCGGCCATGTTGGTGTCCCCCCTGCCATCGTCGCGGCGGCACCAGAGCTCCAAGCACCCGGTAGGGAGAATACACCGGCGGCCAGCACCGCGCCATCAAGCAGCCCTTCCGTCTCTTGCACGCCCGTCACCGTATGCGGTGCCTCGACATTAGCCGATCTCGACGCCATCACGGTAAACAAATTGTTTTACCGCCTTTCACGCCATCTATTACTCTTATGGCATCTCTGACGACGCCGTACATGTTTTCCGCAGACGGATGTTCCTTGCACTCTCTTATGCTACGTGAACAACGAGCTGAGGGATGTTGCCAAGGGTACCATCGTTCAACCCTTGCAGCGCATGTTCCACTCAAGGCCGATGCCAGATAGCGTGCACAGGGTTAAAATTAGTCGGGTGCTAAGGGGCTGCGACGACCTGGAACCTCCCATTCAACCCCCAGGAGCGGATGAAGAAGAGCCGTCTATCCTCAGAAGTTGCTTCGGCTTATTCTTGCAATGGCCAAAGAGCATGACCCGTTTGGGTACGACGGGGTCCATCACGCCACAGACAACAGCACCGTATATCGTGCCAGCGACAAGCGGTGGCAAGCCCCCTTTACCGCACTCGCCGTCACCTCCACGCGGTGGGTCGGATGATCATGTTGATGATATGCACATGGCGCAGGATCCGGCCGAGGACGACGAAGACTGGAATGATCACTTCTTCAACACTCAGTTTAGCAACGAAGACCTAGCTGGTGGCCCCACAGAGAAAGCCACTATCACCAAGCGTCTGTTTGGTTCTCACGAGACGCCTCTAGCTTGCGCCTTTACAGAGCCAGCTGATACAACCAACCGGCCCTTTATTCTAAGTCCTAACACACTACATAGGGCGGCCGGTGCTCAGATTGCGGTGCCTGCCCGCTCTCCAAAAGGAAAAAAGGACAGGAAAAGAAAATCTAGCAGCTCGAGCTAGCCGGTGGCGTCAACTGCGAATCTGATCAGGTTTCGGGACGGGCCACCAAGACCCGAGGGTATTATGTGGAGGATTCATGTGGCGGGTGAGCCCATGCTACCTAAGAATTTGCGGAGGCTCGCCAGTTCGGAACTGTGGAGTGTGCATGACGGCGTGCTGACGATAGAGAGATGCCTTCTGGCGGAGATAGATCCCTCGCACCCGGTATTCGTGGTTAAGGTGCCACCAGTCTTGGGATTCGTCGACAATGCCCCTGCAGATCTGTTCTTCCTGCGGTTCGACGACAGCTTCAATATGTTCCACCTATACCCGCTACACTATACCATGGTCCGCCTGTTTTCTCTCAGCCTGGCCATGCAGATCATTAGAGAGAACACACCGAGCATCGCTATAGTGGACCTCTACTACATGCATGACGGCTGCTTGGGTTCCCCCGCTGAATGACGTATCGTGGACTCGTACCTAAAAATAATCCTCGTGGCGAACAAGACAAAGGAATACATTCTCGTGCCTTACTTTCCGAAGTAAGTCGTTATTCACTCGCCACCGTCGATTGGCTTTATTAGATTATCATCATTCTTTTTCCAACACATTCCATTTGAATTTTTTGCGCAGAGATGAACACCGCACGCTCATCTCCTTATCGCCGAAGCATTCCCACGCCACGTATTTTGACTCAGGGAGTCTAGAAAATAAGAAAAACTATGACAAGATCAAGGAAGTTCTGGATAATGCTCTCACTGGCTATGCCTCGACGTTAGGCACCACCTTCGTGCGTACGAAGGTCAAGTTCGGAAGGCACGTCTTCAACCACGTAACTGAGTTCCCCTGCGTGAAGCAGCCGGAAAACAGTAAGAAGGAAGCCTACTACGCACTCCATCACATGAGGGCGTTCCTACTAGATCAGCATAATTCTATGCTGCCAGATCATCTCAAACAGTGGGCCGAAGCAAAAGCCAAGATCACTGATTCAGATATTAGACAAGAGATGTATCGCATCTAGCAGCAGTTTGGGGCAATCATCTTTCGTGATGTCATGACTTCGGGGGGATCTTCTACGGAGGAAATATCCCGAATAACCGTGACATAGAAGATCACCTAGAGATGCAGAGTGACTATAGGAAGTTCATGACGAGACAATGCGTCCTCCCGTTCCCTAAGCCGAGCCAGAAGGCTTGATGTTGGCCTAGTTGTAGTTACAAACTATAGATGACCTTTGTGTGTGTGTGTGTGGACAAGTGTACACGCTACTACTTATATTATTAGGTTTATGAATTATCGCTTACTTCTTTTGCTTATTATTATTATATATCAATCAATGCTTGGTTTTTTTGCTTACTCTTTGGTCCTTTGATCACTTTGATCCTTCTTTTTTCCTTACTCTTTTTTCGAGAATAATACCGATGATTGAAATGTCGTGGCACACTATATATGTGAATGTGCTACAATGGGATTGTGAGCCTTGTGATATGCACAAGTCCAGGTCTTGTGCATCCTACTTGGCTCACGGTTCCGTCGTAGCATATTCCTGTGTCCAACGACCTATGAATATATATGGGGCATTCTTTTTTATTTACTTTGGTCTTTTTCGAGAATAATGCCAATGATTGAAATGTCGTGGCACAATATATATAGAATGTGTTCTGACGGATTGTGAGTTTGTGATATGCACAAGTCCAGGTCTTGTGCATCTTACTTGGCTCACAGTTCCATCGTAGCATATTCCTGTGTCTAACGACCTATGTATATATATAAGGAATTCTTTTCGAGTTACTTTGGTCTTTTTCGAGAATAATGCCGATGATTGAAATGTCGTGGCACACTATATATGTGAATGTGCTATGACGGGATAGTTAGCCTTGTGATGTGCACAAGTCCAGGTGTTGTGCATCCTACTTGGCTAACTGTTCCGTCATAGCATATTCATGTGTCCAACGACCTAGCTAGTTATATACGAGGCATTCTTTTCGAGTTACTTTGGTATTTTTCGAGAATAATTTTGATAATTGAAATACCGTGGCACACTATATATGTGAATGTGGTGCGATGGGATTGTCCGCCGTGTGCTATGCACAGGTCCAGGTGTTGTGTATCCTACTTGGCGAACAGTTCCATCGTAGCATATTCCTGTGTCAAACAACCTAGTTATATATGAGGCATGCTTTTTGAGTTAATTTGGTATTTTTTGAGAATGCCGATGATTGAAATGTTGTGGCACACTATATATGTGAATGTGCTGCGATTGGATTGTCCGCCTTGTGCTATGCACAGGTCCAGGTGTTGTGCATCCTACTTGGTGGACGGTTCCATCGTAGCATATTCCTGTGTCGAACAACCTAGTTATATATGAGGCATGCTTTTTGAGTTTGGTCTTTTTGATTTAGGAGTACTTTCTATAAGTGTATCTTCATATGCGACTTTAATTATACATGTTATTTTTCAATCACCGGTTAATTATTATTGTCAACTTGTAGATGACGTGGTACGTCGTGTACAAGGGACGGGTTCCCGGAGTCTACGATGATTGGGAAGACTGCCGGAGACAGGTGCACCGTTTCAGAGGCAATAGCTACAAAGGGTACAACACTATGGCCGAGGCAGAAGCTAGATACACGCGCTATCTAGCGGGAGTTAGGACGAGGAACCGGATGAAGACCTACACCTTCGTCACGGTGATCATGCTTATCTTCTTTGGTTGTTTATCCCGCGTTTGTGTCTAGCTAGTTTAGATGTCTAGGCGAGCTTCCGAGCTCTAACTTGTTCGAGACACATGTATTCGCATGTCACCAACTACTTTGTAACTTGATCTAAACAATGTATAACTTATGTATTCATGTATGGGACTTATCTATATGTATTTGTTTCAATCTTGTTTTGTGAATTGTGTATTTATATATATAACTGTATATCTTATATCTGTGTGTATATCTGCCTGTAATATTGTATATAATCTGTATTGTATATCATCTGGCTCTGAAATTAAAAAAAATACCCGTGGCGCACATGGCACAGCTTCTGTGGTGCACAGTGTCTAAAGCGCACCTGCGCAGGCTAGTGGCGCACTACCACATGCGCCACAGAAGATAAGTTTTGTAGCGCAGCTGGACAACTATCCGTGGCGCACTGGCATGTGCGCCACGTCTATCTCAAGACAACCGTGCGCGCAGGCGCCACGGCTGAGATAGCCGCGCTAGTGGCGCGGCGCGCCACGGATGGCTTTTCCACGTGCGCCACTAACGAGCGTTTTCCTAGTAGTAACCACGAGACCGGTAAGAAAGAAACCCTATCAAGATCATACCTTTGCCTTGCGCATATTCCACTTGATTATGATTTAGACGGTCTTATCCTTCTCAAGATGGAACACCTTTCTTGATTGCTCTTGTACGCACTTGCCTGATGAAGACTTACAAGTTACTCCCCTATACAACATGGGGAAACCTTTACTTTGACCTTTTCTTCATCGATCCATGATCACCGAGGATGGCAAGCTTTAAGCATGAGATCTTCATAGGTTTAACTCTCACATGACCAATCTGTGGATCACTCTTTGAACACCATGGTCACCACTTGATCCTCTTCACTTTCTTCTTCTCTAAACCTTGAATCCAACATATGGTTCAAGCATTGCCTATGGACAATTCCTACAAGTACAACTTGATACAAGCATTAGTCCATAGATATTGTCATTAATTACCAAAACCACACATATGGGGGCCCACATGTTCTTTCAATCTCCCCTATTTTGGTAATTGATGACAATCCATTTGAGAGGGTTTATATAAGGAATTTAACACATAAAATGGTAGAACCAATATCAAATACTACATAAGTATGTGATATTGGTACCACCACCATATATAGAGCAAACTCCCCCACAATCTATGCATGTGTGATGAACTTGAATTTCATTGCATATATTGCCAATCATTATCATTGGTGGAGTTTCCTCTATATATACCACATGCTAAGCAACAACAAAGATGCAAGAGCATGAAAGGCAAATGCTTAGAAACAAACTCAAGGCATAAACCATTTCCCTAAAACCCTCTAAAACTTCTCCCCCATTGGCATCGATTGACGAAATGGGTGACAAGTTCTAAAAGGCCAATATAGTGATAAATCCCCAAATGGTGTGCATTCGCACATATCCAATGATGAATACTTGGGAGGAAGTAGAACTATATGGAGGACCCAAAGATTGCCAAAAGAAAAAAAATAAAAGAAGAATCAACAAATGATGTAAGCAATCACAAGATCTGAAAAACCAATTGAAAGCAACAAAAGAGCAAAAGAATGTTTTTAAATAATAAATGGAGAAGCTCCCCAAGATTTGTGCACAATTTAAAAATAAATGCATTTAGAATACATAATGCATAAATATGGAATCCTTGCTCCCCCATAAACATTTAAGGCACAGCGAATGAGAAAGAAGACAAATGAGCATTATTAAATGAATTAGATGAGCTCCCCAAAGATAATGCACCAATTATGATAATTGCATTTGGGAACAAAGTGCATATTCATGGAATCCTCACTCATCCAACTCCATTTTAACAATACAAGGCATGAGAGAACAAATATGATAAGCACAAAGTGATGCTATAAATAAAATTAGGAAGCTCCCCAAGGTATGTGCAACATTAGGTTTTTGTATGTGAATACAATGTGCACAACATGGAATCCTCACTTCCTATATTTTACTTGTAAAACAGCTTTGTGCAAATGAACAAATACCAAGGCATAAAATTTGCAAGAAACAAATGGTTGAGCAATAAGTAAGAGACAACATATTAGCGGGCTCAACCACAAGGATGTGTGAGATGCATGACAAAGCATATTATAAGACTAGTACAAGGATGATCATTGCGTATCCACATAGTCTTCAATGAATGATATTGCTTAGTATGACCATACAACACACACGAAACAAGGAAGATATCAAGAAAAAAATGAGTAACCTCTTTCATGTGTATAAGTTTCTAAGTAGACAATCTTGCAAAGATATTGATCCACAAAGAAACATGTACACACAAAGTAGATACTTAAAATCAATAGAGAAATATATCCAAAATGAAGTCATGACAATACCAATAAGATTTTTATTGAAAGCATGGCCAAAAGGCTCAAATATCTTATTGTACATCGATGAGCTTCAACAACCAACACACCCCATACATGACAACTATCACCAAGGGAAAAGGAGAAAGTTGGAATATATGGAGAAAGGAAACAAGTATCACAAGGAGAAATCAACTAGCAAAATTTCACTATTGCACATGAGAGAAGATGAGGAAAAGATAGGCAATAAAATTGCTAGATTGACATATTTGGGATTGGTGGATCATATGCATGATTTTGTATAGTCCCAATTATATGCACTCATCTCAACTTATGCACATTTACAATAGAGAGTTCTTTTAATACCATGTCTAGAAATACAACAATAAATACAATAACAAGAATTCATGCCAAGATGCAACCTACAAAATGTTGGAAGTTGATAAATATGCATGAGCAAGAGATACTTGTTACCGAGATAAATTGGTAGGATGTAGAGGATAGGAATTCGTTGGTCATCCTACAGTTTGCCTCAAATTTTCTTGTAAGCTCTACTTCTTCAAAATCGAGAGACAAGCATCCAATATATCTCCAATGTACCTAAAACACAATTAAGTACAAAATGGTCCCCAAACTTATTGGGTCCAATGTAGTTAGTGCAACTACAATACATAGGAGAGACTCCACATAAATATGTGCATATTGATAAGAAATTGAATTTCATGCACAACTTAGCCGATGGTATTTGGTGGAGTTTTCCCTATATATTGTATCAAAGAAAGCAAACATTCCATAATATAAACATATAGTAAATATTCCTGCATGAGGCTTTCATGAACCAAAAAGGAGATACAATTTGAACAAAAGCACCAAGTAAACCGAGATGTCACACACAAGAGTGAGACATGACAAATGGTGTCCAAATTGTATCAAAGAACCAATTCAACACATGAAAGATTCACAATTTCAACAAATAAACTAGGAAAAATCCAAAGAGCAAAAGATATATAAGAACACAAATGCTCAAGGATTTATCTCATTCTAAAAATAGACAAAACATGAAACAAGGAATGAGACAAAACCAACTCCCAAAAAGAGCAAGGTTCCAACAAGAAACCAAACTCTCCAAACTTTTCATGATGGCACAAAATACCAAAACGAAAAGATTGAGCTTCCAAGCATATAAAATATGTATGGAACAAAACAGGAAGCATAAAAGGATTGTTCTAGATAATATAGGAGAGCTCACCCATAAGTAGTACATTATATATAATTTTCTTTTGAATACAAAATGTACACAAATGAGATCATCACTACTACCTATATTAAATAAAACACAATAGGATATCAATAAAATAAGAAGATTCATAATAGGCAAGTAAGGCATGGGAGCACACGAAACATTTACTTGGCCATAGATAGGACAAGATTAAGCAAGGGCCAACGTGAATATGATCAATAAATTCTACCATAAATTGAGTATTCATTGTCGAAGGACAAGAAATATTGGGTATACTTTTCCCAAGGTAGCTTGCATGGATATCCAAGATCATAGTCACAACAAGAAGCATATAACAAAATATAAGAATTACAATTGATGCTTCGAACAAGATTCTTGGTAGCTTCCAATAGTCACACAATCACTAGTGATTAGAGTAGCTTGAAGCAAATGGTTTCCATGAGTATATATATATATATATATCTAAATATGAGGAAACACATAACAAGAAACATTCTCACATACAAGATCCAAAATATGAGCAATAAAGGCATTCAGGCAAATTGGGACTTGTATGAGCAAAATGTGTCACATAGGAGTTAGCTAATTATCAATATCAATTCTAAGTGACACAACCTCGAATGTTCATATTTTCTAGGATTTTAATATGCACTAAGCATATGACTCCCCCATAATGTGATACTACCATGAAACCAACATGAGACAAAAGGATACAAATAGAGATAATTAATGGACCTTATAAAACTTAAATTTCTCATGAGAATTATACAACATAGAGACTAGACAATAATCCAATATAAATACTAGGTGGTATTACTCATGTACACACAATTTTATGATTGTGGAATGCCCAAGCATAACACTCCCCTAAAATGGGAAAATCCATTAATCTCTCACAAGAGCCAAATAAGATACCAAATGTAACCAAGTAAGGCTCAAACACAAGAAGCACACATACATGATGTGCCACCTAATCATACACAAATATGCTTGATACCTCAAGATAATTAGGTGGAAAGCACAACATGTACAAAAGCATGGAAGATACAAAACCAACACATGCACAAGAGGGCGAGTAACTTTCAATGTAATGAGTTAAGCATATGTTACCGCAAGAAGGAACATTGGATATATAACATAATCATCATAATCCAAATGGCTTGGTTTGACACAAATAATTGATGAAGATCCCTCAATTCTTCATAATGTAACCAAGTCTCCAATGCCCTCCATCAATACCTATTGATCAAGTTTTGGCTTGTTGGTCCCTAACCAAGTTGGGTCCTAAGAGGTTAGTCACAATAGGCTTGACAACCCAAATGGTTCTTTTCTTGAACCCACATTGAACACCAACAAATTTGGCAAACACATTGCCAACCTCATCCTTACAAAGAGAATAAGCATCATCCATAATGATAGGGTTGGATGAGGAGATACCAATAGTCCATGAGGAAGAGATATGCCCTTTTGCACGACATATGTAGCAAGTTCTTCTCTTGCCATCTTTCTTCTTACGTGAAGCCACAACTCGAGGAAGAGCTTGAGTGGTCCTCTTAGGAAGAGGCCCATTAATGACTTGAGGTGGAGCTTGAGGCCGCTTCCCTTGTTGCTTCACACTAAAAGGCTTTTTCTTCAATGGGCAAGATCTAACATGGTACCCTTCTTCCTTGCACTTGAAGCAAACAATGTTGGCCGGATTCTTGACTTGATCTTGGCCATTCTTTTTTTGTCCTTGTGCTTCAACTTGATAGTGGACTTGTTCTTGATATTGCAGTTGAATCCAAGCCCACTCTTGTCATTTGGGGATTTTTGCACACTCAAGATTTTGTTGAGTGTGACCTTCCCTTGATGACCTTTTTTCAAGTCATTCTTCAAAGAAGTGACTTGAGCCTTGAGCCTTTTGATTTTCTCTACATGGTTAGTTTTAATAAAAATACTAAGTAGATGCTACATTGTTAGAGCAACAAGGCATGGAATGTAATTCATCACGAGATATAGAATGGTTGTGACATGATGAATTACAAGGATTAGCACATGACAATACTATATGCATAGCAGACGTTTATACTTATATATCTTTATTTCTTAGAATGTAAATGAAAATTTAATTAAGAGAAGCAAGACTGCAAGAGCTTCCTAGGGGCTCAGGAGCTAAAACTATGATACATGCAAAATATATTTAATGATATGGTTCGTGCAAAGGATCAGAGATCTCCGAAGCGTCTTTTAGAAGCGTCTTTCATATGTTCGTCGCCGGGATGCCCAAAAATCAACCTTGATCCGGTGTGCTGGAATACGCATATGTATCTGCTCCATGCTGCTGTTTCTGCTGACATGGGAAGTTGGAGATACGTACGTACATACGCACGCTTTAGACGTACGGCGAGTTTTAGAGGAAGTCACGTGCGAGGAGCGGATCCAAACCGAAAGAACCTCGAACAAAATCATTAAAGCCTGGATCAACTCACACTCAAGACCCATCATACAGCTCGCCGAAATGATCAAAATAAAACAACCGAAGGGAACAAGAAAGCGGCTCGCTGGAATGCTCGAGATGGATAGATTGCTTGCGGAGCATGAGCAGAGGTGCTCCATCCCGGAAGCAGCGCCGTGTTGGTTGGGCTGGGCTGGGCGGGCATCCTCCTTTGCCGTCATTTATTGCATGCATGCCGAAAGCGGGGCCTTGCCTGCTGGGTCCCTGTCCATGCCGATGCCGGGTTGTTCGACGCCACCGCTCGCCTAGTCGCCTGCCCACCATGAGCCAAGCCAAGCAAGTAGCTTTCCCTTTCATAAAGGACGGAACAAAACGGAGAAAGAATCGGTGAGGTGAGGAAGGCTGCGAGGTACGTGGCCGGTGGTCAGAAATGAGTTTCTAGCATGCACGGTAGGTCAAATGTATACATGCATCATTGATTTTCTCTTCTTTGAAATTTGTACATGCAAAAATATTTTTGCATGCATGTGGTACAATGATTTGACTGGTCACACTCTCTTCCATCAATTAATCCACCAATTTATTTTCCAAGCCGAAATTTAAAACGATCTTGTACGGTCGAATAATATTCAAAATAACAATCTGTTTGAACATGTGTTTTTATTTTGATGATATCTTTTGAACAAATCTAAAATTAATAAAATTTAATAATACAAAATTCAAAACATAATGAAACGCAATAATTCACAATAGAACTTAATGAAACAGTATTAAAGTATTCGCCATCGTATACATTTGTGCTATGTGTCTAACATAAGTTTAGAGTTTAGTGAAATAAAAAATTACGAAATTTAGAACATAGTGAAACATACTACTCCCTCCAATTCAAATTAGTTCACTTGGTTTTGTCTAGATTTGGATATATCTAACACTAAATCAAGTTTAGATACATTTGAATCTAGACAAATCTGTTCAACTAATTTGGGTCAGAGGGAGTATTTCAGAAGAGAATTTCACTCGGTGTCATAAAGTTGTACTGCAAAGTTTCATTAGATTTTTCAATTTTAAATATTGTTAAAATATATCCAATATTAGTCTTATTTTAAAGCTTTTTTCGGTAGGATTTTAGAGTGTTGTTGTACTTCATTAGCCATGGAAGCACGTTAGGAGCTGCTGGGGGAGCGAGATGTATGAGAATTCTATTTTAATGATGCATGGAGCTAGCATCGGTTCTGTGTTGATTATATAGGCTGATGCCCGGCATAAATATAGAAGAGGTTACAACGATCGTAAATCTGATAAGAAGAGAGAGATAAAGAGATATCGACACTAGTAGGAAAAAGCTCATCAGTGGCTCATCATTTTTCAACTTCTGTAGCGTATATGAGATGCGTCATTGTTATCACGCCACTAAACTATAGTTCTGTGGCGCATTTCAAAATGCGCCACAGAAGTTGAAAATTTTCAGTGACACATTTCTCACATATGCGCCACAGTAGTGTTTTTTCAAATTTCAAAAAAAAGGCGGGCTAGATCTAAAACTTATGTGGCGCATATTGCCAATATGCGCCATGGATTTTTTTTTCAAATTTCAAAAAAAAACTAGCCAGATTTGGCCGGAGGTGGGGGTCACCGGAGGAGGTCTAGTCCGGAGGTGGAAGGAGGAGGGGGTCGCCGGAGGAGAAGTAGTAGTAGTAGTAGTAGTAGGAGGAGGAGGAGGAGGAGGAGGGGGTCTCCGGAGGAGAAGGAGGAGGGGAGGGGGTCGCCGGAGGAGGAGGTAGCCGAAGGTGGTCGTCCTCATCGTCAGAGGAGCTCACCAGGGTAGAGGAGGAGGAGGAGGAGCTCACCGGGGTGGAGGAGGAGGAGGGAGGAGCTCACTGTGGTGGAGGAGGAGGAGGAGCTCACCGGGGTGGAGGAGGAGGAAGAGGAAGGAAGGAGAAGGGGAGAATAAGTGGAGGGAGGAGAAGTGTGTATGAGAGGAAGAGGTGAAAAGGAAAAAAAGAGAGGGAGAAGGGGCGACGGGATACAAATTTCGAATCCTGCCCAAGACTTCTATGGAGCATATAGGAGAAATGTGTCACAGAAGTTTCTGCCTCTTTTTATTTTTTTGCAGGAAAAAATCTTCTTTCTACCATAACTTTTTACTCTTTTCGAATTTGGAGAGTCTGTAAAATCTTCAATGGCTTCCAGCGGTTGAAATCGAGTAGGAAATTTCGAGACGATCATTTTGATATATTAAACTTTTTTCTGACATCATATGCAAAAATTATGACCGTTTTAATGTTCCATGGCATTAATTTTGCAAAATACATCAAAATTCATGTTTTTCAATTTTCCCTACAACTATAGCCCAAAATATAACTACATCTCAAAGGAATTATTTTTTTGATTTTTTTATCATTTTCGTTTATTTTTTACAAAAATTAAAAGGCGACCCCAAGGGGGTGGGTGGGATCTGGTTTTCCATATCACAGAAGTTACAACTGAATTCTGTGCTGGGACCTACCCTCACTTCAATGGCGCAGATGGACACATATGCGCCACAGAAAATGAGGGAGCCCAACACCGGTGCCAGGTCCTACCAAACTTCTGTGGTGCTTTGTTTTCCTATATATGCCATAAAAGTATGAAGATTTCTATGGCGCATTGCCTGAAATGCACCACTGGAGTTTAACTGTGGCGCATGGTCACACATATGCGCCAAAAAAGATGCTTCTATCTATAGCTGGTTTCCTAGTAGTGCGATCTAATCTTCATAAATAGATTAGATCATTTACAATACAAAAGGGAACAACTTCTATCTGTAACTTTGTACGCCAGTTAACGGGACAACCTTGCTCGTTAACACCCCTCCTTAATCACAACATTTTCTTAGGTTGAGATTGTGCTTGAATTCTTCAAGTTGCAGAGCTGGTAGTGCCTTGGTAAAGCCATTTGCTACCTAATATTTTGAGGGAATAAATCTTATCTCTAGTTGTTTGATTTCTACTCTTTCTCTTACAAAATGGAAGTCTATTTCAATATGTTTAGTTCCTGCATGAAATTTAGGATTAGATGAAAGTTAAGTTGCACCCATATTATCACACCACAAACATGAAGTTTTGTGCCTTTTTATTCCGAGTTCACCTAACAAGGATTCAATCCAAATGACTTCCGCGGTAGCATTGGCTAGAGATTTATATTCTGCCTCTGTACTTGATCTTGACAGTGTTGCCTGTTTTCTATCACTCTAAGAAATCAGGTTAGGTCCAAAATAAACACAAAAACCTCCTGTGGATATCCTGTCATGTACAAAAACCTCTGTGGATCTCATTTTTCTTAAGAAGATAAATCCAAACAAACTTACTAAAATCATCAATAAAACTTACATAATATGTTTATCGCCCTACAGAACTTGGCGCAGAGACCCAATCATCAGAGAACACAAGTTGCATTGGGGCAGTGGATACACTAGTGGATCTTACATAAGGCAATTGATGATTTTTGGTTCTTTGGCAAGAATCACAAATAGACTCACTACTAGATTTATTTGAGAAAGGAAGATGATGTCTACTAAGTGTTGGAGATATGCCCTAGAGGCAATAATAAAAGTGGTTATTGTTATATCTTCGTGTTTATGATAAATGTTTACATTCATGCTACAATAGTATTAACCGGAAACATTAATACTTGTGTGATTTGTAAACTAATTTAGAGTCCTTAGTAAAGCCTCTTTAATAATACTAGCTTGTTGGTTAATAGATGATCGTGGTTTATCGATCATGAACATTAAGATGTTATTAACAACAAGATCATATCATTAGGAGAATGGTATGATGTACATACTCCTATAGATAAGCATAGCATAAAGATCAAGTCATTTCAATAGTTCATTTGCTATAAGCTTTCTGATACATAGTAACCTAATTCCTTCGACCATGAGATCATGCTAATAACCATCACCGGAAGGATGCTTTGATGACATCAAACACCACACCGTAACTGGGTGGCTATAAAGGTGGCATTTAGTGTTCGGAAAGTATGGGTTGAGGCACATGGATCAAGAGTGGCATTTGTCTATCCATATGACGGATAGATATACTCTGGGCCCTCTCGGTGGAATGTCATCCAATTAGCTTGCAAGCATGTGTCTGGCTCACAAGGTATCACATATCACGGGAACGAGAAAAGAGTACTTATCGGTAACGAGGTTGAACTAGGTATGCAGAGATACCGACGATCAAAACCTCGGATAAGTAAACTATCGTGAGACAAAAGGAAATTGGTATCGTATGTAAGTGGTTCATTCGATCGCAAAGTAATCGTTGAAATATGTGGGAGCCATATGAATTTCCAGATTCCTCTATTGGTTATTGATCGGAGAAGTGTCTCGGGCATGTCCGCATAATTCACGAACCGTAGGGAGACACACTTAAGGATTCGATGTTGTTTAGTAGATATGAAATGTTAATAAGGGATACCGAATGTTGTTCGGAGTCTCGGATGGGATCCGGGATATCATGAGGAGATCCGGAATGGTCCGAATAATAAGATTCATATAAGGAAAGTCCGATTCCGGAATTCGGGAAACATTTCGATGTTTTCATCAGAGAGGTTCTAGAAGGTTCTAGAAGGTTCACCGGTCCGGAAGGAGAATGGTCCATGAATGTGTCATGGGTAAGTGGAATGATTAGATCATATCCTAGGTCACTTGGTGTGGTCATTTGTGAGAGAGAATTAAATCTCTAAATTAAAAGTCAAACGGGAGGTTTGAAAAGTCAAACTGGAACAATAATTTCCTAGTGGAAGTAGGAGAGAGTCCTTCCAACTTGGGTTTGGAAGTGGATTCAAACTCACCTCCCAAGGCTTCCTGTCATAAATAGAGGGAGGGTGACCCAGGACCAAGCCCAAGTCCCTCTCCACCAAGCCGTCGTCTTGCCGCTACCCCCGCTGACGCCGCCGACCGCTGTTGCCGCCCTAGCTGCCGACACCTCCTCCTCCCGATCTTCTAAACCCTAGACCACCGGAAACCCTAGATCCACCATAACTCGTGACCGGCTTAGGCGAAGCCTGCGGGATCTTCCTCTACTTGACACCACGCCATGCCTGCCGGAATCGCATGAGGAGAACTACAACCTCCGCCGCCTTGGAACAAGGGAGAGGAAGGTCTTCATCGAGTACCGAACGGTGACCGATCATGGAAGCTGCCGAACACTGCCGGAAGGATCGTCTACGTGATCTTGAGATCGGCAAGTGTACGACTACATCACCCACGAGAATCTGCTCTCGTTAACCGCTTTGAAATCTTCGAGGGTGAGTTCTTCTATCAACTCGTTGCTACAATCTAGTAGATAGATCTTGGCTTGTTTGTGTGCATGCGGTAGAAATTTTTTGTTTTCCATGCTACGAACCCCTACAGTGGTATCAGAGCCAGGTCTATATGTAGATCTGTTGCACGAGTAGAACACAATGGTCATTGTGGGCGGTGGTGCTTTTATTATCAATTGTTTTTTGTGTACTATGCATCTTACGGTATGATGGGATGAAGCGGCCCGGGCTAACCTTACATGATATCGTTCATGAGACTTGCTCCACGCTTAACATGCAACTTGTATTGCATAAGTGGCTTTGTGGGTGTCTGTCTCTCCCATCATAGTATAGATTCAATTTACAACGGGCACTTGATAGTTCAAACATCAACGTTGTGGTTCTTGTTCGTAAGTTAGAACGACACTTATTGAAAGCCCCAAACCACGTAAAATATGCAAAAAAAATTAGAGGCGTCTAACTTTGTTTTGCAGGGGTGTGTTGTGATGTGATATGGCCATGATTGTGATTATATGTGATGTATGCAATGATCCTTATTGTAAGTTGGCAACCGGAAGGATCCATATGGTTGTCTTTTAAATTCTGTTAAGACCTGCGTGTCTATTCAAAGTAGTTGTAATAGTTGATGCTGGGCGACAACCATAAAGCGGCGCCATTGACCTTGACGCCATACCGGTGATGATGGAGATCATGTTCGTGCTTGAAGATGGAGATCGGAAGCACAAATAAGAAAGGCCATATCATATCACATATTATGAATTGCATGTGATGTTAATCCTTTTATGCATCTTGTATTGCTTAGTTCACGACGGTAGCATTATAAGATGATCCCTCAAGCACACAATTTCAAGTTTTAAAGTGTTCATCCTTAGTAAGCACCGTTGCTAAAGCTCGTTGTTTCGAAGCACCACATGATGATCGGGTGTGTTAGATTCTGCGAGTGTATACAACGTGAGAAAGCCAGATCTGCTCATGCGGAATCTAAGGTTTGATCTTGACGAGCCTAGCATGTACAAACATGGTCTCGGAACACGGATCACTGAAAGGTAAAGCATGAGTCATATGGTAGATATGATGAACATGTTGATTGTTCGCCATTAAAGCTACATCAACTCTCGTGATGATCGGTTTTGATGTGGTAGATTTGGTTCCTGTGATCACTAAAACAATGTGAGGGATATTGTTTTGAGTGGGAGTTCACCTAGATTAATTTAACTATTAGTTAGAACTCAATTTGTCATAAACTTAGTCTAAACTATTGCAAATATGTTGTAGATCAATGGCGGCCCCTACCATCAATTTTAGTGCATTCCTAGAGAATGAGAAGTTGAAAAACAATGGAAGCAACTTCGCGGATTGTTTCCGCCATTTGAGGATTGTCCTCAATGCTGGTAATTTGACCTATGTGCTGGATGCACATGGTGACTTTGCGGTGATGCTACCGATGAGGTAAAGAATGTTTTCCTCGCTCTAAGAATCGAGACTCCATAGTTCCGTGTGCTATCTTGTATGGTTTGGAATCGGAGCTTCAGGAAAGGTTTGAGAACCATGACCCACATGATATTGTCCATGAACTCAAAATGATATTTGAGGCTCACTCGGCAGTTGAGAGTTATGAGGCTTCTAAAAAGTTCTTTAACTGCAAGATGGAAGATGGCAGCTCCGTTAGTGAGCACGTGCTTAAAATGTCTGGGCACGCAAGAAAGTTTCAAAGCTTAGGTATAGTGATTCCTAATGCTTTGGGGATTCAACGTGTCCTCCAATCACTACCACCAAGTTACAAGAACTTTGTGATGAACTACAATATGCAAAACATGGACAAGTCGTTGCCCGAACTCTTCTCCATGTTGAAGTCTGCAGAAGTGGAGATCAAGAAAGAGCACCAAGTGTTGTTGGTCAATAAGACCACCAAATTCAAGAAGCAAGGAAAGTCTAAGAAAAAAGGAAACTTCAAGAAGGGCGGTAAGAAAGTTACTGCGCCGGTGAAGAAGACCAAGGCTGGGCCTAAGGCTGATACTGAGTGCTTTTACTGCAAGGGAGAGGGTCACTGGAAGCGGAATTGCCCAAAGTACTTGGCGGATTTGAAGAACGGCAACATCAAAAAGAAAGGTATATCGATATACATGTTATTGATGTGTATCCCACTAGTACTCATAGTAGTGCTTGGGTATTTGATACTGGTTCGGTTGCTCATATTTGTAACTCGAAACAGGTGCTGCAGAATAAACGGAAGCTAGCAAGGAACAAGGTGACGATGCGCGTTGTAAATCGATCAAAGGTTATTGTGATCGCGGTCAGCACGCTACCTCTTCATCTACCATCGGGATTAGTTTTATACTTAAATAATTGTTATTTGGTGCCTGCGTTGAGCATGAACGTTATATCCGGATCATGTTTATTGCGAGACAGTTACTTGTTTAAGTCCGAGAATAATGGTTGTTCGATTTATATGAGTAATATGTTTTATGCACATGCACCTTTGATAGATGGTCTATTCTTGGTGAATCTTGATTGTAGTAATACACATATTAATAACATTGAAGCTAAACGTTTGAAATTGAGAGATAACTCGACCTATATGTGGCACTATCATCTTGGTCACATTGGAGTGAAGCGTATGAAGAAACTCCATTCCGATGGACTTCTTGAATCACTTGATTTTGAATCACTTGAAAGATGCGAAGCATGTCTGATGGGTAAAATGACTAAGACTCCTTTTTCTGGTATGATGGAGCGAGCTACGGACTTACTGAAAATCATATATACCGATGTTTGTGGTCCAATGAGTGTAGCATCGCGCGGTGGTTATCGTTATGTTCTTACCTTCACGGACGACTTGATTAGATATGAGTATATCTATTTCATGAAACATAAGTCCGAAACTTTCAAGAAGTTTAAGGAATTTCAAAGTGAGGTAGAGAATCAATGTAACAAGAAGGTTAAATTTCTATAATCTGATCGTGGAGGTGAATATCTAAGTTATGAGTTTGGCGAGAATTTGAAGAAATGCGGAATACTTTCACAATTGACACCACCGGGAACACCACAACGTAATGGTGTGTCTGAACGTCATAATAGAACTCTTTTAGATATGGCTCGTTCTATGATGTCACTTACAGATTTACCGCTATCATTTTGGGGTTATGCATTAGAAACAGCCACATTCACTTTAAATAGGGCACCATCTAAATCCGTTGAAACGACACCGTATGTGACGAGGTTTAATCTCGTCAATGCCCATTGTTATGGACTTGGGTTTTGGAGAAGATGGGGATTTGGAGATCGTAACGTTAATGGACAAGCAACGTGGGACACGAGATTTACCTAGGTTCAGGCCCCCGGAGGAAAACCCTACTCCTGCTTGTCTACTCTTGATTACGGCGGAACCGAAGGTTACAGGGTGCGCAGATTCGATCTGGCGTGGAGGTGTGTGCGAAAGTATGAGTCGAGAGATCTAGGACGTGCCCTCCTGGCCTTTATATAGACTTAGGTAGGTCCCGCATAGTCCTAGTCGGTTCTGAGTTCTAGGGTTTTACCCCTTTGAATTTCCTATCTATGCTAGTCTTGGTCTCCAAGGATCCGAAGGCGTCATGGGCCTTGGCCACCCGAAAATCTTCATGGGCCAGCGTATATCTGCTGTGGGCCTTCCTTGGGATGGACCAGGTATGCTGAAGTCGTGTACCCGTAGGGTATAACCATGTCAAGAGTTCTCGGTGATCATAATCATAGATTCGGCTGAGGACTCTTCCATCTTTCGGGTGCAACTATGTATTAATAGTATATGTGTGTGTGTGTAGGGATTGTTGACGCGTGTGCCTGACTCACCTGACGGATCGTGGTCGCTAACTCTTAGGACGAAACAACACGATCTTCTTCAAGTTCGAGTCCCTCAACTTGAACCTGGAACATATGCTGGGGTAATTCGACTCAGGCCGCGGAGGACTTACAGGAGTGGAATTCCAGTGATTTTAATTAATGTACCCTACGCGTCCGTCGGGATTTTTCATCACGCCTGTTGACATGGATTTGTAGTGGCGCGGTCATGTATCGTTGCGTGCCGCCGATGATATCTGCGGTCTTATCTTTGTCGTCGACAGCATCCGAACATTTGTCACCACGGAGGTGTTTCGTGGCCAAGGAGATTGTCCTCACTCAGCGCTTGTTGGGGCAGAGATGCCAAAAGTTTTTGCGTTGATCCGAAGATCGCAATCGAAGAATTCATAGGGTGCGACAGCCCCTATGGGAGTAGCCCAGTGTCTGCTCGAGTCAGACTCGGCGAGACTTTAGTTCAATCATTGTTCAGTTGTTAAGTCCGTAAGACTCAAAAAAATTCGGATGCTTAAATCCATCCTCCCTATGGGAGTAGCCCCCGATTCCGTAGTGGAGTCGTAGACTCGACGTAGGACTCGAATAAAATACTTTGTCGTTATTCATCCTCCGGGTGCGCGGCCAGCGCTCCTGATAGGAGTAGCCCCCGAGTATTTAGTCGAATCGAAGATTCGAGTGAGTACTCTTAGCTGTGGAGCCGAAGAATTGTAGTTGGTGCTAGTATAGCTTTTGATGACATCAGTGCTGACGATCGATGACCTCAAGCGTCTGCTACGCCAGAGATGACTTGACTGGACGGACGTGGGTCCCACTTGCTAACTTTGAATTGACCGGTCATGCGCGGCGTGGAGATAATTACGGCGTCTCCTCGATTTTCGCGCGTAGTGGACGACATGGCAACGACGATTCGTTGTGATGTTGACACGTGTACGGTCAGATCTGCTGTTGGCGTTAGGTCTTATGGATGGACGGCTGTCGTTCGTCGTCTTCGTTGTTATAATCATTGGGGGAAACCGTGGTTTGTTTTCACCGCACCAGTTCTTGTGTTCACTGCCTCCTTGTGCTCGAGCGATTCTTGCTTGCCGATTTCCTTCCACATTTCCTGTTCTTTCTACGTTTCACCGCGCCGCGCCAGAGCGCAATGGGGAAACCAATTAAATCTTCATCTGCGGTTGGGACCAGCCGCCGGAGGAAAGAAGGGCACCGCCGCTACTCGTCACCGATGGTGGCGGCGATCGAGACGCGAGAGCGATCTCGCAGCCATGAGCGGGCCTGATCCGCAAGATAGGGAGGCCAAACTCCCGCAATGAGGTAATTCCCGCCCCCATCCGGTATCGGGTTATGTTTCTCGCCTTCTTTGCGTGGGTTTTATTTTTCGTCCACGACTTCCTTCGTGGATCGCTCTTCTATGGGATTCAGCTTCATCATCTCTCCCAATTCTCTTCTCCACATTGCGGTTTTATCACTTTTGCAGTGGCTTGGCATTGAGTCACTTTGGCCTCTTCTTCCTAAGCTCTATTCCGTGAAGAGGCAATCTGGTTCGGATGGTGTGTATCCCATTGGGGTTTCATCATCTCCTTAGTCCCAATCTGCTCTTCTTTTCCTTTTCCATGTCCGAATCTGTCAAGATCTTGGTGGAGGCGATGGTTTTATATCCGACCAGAGTGCCCGGGTAAGATTTTGGTCTTGTTCCCTTTGACCCCTCCCAAATGATTGAGCGAAAAAGGTCTTGGAAAAACCAAATCTTGGACGGTGAGGTGGCGGAGATAGAGGCCCTTTACCGTCGGGTGGAGGATCTCCAGCTGATTCCGGAGAAGGAGGTGAACAGCGTGGACATCATCCGGACTTTTCTTGAGCGTCGGGTGCAGCCTCTCCAAGCGGGGGCGCACCCGATGTTTCTTTATTCTGGGCGCCGTGATCCGAGGAGGGTTTAGGTTGAGAAAATGTCCGAGGGGGATCTTGACAAGGCCCTTCGCGCGCTGCTGAAGTTCAAAGCCGGAGAAGAAATCCCGGGGAAGTCGCTAACTCCTCCATTTTCTTCGACGTTGGTCGTACCGCAGGTGTAGATTTGTGCACGTAGTGCTTTTTGTCGGCTGTGTTTTTATTTCCTTTGTTTGCTAACAAAGTTACTTCTGATTTTGCAGAGCTTCAAAGTGTCGGGCATGGTACCGCCGTTGCCCGAAAGGTATCCGAATGCCCCGGATAATGAAGTGGTTTATTCCGTGTCCGAGCTACCGTCGGCGCGATCTCCGGCGGAGGATGCCGACGAGTCGAGTGAGGACCATACGCGAAAACAGTCACGGAGCTCCAGCGAGTCTTCGGATGCCTCGACTCCTCCGACTCCCAGAAACCCTCTGGGCCTTGAGCGTCATAGTGGTGGTCATGGAGGTTCTACTTCTCCAATTCCTGCCATTCCTGTGCGGGCTGTAGCGCCGCACCCGCCAACGAAGCGGAAGAAGGAAGATAAAAAGGAGGAGAAGAAGGAAGAAAAGAAGTAGGAGAAGAGAGCCCGGAGGACTCCTCCTGTCTTTGACCTGAGCTCACTGGTCTCGTAAGTTTCTTGCTGTACTATTGTCCTTTTTCCTTCATGATTGTTGTGCTTGTGCTTATTTGTTCGTATGCAGGCATTCCTCCCACGATTCCTCCAGTGGTGGTGCGCGGGAGATGACGGGGGATTCGAAAATTGCGTCTCCTCCTCCTCAGACGGTGGCGACCTCGGGTGGCGCGGCTCCGGATCCTCCGTTGCAGGAGGTGCAGGTGGTTGCGCTTCAGAATTTCGCAGGCGGTCCTTCGGAGTCACCATCAGAGCATGTAAGTTTTTCTGCTTCATGTCGAGGGGGAGCCCCCGAGTGTCTTTGTGTGCGAATTTTGTTTTTACTCCTTTGTGTTGGGCGTAGCCCCCAAGCCCTTTCTTCGCTATTTCTTTTCTTCACCTTTTGTGCAGAGGCCAAGCGGTGCAGAGCGCTGGCTGGAGGCGAACCTTCGGCAGCTTAAAGGTATCTATCTGCCTTTTAATGCCTCTCTTATTTATCCTGGTCCTGTTCTTTGACACTTGCTTGTCTTGAATGCAGAGGATCATAACAATTCCCTCCGTGAGGTAGACGCTCTCAAAAAGAGCCTTGGTCAATCGGGAAGGCAAGCCGCTGTTACGCGAAGAACGCCCGAGCTAGAGCTGACTAAGGCAGCCAAGCGAAGGAGCGTCTCAAGCAGAGGCCGCAGATCGTGAGGAGCAGGCCACCGCGGCGGCTGCTCGTGAAAGAGAGGTGGCGAAGCTCATGGCTGCTGCCAAGGCTATTTCGGTGAGTGCTAGTTTTGTACTTGTTTTTCTTGGTCTTCTTCGTGCTTTTCTTCATGCTTTCCTTCTTATTTTTTGTCTCAGATGCCGCAGGCATCGAGTTCGACCGCGGTGCTCTAGAGCATGGTAATTCCACTGTGGCGGTCGAAGACCGCTGCAGCACCGTCGTCAACTCCCTTGCCAAGGCGAAAGAGGTCCTTGGTCGCTTCTACAAGGAGCTTGTCCCGAAGGGCGCAGCGCTTGATGATGTGGATGCTCTGGCGGAGGCTTTGTCAGGCCGCGCGCATAAGCGCAAGCGTAAGGGCATCGCCGTCCGGCTGGGCGGCGATGGCCTTGGCCGGAGCGGAGCTGGATTCGCCTGATCACCTCTCGGATGCCGACGGCCGCGGATGGATCCGAGGTAGCCTTTGCTGCCTATTCGCTCGCGTTTATATGGGCCCAAGCTCATTGATTTGTCTGAGTATGCATCGGCGCAGGGCGGCCAAAGCTAGGCAGTCTGGCTCCGAGGCGACTCAGGGTCCCGCATCTTAGGCATAGTAGATGTAGGGAAGTTTGTAGTCTACTTTTGTTGTAAATATCTTGAAGAACAGCATCCGTGTGCCATGTAGTGGCCTTATATATTTAATGAATTCCTCTGAGTTGTGGCTTATCATTGGCTGAATGTCTGTGTTCCTTTCTTTTGCTGCTGCTCTAGGTTCCTTCGGGTGCTGATCCTATTGACGCCCCATCCGCAGTGTCGTTGCGACCATCCTTGGATGATTCCTCGCAGCTCACTTTCCTTCGGGATCGTGTGCGTAGTCTGGAGAGGGAGTTGCTCGGGTTACGTGGTCATGCCAACGTTTGGAAGTCCAAAGCGGATTGTGGTGCAGCCAGAGAGGATTACTTGATGGCGGAGCTGGTTCGGTTGTCCGAGCAGCTGCAATGTAAGTTGTTCTTTGGTTCGAGCTGTAGCTCGGTTCTTCGAATGAGCCTGCTGGCTTTACTCTTATTTTGTGCGATTGTGGCAGGTGCGAATCTTGCTCCGAGGGAGGAAAAGGAGCGTGTCGCTGTTCGGGTCAATTGCTTGACTCAACAGGACATGGAGGTCGGCGGCTTCTTCTGGATGGATCGTGATCACGCCATAGCTCTGGCGACGGTGCAGGATCGGGTTCATCAAGTTTCGCCTGTGCTTCGCCAAGTGCAGACATCGCTTGCCTCGATGCAGCCTGTCATGTTCCCTTTGGATGCCGTACCGACAAGCCTTGCGGGTCTTCTGTCGATGTTTCGGAGCGTAAGCAATGTCAAGGAGTTGGTGCGGCAGCAGCTTGTCGTAGGAGTGAAGGCTGCTTTGTCTCTTGTGAGGCTGCACCGGCCTGACGTGGATTTGGCTGCTGTGGCCACTGGGCCACCTCTTCGCCCTGATGGTGGCGAGTGGGACATGCGTCCGCATTACACGGTTGTAAGGCAGTATGCCGAACAGATTATAGATTTGTTTGAGCAGCGTGTCCAGATTATTCTTCAACATAGGTAGTACCTGAAAAAGGGAGAGATGTAAAATTTGTATATTTCGGTTGGGCGTGTTGTGCCCTTTGTTGTAAAGGTTTGTTTGTTTGTGAGCACGCCGTGCTTTGATTGAGTACGTGTCCTTTTCGTTTGCCTGACGTTGTCAGCTACTCAGGTGTACACGTTTGTTGGTCCCCAGTCGATGAAATCGTGAGGTGGGGAAGCCCCAGTGCGTTGTAGCATGTAGTATAGTTGCAGAAAATAGTGAACCAAGTTTTGGGGCGGACACTTAGCTTTATTTATATCGTAATGGAGGAGGTACATTGTTCGGTGAAGAGCCTTGGCTGGAAGCCTTATTGAAAGTAAAAGGGGTAGGTTGTTACGGATAGAATCATCGCGAAGTGCGAGATATTCCATGGGTTGGAGTATGCGACTCCGCACTCCACGTGCTTGAGGCAATAGGCGCCACCAGGATGACTTCGTGATGACATAGGGTCCTTCCCATGGTGACTGAATTTATTGGCCGCTTTTGCTTGAGTCGCAAGACGAGGTCTCCTTCGAAAGGACCTTGGGCGCGGCCGTGGTAGTTGCGGAGACTCACTGGTACACCGCTGATCGAAGCTCTGCTATATCCCGCTTCGTCGAGTGTGTCGACAGAGTCTTCAAGTGCAACCGTGGATTCGGCTCATTGGCGGCGACCGTGGGGCCTGGTGGCGATTGCCGGTAGTAGCACGGCTCGCCCGTACCATGAAGAACGGTGTAGCGTGGAGCTGTTTGGCGTAGTCCGTAAGCTCCACAGGACGGATGGTAGCTCTTTCGTCCAGTTTCCAGCTTTTTGTTCGAGTGAGCTCATGAGGCGCTTCTTGATGCCGGCGCCGATTAGGCCGTTGGCCTTTTCCACTTGCCCGTTTGTTTGCGGGTGTGCCACTGAGGCATACGTGATGTTGATCCCAAGGCCTTCGCAGAAGTCCTGGAATTCTTCGGAGATGAAGTTCGATCCGTTGTCGGTGATGATGTTGTGTGGTACGCCGAACCTGTAGACAATGGACTCGAAGAACTTGACGGCAGTTTTGCCTTTCTGGTTGGTGACCGGCATGGCCTCGATCCACTTGGTGAATTTGTCGACTGCAACCAGGAGGAAGACGTGTCCCCCTTTCGAGGATTTTGGCAGTTTGCCGATCATGTCGAGGCCCCATTGAGCGAAAGGCCAAGCTATAGGTATGGGCCAGAGCTCGACCCAGTGCGTGCGGTTTGTCGGCGAACCGTTGGCATCCGCTGCATCTTCGGATGATGTCCTTTGCCGCTCATGGCCGTTGGCCAAGAGAACCCTGCCGTAGAGCTTTAGCGACAAGGAGCGGCTGCCTGCCACGTGGCCGCAGATGCCTTCATGGATGTCTTGGAGTATGGCCTGCTGCCGATGGTGACGCACCGCTGAAGTACACCGATGTCGCGCTTGTACAGCTCGCCGTTGATGATGGTGAAAGCTTTTGACCGCGAGATATGCGCGGGTGTCTGTGGGCTGTCGGGCAATTCTCCGGTTATCAAGAACTGGAGGTATGGTCGGCCAAGCTTCTTCGATCGCCATGAACTGCATTAGGTTGACCATGGCTACCTCGTGTCCGTTTTTCGGTCCTTCGTGTCCTTCGTGGCGTAGCTCCGAGTGTTCTCGCTTCTTCGGTGATCCTTGGGGAACTTTCGCTTGATGGATGGTACGCAGATCTGTTCGAGAACACTCTGGTGGCACTTTTGCGCAAGTGGAGCCGATGTTGGCGAAGTCTATCGGCTTCCTCGTTGCTCTCTTCCAACGCGTGCGGTTCGCCGTCGAACTCGCCTTCGAGCGTTGTAGAGCGCGCGGTATGCGATCATGTTTTCGCGCGCGTCGCGTCGACTCATTCATCGTCTTTGGGCGACGAGGTTGGAGTCATCGTAGATGACCAGCGCTGCGCCGCATATCTTGCCATCCTCATGCCATGGATGAGGGCTTCAGATTCGCCTCATTGTTGGAGGCTCAATTTCATCCAAGAACGATTTCATCTTGTCGCCTTGGGGAGGTCGATATGACCCTGCCCTGCTCCGCTTCGCGCTTGGAGCCGCGAAGTGCATTGTCCATGACGACATGTCCGGGTGTCCGCAGCCGCAGCTCCATCCAATGTACCAGAAGTCCGGAAGGACTTGAGATTTAATTGCGTGTCGCTTCAGAGACGATGTCCAAGGGTGACAGTTCGATGCCCCACAGGGCCACCCGTCCTGTGGCCTCTGGATTATTCAGGATGTTGTTCAGGGGTGCCTCGTTGACCACCATCACTTGGTGCTCCTGGAAGTAATGGCTCAGCCGTCGAGCCGTCATGAACACGCCGTAGTCTAGCTTTTGGTAGTGAGGGTACTTCTGATTTGTTGGTGTTAGTACCTCGCTGAGGTAGTAAATTGGGCGCTGGACCCCGTGGGTCTTGCCTTCTTCGGGTAGTTCGACCACTAGTACGGTGCTGACCACGTGGTGTGTGGCTGCTATGTATAGCAGCAGGGGCTCGCGCTCCTTTGGCGTGACCAAAACGGGCGAGGTGGAGAGGAGCCGCTTAAGGCTTTCGAATGCGTCGTTGGCTTCTGGTGTCCACTCGAACTTGTCTGCCTTGCGCAGCAGCTGGTAGAATGGTAGGGACTTCTCGCCCATGCGGATGATGAACCTGCTTAGTGCCGCTACTCGTCCTGCGAGCTGCTGGACGCCCTTGAGGTTTTTCTGCTTCTCCATCGTCATGATTGCCCTGATTTTCTTCGGGTTCGCCTCGATCCTTCGTTGAGAGATGAAGTACCCGAGCAGCTGACCTGATGGGACGCCGAAGGTGCACTTTTCGGGATTGAGCTTGATCCTATAGCGATCAAGGTTTTTGAACGTCTCGCGGAGATCGTCGATAAGTGTCCTTGCCTCCTTAGTTTTTATTACTATGTCGTCGACATAGACTTGGACATTGCGACCGATCTGGTCCTTGAGGCAGTTCGCATGCATCGCCGCGTGGCACCGCGTTCTTTAGCCCGGGCATTGTGTTGTAACAGAATACTCCGAACGGTGTGATAAACGCCGTTTTCTGATCTTGACCTTGAGCCGAATCTGGTTATAGCCTGAGTAGGCGCCGAGGAAGGAGAGTTTCGCAACCTCTTTGTCCGAATCGATGATCTGGTCGATCCGTGGAAGAGGGAAGTGGTCCTTTGGGCAATGCTTATTTAGTGACGTGAAGTCCACGCACATCCGCAGGATGTCCGTGTCCTTCTTCGGGACCATCACCGTTTTTGCAAGCCACTCGCTTTCTTTGATTTCCCTGATAAAGTCTGCATCGAGTAGTCTATTGATTTCCTTGCCGATAGCTTCGGCCTGTGGCTCCGACAGTCTTCGGATGGACCGCTTGACTGGCTTGGTGCCTGGAAAGACATTGAGTGCGTGCTCGGCGAATTCCCTGGGAACTCCTGGCATGTCCGCAGGACACCAGGCGAATATTTCCCAACGCTCATGGAGGAATTCGACGAGCGCGCCTTCCTATGCGGTGCTGAGGTCATTGGCGATCAGGGCCGTCTTGGAGGCATCCGTCGGATGGACCTGTACTTTCTTGGTGTTGACGGTGGAGTCGAAGGACATGTCGGGTGCGTTCTGCCTTGTGACTGGGGGTACCCCATTGTCCGTTACTTCACGGAGCCTTACAAGCTCGTCTTGCATGCCGAAAGACTGGGAGATTTTGTTGAAATCCCTGTCACATTGGTCCGATCGGGTGAAGCTCCCGTGGACTGTGATGACGCCCCTTGGTCCTGGCATCTTGAGTAGTAGGTATGCGTAGTGCGGGACGGCCAGGAACCTTGCGAATGCTACACGCCCCAGGATGGCGTGGTATTGCGACGGCCAGTCCACCACTTCGAATTCTAGGCGCTCCTGCCGGAAGTTGTCCGGCTTCCCGAAGATAACGTCGAGCCCTATTTTGCCCAGGGGGAATATGCCCTTTCCTGGGACAATGCCGTGGAACGTTGTGTCTGATTGTTCCAGGCTGCATTGCGGGATCCGCATAGCTTCTAGAGTGCTTGCGAACATTAGATTTATGCATTGCCGCCCATGAAGACGCGATCATCTCAAGCCTCCGATCTGCGCCTCAGCACCAGGGCAGCATGGCACAGGGATATGGCAAGGGTGATCCACGCGAGTGAATGTGATACGGACTCCGATCCGCCGAGGTACTCGGGGATTGCAGCGAGTTGCCACGCCAAGTTGATTTGTCGGGTGATTTTCTTACGCACCCTGCTTGTGGGGCGTCCTTCGATCATATTTAGTGCTCCCTTTGGTGGGGGTATCCGACCGGCGTTGTTTTGATGGTGCGATTGGTTGGTTTGGGCCTCAATAGGTGGCGGTGGAGGAGCTCCGTGTGCTATTTCTCTGGCGCGGTGCGTTCCGAACACAGGGTTGGGGCTTGTTGCCTCATCTCGCACCATGCTTTCGCTGAGTTTCGAACTCGCGGCGGTCCTTGAGCATGTGACCGGCTTTTTTTGCCATCTTGTTTGTCGATGTAGAAGTGGATGGTGCATGGACCAAAGTTTGTCGAATGCCGAGGGTCTGTTGTCGCGTCGCGCGCTGCCACGACTATGGTGGTGGTCGTCATTGTCGCGAAATTTCCTCCGCGTATCCTCCGTTTGCGGCCGTTGTCGTTGCGGCGGTCGGCGAGCAGCCGTGACCATGTCGGGTCTGCCGCGTCTTCGTGAGACACGCGATCTCCTCTTCTTGCGGCGTTCTCGTCTTGACCGTGGTCGTCCTCTTCATCCGATTGCGCTCGGATGCAATCTTCGCCGTCCGCCTAACCGCTGGCAATTTCCATGAGGTGGTCGAGTGTCTTGGGCTTGACGCCCAAGTTCCTCCTTGAAATCTTGGCGTTGACGCCGTCTCTAAAGCGTCGATGGCCTCTCCGGAGATATGTGTTGCGGAGTTCTTGGTAGACCAACAGAATATGTACGAGTGAATAGATTCCCTGCTATTTGAGTGCAGGCTGCAACTCTTCGATTGAGGCGGGCCTCTTGGTGCCTTGAAATTTAGGATGAAGGCGTAAGCTAGCTCCTCCCAACCGGATGGATCCCGATGATAGGCTGCTGAGCAGGACTGCGCCCTTTGTCACCGCAATGGAGGCATTGCATGGCGGTTTTGTTACCGCCATGCAGCTTGATGATGACAGATGATCGCTGAGCCAAGATTTTGGATCTTGCGCTGAACTGGAGTATCCGAAGGAAGCTTGAAATTGTCGCATCTGTTCGCCATGACAGATCTGCCAAGCATCGAGCTCCAGAGTTCTCCTTCATCTTCATCCATCTCGGTCTCGGACGAGCATGCCGCTTGGCTCGTGCTTTGTCGATTTTGCGCTGTAAGCGCGTCTCTGGCCGTAGTCGCGTTTATGGCGATGCGAGCTCTTCTTACTTCGAGGAAGGTCGTGCTCCTCCTCTTCGGATGAAGGGTGGGGCTCGATCGCGCTTGACCGAGCTTTCTTCGCCAGAGCGTCTTCGTGGAGCGCAGCTCCGACGAGTCCGAGTCCGGTGAGTGCGGACTTATGCATGGCTCTTTTCGGGTCCCCTTCCGGAGGTTGGTGGGCCGCGAGATACGCAGTGGCTGCCATGATCGCAGCTTGCGGTGTCTTCGGGATGATGTTGTCGTCGGCATCCATATCCATGAACGATGTGTGGAGAGTTCGGGTCACATCACGGCGTTCCTTGGGATCCATGTTTTCCACCCGCGAGCGGTGCTTGTTTCCCTGTTTCCGTTCGTGCTAGAGCCGGGTGCCATGGCGGAGAGCGTAGCTCGTCGCGCGCTGGACTCGTAGGCTGCTTGCTTGCGTTTGTCGAGCGTCTCCTGCATCTTGACTTGCTTCTTGTGCTCCTCGATGAGGAGGTAGTGGTACGCCATCGAGGTCACGGGGAGTCCATGTGGTAGACTATGTCGTAACGGCACGGCGTGCCTAGACCCATCCTTCTTTGCTAAGTTGGATGACGTGGCCGTTGTTTTCCCCTTCGGGTGGGGGGACTGGCTTCTTCTGTTCCCGCCGTTTCTATCCTGCGGGTTCGGGTTCGTGTTAGGCGGCGGGTTAGGCGTTGCTCCCGGATGATCAAGGCGCATTGGTAGCGCTCGTAGATCGGTTTGTTGCTGCCGCAGTTTTAGATCCGGAACCGTAGGTCCCTTCATCCGAAGGCGGATCGCACAGATCGGAGTTGCAGCTGCTGCTATTGTAGAACTCATCTGTCGATGGTGATGTGCGTAGCACGGGGTGTGGAGCCCACGAGGCGGGCCTGATCGATGGCACGGGCACCCGCTCAGGAAGGCGGAGTGTGCCAGTTTGTCCCACCTGCAAGCAGAACCTCCCGAACAAAATTTCGAGTCCGTCTCCTACGGGCTCGAAATCCTTCATGGTGCCGAAGAGGAGGTGATTCTCCGTCGCCGCGGATATCTAGATCGATCGGGTCGGGACCGTCACGATCGCACAATCAGCAGCCCCGATTCCCACAGACGGCGCCAATTGACGAGGTTTAATCTCGTCAATGCCCATTGTTATGGACTTGGGTTTTAGAGAAGATGGGGATGGAGATTGTAGCGGTTACTGCATAAGCAACCAGGGGACACGAGATTTACCCAGGTTCAGGCCCCCGGAGGGAAAACCCTACTCCTGCTTGTCTGCTCTTGATTACGGCGGAACCGAAGGTTACATGGTGCGCAGATTCGATCTGGCGTGGAGGTGTGTGCAAAAGTAAGAGTCGAGAGATCTAGGACGTGCCCTCCTGGCCTTTATATAGACTTAGGTAGGTCCCGGGCATAGTCCTAGTCGGTTACAGGTTCTAGGGTTTTACCCCTTCTAATTTCCTATCTATGCTAGTCTTGCTCTCCAAGGATCCGAAGGCCTCATGGGCCTTGGCCACCCGAAAATCTTCATGGGCCAGCGTATATCTGCTGTGGGCCTTCCATGGGCTGGACCAGGTATGCTGAAGTCGTGTACCCGTAGGGTATATGTGGCATCCCGCAAAACCACTACTAGAAAATCGCGTTGAATTTGTGCATTGCATCGTCATCATCATGCATTGTTTGCATAAAACTATTTTTCGCAACGCCCGTTTTGTTTTCTAAGACGCCCACCGTTCAAACACCAAAACCGGTCCGGAATATTTTGTTTTGGCCATCGCTTGCAAACGCCCGTTTAAAACAAATAAAAGATTTAATTATTTTTATGGCGATCAACGGGCCGTTTCGACCCGAACAACCACCCCTGATTTAAATCGGTCCACCTAGTTTCTAAACCTACCAACTTACCTACCCACACACCCCACCACATCCGACCAATCCGTGACCGCCACCTCACCCCTCTGTCTCCTCACCCAATCCTTTGCCACCTAGGCTAAACCCAACCCCACTCATCCACACCCCCGCCACACAGACACGCCACACCCAGCCCCCAAGACACACACATGCGCCACACGCACACCCCTCGACCGATCCACCAACCGCAGGACCCACCCAGGCCCGCCCACTCCTCCTCTCCTTCCCCACCGTCTCCTTCCCCACGCCCCTCTCCCGCGACAGCCCTCCCCCACCGTCAGCTCCTCCCTTCGACTCCGGGCGCCTTGTCCCCCTGCTCGTCTCAGGCGCCCAGCCGCTGCCCTCGCCTCCCACCCGAGCCAGCGCCCCCATCATGGCTTCCGCCCTCCCGAGCCGCCTCGCCGCCAAGGCCGCCTGGCCGAGGCTGAGCCCATGAGCCCCCTCTCCTCAGGCCTCTCCCTGCCTCGTGCTCCGTGGCTTGCCACAGGGCCCCCTCCGCCTCGCCCCTTCGATCTCCGGCGCCTTTGCACCAAGCCCCCGCCGCCTCCTTCCCGCACCTCCTCCTGTCCGCACGGCCGGACCGCCTCCGCCGAGCTCGCTCCGCGACGAGCTTCTGCCCTCCACCTTCCCTCCCAGCTGGCCACCGTCCCGCCGCCTGGGCGCTCCCGCCATTCAGCCTCCAGCGCCGCTTTGGTCCTGCTGCCGCTGTCGCCGTGGTTCGCCGCTCCACCCGCCGTCTGACCCCGCCACCCGCGCCCGTCGCCGCGCCTCAACGCCGGCCAGCCTCCGTCTCACCTCGCTGGCCCCTGTCCTCCGATCGCAGACCGCTGCACTGGCCGCGAGGTCCCCCTCGAGGAGGTTGTCCTCCTCGGCTAGTGCTGCTACAGCACCAACTCAAGCTCCCTTTTGCCTTTCAGCCCCACCACGTTTTGACCTCGCTTGTGGGCACAATGCCGCTAGATCTTCGCTGCTGACTTTAAACGAGTACCGGTGCCGCTACAGGACGCAATCGACAATCGGGACAAAGTTACGCAATGGAACTCAAGCTCGTCATCACGAACCACATGCTTCCATCTTGGATCCGATGACCGAGTACGAATGCAAGCACTTCAAGTACCTTACCTCCATCAAGATAGTCAGGCGACAAGATCGACGCCGTGTCCGCACGCCCTCGACATTGAGTCGAATGCCAAGATCTTCCAAGAACATGCCATCCGCAAAGTCCGCCACCGAACCGGGGACGCCAAGTACTCCTCAAGAACGCCAAGCACTTCACCGAAGCCAAGACCGACCCGACTTGAGAACCCGACAAGACCATCGCGACAAGAACGGCATCGCCCGAAGAATTCGACACGCCGAAGAACCAAGACCTGCTTCCGGACGCGACAAGAACTACCGATCTGAGACCCTAACCGAGTTCGAGAACGACCCCGTAAACCTCGACCTGTCGAACCTCGAACCCCGAACTCCAAGATCGCGAGACCCTAAATGTGTGAACCCCTTTCCGAGAACCCTATTTTATAAATGGTCAACTACATGAATTGTTGCATATTTAATTGTCATCTCGCATGCATATCATTGTTTTGGGGGCCTTATGCCGATTCACCTAATAATTAAATATGGGGCCCATATGCGGGCAAACTCTAGCCTTATATTGGCCTCATTTAAACTTGTGTAGCGAACTGGTGCTATCTTTTGTCTTGATAAACAACATTTAAATTGCGGGTTAACTAAATAACATGAACCATCTAATTAATTGTCGGGACCCCGGTTCCGCTTAATCTGACCTAATTGCACCGCACCTTTGCCATGTCATACATCATACATGCATCATGCCGATCTTCTGCCGTTGTATTAAATATTGCATCCGGTGTTTATTCTAGTGTTTTGGTTCTTCGCGGATAAGGCCGTTGAGTTGATGTGAGCTTCGCCCCGATCTTCGGATGAACCCTTCGACAATGTTTTCAGCAGCATCTCCCCTTTCTACCTATCTTACTTTTATAGTATTTATTTCCTCCCGTTGATCCATTGTTATCTGTATTTGCGATGCTCTAGTTTTCGTGCGTGATATCCCTTGCGTATATATATTGCCTTGGACACATCCTATTACCTGTTGTTTGGTAGATAGTTGGACTTGCAGCGTCAGAGTCGCTTGCTCACGTCTTGCGTTTTCGGCCCAAAGGCCACAGTTGTTGATGTATTGCCGCATGTTGCTGTTGGAGATGATTCTAGTATTGCTTACCGTTCTTTTTAATTCCTGTTTAACAACTAAAATTGAAGTAAGTAGAGGCATCGGTGGGTGATAGAAAATATTTGGTTTCCGAACGCCCACTTGTGTCCCGTAGGACCCCGAGTACTTGATACCTGTTCCTTGATTTATCGCGCTATCCACATCCGGGAGGTATATGGGACCCCCCTGAGCCAGAGCTTGATTCAGTCTTATTTCTTGGGGCCACAAACTAGTTTGAGGTTTTATTTACGATCCTGTACTTATGCCATGCTACTTTCTGTATTTAAATTGTGCGAGGAGCACACTGTACTGTTTAGGTAAGCGGAGTGATTACGCGGTATCGACACCCTGATTTTTGGTTCCCCATTACACTTCTGACCATTGACGCAAACCTTGAGTCCGTCTGAGCTTGCTTACTTGGTCTTGAGTAGACTCAAGGGTGGCCTCAAATATTCTGAATCACGTGATTGTTCGATCGTGAAAGCCTCGTTGGGTTTTGAGTTGGTTTTTAGAGGTTGATCGGCGTGTGTTGCTATTGGTGCACCCCGGGTAAAACTTTAAAGCCGTGTCCGTGGATATGGGCGACTTGGAGCATGATCTCGATCATAGACAAGCATAACTAAAGTTTATTGCTATAATTTGACTCTATAATGACTAATAATCAGCTTCACTATAATGGAATGGCTAATAATACTGCCTGATTGCTTGTTTGAATTGTCGCTTGCGACCATTGTACGACTAGTAAATCTTGCAACTTCAACGGAATGGTGAATAGAAGTACCAACAAGCTGGGTTTTGGGTTTATCTCATGCTATCATGTCGATTAGTAATTGTTGCAACCACTAGCGAAATGGTTAACTAAAAGGGCCCATCGCTTATTTTGTCGGGGCGACTATCTTTAACGACTAGTAATTGCTGCAACGATAACCGAATAAATAAACGCCAAATGTGAGTTCCTCGGTTGACTTCCTCGTTTGGTCTCGAGGAAACACGAGATGGGTTTGTTTGGTGATAGCTTCTGTGTTGGATCGGTAGGTCATTCTTATCCCTCTCGATATCCGCCCGGTTTGTATCGAGTCTCTATAGGTTGTTTAGTGCATGTTGCTGCCGCTTCACCACCATACCTATGTGGCGAGGACCGGCGAATTCTAGACTCGCTGTCTTGGCCTCGCTTGGCGCTCCTCTTTCCTTTGCCCTTTGTCGGCACCCTTTGTTTAAGCAGGTTTGAGATCGGCGCCGTTAGCGAGGTTACCTTCCAGCTTGGCCTGGGCAGGGTTATGGACGCCATTGGTTATTCTTCAGGGCTCTTAGCCCCATTTGCTTCTTGTCCGTAGTGGGACGCTCTACCGTTTTCAAGGTGATTTGGATCTTGTATATTATACCTGTATTCTTGACTCAGGGAGTCTCTGTTATATATATATCTGTTCTGTGGGTCCCATTGAGAACTGTTGTGTAATGTTATTACTTACGTTTTTCCACCCGCATTTAAAGTGCTGGTGAGCACCTTTGAATCGTTTCTATGCGGGTTTGGCGGATTTCGCTAAAGCGCATAGGTCGATCTCGAGGGTGTTCTGATGGTATCGAGCTCAGCAGTTGCGATACCCCACAAGTCCAGCCTGTAGGATAACCTAGCTAACGGCCGAAGTAGAGTGTCAAAACTATTTCGCAAAATCGGTTGGATAGTTCTGATTAGGTCTGATTTACTCCTCACCCCTATGCTATTCTCCTCTTACCTCTGCGTGTTTTGAATCTGCTCTCTTATCTTCCCTTCAAGTCCGAGAATT